>CM032467.1:8872596-9505096 GCA_019059595.1 Marasmia exigua
TTTCGCGTACAAAAACGGACCCAACATTTGTGCTTGGTTAATTAATAAATAGTATAAGTGTTTGCCGAGAGGTTGTAACCCCTAAATTGTTTAAAATTGATCCGGTCTAGTAGCTAAAAATTAAAAACGTATGTTAATTAGTTAGGGCTACCCGTCGAATTAATTGCCCTTCTAATATATTTTATAAGTTTTTTATTCCTCCCTTAAGAGGCGGCAACGCATCTATGATGCCCCGTGTGTCACTGATGTCCATGAGGTGAGCCGTCCGCTCATTTGTCTGCTATAATGTATAAAAAAAATTGACGTGTGGTCCCGGCAGAGTAGTATAGGCCACCCTCACTCTTACCGAGGTGTCGTAAAAGGCGACTAAGGTAAAGCTGCTGGCATGATCATCAGCACCCAGAGAAGGAAAACTCTGCATTTATATCAAAACCCTCGCCAACCCGTCTGCCAAGCGTGGTGAGTATGGCAATTACCCCTCATGTGATTGAGGGAGGCCCGTGCCCCAGCAGTGGGGACTTAAATGGGCTGACGATGATGATGATGATGACGATGAATGTATAAAAAAACTTATAAACTAAGTAACTTTAATGGCTTATGAATTTAGTAATTAAATTATTAAAATTATGAAACTTATTCGTAATAAATACTACTAACTAGACAGAGAGATGGAATAATCAATGATACAAGGTAGGTACTTAACAACCGGACGCTCGATAATTCGGAAGGGGCCTCGTTTTTCCCTATCCGGATTAGCGAAGCTCTACTGTAAATGTAAGCTAAGCACATTTTAGTCTTCATATTATTGTCGATTAAACTTACGGTACCAAAATTATCGTAATATTGGGTACATACATATTACTCAGGCAATTCGAACCATAACTATACTAGTTTTGTAGACAAGTAAAATACTTTATTAAACACTATTAGGCAGATAAGGTCACAATAATATAAACCTTATCGTAATTACCTACGTCTTCAATGCTTTTAGCACAATATCGAAATCATGTAAGTTATTAAAATAAGAGTAGATAAGTACATACTGATACAAGTATACCTATCGGTGCTTATTAATAATAACAATGTAATCAAGGGTGTAAGTAAACTTATGAAACCTATCTAGGTTGGTAGGTAGGTACTTATGTTTATATTAAATATAAATTATTTTCACTTAATCCACAGTAGACTGTGGTTTGCGAGAAAATATTGATAAGAATACAATATGTAATTTTGTTTTATATATTTTTTTTATTCGTTAATGAGATTTACTTTGGGCCAACACCGTAGCACATTCGAAAGCTAATTAATATTATATCTACCCATTGCTAAATAATGACGCAAATATTTTCCTTTTGCCATCTTATCCCTTTTGATAATACCTACATTTTGCTCCCACGCTCGTATTAACTGTTATTTTCAACTCTTCTCCAATCTCAGTACCTCGCCAAGATCAATACGTCTTGATTCGGGACAATGGACTATAATACTCAAGTCTCAACCCTCTTTTCGTTAATGGATAGAGACTTTAACCTTTCTGATAACATGCGCTTTGGAGACAATAACACTTAAGATAGCGGGCGAACACCTACATCTTTGTTATGATATTCACAAATTTATTTTGTAGGTGTAGGGAAAGTACGTCCAAAATGACATGGTGTTTTATTAATCATCGATAACTTCAATATTATGCATGTTCATAATACATATTTTTTCCTTAAAACTTTGCTTATATTAATTGGTTATATATAAGAAATCATATAAGTTTTGGCAGATAAATTAACACTTGCGAAAATATTTAGTTTTAAGTGAAGATCAAGATAAATCCATTTTGTCCATACCGTATGGACAAAATGACATGGGTCGTATGGACTAAATTAAATACACAGCCAAAGTCCATCTAGCCACTCCTGGCCAGCTATACCCTTATTTTTATTAAAACTTTTCAGGCAATTCAAAAGTCAGAAGCTAACCCATTTTTTTCTCTTTAACAGCTTTAATAGCTTTTTTCATCGCTTCTGGACTCAATGATTGCCGATTGCTAATTATTGTCCTCGTATGATTCCATGGCATATTGCCATTCTGTCAATTAAAAAGATTTATGTATACTTACTTAAAAAATATTTTCATTACCATCTGTACGGCCAAAGAGCTATGTCGTTTTGTCCATAGTGGTTGTATATCATTTTGTACATACGCTACAAAAAAATTACAAATCAAAGAATAATCTTGTTGCAGGGATGTTTTAAATTCTACGTGATCACCTCAAACACCAAATGCTTAGAAATATAAAACTATGAAACAGTAAAATAACAAAAGAAAATTTATCAAAAAACAAAAAACAACAGACTACTGATATGTGAGAGATAACAGATGCTAATGTGTTGCCGGCTTAAAAAAGAGTACGCTCTTCTCTTGAAGGTCCCTAAGTCGTAGCCGTCGGGAAATACTCCTGCAGCCAAACCGTTCCACAGAACGTGGTAGAAAGTTCCGCGAGAAACGCAGTAAGTAAATTTGAGAGGGACATAGCTGCTCTCTGACTGGTTTCCCAATTATTATCCATTTTTTAGGGGTCAGACCTGTCCTCACTCACAAAGAGCTTGAGCAATAATAGGCATCAGGCTTATCATGTCAGCCCATTCATTGTTAAAAGATTTCGCACCACAAATATTACGAACTCATGTCAGTTTCGTCATCCACGTTACGGACAGCTGTGACTGGGGTTGGGTTATCCAAATCTTTGTGATTTGGTTCAATATCAATTGAGGAAATTTGACAGATTATAGTAACTCAACTTGTAACTGTCTGTATTACATAGCACTGGTGAATATTAAAGAATTAAAAAACCGATTTAACAACCAAAGAATTTGAATTTTTATACCTTGACAGTTAATGTGGACCAATTGCTTTTATTAAATCTTGTATGAGTAGATTCTGAAAAAAAAAAGACTTCTAGAGATATTTGTAGACAGGTTTTTTATGTGATAAGTGGCAGACAAGCAGACGAATCGCCTGATGGTAAGCGATTGCCGCCGCCCATAGACAAGTGCACTGCCAACCCTTAAACCCCCCTTTCCACCGGTTTGGGCCTCCGGTACCCCCACTCACACATCGAAACACACCATGCTGTCTACTTATGTATGTTTAAAACAGTTTTGGACTACAATAAATATGTATCTACCTACTTTATAGTTGGTATTATTTATTAAATTAACCAAAGTAGATAAGGCATATTTAGTTTAGATAAAGGTGCTCATAACAACGCAAAATATTTAATCGAAATAACTCTTTTCCCTTTCAAGTATCTTAGTTGGTAACAAAGTTCACCAATTAGGTATACCTAATAAGTAAGTAAGTTATTGAACCATTAACTACAACTTGAATGAGGACTGCAACAGGCTGATCATGATGATGATGGATGAGCTTCTAAATCAAAACAATGAGGTACTTACAAAGGATAGGTTAAGGTGACGGGAAGGGCACACTAGCGACGCTAATCGATTTTAATTTTTAGCTACTAAACCGGATCTATTTTAAACAATTTTTGAGTTACAAACTCTCGGCAAACACTTATACTATTTATTAAATAACCATGCAAAAATGTTGGATCCAACGCGTACGCAAAAAAATGATTCACGCTAAAAGTGGCCGCTTTTGGCGGTAATCAATTTTTCGCGTACAAAAACGGACCCAAAATTTGTGCATGGTTATTTAATAAATAGTATAAATGTTTGCCAAGAAGTTGTAACCCCGATTTTTTTTAAAATAGATCCGGTTTAGCAGCTGAAAATTAAAATCGATTGGCGTCGCTAGTGTGCCCTACCCGTCACCTTAACATGCTTCATGATTCATGTTGAGGATCGCCGACTGGACCGGCCTCTTTTATATTGTTTACGTTTTTTTATATATTTTTTTAATTTTGATATATTATTGTATTGTTAATGTCTTATGTCTGAAGAACGAGAAAATACATTTTTGCTGATAACGGTGTTTTTTATCAGCATCCTATGTATAACCAGCGCTTTATTATAAGTTGTAGAGTTATACAGTTTTTATACAGTCCAATTGCAACAATCGTGATTATAACATTTTTAACTTCATATTTAATAAGTATATATTTTTGATATTTACCTACTTAAATAGATACATATTACCTATTTTGACTGCCTCGTTGGCGCAGTGGTTAGAGGGTCGCACTTTAAAGCGACAGCTGCGCAAGACGTCCCGAGTTCGGTCCCCGGGGTCGGGCCAAATATGTACCTAGATTTTCGGCAAGAAATTCTTAGTGGCAGCCCGGAGTCTCGAAGTTGGCGGTCTTGTACCCCCGTGCCTCGGAAAGCACTTTAAACCGTTGGTCCTGCGCCCGATCCCTCTCCGGTCGTGTTACATTAGTGTCCCATGGGATTATGAGGGCAAGGGAATAGAGAGTGCACTTGTATTTGCGCACACACATGAGCACTATAACCGTAATCGGTTGGAGGATATTATTATTACCTATTTTAAATATCTGCTACGTACAATTACCTTCCCTACCAGCTCTCTATTAAGATTTATTTTATTTTATTGTACAAAACAAATTTTGGATTCCTAACATTTAGTAGAAAAATGTTATGTTTTGTTATTTTTTTGTTTCAGGGTGTTTAATGTGACAGGTGGCCGACGAGCAGATGGATCACCTGATGCTAACGTTATCAAATTCAAAAAAAAAAAAATTCGCATAGACTTGTACACAGCACATATCAATCATACATTAAAAAACCGGTCAAGTGCGAGTCGGTCTCGCCACCGAGTGTTCAGAACGTAATCTACGTTTATAAATAGTTCAGGAATCAAATCGCTCAGTTGGTCCGATATTTTACGTTTTTTTTTCGATATACTCACTGGCGCCCTGTTGGTCTAATGGTTTAAGTACCGGGCCATGATCTCGGTCCTGGGTTCGATTCCCGAGTCAAGCAAAAAGTATGTTTCGAGTTCTTCGGGTTTGTGATCACCAATTCGCATTAGACAATGGTGATTATGCCTAATCCCATCATAGAAGCGATGATTGATTTCTATGATGGAGGCCTTTGTTCTGCAGTGGGGCAGTTTACAGTACAGTTTGTTTTTTTTAACAATTTTTTTTCTTCCAACGAATTTGTTATTTTAAACACATTTGAACGAATTTGTTATTTTCCCCATATATCAAACCACTAAAAGTAAAGAATAACAATTAACATAACCGTTTTTTTAACATGTTGATCAGAAATAAAATTTAATCCCAATACTTGTCGTGACACACAGTCGGACGGATGGACAACAAAGTGAACTTGTAAAGGTATTTCCTTTTGAGGTTCAGAACACTAAAAAGATTGAAAACTATTTATTTTCGCGTATGTATAGGTAATAATTATATATGGATATTTAAATAATCTTTGGGCATTGTTGATGTCTATGAGCGGCGGTTACCGTTTACCATCAGATGGGCCGCAAGCTCGTCTACCTACTATAAGCAATAAAAAAAAAATGTAAATAAATAAAGAGGTAATATACAGTAGACATTTAATTACTTGTTCGGCATTTAATACAAAAATAACGATTATCGGCGGAATGGTCGGCGAGAGTTACATTTTGCTTGCTATGTTTTTAAGTACATTGCTCCGTGTTGATAACTCTATTAATATCTATCTGGTGTCTCGAAACGTACATCGTTCGTGAGTCAATCGCCCGCCACTGACAACCACCCAATGTGCTTTAACAAACTAAATTACAAGAAAAAAAAAACAAGTTAATTTAATTTTAGTTCTGTAAAATTTTGAACAATGAAGCCCGTCACGGACCTAGCTATAATGCCGTATTATAAGTATATTACGATATTTTCCATACTATTTTCGAGCGACCACACACTTTTAGCTATAATCTATATTTTGTCATGTCATTTTTTTTTTCATTGTCAGCCCATTTAAGTCCCCACTGCTGGGGCACGGGCCTCCCTCAATCACATGTGGGGTAATTGCCATACTCACCACGCTTTGCAGACGGGTTGGCAAGGGTTTTGATGTAAATGCAGAGTTTTCCTTCTCTGGGTGCTGATGATCATGCCAGCAGCTTTACCTTAGTCGCCATTAACGACACCTCGGTAAGAGTGAGGGTGGCCTATTCTACTCTGCCGGGGACCAAACGGCTGTCATAAATATAAAAGTCAAAACTCCTCCTCATCGTAGCGTGTAGTACCCGGTTGCAGCCCAAGTGGTCGCTCTGGAGCCTGGGGCACGCCATTGTACGTGTATACTATTGAAACTTGGTAAATAGATGTATTTTGTTAACCGCATTACAATTTTTTCATAAAAATTGGGAAAAATATAAAAATGGGGGTCTCCATACTTGAAACTGAAACTCAATTTTTTTTTTCATTCAAACCTATACGTGTGGGTATCTATAGACAGGTCTTTAAAAATGATGTTGAGGTTTTTAACATCATCAATACTTTGCGCAAGAGACGCTCCCAAAGTGTTAAATTATGTCCCCCCCCCCCCCCTCTCTTTCTCTAACTTCTATAATAAATGAATTATAAGAATAAAAAAATATATGATGTACATAATCATGAAAACTAACAACGAAAATTGGTTTGAACTAGATATAGTGAGTAGTTTTTTTTAATACATTATAAACCGTAAACCGCAATTTACCTTCCATATATCTTACTTGCTGCTACGGAACCCTTCATGGGCGAGTCCGACTCGCACTTGGCCGGTTTTTTTTTTGATTTGGTTAGACTAATTCTCATTTATTGTTTAATCTTAGTAGCCACATTATCAGCAATGGTTAACGATTCATTACTACTGATAAGTTAAAGATAAATCAATAGATCTTTGTTCTTATTAAGTATTAATTTATTTTAATTTATTCTTGGAAAGAGCTCGGAGTGTGCGTTTATGCTATTTTGTTGTCAGTCTTCATCCGATCGTCTTATTAGTTGCTCATACAGATTTACTTGAGATAATACTATTTCATAGATATTTTTAGATTTTCTAGATGCGAAAACGTTTTCAAGCGCATTAAGAATAATATTTCTAGGAAAAGTAATAAGGAAAATTGATTTAGTGCGTTTGATAAATTGTGTATTTCGAGAATTCCACGGAATTTTCCGAGACGTGAAGTGAGGTAAGGGGGAGCAGTGAGCGAGTCCTAGGTTGGTGTTTTTTCCTTAACATTTTTAGATTCCTTGAAGTGAAGAAATTTTCAAGTGCATGTTCTCGAATGTTGGTGTACTTTGAGGAACACGTTTTTTTTGCTCGGCGCGAAATGAGAAGGAGCAGTGTGCGGGCCCTTGGAGCCGGTATGCTCGCGCCTGCGCGTGCTAGCGATAGTGCTTGTTTGTGCCCCGCCTCATGTTGATGCTTGTCTGAGCGCGCGCACTGTCGCGATATAAACTATCTAATTAATTTATTACTTAAATTTAAAACTTAAATATCATTTACTTACATCAGCCGGCCCAATTTAAACAGCATTAAGTGAGTATTATTATTACTATATCGATAAATTTGTATGAGAAAAAAAATTTAAAAACGAAATAAAAGCATGATCATTTTCATATTTGAAACTGCGTCACTTAACATCAACTGACACCTTTCTAAGCTTTCCATGCAAAATATTATTAAAAAATTGTAAAATGTGTAGGTATTAAGTACTAAAAAAAAATAAAAAAATTGGATACATTGTAAAAATTATGTTTTTGTTTACAAAAAAAGATCAAATAATGCAGAATCAATAGAATATATTACGCCAAATCATTTCATGGTCATTATGAATTTAGCAAGTAGGTAATGATTGCCCTAACCTTCGCCGCCCACTAAATAAATAACACAAAAATAATTTGGGATTGACCTCGCCAACTAGTAGAACTGGAATATTTATTTGATGTAGCAAAACAAACCACTTTTAATCTAGAGTAAAATTATAAAAATAAACTATTTTAATTATTGGACAGCCAAACCACAGATAGTAGGTATACATAGATAATACAAGAACATTGGAATATAAATTATCATATATATCTGTATTTTTTTAAAACGATTATTTTAATAAAAGACCTCTCAATTATAGAAACGTCGTTGAAATAATTACTTGATTCTAATAAACTACCTGAGATATCACAACTTTAAAATCACATTATTTTATGCAAACCCAAAACGCTCATACCAATGGCGACGGCATGTGACGTCACACGCATGTATTTTATATGTATTTCTTTTGAATTTTGTTTGGTAGCTATATCAAATGTTTCATTTATGTCAAGGGTTCTATTATAATCAATGATCGGAATAGGTAGAGCTATTCTTGGTACTTGCGATTTTTTCAAATTATATGGACATGCCTGTATCCCGGGATTAAAGATATACTTTATACTATTAACAGTCATTTTCGTTCATACATTTGAGCATTAACATCAGAACTTATTCATAAACGCTCTGTGATACCATGTTAAATAAAAAAGGTCTATTTGTTCTTTCGAAATTCAAAATACATACTTAAGATAGACAGGAACAAACTGTAAATAAGTACGGTTGTATCGAAGGTTTATGGATAAGCCCTTTTATGATTAAAATGCGATAAATATTAAACACTAAAATAATTATTTATTTATTTTAATCCCAGGATCATAGTCAGAATCCCGGTGCATGTCCATATTAACATCTATGTTTACGGTCAATGAACCCAAATAGCTCTACCTACTGCGATCATTGATTATAATAGTTGGTGCAAATTGTATGGGTTATTCAATGGTATAATTATTTTATAATAATTTCATACATTTAAAATGGACTTGCCCATGAATCTTTGAATGACCATAAAAGCGGCTAGACTTTATATTTTTGACTGAGATTTTTTGCTGTTGGTACATATTTACTTATACTTTGATAAAATATTAAATAGAATTTTTGCTGTTGATACATATTTACTTATATTTTGATAAAATATTAATATTTTGTCAAATACCCTATTGTTCGTACAACAATACGTGTGATCTGTACCCACATAATCTTTCCCGAGGGTTTTTCTCGCAACTAGTACGAAAAACATCAAATACCGTGTGATTAGGGCGCCATAAAAAATACTTTTCTGAGAATTATTATTTTTGTAAATTTTTGATATCACATCTTATTTGTTTGTTCGGACAATGATCGTTATAAGGCTATGATATTCTGGCGAAGTATCCTAAGAAGGATAAAAAATGAAGAGGCCTTATTAGGCATTCCATACAGTTTTTATAAAGTCGTTGTATGTTCATGAGCGGGCGATGATCTTAACTACCATCAAGCTTTCTCGGTTTAGCCTAGACTCTTGTTAAGTTTAAATTATATTTTATAAAGTAGATATAATGAGCTTTACGAATTATTGATATTGTTTTTTTAAGTTTGTTGCAAAATATATATAATTCGAAATATACTAGGCACTCTTAGTTCGATAATATTGACGACTAAACAGTAGACGGTAACATTTTACAAGACTTGACAAGTTGATTTATTTCTGATCGAAATATACGGTAGCTAAGGGAATATTGAAGGTGACGGAGCACCTTCTCTGCATCATAATACACAAGTAACTTTGTACGGTAGTAAGATCGTTCGTTTTAGTGGCATAAACCTCGTCCCGTAATTCGCGCAGGTAACTCGGTTTAATATAACGCAGACAGCGAGTAGTGCCTCCAGTCACAATAACTCATTTCGACACTCTTCGAGCTCAGGTGGATGTCGAGGAGCTTAAAATATTGTTGTCACCGAAAACGATATTTCTTCAGCAGTAAAAATGTCTCAACCGCTTTTACATCGAGCCCCGAATTTTTAGAGTAGTGATTTATGTTTAATTAGAGTGTCCTTCACATTTTTATATCATTCCAGAATAATTTAGAACTTCTCGACAGCCCTCCTGGAGCACTCGGTGAAAACTTCTAAAACAATTTAAGACTTTCTCCGACGAATGTAACTTACATGTTAAATTCATTTAGTCGGTATTACATTGTATGTATTAAATCAGTATAGAACATAAACTGCATGTTATTATTTTAATTGTATACGATAAGAAATAATACGTGACGTTGGTACGACTGATATCCCTTATGTCTCAAAGTCGGACTACTGATAGGTGGAAAGAATTATTTATTATTATCTATCATTTAAATGTAAGTAGTTGCTTTGTTCTTTATTCTGTGCTCATATTTAAAATCATTAGTAGGTACAGCGATATTGGTTAGGTACCTACCTATAACTTCTCTTGATCTCTTTGCAAAGAGTCAACGTAACATTATGATTACTAAACGTGATTCAAGCAAAAACATGCGATCGTCTTTATTCAATTTAGTTGTTACAGAAAAAACCTTTAGGTAGGTATTACTGGCGATTTTCCTATTTCGTTTTGTTTTAAAGATTACCTGCTTTCTTTGATTAGAATTGTTAAACACAAATTGTGAATTACACGTGGTAGGTATATTATTACCATCTCTTTATGTCTCTAGTATTACACAATCAATGTAAATTGTTTATCTTAAGTCGCGTTTACCTGCTGCCTTTGTAATAATCAACAAAAAACGATAAAAAATCATATTCATGGTGTCGCAATTAAATATTTATTTAGTAGATAGAGACTTTGATTGGTATTAACAGTGCGACCTGCTTTCTAGCAAGTAAAAAATATATACACTGTTATTTTTTATCCTAATTCAAACATCCCAAAAACCTCATAATAGGTATGGACTTAATTCACAATGCCTAGTGTGAGGTTTTCGGGATGTAAAGACATTCTCCGACGTTCTTCAACTCTCAGATGATACATGGTCTCCTACTGTGTTTTGTTGTGATCATTTCTCCATAGTTGAAGCGAAACAGACGAAATAATAACGATAGTAGTTTTGTTGGTAGAGTTAACATACAACCCTCGGAAGGGTTTAAACCACAGACATGTGGACCATCATTGTATTTTCCGGATATTAACCGCTTGTACATAAGTTAGTACAGCTTTAGTAGTACGTTCGGTTATCCTATTAATATTAACAAGCAGAGAGAACAGATGTGCTTGTGACTGTGAAATACGATACTAATCTGGTTCATAATTAATTCCATTACTGTCCTCCTTGATTTGATGTTTTGGTTTCTTAACTTATTCCAATCAGTTAGCGTACATAATTATATTGGTGTTGCCCCTTCCAATTAATCAGGTGAATTTGATTAATTACGTTTTAAATACCTAAGTAATTGTTTATTTACATTTAATAACTAAAAAGATAACAGAATAACTTGAAATTGTTGGTAAATAATAGGAACTTAGTTTGTGAAAAAGCGATGGTAGCAAGAACGCGTTCGAATCCGAGCGTGCACTTTTAGATTTTTCAAACCTTTGTGCATATTTCTATCAATTACTCGGCGGTGAGGGAAAACATCATGAGGAAACCTGCAAGTGTCGGATAGTATATCAAAAAATGTGGATACATACATATTTGAGATGAATCTGAACGTGTAACCGTGATCCAGTTGATCTGCTTCTGTCTACGGGTCGCGAAGGTCAGACGGCAGTCGTTTCATTGTAATTACCGAACTCCTCGAATCCTGTATGGTCAAAGCGTAGCCGGGCTCCAAAACGACAGCCTTGGACGCAACTGGGAGTTACACGTTAAGTTGAGACTTACCTAGTTTGTTAGCAATAGCTCCTGTAGGTAAGAAACCTATATTCAGAAATTCTAATAATATTATAATATGGGTTGCGATCCGCCGGGGCGATGACGCGGTTAGGGACAAGCTTGCAAATAAAAGATAAATTACTAACATACCCCTGAACCCCCCTCTGAGGTCCTTACATACATAAAATCACAAAACCCCCTACCCCCAAAAAATATATATATTTTTTTTAAAATTTTATACATCTTACTAACATTAACCATGCATGACTGCCTAAACTTAAGATTATTATTGTAATTTAATTTAGTTTAATTTTATCGCGGAGCAAATTTCAAAAATAATTTGTAACACTTAAACAACGAGTACAATAAAGGCACGGAACCAGTGTCCGTGGAATTTCATTAGAAAAAATAATAAATAAAAAAAATATGGGTTGCTAATGTAGAAAACCATCGTATGCATTAATAAATGTCGCATTTCCAATAACTTAGATTTTGAACATTATACGCAGCGACAAAATGGTGCCGAAACCCGGGAATTCACGGTTAATGTGAAATTCATAAAATAAAGTGAAAATAAACAGTACTTTTCGTAAAATCAGTGTGGTGAAATAGAAGCCAACCGTGTTTTGTTTCTCATTCAAGACGCGTTGTGAAAACATTTGCGGAATTATAACATTTCGTAACAAATTGTCGTTGCGTATAATGTTCAAAATCTAAATTATTAATTAAAACACAGAACCACCGCCATTTATTTTGTTACTCGCACTGACAACTCAAAACAACAGTGTTACCAACATAGAAAGTATTTAGGTATGTATTAAAGTAAAGAAAAATATGATATGTGTTACCATATTAAACACGATCGTTAACAACCCTCGATTCCGTCTATGGCAAACAAAGCAACATTTTGGAATCTACCTTCATCCGGGTAACAGGAAGCTATGCGAGCTCTAACGAAGTATAAACAACGTTTGGATTTGTACATCTGTTTCCTTTGACCACAAAGAATCTTGTCGATACTGTATCAACAAACAATGAGTAAGAAGAAAAAATAAAGGGTAGGTTAGTGGTAGTAAAATTTAATAATTTTTGGTTCATGCTACCTATGTTCGCTGTGTGAGCGCTTTTGTAGAGCACCACTAAGCGCACCTGTCATAAAAAAAAACAGTTATAATATTTAAACTTCTATGACCGTTTCCATACGGTTATCCTTCGTGAATTTTTAAATCTACCTTCGAAGCACTTCCCGATGAACTGATTTAAAGGTTACATTTTACAAAAGTTCTTTATATCTAAATGCCTATTTTTCAAATACGCAACTACGAGTAGGTCAATATAATAGATTTATTTCGGTGGCATAAACAAGTATACAGACAGCACACCCGAATAATTAATAGCCTCTACCTACCTTTGTCAATGAAAAGCTCTCCCCGCCTTCCGTTCCATTTCCGAACCCTAATGATACCTATTGATCGCATTATGCTTTCAGAGGAAACACGGGCATATCTCTATATTTCCCAGATAATAAATATTCCGCTTGAACGCTGAAATTAATTCTTTAAAAAGTATTTCAGTAATCCTCAAATAACGATGTCTAGACGGCATTTTAAGAAAACCGCTATTAAAAAAATAATGAAGTGAACGAATAAAAGAATTAGTATAAATGAAGTTATTTTAATTAAGGTAGAGGGGGAAAAGGTGGGCTTAAAGGTTGGCAGCGCACTTGTGACTCCACTGGTGTTGCGAGGGTACATGGGCGGCGGGAATCACTTACCATCAGGTGATCCGTCTGCTCGTCTGCCACCTATAACATTAAAAAAAACCTAATGCAAAATCGTGAAAAATAATCCATATTTTTCTAACATTTTTTTCTCTTTGTTGATAATCTAATATTGAGTCAAAACACAAAAAGAAATACGTATGCTATCGCTTCCTCCTACCCGCATCCTGCTCTGGTGACTTTAACCAAAACATGGGACGGACTGATGGTTGTTTTCTAGTAACACTTTTTGCACAGACTGGCAAGGTGTTTTTTAACAATGGGATTGATCCAAACTTTTTAATTATCTACCACTTATTAAAGTTTTTAAGAGCTAACTGATATTGTAGATTGAATTTAGTGCCAGTGGATTTTCTTTTCGTTAAAACATTACAAGAGCGCGCACCTGAATACCTGAAGTACTAGGTACAATGTTTGACTGTGATTTTAGTTTTACTCTGGTTTAACTCCGACTGAAAGGAGAGTAAAACTGTTTTAATCTGTTAGATCTTATGTAATCGGGTGCGGACTTTGACAAAATAATGAGTGTATATCAGCGATTTTTAAAATCCAGCCACACAAGGGTCGATGTTCGCACGCAGTGACAAGCTCTGCTGACCAACTGTTTGTTTTCCATCATCCCATATTCCCATCCCATCAGATTTAAAGCGTTTTAATTAGTATGTGATGATGTGATGAAGTCCGCCATTAAAGTTATCGTTTTTAACACTATTTTGTTTCAAGTGACTGCGCGCGTGAATAATTTGCTTTAGAACATTAAGAGTACGTTCAGCGAATTGATACGCAATTATATTTAGACGTAATATCTTTTAACTTTGTATTCAGTTCTCACTTAGACATTGGTCGGAGTTATTATATTGTAAAGAAAAGAAGGCTGGCATTAAATTAGTAGTTAAAACGACAACTTTTTTATTATTAGGTCGTGGTGTTTGGTGGTTGCTGGTATGGGGCCTACAGGCGCGAGCGCAGCGGGCGCGGGCGCGCAGGAGCCGCGCGTGGTGGTGCTGGACGGCGGGTTCTCGACGCAGCTCTCGTGCCACGTTGGGCCATGTCATCGACGGTGACCCCCTGTGGAGCGCTCGCTTCTTGCACACCCATCCCAACGAAGTGCTACACACGCATCTTGATTTCTTGAGAGGTACGATGCTCTATAAAGGATGTTTCGTTATGGTGTCAAGCGGAAAGCCATGAATACAGGACCCCTTGGGGTAACTGAAACACCCCCATGTATGTTCTACAATTTTGTAGTTTTCAAGTTATGAAGTTTTACCGAATTATGGGGAGATCTCTACCTCAACAACTTAAAAACTTTCCTAAAAAACAACCAACATACATGGGGGTGTTTCGGGTACCCCAAGGAGTGCTTTATTTTTTATTTTATTTATTAGGAATAGCAAATAGCTACAAAATACATGATCATCAAAGACAGTACATACTTAAACTACATAATAATATTGTAGCTCACGACGCTATCTCAAAATATAACTAATAATATTACAAAGAGAGCAAAATATAATGAGTAAAAAAGATTCGGTAGGTATTTAGGTGGACAATTTGGGCACAAAAACAACAGAATATTAATTAAATATTAGAGTAGAACGGTATAGCGATCTTACAATGACAACTAGTTCAATAACAGTTTTTTTTTAATTATTTATATTGTTAACAAATATATCAATATCTTTTGAGTGGAAACTGTCATTATAAGACCGCATCATACGACGAATCCGTACGCGCCAGCCGGTATTCGTGCGACTTTTACGAACTGCAAAAAGACGAATAGCACGCACCTCTCGCCTATGTTTGGTTCTAGGTACAGAGTAATATACTTTAGAAACCTAACTCATTACAATCAAATTTGTTGTTTACCAATTTATACAGTGTGACAGTTTCCAAGTATTTACGTCTAGTAGCAAGTGGCATTAATTTAAACTTAGCAAGGGAACACAAGTCAAATATGTTCTATAACATCTAGTAATGTAAAGCACGCAGATACTTATTGAATTTTTTCAATTTCCTGCGGTTCCAGATTGGTAGGTACCGCATATTCAAGTTGATAACGAACTAGGGCTTTATATAAATATAGATATGTAGATGAACGTCTAAAGTCTGTCCATCCACGGCCTTCCACTTAATACCCTACTACTATCTACGATCACAAAATAAAAATGGTAACATTGTGTTCCGACAGTCAGAGGTAAGATTAATAAATAAGTGAGACCCTTCGTCTTACTCGTATTGTTACTTACCCGCAGATGGGATGAAAGACTTTCATTGAAAGTGCTCCTCCGTTGTTGAATAATAAAAAATAAGTCTACCTATTTTCAAATCGAGGTGCAAAATAATCTAGATAATAAATCAAAAGCCGAACCAAGTTACGGTTCTAATACTCGCATGATACTCAATTTACGGGTAGAACGTCGGCTCTACACGAACAGCCTATTTATACAGATACCTACATACAGTTACCTACGCTTTAGATAGACCAGTTAGCAACGAATAATCTTAATATCCAGCCCTATCATAGATATTTCATACAACTCATCATCATCATCATTTCAGCCAATAGACGTCCACTGCTGGACATAGGCCTCCCCCAATGTTCTCCACACAGATTGGTCCTGTGCACCAGATCGTCGGTCCACCTTGTGGGGGGCCTGCCACGGCTGCGACTTCCTGTACGTACCCCCCACTCGAGGACCTTTCCGCCCCAACGGCCGTCTGTTCTCCTCGCTATGTGCCCTGCCCATTGCCACTTGAGGCATGCAATCCTTTGAGCTATGTCTGTGACCTTAGTTCTCCTGCGGATCTCATCATTTCCGATACGATCACGCAGGGAGACTCCTAGCATAGGCCTCTCCATTGCTCTCTGGGTGACTTTGAGCCTCTTTAATCGGCACATTGTAGGCGGCCACGTTTCGGTTCATATAACTGCCTATTTACCTAATATTCTATGGTAATTCATAAAACTAATAATACCTCATATTTACTAGATTTATTGCGTTTTCTATTTTGAGGGTCAATGGACCTAAGAAGCGCTTTCTTCTATACCATAATAATTATATTTCAAAATCAAAAACAGTTCATACGTTAAGTACCGACGGTGATTCGGCGGGTAGGGCTAAAACAAGCCGCGTGGGCTGATGCAATTCAAAGGTTTTCAATTAGTGTGTAGTGGTTTTAGTGTACAAACTTGGTGTTTATTTGCAAAGGGATCCTAATAATAAGAATCGTTTGATTGTGTCGTTTTAAACACTGCTATTGTGTGTCGAGTGAGTTGTCTCGTGACAACTTGCTTAGACCTAATAGAGTCTTGAAACCCGTGATTGCTTTTAGAGTGATATGATGGTGAGACTTTGACTGACTTCGACTCTTACTTGACATTGGCAAATTATCTTTGGGTAGAGCCATATTAAAAAAAGTACCGACGGTACTTTTATTTTTATTAGGTCATTTGTATTTACCTACTTAGTTTTATTTTTTTTAGTTTTAATTGACTCCTTCAGGGCAAATTTTTCGCTATACTCAGTATGGTTTACTAGACACCTTTCTTAAATATGTACGTATGTACATCGCTGTGATTTCTTTAGATACTGCGTGATGCAATTCACATAATTTTACTCTACAAGATCTAGTCTGAGTGATTGGTTGAATGCAGAGACTATTATTTCGTTAGAGATAGCGTTTCAAACGTGACGTGAAACATTAAGGTGCTGTCCGGTTTTAATTAAAAGTTATGCTTGAACTATTTTAGAGCATAAAATGGTTCAATAAAATTAATTTCTATTAAACTTTCAATCTGTAAATAGTTGACCGTTAGACACTCATTGAAACAGGTTTCAAAATTTGTAACTTTACACAATGACTTTTAAATAGATCGGACTGAAACTTTAAACATTGCCGAAAGGTTCGGTATAGCTCGGATATTAGTAAAGGTATAAATCTATGATATACCTAGTATGACTGTTGCTAAAAGTGTACCTATTGTTACCTTTTAGGTATTTATTTAGGGTACTCGAGTGGGTCAACCGTTTTAAAAAGACACTTTTTGTGAGTGAGTTCACTTAAATCTATAAAATACAGTAGGTATTTTTCAATTTCTTAAATGAAGGGTGCAAACTGCGATATCAAGGGGCTCTATAATACTCCGTAGGGGATATAAACATAACATATTCATTACTGTCTGTGTTTTTACCTTTAGATTACATTTCATAAGACCCGGCTGGCAACACTAGACACGTAACCGTTAGTACGCCCAAGGGAAAATTACGCGTACCTACATGAAAACGAAATGCTTTGCAAATTGTGTTTTTGAGTAGACTCCCGGGATGTAATGCAGCCGAAGTGACTGCGTATAGGTGCCGTTTTAAATGCTTTGCCGACGCTTGTGGACAGACCACGTAAGAGGTACGTAAGTAATAGGTGCCTAAGTGGATAATATTGTTTTTATATTTGTTATTTTAAGGTACGAGTAAGTTTTGAAGCAGTATACCGGGAATGTCGTTTGGCCGCCTACCGGTATCGGTCGGCACTTTTTGTCAGCGGCTTTAGCCGTTTCCAGTTGGCATAATCTAAAGCGTTCGCAAACCGGGTAACAGCAAATCGCGGCCCATACGCGTTTTTATTTATGCTAGAGGCTTTTAAAAAAGAGTACGCTTCTTCTCCTTGAAGGTCCCTAAGTCGTAGCCGTCCAGAAATACTCCTGCAGCCAAACCGTTCCACAGAACTGAGGTACGTGGTAGAAAGTTCCGGGAAAAACGCACAGTATTAGACCGCCATCCATCGAGATGATGAGGATGGAATGACAATCGCTTGCGAAGTGGTTCGATGTAAGAATTCGGCTGCAGGGAGTAGATCACACAGTTCTTCAGAGCACTCCCCATGATAGATGCGGTATAGAATGCTGAGGGAAGCTATGTCCCACCGCAATGCTAGAGGATCAAGTCGACTAGAGAGAGTCAAGTTACCGACAATTCGAGCAGCCCTACTTTGTACGCGTGGGAAAATATTGATAAAAGGATTAATTTGATAACTGCCGCCAGTTAGTGTAATATACTAAGGTTCAGAAACGACAGGTTTGCACCTAACCTGTCGCTTTGGCCGTGTGGTCCCCGGCAGAGTAGAATAGGCCACCCTCACTCTTACCGAGGTGTCGTAAAAGGCGACTGAGGTAAAGCTGCTGGCATGATCATCAGCACCCAGAGAAGGAAAACTCTGCATTTATATCAAAACCCTCGCCAACCCGTCTGCCAAGCGTGATGAGTATGGCAATAACCCCCTCATGTGATGGAGGGAGGCCCGTAACCCAGCAGTGGGGTCTTAAATGGGCTGATTATGATGATGTCGCTTTGGAGCCCGGGACAGGGACAATAACCTACTTATATTTGTGGTGGTTTAATAATAATTGCAACGATGCAATTTGTTGACTAACTCACCAACCTGCTCACATCAAATTTTGGTGGAAAGCTTACATAAATAAAGGTTCCAAGCCGGATAGGTAATCTTTTTCTTATCCTTAACTGAAGAGTCAGATAAAATATCACGAAACAACATTTATCCTCGTGCCAAATACTTAGTTACAAAATTAAGATGTTAGTTTTAAGCTATTCAAATCAAATGGTTAATAACCACGTGAACTTTAACGTTTAACATGATCTCGTATCGCATTTTCATTATCTTTTAGTGCCAACATAAAATGATTAAAAGCACAAACACTAGTTTGTTGCTATGTTTACAAACTTGTGTGGAGATATTGGATGTTCTATCTTGTGCTGATAGGTAATGTGCTTCAACGGGCTGCGCTAACTTATCTATCACTGTACTCAACAAGTTTCTAACTATCTATAACGGCTAAGATTTTAGTTATGAGCCTGAGCTTGAATAACACGAGCGCTTTTCAGTGCAACGCCGAGCACTCGGTGGGCGGAGCACGTGTATCTACTCGGACACTTTAAGATGCGCTGTTTACAACCGCATCAATAGCGTCACCTATAACACTCTCTGTAACAACCTCACACACTTTAAAATAGCGTTTAATTTTGCCTAAACATGGCCTTAGTCGTACGTAGACGTATTAAGCGAAATCTGATGGATGATGCCTGTTTACCAACGTCACGCGCAACTAATCCCTTTGAACTACAAAGTAATTGCTTTGTTCCCCTTTCCTGCGGGGAAGTTTGAATGAATTCCCAGACACACCTCCCGACACGCGCACCAAACCACAAACGAATGCGTGCGACTTAGCGCGCGGCGACAGCCCGCACTCCTGGCTAAGTGTACATGCGCGTTTTGACGGATTACACGTTAGGTCGCTTTTAGCCCGTCATTTTCTTGCATCTGACAGCGAGAGTGCGACCTCGTCTCGTGTCATCGTCCTCTGAAAGCGCTTTTCTTCGCCACAAAACGGACCGTTTCTTTTCATAAGGAAAAGCTGAAAAGTGTCTGCAAGCAAATAACTCCCTGGAGGGGAAAGCCTACTGCCTTGCTTTGCTTCCTCTTATACGAGCCTTGATATGAAAAAATATAAAAAATGGCTGCGTACTTTGCGGAATTGTAAATGTTACAGTGACACCTTTTAAAAGAGGACATAAAATATAAGCACCATTACATTTCCTGCATTAAAATGAAAGTAAAAGACACATTTCAGGGAATACGTTTCTGTGATAAAGCTAGGATATAGGTATGTAAACTTGTACAACGAGTTGAAATAAGGAGTTATGAAGGCAGTATTAAAGATGCAGCTGTTCCGCGATTATTATGATTGACGCCTTAGCCTGTGCCAAGTGATGCCGTTATTTGAGTCGGGACGAATAACTACCTCGAATTTGCATAGTAGAGGGCAGGCAGGAGGCCGAGGAGGTGACTGCAGCGGGGCCGGGCTCGCACTGCCGGGCGCACTACGCCGCCACCATTAATCACTTGTCTGTCTAATACGTTTCCATTCACAACCCGTCCACCATCTCCTCCTCATTATACATATAATTACTTTCTTCGATAGTGTTTCCCGAGCAGAAGCTCGTTACCTCATTGTTGGTCTGCTGGGGCTCGCGTTGCTCCACTAAGTTTTAATAACATTAATTGTTTACGCCTCTCGGCCGCACCCTGCTCCCTAATAATAGTAGCGACGCTGAACTTGGCTAATATTTATCGCGCTAGTTTACAAATACGAACTTTGAGAACATGTTTAATTATCGCTGATATGAACGGGTTCGGAGATATCGGTTGATATTTAGAAACATTTATCTTGGGATTCATTCGTTTTCATTACATCTGTTTCCGATGATTAATGTGAATGGAATTTACGAGCTATGAAATTTGATGTTTTTGCAGCGGGGGCTGACTTGATAATAACGAACACGTACCAGGCGTCGGTGGAGGGGTTCATGGAGCATCTGGGGCTGGGCGTGGAGCAGTCCTACGAGCTGATCGTGCGCGCCGTCGAGCTGGCCAAGCGCGCCCGCACTCTCTACCTGGAAGAATACCAGGACTACCTACCAAACAGTTAGTATCTTTGTCTCTATCGTTTACTTCTCAGATCCTTTTTCTCAGGAAGACATGTTAAAGTGTTAACCTATTGTTTGTAATAAAAATATCTTCTTCTCGTAGTAGTTCGATATCTCTTTATTCGGTTTCGTAACGGAGTCCTTTTTACGTGGGACGGGTGTTAACCTCCAGCATTTTGGGAGCTGCGCGGCGGCACAACCCCCCAAAATGCTGGAGGACCACATCCTACTTTGGTCGCTGGAAAGACGTCGTGGAAAATGATCTGCCAGAACTTCAGGCCAGTGACTGGCGACAAGTAGTGCAGGATCGACCAAAGTGGCGTTCTCTTGTTTCGAAGGCCAAGACTCGTTTCGGTTCACTGAGCCAGTGGAGTAAGTAAGTAAGTAGTTGTTCGATATGGTGGTTCCATTGAGTGACCCGGATTTTAATCATGGTATTAGGATTTGGAAACATTGAGTTGAGAGAAGAGCTTACTCTTTTAAAGAAAGCCGGCAACACATTAGCGATCTGACTGATTTCGCTGATGTTCATGGGCGGCGTTGATTCTTTATCAGGTGACTCGCTTGCTTATTTGTCGCCTCTAGCATAAATACTACACTCAATACACACAAAACATTACCTGATCTTGAGGACAAATGACCAGGAAAACTTTCAACAGAAATAAATACGAGTATAATGCTGAATTAATCTATAATCAATGAAAATCTTATAGGTTCAAAAATAAGTGGCAATATAATTGCCACTTATTTTTGAGCCTATAAGATGCGTACGATAAGTAAGAGAACCGCCGTAGGCAGGCTCAACGCGTCTGCGGTTACAAAGACCTATATGTGAATGTTAATGAAGAAAAGGTCGAAAGAAAGGATTTATTGGGTAGGGCTGACGAAATTCCATTACCTATATTAGTTAGTAAAAAGTACACAAACTTTCCAAATAAACTTATCTGATCAAAATATCTTGCATATACCTAAATAAAACACGATTATATTGTGAACAAAGCAAGTATTTTCCGAACAAAGAAACAATCCTGTTGTAATTGTATTTTCTTTGATGAATCCGGGTGAAATATAATATGAATATGAACTTAGGGAAAAGCTCTAGAGCTTTTATTTGATGTCGCAATGTCGAAGCATACTGCCTGCCTCTCATGATAAATTTAATACTGGAGTGTTTTCAAATACTTTGTTTTGTTGAAGGTACAAAAACAACAGTTAAGATGATTGAAGTAGTGTGTATTTATGTACTACTGGTTATGATTACCAGGTAACGGATTTTCATCATCATCAGCCTATCGCAGTCCAATGGACAACATTTCAAAATTGCTAAGCTCTGAAACAAAAAATACCAATTCTTTATTTACTTTGCCGCTGCTCGAATATATTTTAATTCATTTTTTATATTGCTTATTTACTGAGAAAAAAATTAAAAACTAAAAAACGTAAGATGACGTCATCGGACGGCAGAATGTAAAATATTTCTTTGCTTAGCACATTATAGTTTTAAATTTACGAAATGCCAAACCCATGACATGCAACTGTAAAAGAAAAGACAACTTGTCAACGTTAAATGAATGAATGACGTTGACAATGTTGACACTAGTATTATTTACCTTTGACAGTAGTACCTTTTTTTTATTAAAACAATGATAAGCAAAGGAATATCGCTGTATTCAGCCGTCCGATGACGTCATTTGGCGCTTACGTCTATTTAGAATATAAAGAATTTCAATAATTATTTTATGCATGAAAATGGACAAATTTTGAAAAAAGAAAAAATATGGGTCTGTTCATTTTATGTCTATTTTCATATAAAAAAACAATATGGACATGTTAAAAATATGAAATGTTGTCCATTGGACGTAGGCCTCTCCAATTGTTCGCCACTGTGATCTATCCATGGCTTCTCGCATCCAGCTCTTACCAGCCATCCTGCGCAGATCGTCCCCCCACCTAGCCAGAGGGCGCCCTACATTACGTTTGCCAGGATGCAGACGAAGGATTTTAGTTTTTACTTTTTAGGTATTGCGTAGGTAATTCAGTTTATATGTAGATATTTATAGGTTAACGTTTTCGCTATCGACCAGCTATTTATTCTCTTTACTCAAAACCAGAATGCATATACAAAAAATAATTTAAGATAATAATACTAGATCCGTGCTGATGTGATTTATGTTTGTAATTTTTTATTATTATTACTACCTTATCTATGCCGTGTGGTCCCCGGCAGAGCAGAATAGGCCACCCTCACTCTTACTGAGGTGTCGTAAAAGGCGACTAAGGTAAAGCTGCTGGCATGATCATCAGCACCCAGAGAAGGAAAACTCGGCATTTATATAAAAAACCCTCGCCATCCCGTCTGCCAAGGGTGGTGAGTATGGCAATTACCCCTCATGTGATTGAGGGAGGCCCGTGCCCCAGCAGTGGGGACTTAAATGGGCTGATGATGATGATGATGATGATCTATGCCGAGCTAAAGGTAGAAATGTGCACATAGATTTTAAAAATCCAGAAATGCATGCTTGGATTTGAACCACGACCCCCCCTCTCTCCATGAAAGGCGCATAGAATCCACTGAGCTACCATCGCTCAACCAGTTAGGGTCTACTATCAGATCTTTGACTAACTTTTACAGTTAAGTAGTCCGCCATCGTCTTGTCGGCCTACCGCGTGATCGTATTTTAATCGTAGAGCTTCCATTCTGTAGCTGTTTTGGCCTACGGGGTCCTCTAGCCGATAACGGCTACGACGGTCAATGTCAACAATCAGCCACGTGGGCAGGATATATTATAGCGCTCAAGTGTGTGCGCAAAGACAAGAGCACCCTCTATTCCCTTATCCTCATATTCCAATGGGACACAAGCGTGACACGACCAGAGAGGGATTGGGCGTAGGACCAACGGTTTAACGTGCTTTCCGAGATACGGGGGCACAATACCGCAAAGTTTCAGACTTCGGGCTGACACTAAGAATTCCCTAACGAAATCTTAGGTACAAATTTTTGGTCCCGACCTGGGGATCGAACCCGGGAGCTCTTACGCAGCCGTCGCTTCAAAGTGCGACCCACTAACCACTGCACCACCGTGGCAATCAAACGACTAGACTTGGCGTATAAAATATGTCACATAAAAAATCATTATAGAGCATAAGATAAGATATAAGATAGAAGAGAAAGTTCCATTTTAGAACAACCTTCGAAAATATTCCCTCTCATGCCTTGGATTCCTACAAAAAATGAATTTATATAGAACTCGGGTCCTTTTCATTAGTGATAGTAAAACGATAAGTAGTAAAGATAGTGAATATGCGGCTTGCGAGGACTTTACGAGTGTGTTCGTTCTACGTCCAAGGGAATGTTTGACGGCGCGGGATAAAAAGTGTCAGAGCATATCATGCATAACAGACTCGTAACTCAGACACAAATAATAAGATTCCTGTTTTTCTTGTATGTTACTGGGTATTTTCATTATTCATACAGAAAAGTCTCTAGATCAAACTATACAGAAGAAAAAGCAATTGAAATATAAAGTTCATGTATTTGATGTGATTTCATGATTTTATTAGGTTTGTATCGTAACTTAGCTAAGCGTCTAGTCGAAGTAGAAGAACTCAAAGACTGGCAGCTACCTCGCCCAGCGAATTTCCATCGCGATCCAGAGGGGAAATGCTCCCAGCATTTTGACGACCTATTCTGTTTAAAATTTCCTTTTTATTTACTTTTAGCTTATTTTTATTTCTCAGTTACTGTCTTAATTTTCTTTTGTTTTTGTTTTTCTGTTCAATAAATAATGGTTTGTGAATTAGTGCGTGAATGAGGGATGGTAACTCAGTGGATAAAAACGCGCCTTCCATACGGGGATCGTGGTTCGAATCCAAGCATTCACCTCTGGCAATTATCAGACTTTCCAAATCCTGGATTAAGGTCCAAGCGTACCCCGGGCACCTTACAGTAAAATATTGCATAAACGTTTTTGATAACAAATTTTTATTTATTTATTTATTATTCGGAAAACAAAACAGATAACAATCAGTAAATTATGGATGTGTACACATTTAGTTAAGTTTAGAGCTAGATTGATATCCTACTATTGTTTACACATCATTTTATTACGTACTTATAAAATTCTAAACAAACAATACTTATACATAGTGGCAGTGATTAAGTAAATCTTATCAATAGTGGGAGTAGGGAGTGGGATTATATCCTTGAAAGCAATTTAACACAATTTTTAAAGACGTAAAATAAATAGGTATTAGAATTCAAATACTAAGAAGTCAATTTTTCTAAGAAATTTAATCGCATGCAACGACATTTATCATTGATGTCACGTATCAATACCCTTACGTTGCAATTTTCATACATTTTCTACGTGTCGTATTAGCATTTTCCAACAATGTCGCGGTTACCCTCCGTCTCCCGCCTATAAAACGTAGAAACATGCTTTTGACATATCATTTAGAAGCATGAAAAATTCGCTGAATGCTCCCTATGGAACAAATTGAATTCGCTTATGCATACTCATGATATTGAGGTAGGTATGTACAGTCGGCTTCGGCTAAGTTACCCCCTTGCAGTGCAAAAATAGCACTTGTGTCTCAGACTATAAGGACGGTCCAAAGTCCTTCAAAATCCTCAAAATAATATTATATTACGTAGCTGTAGCGACTCGTAGCAACATTTATGTAAGTAGAAAATGCTCAATTAGGATGGATGGACTCACCTATGGATTTTATAAATGTAAATGTATGTGGTTATTACTACTATTAGCTCGGCGGTGAGGGGAAAAATCGTAAAGAAACCTGCACGTCTCAGATAGTTTTCAAAAAATGTGGATATCTACTTGAAATAATGTTCTGAACGTGTAACAGAGATCTAGTTGGTCTGGTTCCACTGTCTAAGGGTTGTGAAGGTCAGTTGGCAGGCGCGTCATTCTCATTATCAGACTTCCCAAATCCTGGTTCATGATCCAAGCGCACAAAGCGACAGCTTTGGACGCAACTGGGAATTGGACAGAAATAGTCGGTGCTGGTCCAAGAGACCAACCCCAACGCTGGTTTGCAGCGCATCTGTTCCATTACTTCGTAACGAAATATCCAATAGACTCTTTGATTATTTAATCAAACCAAACCAATATTTTTATTGGGGCCACCACAAAACGAGACAGTTAATTTAATATTAAAACCACGGCCGAAATTAATGTATATTTTGATTGTATCGATTATATTCGGGTGAAATTGGAATGCTCGGCATTATTGGTCTCTTGAATTCCCAACAACAATCTGTCAATATTAATTAGGGATTCAGTATATCTCGAAAGAGAATTAGTTAACTCCTTTAAATTGGTAGATTGACATAGGCAGGCGAAAAGCTGTTTGTGTTATTTATACGAAGATCGCGAGCGCGGGCGCGGCGGGGATCAACCAGTGATTTCTGGCGTGGTTATACGCTCCAGCAGCGGTTTTGAAGTGAACTCATAAATAAACACTCCCCTCAACCATGCCTACAACCCGATTGAGGCTAATCCGTTAAATCATCCAAAAATCCTTTCTTAAATTCAATTTTACGAAGTTCATAATTCGTAGACATAATTAGAACGTACCGACTTTTCAGATTAGAATTTTAAAGCACTGGTTTAATTATATTTTTTTATGTTATAGTTGGCAAACTGATCACCTGATGGTTAGCGAGAGTCACAAGTTATTAAGCAATGGCGTCGTTGTCTAAACGGTTTCGCCGGCTGATCATGTAAATCGTTCTTTCACGGACGCATCAAAAGAGATAATCAGATTACCTCAACGCCATAAACGAACGAGAAAACATTTTGAGATTTCTGCGTTCTCGTACGGTACCTACAAGAAAATATCACCATATTTATGAATCTATGAAACATTTAAGACTCTTCTGTATTAAAGGATTTTATTTTAAAAACCAGCTCCTATTTTGAAAATATGGACAACGTCTTATTTATGCATGCAGTTTAACTTCATTGGGTTATCTTTATGTTAGCATTTCTCTATCGCATGAAGTTTTCCGGTTGCAAACTTTATGACTCATTTGCTAAAATAACTTAGAACGTAAACGCTATTTATTACTGGCATAAATAAAATTTCAAGAATGTCTGCATTTTGCTGTAAACAAAGATTCTCGGGTCCGCATCCCTAGGGTCGGGTGCAAGCACGCATTAATTACTCTGCAAGGGTTTAAAGGTATCCGTGTCATACGGTACAGCTACAAGCGAACAATTCGTGTCATGCAAAAATGATATACGTTTACCGCAAAAAACAGCCTTACAATAACGTGAAATAATAATTTCACTGTCTGTCTGTCTGTCTAGTGTAACTTCACTTCGTTGTCTAACAACCTGGCAGAGCACGCCCTCGCCCGACCTTCGTATTGAATACAGCCTTGCCTTGTTTATTCGAGTTGGCTTGGGAAATGATTAGAGCTCCGTAGAGTAGATGAAGCCTGCGCCGTCGCTCCGCTCTTGTTAGTTCTGTTATAGATGCACACGCATCCGTTCCCGAACGCAGGATACGAGCACGCGTGTGATGGATCACCAATAACTATGATGGTTTGGATGAGAATTTCAATTGGGTTCTAGTCTACCTATAAACTAGCATAGGTAGATAGTATGGTAGTAGTATGTAAGTACAATACAATAGGTATGTCATGTCTTGTAGGTCTCTTTTATACTCTAATAAAAAATGTAAGTTTTTTTATAACGGTTATTATAAAATGAATTTAACTGAGTTTAATTAGCCTTCCTTAAGATTAGTTTATTAAAATCTTAGTCAAATGTATTCAAGAAAACGAGATCTCATGGGATAATGAAAATCCTAGACGTCTTCTTTACTATCTTACCTTAAAATTCCTTTGTTATTGCGAGGTTAGACTGATTTATTATATTAATATAAAAGTGGATTCCCGAGGGAAAATAGTTAGTAGGTACTCTTTAACAGTCCAGTTTCTAAAACTCTTAATTACTTTTTTAGTACTCTTTAGGGACGTGGCAGTAAGTAAAGGGGAATCCTTTAATTCTTCGACCAATTATCACGAAATCAAGTCAAAAACTTGATACGAGAAAGCGGCCGTATACAGCTGGTTCAATTAAAAACCTGATTCTTTCTATGGAAATAGAAATATATGTAAATTTACGAGAATATATGTAAATGTAATAGAATACGCGCAGGCAGAACTACTCATACCGTAATAACCTAGTCCAATTAAAAATAAAATTTATGTATCTATATTCGTGATTTCCTATAACCAAATCTTGAGTTGATCTGTCTCTACTGTTAGGGGTTATGCTTTAGATTTTATGTTGACTGCAAATGTTTCAAAATCGTTGCTTTAAGCGCATTAGCACATTTCAAACAAACGACTTTGGCGAGTTCTAGAGAATTAAAAAGAACATTTGCAAATGTCAAGTCGGAAAGATAGGCTGTTTCCCACTTGAGAAATGGAAGGCAGTGTTCAAATGTTAAAGATGAGGATTTTAGATTAGGAGTAAAGAGGGCTGAAGTAAGTGTCGAAATGAAGTTTGATCATAATGGAATCACGAGAATATCATGCTTGTCTTTTTTGTATGTAATAGGTGGCAGACGAGCAGACGGATCACCTGATGGTAAGCGATTGCCGCCGCCCATGGACACTCGCAATACCAGTGGATATTTACTCAAAACCTAAAAAAAGGGTCCTCTACCAACCTCTATAAAATTTAATTTATACCTATGACAAACCGTAAATAAAATATTACGTGTAGATTAGACGTAGACGAAACCATTATGTTTATGGTTACGTTATCTTATACTGATATAAGTAGATATATCTACTCACCTACATCATTCGTCTGTCTGCAGTAGTCGTAAGATAGAGATATGATAAGTAAATATCACTACCTGGAGGTTTGTCCAGTGGCAATAGGGAATATGAATGCTTATTTGTGACGGCCCGTTTGGAACAGTGGTAGTGAACGCTGCTTTTGGTCCATGGGTTGCGGGTTCGATCCCCGCACAGTACAAACATTTGTGTGCATGAACATCTCTGTTTGTATTGGTCTGGGTGTTTTAAATGTATTATAAGTATGTATTAACAATATTGCTGAAGTAACTACTACTACTACTAAGTTCTGTACTAAAGGATTTTATTTAAAAAACCAGCTCCTATTTTGAAAATAGAGACATCGTCATATTTATGCCTGCAGTTTAACTTCATTGGGTTATCTTTATGTTAGCATTTCGCTATCGCATGAAGTTTTTTTCGTTAGGTTTATGAAGTATGCCACGCAAAACAATATTCCTGAAGTAACAACTCGTAGTATTTTTTTATAGTGACACAGTATAGCACACGGTATAAGCAAGAGAAGAGCCCTCGTTGCAATTACAACGGAAGCGATGTCAGGAATCACATACTGGCCCGCGAGATGCTTCTTCACGCTTCGTTTGAAGGAAACCTTATTGTAGGAAGGAATAAATACATGCGCCGGCAACGAGTTCCATTTCTTGATGGTGCGGCAGAAATAGGAACTGCCAATTTTTTTAGTCCGTGATGGAAGGTTTTCCAATGTGAAGCGGTGACAACGTTGTCCGGCGCGTGTAGTTCTGTGACGGAAAAGGGAAGGTGAGATGAGGGAGAAAAGCTCTTCAGAGAAAGATGAAAAGACGCTAAGCGACACGATGTCTCTACGTATTTGAAGAGGTTCAAAAGTATTAGTGACCTCTTCGTCACCTATAATACGTACGGCCCGTCGCTACAATCTATCGAGAGCATCCATAAGGTATTTAGCGGAGCCATCCCAGAGATGCTAGCAGTACTCCACGCTGCCCGGACTTGAGTCTTGTATAAGAGACAGAGTTGGTCCGGCGTGAAAAACCTGCGCACTTTGTTCAGGATCCCCAGTATTTTAGATGCTGTCGAGACGAGGTTCTCGACATATTGGCTTTGGTTAAGATTGCAGCGAATTTCCATGCCCATGCTTAGGCTAGTGCGTAGACTAAGGGAAGTGCTCTTGAGAGAAGGAAGGGAAAGGAAAACTACTAATGAGGTCCAAATCTCTGTCGAGCTCAGTGACGAGGTGTTTTCGCTTCTCAGCGATTACTGCCCTATCGGTGTTAGGCCGACCGAGATATCGCCCATGAACCGTGCTGTCGTCTGCAGTAGATGTCTCCAAGATAAATATTTTTTTATAGATACGGGAATACACAAAACGGCCTGTAGAAAAATAGGTAGAAATAGGTAGAGTATATATCTACACTCATATAAAATTCAAAGATAAACACCATAGACTTAGAATGACCCACGTTTTGACAGTTTTTAAACTATTAAAAATCCCATCAAATTAGCGGTGAATTTCCTTGATGCCTGTTTGAGGCCTGTGCCCTGGAGTGGGACATAATTTTTAATTAATCCGAATAAGTTTATCTGCATCAAACACGTAGATATTTAGCCTGCTCATAGGCGTGTGAAATATTCATTTCTTTTTCTATAAGTAACCACTAACCATCGTGTTTCTGTATAAGCCGGTTATCCACTTATTAATTAATTATATAGAACATTCGTTAATTCAAAATATATTTTCGACTGACCGGATGGCGCAATTGGTAGTGACCCTGCCTCTTACGCCAAAGGTCGTGGGTTCGATTCCCACCCTGGACAAACATTCGTGCGATGAACACTTGTGTTTGTTCAGTGTCTGGGTGTAATATATGTATTTAGGTATATATTTGTGTTCCTCTGTTGTCTGATATCTGTAACACAAGTGCTTAAGCTACTTAGTATGGAATCAGGTCAGCGTATGAGATGAGAATTATATTATATTTATCGTGCTAATAGGAGTTATTGCACTGTCATAATTGCGCGCGATATCGCAATTTCGCACGTTATCGTGATTTCGCATGGTTTCGTGCTCTCGGTGATTTTAGAAATCCCGAAAATTAGCAACTTCAAATAATGTATTGCCAATAATAATTATTCCATTACTACCAATGCCATACCATGCTTACTGTAAAAGCGCGCGCTCGAGCGTAATTTTCGACGTACTGTTTTGTGTGCCACTGTTCCACAACATTTGTTTTATACGATCCATGTTAGATACGTTCTGTTTTGCTACTGGCTATCTTCATACTGGTCATCACTATTCAATTTCCTGATCTCAGATTATATTTTGTTTGTGAGATTACCATTATTTGCGCAGACGTGCACTGTCATTATTCTCGTTACGTACTAATGATGCAGAAACTATGAAACCCAACGCGGTGCGGCAAGTTGTACTAAGGCAAGGGTTGGCAAGTTTAAACCTAACTAACCAATTTCAGCTGGATGGTAAGAGTTGGCTGGCTTTGGGCAAGTTTTTATTCATAGTATTACATAACACGACAATTATTTTTTTAATATTCATTAGGGAGATGAGGGGTGTCCCAGTCGTTCATGCTATGCAAATGTTGTAGAGGATGAAGCGCGACAGAAAAGAAGATGAGCCTATTTTTATGTGACAGGCGGCAGATGAGTAGATGGATCACTTGATGGTAAGTGATTGCTGCCGTCTATAGACATACCACCAGTGGAGTCATAAGTATGCTTCCACCCCTTTAACTGCTTTATCCAATGCCTGGCAGCCCTTGGTACGAGTAACTCGAAGACGCCTTAATCAAGGGGGCAAAACGGTAATATTACGATAATTGTGTTATAGCACAGTATAAAAGAAAACCAGTAGCAGGATAGGACGATTCGTTGAGCACTGCTCTGGTGAGATTGGCTAATCGATGGTAGCGCAATGGATACGATTGTGCGCCATCCAAACCCGAGGTGTAAATCGTAAGTGCGAATGCGACCTATGACTTTTTAAATCTATCTGCATTTGAAAATAATAATAATACGTCCCTTGGGGCCCATATACGGTATAGAGTCGGTCAGGCCATTCACCCCGGCTTGCCTTTTTTGGCCGGCAGGGGTGAACCCCAGCAGGAGCCGCAGGACTCCTGGCTTGCCTTCACCGGCCGTCCAGAGTGGGATGACAGAACTATATGCTTGCAGGGATTCTATCGATAGAAAATTTTGATCAATACTATTGATAACGCTAATACTATCGAAGGCCGTGTGGTCCCCGGCAGAGTAGAATAGGCCACCCTCTCTCTTACCGAGGTGTCGTAAAAGGCGACTAAGGTAAAGCTGCTGGCATGATCATCAGCACCCAGAGAAGGAAAACTCTTTTTTTTTTTTTTTTTTTTTCTTCTCGCTGGGGAATGCCGCCGGCCCGTAGTGCAATGGCCGACGTCGCCGCCTAGTGGCGGCGCCTTATGCATACCCTCCTGCTGGGGAGCAGGAGGGTTATGTCGGGCTCTCCTCTGGCGGGGGCTTCTCCTAACGAGAAGCCGGCCAGAGGCATACCGACTAAACCCCAGCGGTTTTCCCTCATCGCCCTTAAATGGGAAGGCGTCGTGGGCTGTAGGACGAACCTATTACCCATACGGGCACCACGACCCTCCCCGGGCGGTGCCCGCCTACACGGCGGGCCAGGCGGTTCCTCCCCCGGCTTGCTGGCCAGGAGAGGGGGTAGGGACGGCCGGGAAAACTGAGCCGTCCCTACCGGGCTGCTGAGGGAGCCCGTGCAATGCCGGCGCTGGTGACCCCCCACCATGCGCCAGCGGGCTCCCTCTGCGGAGAGGAGCGAGACGCGCATCTGTTCGGCGTCTCCTACCCCTCCTTGCCCTTCGGAGCGCGGGAGCGAGAGGATTTGCTTCGCGCTCGCGCTCCGCCGCCTCCTTCGCTGCCATTACGTGCTCGCAATAGTCAGCGAAGGCCTTCCAGGCCACCTCGCTCACTAGCATAGCTCTCACTATGCTAGGGAGCGAGAGGTCCTGGCCGACCTTCGCGACCAGCGCATCACGCTGCCGAGACCACGACACACACTCCGCCAGGGTGTGGTGTGCCGTGTCCTCGACAGCCCCGCACGCATGGCAGGAAGGCGTCTCCTCCCGTTTGATTAGGTGCAGGTAGTGACCGAAGAGAAGGAAAACTCTGCATTTTATCCATAACCCTCGCCAACCCGTCTGCCAAGCGTGGTGAGTATGGCGATTACCCCTCATGTGATTGAGGGAGGCCCGTGCCCCAGCAGTGGGGACTTAAATGTGCTGACGATGAATACTATCGATACTATCGATTTTGAAATGTCCAATAATATCGATAGTACAAAACTATCGATACTAACGATAGTTTTGATTAATTCTGTTAGGAAACACAATATTATCGATTAAACAATTGATAGTATCGATAGTGTTGGCGTTATCAATAGTATTGATCAAAATTTACTATCGATAGTTTTGACAAAAAGCAATCCTATAGATAGCCCGAAAGATTTTCGAGGTCAACTATCGATAGGGAAACCATTGATAGTTGCGGAACACTAATCTGGATGTAAAACCTCTTCTTCTATATGTCTCTATCATTCGTCATCGAATCATCCACACCTTTTTCAATCATATCTTTGTTCACAGAATCCATCCTCTCTTCGTCGGCCATCCTCTGTTCCTCCACCCACCTTTATTTTAGTTTAACCTAGGTATAAGGTGTCAAAACTTGCCAATAAACCTGGCAAAAACGTAACGTATCTTTCAAAAGATTGGAACATTTGCATCTGTAACAGTGCAGAGATGCGGAACAGTGAAACGCTTCATTTGGAACATCGACTCTGAGATAGATCCGTGATTCATTCCGCTCATTCTGTTCACTCGAATCATTCAGCTCATTCGGCTCATCAGATCATTTCGCTCATTCGGGTCATTCTGCTCTTCGGATCATTTAGCTCATTCGGATCATTCGGTTCACTTGAATTCGAGATGTTGAGTCAAATGATACATTCGGAGCGAACATTAGAGATTAGGAACAGTGTATCATTTGGCTGAGTCGGATCACTGAGTCATTTCAGTAATGAGTTACACACGTGTACTTGCCAATACAAATAAGATTATTATTTCAGATCACATACCTTTGGTGGTGGGATCCGTGGGTCCATTCGGCGCGCACCTCCACGACGGCTCTGAGTATGACGGCAGCTACGCAGACAACACATCTGTACAGGTAAGTACTTTACTTTTAATTCATTTATCATCATTTCAGCCAGTAAACATTCACTGCTGGACATATGCCTCCCCTAATTATCTCCACACAGATCAGCCTTCACCAGATCGTCGGTCCACCTTGTGGGGGGCCTGCCACGGCTTCAACCTCCTATAACCGGCCTCCACTCGAGGACATTTCTGCCTCATCGGCCATCAGATCTCCTCGCAATGTGCCCTGCCCATTTAATTCATTATATCTTTATATTTTAGGGAAAATGAATGTACCATCATTGTAATTTTGAACGATGCCAAAAATTTCAGAAGGTAGTAGATTCAATTTCTCATCATTTCTACAGACTAGGTAATAAATATTTGCAATACTCGCAAAGTCAGCGAACTCCAATGTCTCTGAAGTCCAAAGACACATTTGGTGAAATAAGAAATTATAAATGAATAATAGCAAACGTTAGGCGCATAAGGGCATAAACGCTGTAAAACTGTATCAAAAAATTAAGAAAAAATACCTAGTCATGAGATTGCACAATCGTTTCACTCCTCGCCCTCAGCAAAGACTACAACGTTATCCCAAGGCTGCCTGGAAGAGATTGCTAATAGCAATAAGGCGCCCTGATTTGTATTTTGTACATAATTCTTGTAATATAGGAAAGTGTAGGAAGAGAATGTTGTTAATTTGTACATACATATAACTATATCTGCAACAGGTATACACTATACAGTTTGCTTACAAGTGGTCATTCAGGCAGGTAGTATGACATATAACAGTTTTAATTAAATACAACAATGTGAGTTGGGTACCTTTGTAACATACTTAACTGTTGCCCATAGTAATAGCTCAGGTAATAAAGTAGGTAGGTAAATTGTTTGAACTAATCACTTCATAATTTAAAAAGAAAAAAACGTAAATCGCAGATAGCTCTTTGAAAGTTGTTAAGTGGGGATACGTTACCTTCATTCATCATTAAAAATATGGGTCCAGGAGCCCAATTCTCGGGTTCGTGACATTTATTTTCATACGACATATATCACTAAAACATAGTTTTTTTTGTATGATTTTCAAGTGATATCCGCCATGCTTTTAAAATGTCACAAACCTGAGAATTGGGCTCCTGGTCTTATTTTTTATCGACAATGAGTCTGTCCTCAATAACTTATGAAGTACTACTTGTGCGGAGAAAGAATGGGATCACAAATGGCGGCGCATCTATTCACTTCTCGCTCGCACACTATTTGCGTCTATACTCGCACCCCACGAGTGTTTAATTAATTATATAAAAAATATACGTTACACCATTAAGATATTCCCAATTCACCATGAAATAATTACATTGTTTTATCACATCGTAGGTACTTTAGTATGATTTAACTATGTACAAAAATATACAAAGCGTGACAGAGGTGTAAATGGCACTAATTTCGGGAACGTGACGAAGGTGTTCATTTCAATGCAAAAAATATTCTTTATCAATTAAGTTTTACATCATGTAATAGTTCATCTGTAAAATAGTACATTAAAGAATATTTGGGACATACTATTTATCATTTCTAGTCTGTTATATAAAAGTTAAATGGTGATTTGTAAGTTTTGCCAATTGTCAATAAAAAAGAAGAACAACCCACCTACTGATTTACCAGCCAAGTTCAAACTTTAAAACTGCCCTGCCACGGAATTAATAATTAGAAGATTATAATAACAATGCAAGCGGGTCAATAAGAGGAATCCCATCATAGTAGCGATGACTTGATTTCTATGATGGAGGTCTTTACCCTGCAGTGGGACAGTATTAGGATACCTTATTTTAACTAATGCGGCTGGCGTCTGAACCTGGACTTATTTTAAAAATACAAACATAAAGAGTTCAATTAAGTTGTTAAATCTTACATAGTACTAATGATAAAAATAAAAGATATAGTCAAGAGAACAGGCAACAATAAAACTCCCAAAGCACCTACTTTACCGTCTACAATAATTTCAACTACATTTTGCTTTGTTCTACCGCGGTAAGTCCGAAAGTTTCTCTGAGTTATGTTCCAAAAGCTCAATTGAACGGCTCACCCAGCTGAGTAGCAACGACTCTTGTAATCATCCCCACTTGTAAGTCTGTGCGCCAGTCGCAGTCTGAGCGGATTTGCCGACTGGTACGGGTAACAAAAGGAATAGGTGACATTAGGGTGACTTCGCTCAAAAAACGCTTGTAAGCTACCAAGCGTTGTGGGTACATAAAGTGCTAGAGGTCTACGTCCAAACCATAGACTTGGATGCCGTATGGTCCAAACACAGACTCGACGCGCTACTCACAATCGCGCGTGCTCATTGCTCTCGGCGTTTTAGATGAAAAATGACAGACAATTTGGGGACCTATTATTTTTATTTTATCATTCTACGGAGTAAGTTACAACTTTGGAGCTTTAAATATTTTTTTGTGATTTCAATATTGCCCACTTACAAAAAAAGCGTTTAGGTAGGTCCTTCTTTACTTTCGAGTTATAGATATACTTCTTTAAATGATATAGGAAATGATTTATATTTTCTAAATAACGATAGTTAAAAGTATTAAAATCTTAATATACCTAACTTTTGAGTCGTGAAAAATTTGAATTACTTACTTAATTATATGAGAATTGAGAATAAGTCTAGTTGATGAAATAACAAAAAAGCTTCACAGTTATATTACAAATTATAAGATAGATATAAGGTACATCACTTGCAATAACTTTACGAAAAATTTCCCTAACCATAAAAGTATTGATTATACGTATGTATAAAACTACTTAGGATCGAGTTCACAAACTTTTCAAACAACGGTAATCACGCTTTAACCATGTAAGCACCAATAGCAAGTACGGTTAAAGTGTAACTACTGTTCACGTCGACAGCTCATGTCGAATCAAGCACTTACAAATTTCGTCGGGTTAATAACGCAATCAGTGGTCTAATTGGTAGAACATTCACCCGGATTGTGGAAGGTGTGGGTTCGAGTCCCGCCTGAACGCGAGATAAAATTTTTAAGTGTGTTATTTACTTGTAACTACTATTGTTTTAAAGTTAGTGGACTCAGCCCTTAGTTACTTCTGCAATATTGTTCCTCGATTGGTCTACTATTTATTTTTATGTCATCGTCATCGTCAGCCCATTTAAGTCCCCACTGCTGGGGCACGGGCCTCCCTCAATCACATGAGGGGTAATTGCCATACTCACCACGCTTGGCAGACGGGTTGGCGAGGGTATTGATATAAATGCAGAGTTTTTCTTCTCTGGGTGCTGATGATCATGCTAGCAGCTTTACCTTAGTCGCTTTTACGACACCTTGGTAAGAGTGAGGGTGACCTATTCTACTCTGCCGGGGACCACACGGCACTATTTTTATGTACTATTGTTAATATCGCGCACGGGATCCGTGCGGTCTTCGCATAAAACGCGCGTGGTTGCGTTGCGACTGTAAAATGCCTTATGTGTGTGTGTAGGTATATGTTCTGAATCACACGAGAGTGGCGAAGCGTAGGTCACGTCGCTTTGTGTAATCATCAAACCACACTTGTCAGCTTTTAGTGGAGCAGATTACACATAGGATCTACCGATGGTAACAAACGAATTTTAAGGGCCACCATGCGGGCGAGGAAAGGAAAACTTTAACGAATTTAACCTACTTTCATACAATGAGATGTCAACAATTAGGTAAACTTTGAGGGTTTCTATTGTCATGGTTATTCTGAAATCTCGAGTTAAACTTTGTCAGTGAACATTGTTGATTGCACAGTCCACCTTTAGCTACTTAGTTAGGTGAAATCTTAGGTGAAATAGAAATAAATAAAAAACCTAATTTACTAAGGGAGGTCGAAATAGATTGTAGAACCCACTTGATTTACTTTTGCCCTCCATTTGCAGTAAACTAATAGGTCTTTTATCTATGAAATTGCCGTTTTTATGGCGATTTTTTTAGAAGTTTACACACAGGTACAGTTAGTTCCATCTAACTTTTTAGTATTTTTAAAGTAACTATTAGGTATCGCTACTACCTACTCCATAATTAGCTGTGGTCTAATGCACAACGTTTAAGAACGTGTAGGATAGTTTTTCAGAAAAAAAAAATTTAATTAAAAAGTTAATATTGATAAAAACGCTAATTCTGCCAAGTAAAAAAAGGGTCATTTTCAGTTCAGGTCAGCTTTTTTTGCATCATCTTTATTTAATCATCATCATCTTAGCGTTTTGTCCCGGTTGCGTCCCAAACTGTCGCTTCGGAGCCCGGGGTCCGCTTTCCTACTTCGACTCCTCCACTTCTGGTCTTGTGCATCCGTAGTGATCACTGATCAGTTTAATAGCACGCATGTCATCCCTTACAATGTCAATCCACACTTTTTAGGTCTACCCCTTTTGCCGGGATCCGGCGGTGGTGCCATGGCCAGACATATCCATTCCCCACGTAGCTGGTTTTCGCAGGACATGACCGTACCAACGTAGGCGACTCTCCAGCAGTTGTAGCAGTAGATCAGTTTTAGTCATTCCCGATGTTCCGGGAGCTGCTGCCTTTCCACCGAGTCTCCTGCAGAAACGCCACGTCCACCCTCCGCCTGAAGAGTACGTCAGTTAACTCACTCACCCGTCCAGTCAACGTGCCGATATTCCACGGCGCGAAGCGGAGCTTTCCACTTGGGGCTTGCTTCTTTGGGCGTGCTCGCCCATTGCACGGTAGCCCTAGCCCACAGGAGTCGGGTGGGGCTCCTGCGCGCCGTTTTGCGGCAGCGCCCTATCCATAGTAGTGCCTTTTCTAGTACGAACCATTATTTTATTTGGTCTGTTTGCTAATTGCGGGAGCGATTGCCGTCTGACCTTCCTGAAGCTTGCGCCATGGCCCCGTCTGTTGGTTAGCAAGGTGCACCAGCTCGCAGGTGGGGTTAATTTGGACCCCTATGATAATAGATGCACCTCTCTCTGATCTTTAGCTAATATAAATCTTAAAATATAGTCTTAATTAAATAAAAAAAATATATGGTGACTTTTTGCTTAATAAAATATATCGACAATTTCATAATAATAGGTCTTTTTTATTAAAATAGAAAAACCAGAAAGAATAAAAGACTGTACGAAGTTTACTGGGGCCCACTAGTAGGTATCTAATATTGTAAAACTTGGTCGGTATATTTTATGAAAGAAGTAAGCAGATTGAAGGAGCCAATACCCTTGGCAATTTTCTACAGCTTATAAAATTCTTGTAAAATATACGAGGCGGACGCTTTTCATACCTAATTGTCCATTCGCTCTTGCAAGGTTTTACGGCAAAACTTATTGTTATATTATGCCAAGTATTTCACAATGAACATCTGATTTTTTTTTCAACATGTCATAATGTAACCTAGTAGAAAACACTTCTTCGGCCCCATTTACCTTGAGACTTTTTGCAGCGATACAAACTCGAGTTTGATTGTCGAGTCGAGATTGTATCGATAAATAAAATCAATTAAGTAGTTACCTACGTTGTCTTTTTCTTAGTAACTATGTTATGTATGGGTGGTCTGCCGTCGAGCTTTAATTGCGACCATATTTGATGTCCTCGGAGGGCCATCAAACTAATAGCTTACTGCGTCGGGCCCTAGGGTAATGGGGCTGACATTATAGATGCCAGGTGGCATTGCACACCAAATAGTAATAATAATTTGAAATAAATAAATAAATATTTCACAACATCACATACATTGACCTGACTCCGAGATAGGTAGCTCAAACACCTGTGTTACAGATATCAGAATCAACAGTGGGATTACAAATATATACATATATTGGACAAATTGACTAAAATTATTTATCGATATAACTTGGAGAAAATATAGATATTGCTACAAATCTGTTCTGACACTAAGAGAGAGGAGAGAAATGTCAGAACCGTGTTCAGATATCACTCCTACGAAGACAGTGCTCCGTACGTACAATGAAGTCCCTAGTACCGCTCTCTACTTTAAACTACTAAGTAGCTACCAGCAACCGTGCTGATAACTCGAAATTGATACATTTTAACATACACATGACACTAAAACATATCTTCATGAGGTCGGGACTATGCAAAGAAAAGTATTTGTAATTTTCCATATTTATTGTTTACATCATATATTACTATCTTACTCTATGGTTTACATGTTATTCATATCACAACAATTATACCCAATTGTCTCATGAATATTGTAGAGCCACTTTTAAAAATAATCACAAATTCCTCTGTAGTCAGGTGATAACATATTAACTTAGGTACTTAACTACTTCGTTGTCTCTCTCTCTCTCTAATTTAATAATAATAATAATAATTTAATTTATTTCAGATAAAAATCCATACAATCTTGTTAGTAAAATTCTTATTACTACGTTAGCTGACATACTTAAATTATACAATATCTTTAATTTAAATATTTAATTGTCCCCTTCATGTGCATTTTAGTCCAATGCCTACGAATGGGACAATCATAACGATCTTGCAATACCCTCAGGATGAGCTCTCACGTAATCTTAGCATAATTGAAGCAGTTCGCTTCCTTAGGATGGCATGAAAACCATCAACACCTGCTTCAGCGAACATGCTTGATGCGCTGCAAAATCTGGGAAAGCCCATTAACATCCTGAAGGCATTGTTATATTGCACGCGGAGTGCATTGTAAGTTTTTTGCGTATCGTCGCACCACCGGTTGCAGGTGTAAAAGGTAGGTAGGTAATTTAAGAGCGACACTCTTGTCGGTGGAGTAGTCTCCATTCCTCTCTCGACTCTGCCAGCACCTTTAATTCCTTGTACGACATGACATTTGCTTTTTCCTTAAGTTTACTTAGTTGTAGTGCATCAATAATAGTGATCGAGAGGTACCTAATGTAGGTAGATGAATAAGATAAATAGTTCGGTACACATCGGTTTTCTTGCTGACTGTACCTCAGAGCAAGGTAAAGCCGGTAGAGCACAGACCGCTTAAGTACAGTTTTTACGAAACCCGCTAATAGTGCCACCTTGTACATCAGGGTATCTATTTCCAGATAGCAATATTATATACCTATATATTAATAATATATAATAGTATAGTGTCAATTATTAAGAATAGATTACTATATAGGTATATGGTTGATTCTCAATTTCATTTGTTAAATTACTTTGCACTGCCTTCCCTTATTACGAATACGATATTTCTTTCCTCTACCCAAAAGGTTGTCTGGAAGAAATCGCTACAAGCGATAAGACCGCCTTATTGTATTGTCTGTTGCTGTTGTATCATGCTTGTATTTTATTTTTGTGCAATAAAGAATATCTATCTATCTATCTATGGTTTATCTCAGCCTAACGTTATTAACATTTGATCCAAGTTAAGAATTTGATTTGGAATAACCAAATACCAAGTTAGTATGTATAGATTTAGACATGCCTAGCTTGAAAAAGCACTTTGTTTCACAATTTTGTTATACCTAAGCGACTATAGCACAGCATATATCGTCGCTTGCCTCTCTAACTGACGTAACTGACATTGAGCAAAATGTTCAGGGCAAGCTTTATTCGGTTTATGGCACAGATCACTTGGTCACAAGTGAAGTATGTAGCGTTCCCAGCGATCGAGACTTATAGCAAATGCAACTATGTATGGTGACTTTTTCCGGCCTCCTATGCGGTATCTATTGGGGGTGATCTGTGGGTTTATGGTTACCTAAAATCGGAGGCAGCTCAACGTTTATCAGCGTGAGCAAAATAAAAATCTGCCTGTATATTTATCTTATAGAGTACTTCGTGTAAGTATAAATTTTATTTAAATATTATTATTATTTAAATAATAAATTTTCAAAGCAGATACGTGTCTTTGAGAGATTTTGTTTTCGAATGGTATTTGTTGTAACTTACGTCGGGCAATTTGTACTATAAATCACAAATAAAATTCAGGGTATGGAAATCATCAGTTGTAGTTAAATTACAAGTTACAAATTACAAACACGTAACCATTAGGTATAGTGATAGTTTTAAAAAATAAGAAATGTAGCAACAATTTTTATTTTTGGGTAATTTTTAACAAGAGTTTGTAACTTAAGCTTAAACAAAAGTTTTTTTCTAAAACGTCATTTTTTAACATTCACACAAAATCAACATGTGTTTAATTGTACAATTAACAGTTTCAAAAAGCATTATCTTTGAGATCACCTCTCAGCTTAACCTTATTTCTATTTAAGTTATTCAATTCAGTCTTAATGACATAAGTACACATTTAGTGAGCTCTAAATTTCAAGAAAGTGTAATTACACCTGCCCCCTTTGTGATATCCCAAAACTGGTAAAACATACAGATACATCGATTAGATAGATTCGTCTCGCAAAATTAATTAAGATGGTGTCGATAACTCAGTTTTGAAAAACATACGTCAGAGAGGCAAACGACAATACAGATATGTCAGTTAGAGAGGCAAGCGACGATATAATAGTACAACTATAGACTAACATAACAACTAATAGGAGCACAAATGAATGTAACGCACAATGAACCTTAGTGCTCGTACGAAGCTCCATAAAACGGGTATGTGTAGGGCGGCTTGCCATTTCCGCCCCAACTTCACACACAATTGATTAAAGAAGTGATAAATGTGCAAGTTTCCTCGCCACGCTCCCCATATACCCGCCTGGAGTTTCAAAAATAATTAGTTCTATAATGCCCTGCCAATTTTATGAAGCAGCAATCTTAACAATTTTCTCGCTTCAATTGTGCCTTAATCTCCGCTAAATTTACAAAAAGCTCTTATGCGGAATTCAAGTACTACTTATTTAAGCAATTATAAAACGTACTTAAGTATACCCAATTAGCTTTATACGAAGTCGTTGATTGCTGCTACTTTGGTAGACTCGATCATAACCCATTTTGCTTGGAGGGCCTTTTCGTCCATTATGATGATATAAATCCGACTGAAAACCTTAGCCGGAATATTATATCTCATTTTAAAAATAAATCATCTTGATTACTCAATAATTAGGTTTATTCCTTCATCATCATTGCTTTTAGAGACATTCAGTTCATCGAATTCGATTCTATTAAACGTTTAGAGGTGAAGCTTTCTGACTAAAAGCAGTAAATTCTAAATGAGTATTTTTATTATTGTACATTTCGCTGCGAGATTTTAGGGTCCTTTCAGCTTCACACCCTGTGAGTGTGAAGTTAGTGTATAACGCGTAGTCATGCCTGTATGTTACGAAATTGAGTGGAAGCATTACCTACCACATGTAAAAAAATATTGGTGCTACTATTGTACTTACTGAACATGTAAAGATACTATCAGTTTACTTAAAAATGTTATTATGTACTAAATTACGTTTAGGGTCCATTATTAAAATTATCTCTCGTTTCTATTTTTGTCAAATATTAAATAAACCACTTGCTCGGTGTTCCAGGCTATTTGCAATAGACCAAGCATGCCAGGTGGTGACGGTCCTGACTGACAGCATGTTTGCGTTATACGCTTTAAAGGACAGGAGTACAGTAATCCCTTGGCTTCTTCTATTCAAAGGCACCTCTACGACATGAAATGTAAGCAAAAATCTGCTGAATTTCGCTGGGTGAAGGCCCACGGGATAGATGGGGATGGGAATGTCAAACGCAGCGGAAAAAGCGGCGGCCGAAGCGAGACCAGAATGCTGCTGCACCAAGTTTCCATCAAGTTATGCCAAGCGCGAAGTCAAGAAAGACACTTTCATCAAGAGAGTCATACCAGGGTTTATGCCCTTAACTGGATGACGTCTATATTGCCGTGTAGCAATGTGGCACGTCCTTCTTCCTCACCCAATACCTAACTGGACGCGGCTATCATCGCGCCTATATGCATAGGTCGGTTTAAGATCGTGGACATCGACACTTGTCCCTGCGACGACGCCTCTACACAGACGGTCGAGCACGTGGTGAAGCAGTGTCCCAGGTTCGCGGGTGCGCGGCTCGAACACGAGCATTGTGTCATGCTCCGAGTCTCGCCATTTACTTTCGCGCAGGATAAAAAAAGGAATCAACGAGGAGCTCATTCATAAACTTCATCAAATTTATATTTAGAGAATTGAAGAACTTTAATAAATAACATAAATATTTATTATATTATATACGTAATTTATATATGTATCTATTATTTGTATTCTGCTCTTAGATTAAGACTCTACTCTATGCAAAATAATGTGCAACACGAATAAAATTTTGAAAGATGACAACTTGTATCAAATAGCAAGTTTCATTGCCCATTCTTAAAATCAAATTACAAATAAGTTTTATAGATTTAAGTATTTAATTGCTAAATAAATGAGAATCTCTACAAACTCAATAAATAACTAATCCTAGTTGATTGAATATAACCGCAATTTATAAGCCACAGTCTGTTGGTAGATGCAATGATTTAATTATGATTCTGATAAATTAAGTGGGCCGCACAAAAGGACAACCAGCATCCACAATTCATTTTGGTTAGGAGGTCAGACGGGATCCAATTAAAAATAACAGGCATAAACATAGCTAGAATAAGATTTGTATTGTCCTGTACTGAACCCTGGGTGAATGAATGCATAGGCTAATAAAGGTTGAACGCGCTGGCTAAATCGTAAAGAGGGCCGTAAAGTTGCCGGCAAATTAAAATTTACATTGGCAATATGAAAACTCCCTCTCCATTTCTCGTCTTTTTTCAACCGAAACCATTTGACTGGGGTGGACACTTAATTAACGGAACCTAGAACAAATGGCCATCAAAAGCAAACATGAAGTAACAAAAATTCTTCGGCCTTAATTAATTTTGCGATCCTTTTTTAATTGTTTTGAGCGTGCGTACCTACCTACTATATGGTCAGTTATATTTTGTAGGTTAATAGATTTTGGGATCAGTATAGGAACGTATGTGGTCCACAAAACAAATAAATAAATAATAAATAAATATTTCACAACATCACATACATTGATCTGACTCCGAGATAGGTAGCTCAAGCACCTGTGTTACGGATATCAGAATCAACAGTGGGATTACAAATATATACATATAATACTTTTCTTTTGTAAATACATACTTATAATACATAGAAACACCCAGACCAATTCAAACAGACATGTTCATGCACACAAATGTTTGTACTGTGCGGGGATCGAACCCGCAACCCTTGGACCAAAGTCAGCGTTCACTACCACTGTTCCAAACGGGTCGTCAAAAACAAACAAAACTACAAGCCGACAAGCACGACTGTACGAGTCATTTTCGTCGAACACTGCATTCATAGACATGTTCTCTGTGACTGCATTGCATTGCAGCGTTAGAACATTTTATTTATTATTACTACCTTATCTATGCCGTGTGGTCCCCGGCAGAGAAGAATAGGCCACCCTCACTCTTACCGAGGTGTCGTAAAAGGCGACTAAGGTAAAGCTGCTGGCATGATCATCAGCACCCTGAGAAGGAAAACTCTGCATTTATATCAAAACCCTCGCCAACCCGTCTGCCAAGCATAGTGAGTATGGCAATTACCCCTCATGTGATTGAGGGAGGCCCGTGCCCCAGCAGTGGGGACTTAAATGGGCTGACGATGTTAGAACATAGGTGTAAGAGAGTGTTTTGATCATGCAAATTTGAGTTTGTTAAGGTTTTATGGAGGTAAATTTAATTTGGTGCCCCTGCTATAGGATACAGGGACAGGTACCTAGCGTTAGAATCATTTACCTAACCACTTTTATTTGCTAAGAGTTCTGAATGTGTATGTTTGTAATTGATGTATGTTGTTAGTTAGGGCTTAGTTAGTAAATATAAATAACAGTGAAGTAATTTATTACCAATTCATTTAAAAGTAGGTAAAGTATTCATTTAATGTTTTTACCTACTTGTGCAGACAATAGCATGTAAGTAGGTATTAATAACCACACACAGTAGGTAAAATCGGCTAATTCATTAAATTATCAAGATTATTTAATCATATCGTAAAATAGTTACATTAATTACCGAGAGGCGCTGTAAGCGCGTTGTTTATATAAGTATAAGATGACCGCTGATGACGCTTCTTTACTACATGATATGTTTGGGCAGCAAAAAAACCTATTTGCGCAACAAGTACGATCTGATCAAGCGTGGGTGACTAAATGATCCTGATCAAATTAAGTTGCCCACATCATGGAATGCGTCCATTTCATGAAGCGAGCAAATCTACGATATCTTCACGACATCGGCACAAAGTAATATAAGATACCTACCTACTGGTACGTTCAAGTATCTAATCAAATATTACCTATCCTACCTATAAAATTTAAGTACTTAGATAAGTAATTTGCTTTTCTCTAAACTCTGCATATCAAGTTTAACCAATCTTAATTAATAAAGGTAGTTCTTTGAACGCATTATTTAATGTTCAGCATCAGATATTAAAATTAATTAACATGTTAAGTTTTTAATAACGCCCTCCTAGCTTAAATATTTTGATCCCATCGGAGCTTCACGTCGCCACAAATTTAATTAATTACTTTGAACGAAAAGTACATCACATAAGTATCACATACATCCGTAGGATATCTATTTTTTATCGAATTTATACAAACTTAAAGAAATGTTGTATATACATGTATATTCTCAATTCAAAGTCAATAACAAATTTGCAGGCTCAGTTCGTGGTCTGTTCCCAATATATTAGCGTACCTTTAGGATTCCCTTGTACAGTCACGAGCTCTAATTTGGGATCTGTTCCCGTTAAATGTCGTTCAATGTTCGTCCTTATTCATAATGCTATAAGGTCGAAACTTTAATGCAATAATGTTGAATGTCAAGTTAAGACATAAAATGTCTTATCTAATCGACCCTTGAAACGATAACCTCTTTGCCTCACAGAAAACCGGCGTGAAGCAGCACTGTGCTGTGTTTCGCTGCGTGAGTGAGGGTACCGGAGGCCCAATCCGGGGGATAGGGGGGGTTTAAAGGTTGGCAGCGCACTTACCATCAGGTGATCCGTCTGTTCTTCTGCCACCTATTACATAAAAAAAACCTCTTTGCGAAAAGCTATAATTACGGTTTTCTAATTACGAACATATGTTGTGTCACTCGTGTCAGTGTCAATCAAGGAAACAGTTTATTGTTACATTTGGCGGTTCAGTTGGCGAGCTGACCTATTATATGAATTGACAATTGAATATTGTTCTGTCTTTAAATGCGCCAACGCAGGGCAAAAAGTTTTTACCTACGTAACTATTACTCGGAGAACATCGGTAATGATCGTATGCCCTCGCTCAAGTTGACGTTGCCCCTAGAAAAGTAAAGTTGTCGATGGTAAATATTACCTATGACTTTGACACGTTAAAATATTAGCTAAAATAGCGAAAGTTTGCTACACGACATTCAACTTTGGGTAGGTCTCAAATTAAAGCTCGTGATTGTTAGTACAGCCACACATCAAAATATACAAAACTGTCAAATTTCTTCACTCGATTCTCACCTGTATGTTAAACACATTCGGTTCAATATCAGTTGAGAAATTTTGACAGATGTAGTAATCTGATGTGTATTTCTGCGTCTTTACAAAGTCAAGAATGTTACAATAGTTTTTTAGATTTACGCGTTACATTATAACTATAATGTGTGTAACTATAACGAGCGGACTGACCGCTCGTGACCACGGCTGCTGTAACGTAGCCGAAACGTCGAGGCAAATATGTGAGTACACAATGTTGTTTCACATAATAAATATCGTGTTAATCCCCGTATTGATACATTATAGTTAAGAATGTTACAACACTGAACCTTGTGAACTGAACTAATGAGCAGCTGTAGGTAGAGCTGCTATCAGGTTAAAACAAAAATAAAATTAATATCTACACGATTGTCTATACACGGCGTCACGTCTAGTTACCCTTTTTGGGCTTTGGACTGTCCTTATGTCTGAGACACAAGTGTTATTTTGTCACGGCGCGGGGTTAACTTAACCTGACTCCGCCTGTACCTAAATAATTGTGAAGATATTCAGTTTATGTTTGCCGCCGAGGCAGCTAGAGGTGTCGATAGGTAAGATTCTGGTAGTTATCAATATATCTGTAAAAGAATACCTAACGTAATACAACTTGTACGCCCTAATTTTAAACTTTTACGCGTCCTCTATTTGAATTAGGAAGCTGTACCCAGTTGTTGGAGTTTTTACATCATTTGTCAACCTACCTTCATTCCATTACTGAAAGGCCGCGTACGCCCCGAGTAAAATAACTTATTAATAAGTAAATTATGTTAACGCATTTCCCAGAAATTTAAATAATTTGAGAGTTCGCGTTTTGGGAAAGAAAATATACCCGTTTTGTAAAAGGACAATTCTATCTATGGAAATAAGGTAAATCTCAAATTATTGGACTTTTAAATGAAAAAGATTTACTTTATGTTTTCTTACCTGCTGACAGGATAATTTTCCATTCCTTATGCAAGTAAACAATTATTATTATGTTTTAAATGTATAGGTATAGGTACCTAAAAAGATTCGATTTTTCTTTCGTTTTTCAGACCATGCGCGACTGGCATCGACCCAGGATCCAGGCCCTGGTAGACGCCGGCGTGGACTTGCTGGCCTTGGAGACGATCCCGTGCCAAGAGGAGGCGGAGATGCTGTGCGATCTGCTGCGCGAGTTCCCCAACATCAAGGCTTGGTTGTCTTTCAGTTGTAAAGTAAGAGCGTATCCAAGGCTTATTTTCTTTGCACTTTGGGATACCAATAGTGGTCTTTGTAGAAAAATGAACAGGTATCTGAGTGAATGGTAGGTAGAGATCCAGGTTTCCAGCTGTTTGTACAAAGGACAAACTCTTTTTAGGTCGTAAAAAAATCAACGTGTATCATTTTTACCCGACTACGGCGAATCAAAAATGAGGGTTATGATTTTGACCTGTATGTATATATGTATGGTTGTTCAAGTGTTCCCTCATAACTTCTAAAATAGTTATTATATTTGAACAAATGAGATGTCGTTAGAAGCGTCTTGATTGTCTTCTGGTTATAGGCGAAATGACGTCACTTAAATTGACAACAGTGCCCTCTAGGGGACTTAGAGTAAGGAACTAAAAATGTTGCTTGATGGTACCGTGTTGAATTAAAAAAACTTTTTAGCACATTTAAAATATGTAAATTAATTTACGTAACTAAAAATTTGTAAAAATAAAAATAAAGTTTAAAAACTAAAACCCGACTATACCAAAAAAACACGCTCTAAAAAGTACGAATCAAGAATTGTCTCTGCTGAAATGATTATGCCATATTGCCGTGGTCGCATGCCACCTACTGTAGCAAATCAGACTCATTATAATAATAAAATAAAATCAATGTGGCATACGACCACGGCGATACGGAAAATAATTTCAGCAGAGACAATTTTCTTGTTTCGTACTATTTAGAATGTGTTTTTTGGTACTCGAATTTTAGTTTTAAAACTTAATTTTTATTAGAGAATTAAGTAACATTTGTTTATTTGGTACGCCAAATCTTGACATTTGAACATCAAGGGGAACAAGTCCTAACAGAATACAGTAAAGTATTTTTTTGATCTAAAATATATGAAAGTCCGAGGATCTCCTTGGCTTCGTTTTCGGATGGCAAAATGCCATTAAAGTCTGCGCCTATTCTCAATACGTGGGTACACGTTTTCAATCAACAGTACAGCTGTGATCTAGGTTACATACAGGGTGAAATTTCAGTAATAATTCACGATAAACTCGTAAGGAAAACCAGACGGATATATAAGTAACCGAGTATACCTAATGTTTGGAATTCCGCAATGCACCCAACTCACTGGACCTACTTAATAAATGGGTTAAGTAGAAGCAATCAATTTATTCATCGCCAACTCCATATGACAAACTTGGATTTGTATTTGTGAAGTTACCAAGTCAGCATTGCTTTAGGTGGTAGTACCTACCTAGGAGGTGCTCCGCCACTCTTGTGTATATTCTAAAGTTACGTAACTCCCTGTCAACAGCGGGAACAGTTTATTTATTTGCTTTTAAATTTCATTGTTTTTCGTTAACGTTAAATAAGCATTATGTTCCGATTATTAACCGTTAAGGTTCCGTACACTAGGATCGAGGGGTCAAATCGTTTTAGGTTTTAGGAATTCTTAGGCATCGTACAAGCCCATTTTTGGGCTTCAAAATATATTTATTGGTCGTCGGGTTTTAGTTTTTAAACTTTATTTTTTAGATATGTAAATATAATTAGATATTTCATTTGATACCCCACACGGTACCGTCAAGCAAAATGTTTGTTTTAGTTCCTTACTCTTAGTCCCCTAGTCAATTTGACGTAACGTCGATAACCAGAAGACAATCAAGACGCTTCTAACGTCACCTCATTTGTTCAAATATGATAACTAGTTTAGAAGTTATGAGGGAACAGATGGACAACCATACATACAGGTGAAAAACATAACCCTCCTTTTTGCTTCGCCGTATACGGGTAACAAAGTCGTTTGTTGCCTCATGCAGAATCGCCATCTAATATAAGACGTTACTTTTTGTGGTATAATGATGTTATGAATTTTGTAACTTAGCTCAAAAATTTGTTCAACTTCAGTTGGATCTTCACGATAAAGTTTTTAATTAATGTCACGGAGTAAGGAAAGTCTTTCTCTCTATTCCGTGATAAACGACTTATAATATAGGCTTGCCAAACTTATTTTTTTCTACATAGTTGGCTAATATTTATTTTATTAATGTTTTACAGGACAATCACAGTATAGCTCACGGAGAGAGTTTTCAAAAAGTAGCGAAGAAATGCTGGGACTTAAACCCTGAACAGCTGGTGGCGGTGGGGGTGAACTGCTGTGCGCCCTCTTACGTGTCCAGCCTCCTGAAGGGCATCAACGCCGACCGGCCACACGACCCCATACCACTTATCGTCTACCCCAATTCAGGCGAAAAATACAACCCCCAAATAGGGTAAGATCCGCAGTTAGATAAGTCCCAATTCTATGAAGCAAACGGCCGCACATTTCTCGCTTCAGGTGGAAGGAAAGGGTATATGCCGCAGTTAGGGTCATACATTTATATTCTCGATAAGGTGTCCAATTTATTACCCGTGACAGCAGAACACTTATTCTACCAATACGACTGTTATTAATCTTTTTTTCAAAACGTAGAGGGCGTAAAATGTATTATGAATAAGTAGATTTAATGATCTACCTATATAATTTCGCGAAATACTATTACGGTGTCTGTGGAGTACTGAATCAATAAAACTATGCACACCTTACGGTATTTAACGGTAGCCTTAAAGAATGAACCTCATAGGAGGGTGTCCCTTGTGGGCTTGATTCATAAAATACAGTAGGTAGTTACCTACAACTCATTGGTTTAATATTATCAGTAGGGAGGTTCTTTTTAAGGTTCCGTAGCCAAATGGCAAATACGGAACCCTTATAGATTCATGTCCGTCTGTCTGCCCGTCTGTCCGTCCGTCCGTATGTCAGTCACTTTTTTCCGAAACTAGAAGAATTATACTATTGAAAATTGGTTTGAACTAGATCTAGTAAGTAGTTTTTTTAATACGTTATAAACCATAAACTGCAATTTACCTTCGATTTAGTCAACTCAATTATTTTACAATTAAGTAATATAATATTAAGGAACAAATATTAGTAAGGAACCCTTCATGGGCGAGTCCGACTCGCACTTGGCCGGTTTTTTATGTGATACGTAAGCGGTGTACGAGCAGAGGAATCATTATAAGCGATTGCCGCTGCCCTTAGACATCTGCATCGCCAGCGGAGTCACAAGAGCTCTGACAACTTTTTCCCCTTAGCCCGGAACGAGCCTGCGGTATCCTCACTCACGCAGCGAAAGCGCTGGTTCACGCCAGTTTTCAGAGAGGCCGTGCTACTTTGGCTGGCCCATTCCTGCCGAAGCCTCTGCCACGGTTAATTCAAACCGTCTTGTTCCCAGCTGGATAGACCGAGACAAGTGCGAAGCCGTGGAGGTATTCATCCAGGAGTGGCTGGAGCTGGGCGTGCGGTACGTGGGCGGCTGCTGCCGCACCTACGCCGCCGACGTCTCCCGCATCCGCAACCAGGTGCTGTGCTGGCGGGACCGCAACCGCTTTCTCCAAATACCAGCCTCAGATTAACACCACTGCCGAATAAACTCAGATTTTTAATTATGTGGACTAAACTGACAGATACAACTGACATTTTGCATCTGTTAAAAGGGGTCTAAATATATGAGATTGACACATTAACATATGTATGTTTAGTCCACTTAATTAAAAATCAGAGTATCTTTAGTTCCATATACAAACATTTCAGTCCGTAAATACCGAACATAGGTACCTACCTAGAGGTATCTATTATGTTCAGTTCAGTAGGTACGGTCAACATGAAAAGTAGCTTAACACATTAGATAGATAAGATAGATAGATATACTTTATTACACAAAAAAAAACACAACTTAAAAATCTAGGCATTTCGGCGGTCTTATCGCTGGAAGCGATTTCTACCAGACAACCTTCAGGCAAATGACATTTGATAGTAGAGGAGGGGTAGGTGGTGCAATATTGAAAAAGGGAAATAAAAGTGAACTGTATATATATATTAAAATATTCATAATGCTAATATATAAATAAACACAATATTAAATACTAAAAAATAAATATTTACATTACAATTACATTATTAATATTTACATAAGTACAATATCGAAGTAACATTTTGTACGTACCCCTTAGAAACTGACAATAATAGACAGAACGGTTACTTTGACATGGTACTAAAGTGTTAAACTACTTTTGATGCTGACCGTACCTATCTATTATTAATCTAATCAACATCCTTATTTTCACAAAAAATATAAATTTATAAAATGACTTCTCAAACATTGGGTAAACTTATGAATAGGTACGATATGGAATCTGCATATGTGTCTGATGCTGTATAACTTAGATTATATTTGCCACCGGCTGTATATACTCGTATGTGTTTTAGAATATAATATAATACACGTAACGTACTGATGGATGATTATTGTATATTATGGATAAAATGTTATGATGATGAATATATGAAATGTTTATAAAGTACCTATTATATATTTTTTTTATTAAATATCCTCGAGACCTACTATTAATTTATGGTGGAGTATGGGGCTTGGTAAAGGTACCACAGCATAGACCACACAAGAGAGTCCCACTATGGATACTTGAAAATAGGCAGCCAAAATGGTCAGTGATGAAACCTATGGCAATAGACTAAGTCCATAAAGATTAAAAATGTAATTTGATGAAATATCGAAATCAATATTACCTACCTACTCAACTTGCTTTCAAAGATATTATTTTTGTTATAAAAAATAACATGTCATCATTATTACTCGTAGTCGTAGATCTTTACTGCCTCGTTGGGTAGTGAGTCGCACACTTTAAATCGACGGATGCGCTTGGGGTCTCGGGTTCGATCCCCGGGTCGGGCCAAAATTTGTTTGTAAACCCGGAATCTGGAAGTTGACGATCTTGTACCCCCGTGACTCGGAAAGTAAGTTAAGCCGTTGGTCCTGTGTCCGATAGCTCTATGGTCATGTCACACTGATGTCCCATTGGAATATGAAGGCAAGGGAATAGAGAGTGCACTTGTGTTTGTGCACACACTTGAGCACTATAATATATCCTGCGTAATTGGTTGATCGTCGAGATTGGCCGCCTTATCCGAAATCGATTGGATGATATTATTACTTTAGGTCTTAAAAATAATATGATAAGTAAACGTACCTCGATAGGTAGTTTAGTGTCATTTATTTATCACTTGAATAAGTTTTGTTTTTGCAAATAATTAATATCTATGTCCAAACTTATCTATGAAGGTACCTGGGTCGTTCTTCTTTCAGTAACTTATGAAGTAATTAATTATATAAAAAATATACGTTACACCATCAAGATATTCCTCATTTACCATGAAATAATGACATTATTTTATCACCTCGTAGGTACTTTACCATGATTTAATTACTTATGCAAAAAAATATATAAAGCGTGACCGAGGTGTGAATAGCACTAATTTCGGGGGAGGTGACATGACGGAGGTGTTCATTTCAATCAAAAAGTATTGTTTATCAATTAAATTTTAGATCATGTAATAGTCCATCTGTAAAATAGTACATTAACGAATATTTAGGACATACTATTTATCATTTGTAGTATTTTATATAAAAGTTAAATGTTGATTTGTAAGTTTTGCTCAATGTCGATAAAAAAGAAGAAAGACTCACCTATCGTTTTCGACATTTCATCAAAATACAATTTAAGTTTATATATTCTAATGTCAGTGATCATGAAACACGTTTAATTCCACTATCATCAGCAACCCTCACTCGTCCACTGCTGGACATAGGTCTCCCCTAATGCACGCCACTTCTCCCGATTTTCGGCCACTCTCATCCAGCCCACACCAGCCAGCCTTCGAATGTCATCATCCCATCTTGTCGCAGGGCGTCCCACACTACGCTTACCGAGTCGCGGTCTCCACTCAAGGACTTTACGGCCCCAACGGCTGTCAGTTCTGCGGCTAATATGACCAGCCCACTGCCACTTCAGTTTGCTAATTCGGTGGGCTATGTCGGTGACTCTGGTTCTCTGTCGGATTACATCATTTCTGATGCGGTCCTTCAGAGATACTCCGAGCATAGCCCTTTCCATAGCTCTTTGAGCGACTTTGAACCGGTGGACTAGTCCAGCCGTGTAATTCCACTAAGATTGTCTTAATGCATTCCCAGGTGCCGCCTATGTTTTACGATGGACTCGCAAGGCGAGTCGCCGGCACTACATACTACTTTAAGTGGACTCGCCAGGCGAGTCCACTGGCATAATATTTAGTTGAACTCAATTATTTGTTTGTTGTGACCGTCGCAGCGTTTATACGGATATAAACAAGTGTTTTCCAAGTGTTTAGTGCGTTTCCACGTAATAAAATGGCTACAAACCCTATAAATGAAGAGCAAAGTAAGTTTCTTTCCTAATTTGTGCCGGATTGTAAACCTTTGGCTTAGATTCTATTTTTGAGGTAAAATTTATGACATAGACTTAAAATTCTATTTGTTCGTCTTCTATTTCTATTAAAAAAATATTCCGATTCTGTATATATACCCTATAATCTTGCGTGTTAAAAAAACAAAATTGTGAAAAATAACATTAACTACGTTAATTGTAAGTAAAATATTTATTTAAATCGATTAAATTTTAGGGAAGTAACAGTATCAATCACATCACATGAGGGGTAATTGCCATACTCACCACGCTTGGCCGACGGGTTGGCGAGGGTTTAGATATAAATGCAGAGTTTTCCTTCTCTGGGTGCTGATGATTATGCCAGCAGCTTTACCTTAGTCGCCTTTTACGACACCTCGGTAAGAGTGAGGGTGGCCTATTCTACTCTGCCGGGGACCACACGGCGGTCATTTGAATATGAGTATGGCAATTACCCCTCATGTGATTGAAGGAGGCCCGTGCCCCAGCAGTGGGGACTTAAATGGGCTGATGATGATGATGATGAACAGTATCAAATTTAATATGACAAAAAATAATTTTACTTTCGTGATTTGGAGATGACCTTTCGGAAGTTGAACCTTTTGATATATTCCACGTAAAATTATGACGATGAGGCGTAAATACTGATTGCACTGACTTGCACGGACTGCAGCGTTGAAAGACACTAAAAACATTAAAGGTAAGTCCCTATAAAATTTGAAGGTTGCTCTGGCTTTTTCTGGGATCCCATGATCAGATTCAGATTATTGGACAAACATTATTTTTTTCAAATGGGTCCAGGGGTCTTCGAGTAATCGGCGAACATGAATAAAAAAAAAGATCCCGACGAATTGACAACCTCCTCCATTTTCTGAACCCCTTCACCAAAAAGTATCGGTATAGAATATAATATTTCTTCATTTGCGTGAAAAATACTTCCTAACGCGATGACGACGTAGGTCAGTAAAAAGAAATTATATCTGATCGGAATGTTTTCCATATTCATTTCCATGTCCATTTTTCCATATTCACCGTTAATAATAATTCATATTTTATGTACTGCTATGTAATAAAATCATTTATTAAAAGGTGGAGGACCTGCGTCAGTGAACTCATCTAGCGAGTTCAGGGGATAGTACAATGCAATTTTCTTCATAAATTATAAAAAACCGGCCAAGTGCGAGTCGGGCTCGCGCACAAAGGGTTCCGTAGCAGCAAAGTCCAAAATTACAGTTAAATCAACCTATCTCAAAAACTATAAGAGATACTTTGATGAAACCAAAAATCGTTGAAAGAGTTAATTAGCATGCATCACCTCTATTTTTTTTAGAATTTTATACCCCGTAGTTATAAAAATAGAGGGGGGGGGACATACTTTTTACGACTTTGAAAGCTGATATCTCAAAAACCGTTCACTTTAAGAAAAATGTTTTTTAGAAAACTTTATATCATTTTAAAAGACCTTTCCATTGATACCCCACACGGGTATGTACATCGAAAAAAAAAATTTCATCCCTCAGTTACATGTATGGGGGGCCCCACCCCCAATTCTTTTTTTTACTATTTAGTGTCATATTTTTGTAGCGGTTCATACAACACATATTCCCATCAAATTTCATCACTGTAGTACTTATAGTTTCCGAGTAAATCGGCTGTGACAGACGGACAGACGGACATGACGAAACTATAAGGGTTCCGTTTTTGCCATTTTGGCTACGGAACCCTAAAAATGATCTTTACATAAGGGCCACCGTGTTCATATTAGCGTTTATTCAGTCTACACTTTGATTTTCAGCAGAAAATACGTATGAGTTTTGAAAATATTGGCGAAAAACCTTGGACTCGCCAGACGAGTCGCCGGCACAGGAACGAAATTTATGTCGACTCGTCAGGCGAGTCGTAGGCATTGAACGTGTTAAAGCAATATATTAGGTAGGCACCTATCTATCGATTGCCATACCTACCTCTAGTGTTTCGTCACTGGCCAATGTATTTTTTCTTCACAATGGGGCTCTCTTGGGAAAACTTTACATAGTCTTTAGGTAAGTACCTATCTACAATCTTCGAGTAATAGGTATAAGACGTGACGAGACATGTACTGCCTGAACTGCCATATTGTCCATTAGTTAATTAACTACTCACATAATTTTGTTTTCATTAAGTCCAGTGCAAAAGGAAGTTTTTTTTTGACGGGAAATGTTTGAACTAGTTTTGCGGTAAGTTGGGAAAAGCTCACTCAGTTAGTAGGAAGCTTTAAACTGCCCGAAAACAGAATATTTCTACCTAACGAAGTGCATAGAAATACGAAGTCTGTACTCGTAGACAGAATATCTACTAATTAGTTTGAGAAATTCAGTAGATACTTAGGTATAAGTAGGACACGTTCAAAGAACAGTCGCACAACAGTCATTAAAGAATGGTATAATAATTTATCAGACTGATTCGTTGGTGCAATGGTTACCTAGTGCGTCGCACTTTAAAGCGACGGCTGCGCTTGGGGTCCCGGGCTCGCTCCCCGGGTCGGGCCAAAAATGTGTACCTGAGTTTTTCTGTTAAGAAATTCTCAGTGTCAGCCCGGAGTCTGGAAGTTGGCGGTCTTGTACCCCCATGCCTTGGAAAGCACGTTAAACCGTTGGGCCTGCGCCCGATCCCCTCCCAGGTCGTGTCACACTGGTGTCCCACCCATCGGAATATGAGGGCAAGGGAATAGAGAGTGCACTTGTGTTTACGCACACACTTGAGCACTATAGAATACCTATCATGCGTAAATGGCTGATCGTTGAGATTGGCCGCCTTAGCCGAAATCGGTTGGAGGATATTAACAATTTTTCAGAAGAGTTTACTGGTAAATCAGTCTAGATCGAAGCTTAAAACGTGGCTTATTCAAAATTATTTTTCTAATATGACTAAATATTTTGTAGCAAGTAGGTACCGTCAGCTTCAAAAATATCTTAGCGTACTAACCTACCAAAAATATTTAAGCATTAGACAAAAGACAACTGTATGTTAATAACGCCAAGGTGCATTTTCATCTGCTGTTCGAGATCAAATGACAACAAATGTAAGTAACTTTCGTGAAATGCTCAAATTCATCAGATATTTTCGAACAAATTTCGATTTTCCATTTTTTTAGTATAAGTATGTAAAGAAAATTATAATTTTCTTTTAATTTGTTGGTGTACAACCTCCTGCGATATATTTATTTTCCTATGCTTCGTCAAATCGAAGCTGTCGTCTTGACGTTTAAAAAAGACGTTCAGATAAAATTGCTAAAAGAGCAAACAAATAATTATTTTATTTCAATATGTTATTTTAATAGAGCGACCGTGTAATTGTGAACATTAAATGTCGTTTCTTTTATTTTATTACAGGTAAGTTTCTGTTTGTATGTTTCTAAAGTAATAATTGTTATATGGGTAAATAATGCTTGTACCTATGTGAATTTTACTCAATAAATCTTTTATTTTATTACAGATGAAACTATTGGTGTTTTCGAATAATTTCTTCATACAACGTCATGACATGACACTGCTAGAAAGTATGACAATATCATAGGTTTGAACGCTAAGATACATTTGAAGCTGACTGTACCTGTCATTGAAATTGACAGAATAATTAATCTACCTAAATTGTAATCACATTCATGCAAATAAAATATTCTCATTCGTGTATAGGTAACTATGTTACTGACATTTATGATTTATATTAGATAACGATTAAAATGGTCTACAATGATAAAAATAAAATAAAATAAAATAAAAATCGTTTATTGTCTCTTAAAAACATAATTATAAGTACATTAGTTGAGAAAGGAGAACAAATTTGAGACAAAGGGACGAAGTTCAGCTCATGCTGCCTCGAGTGTACACCCTCGGTCAGCGCTGGTTTTCAACTTCTCCCGGCTCTCTAAGGCGGAATTTGAGAGCCTATGGTTTAGCTGGTTGACATCTAACTACATAAGTATCTACATCTTACATCTGACTAGGTAAGTATAAATTAACTTGTTACTTTAATTACTTATATATTATAACACTTAAAAATCTATTTAAATCCAAATGTGTGTGTTCTGTTCTGGGTGTGTGTGTGTGTGTGTGTGTGTGTGTGAAAGAGATAGTAAGTGTGTATGTGTGTGCGAGCGTGCGTGTGTTACTGTAAATGTTTTTGTTTTTAGCTACTTAAAAAAAAGAGAAGATAAATAAAATGACTGAACAAATCAGAAAAAATCTCGTAGGGCTACTGTCTTGTGAAAAGGTTGTTTCAAATTTTCCACCGCACGTTGCTTCTTTTGAAGTGCTACTTTATATTTCAATCTGAAGCATTTTACCGACATCTTTATTCTTAGGGGCGGTGGTAGGTCATTCCATATTTTGGCTGTTTTAAATTTGAAACATCCTCTAAACCGGCTGGATTTGTGACAAGGTATCTGGAGGAGATTTGACGAGACCGAGCGTAGATTGGATCGCTTAAGGTTTTTTTTCCATGTCAGTTTTTCAAATAGATAAATAGGACTTTTGGACCAAATCACTCTTTGTGTCAAGCATGCATAGTGCAGCTCGCGCCTCGCTCTCATATTAAGAATGCCTTTTTCATTCATGTATGGAGTTATATGTCCTCTTTTTGGTATTCTAAAACAAAATCTCATACAAGCGTTCTGTACCCTCTGTATTGCATTTTCTGTATTAGAATTTAATCTAGGGCCATAAACAGTATCGCAATAATTAAATGGGGAAAGCACAAGCAAATCCACCAGATGTATCCTTAATCCCTCACTTATGTAAGGTCTTAGTCTGTACATTAATTTTAATTTAAAAAAGGCGTTCTTTATCTTTTCACTAACATGTTTTCATATTTTTGCTGATCGTCTAGTATCAATCCCAAATCGCGAGCAGATGATACCGGTTCTAAATTAGTGCTATCAATCCTCACCTTCTCTGTGGCATTCAATACTCTCAGATTTTGACATTTGGTACCGACTATAATCATTTTTGATTTTTTAGGGTTTAATAGCAAAGAGTTACTTCGTGACCACTGAAAAACATTTTCAAGATCCTCATTAACTGATTTAATAGCTTCATCAACATTTTTGCTATCAAAGGAATGATAAATTTGGGTATCATCTGCATATAAGTGATATTTGCAAGTATTAATATGTGAAGAAAGATCAGCTGTAAAAATAGAAAATAGTACAGGGCTCAAAATTGACCCCTGGGGTACACCTCGCGTCAGGTTCCCGACCTTTGAGTAATTCTTCTCACCATTTAAGCCGTCAGTAACCACAATCTGTTTTCTATTTTCCAGGAATGTTTTAACTAGCTGTTGTATCATTGTAGACCATTTTAATCTTCAAAAAGATAAGTGGGAAAGACTCAGTACCGCAAAATGCGAAATTGTACGGTAGGTGACGACACTAAATTGAAAACGAAATTAAAACGCTAACATTTGTTGTCGGCCCGACGACGAAACGGCTGTCGTTCCAAATTTTTAGCGGCTATGAAAGAAATGAAAACATTCCGACATTTTATCAACTGGAGCACGAGGAATGAGAACGTAATTGAATCAAGTTCTTTTATCTCGTAAATGCTTCCCTATTTGTGTAATAGGTATCGGGGATTTTACCTGAGCACGTCGATACACGGTGCGAGATTGTTTCTCTTAGCTTTGTCTTTGATCTGCCATTTTACGTTTCTGATTCTGAGGTTTGGTATCACTCGGAAACCAATTCATACCCCATTGGGTAATTGAACATATCACGTCACGTCGAGTTACCTTTGTTGGACTTTGGACCGTCCTTGTGTCCGACACACGAGTGCTATTTTTGCGCTACTGTGTTAAAAGTAAATTGCGGTGCCCTCTGTAAATTGCCTTAAATTTCTCAATCTAATCATCCATCGGCAGAGCAATATTGGTACCTAGGTAAGTATTAATAGCATTGCTTATTACGAAAGACATTTACCAAAGAGATAAAATATTAAGCGAAGTCTACGGCCCACCACAGTCAGTCTTAATTAGCTGCAGGTCCGCTTTAATAATAAAATAAATGTCATTGTCAAGATCCCCTTTATAGACAGCAAAGTGCGCGCTGAACCAAAAGGGTAGATAGATAGACCTACTCGTATAAAGTGCAGGCGTTTTTATCTCGTCACCATTGCTCTGTAACACTTCGCTTTACACCTACGTTGTGTAGTGGCGATTCGCTCGAGTGGGTACTCATTGAACCGAGCCACCCCGTCACCACACGACATACCTAGTTAATTATAGTTTCACACGTACATGACTTAGTTTCAGTCTACCCTGACGAATTTACCATAAGCTGCTGCAGTTAAACTGCTTTAAGTGTTAGCACAGAATATAGATGTACTACTTACTTTTACTTTAGATTGTTCTACAATTATCATCCTAGTCCTCATCGTCGCTTTCCATCAGGTGAGATTGTGGTCAAAAATTGTCATTAACAAATAAAGAAGTATAAACCAATTTTTTACTTAGAGTCATGTAATAATGATAGAACAGGTACACAGAAATAACGTGAAGGAACAAAGAATAACTACCAACAGCCTGGTCGCCCTCCACACACATAGGCCTCTCTAAATGTTGTTCTCGTGGTCCCCCAGGGGAACAATACAGGGGGACCACGAGTCATACAGGACTATGAATGCAGCAAAACTACAATAAAGTTATCGGTTCAGTTTTCATTCTTTTTTCGATAATTTTGAATGTTTTTTCAACCGACTTCTAAAAAAGAGGTTCTCAATTTTTTTTTGTTTGTTCGCCGATTACTCTGCCATTTATGAACCGAATTTAAATGATACTTTTTTAGTTGGACAGTAGATCGTCCCGGATTGGTACCATGATCAGGATATCAGGATCTGACGATGAGATCCTGGAAAATTTGAGGAGAACTCTCAAACTTTATAGGGACACGTAATGTTTTTCTATCTTTTTTCAAAACTGCACCAGTATTTACGCCTGACTGTATTAATCTTGTGGCTCTGCTGATGATGGAAGGTCAACTCCTCAACGGTAAGGAGCTGCCAAAAAATGAGACACTAAAAAGCTAAAAAAAAAAAAACCACCTTCAAAAACCTGTAAAATAATATTTCTAACACTTCCAATAACATTTTATAACAGTACACTCGAGAAAAGGTGTTACCGAAGTCGGCGCCCAATACTATCTTGTAATTTAATACAACATTCAATTATTTGTTTCAAACGTCAAAACTGTTCTATAACACCGTTGCTTACAAAGGTTTATTGAACGTTTATGAATACAGCGTGTTTACAGCAGTACCTACATCAGTTACCCGTTTATAAATAGCAACTTAAATACTTATAGGTAGTTGTGTGTAGGTTATCGATTGCGATTTGCGACCTAGAAGTCTGACTACCATCACCGAGTACCTACTTCTTAAAATAGGAAAATTGACATCAATGAAGGCTCAAAACCTAGAAACCTAAGTGGTATTTTTTCGAAAGTTCATAAAACTCTTACCTACCCTCGATATATTTCTGTAATAACTACCTGCCTTACATCTCTCATGTAGTTTTGGTCGTACATTTCAGGGGTCGATCGATGTATCAGCATTGGATATTTGTGACTTTCATGAAAGTTAATAAGGTCAGGAAACCCAAGTTCTTTAACATAGTAAATTGGGTAGTAATATCCTCTAACCGATTACGGCTACGGCGGCCAATCTCAACGATCAGCCACGTATGCAGGATATATTATAGTGCTCAGGTGTGTGCGCAAACATAAGTGCACTCTCTATTCCCTTACCCTCATATTCCGATGGGACACTACTGTGACACGACCAGAGAGGGATTGGGCGCAGGACCAACGGCTTAACGTGATTTCCGAGGCACGGGGGTACAAGACCGCCAACTTCCAGACTCCGGGCTGCCACTAAGAATTTCTTACCGAAAACTTAGGTACAAATTTTTGGCCCGACCCAGGGATCGAACCCGGGACCTCTTGCGCAGCCGCTTTAAAGTGCGACCCACTAACCACTGCGCCACCGAGGCAGTCAGTAGGCAGGCTGGGATCGGAGAAGTATGTCTTCCTTTTCCATACGTCGCTGTCATTCGTCATCGAATCATCCACCACTTTTACCATCATGTCATTCTTCACACATTCCATCCATCTCTTTTTCCTCCACCCACTTACATTTAATTGCAAAGTAACACATAAATATAAAACTCAATCCCCATTATTACAAATCGCGAACTAAGGACAGTCCCGGAAACAAACACGTGCCAGCCCTATTTTAACATTGAATGTTGGAACGGGATGGCACGATCTTTAGTACGGTAATAACTTTAGATCGCGGTTTGTTTTTAAGGTGGTATATTATACACCTTAAAAACAAACCGCGATAGATGTATCATACTCGTAAACAATGATCGGAGTAGGCAGTGTGATTTTTTCAAACAATATGGCCATGCCTGGAATCCTGGGTTTAAATATATACTTTATCATTGGTACTCAATATTTCTTATATACGGGCCACAAACACGTTTAAGTCATGGTTTCGCGGGCCGCAAGCAAAAATTACCGTGGGAAAGCCACGCTCCAGCATGAATGGGCCTGCCCGACCGGAGTGATACCACGGCCTCACAGAAAACCGGCGTGAAGCAGCACTGCGCTGTGTTTCACCAATAATTGTTGTTTCTAGATGCCATGGATTTTTTACCAGTAACAAACATTATCTTATTTTTCTTAGATCCTGAAACATTTTTTGAAACTCGTTTATGAGTGCAGTTATACATATAATCCATAATTGTAACACAGTTTTTCTCAGAAATATTGGTAAGATCTTCTGTTGTCTTTAACATAGTGGAGAAATTTTGTAGCTGATTGTTCAATACTCAATATCTTTATTGCATCTATAGGTCACGTAATTAGTTGGTTCATAACAAATGTAGGTATCACTATAGACCCGGGAGGGCACTGCAATATCGGAGAGGACGCTCATTACTAAATTTTTTTTTTCTTGTGCTAGAGGCGGACAAACGAGCAAGTGAGTCACCTGATGGAAAAAAATTAGGATTTTGTTCTGTATTTCTATAAAAAAATATCAAAATAGTTAACAATTATCTGTAATTGCACGCGGGCCACATGCGGCCCGCGGGCCGCAGGTTGAGTATAGCTGCTTATACTATTAACAGTTATTTTCGTTTATACATACGAGCATTAACATCAGCCTTACGAACTTATTCACAATCGCGTTGTCATGCCATGTTAATTAAAAAAAGTTCTATTTGTTCTTTCGAAATTCAAGATACGTACGTTTCTGTGGATAGAAAGGAATATACTGTAAGTAAATATGGTGGTATCGAACGTTTATGGATAAGCCCTTTCTTGATTAAAATGCGTTAAATATTTAACTCTAAAAAAGGTTTTATTTTTTTAATCCCGGGATCATAGTCAGAATCCCGGGGCATGTCCATATTAACATATATGTTCGCGGTCAATGAACCCAAATAGCTCTACCTACTCCGATCATTAATCATAAAGCTGCGCTTTATATTTTTTTATTTATGAGCCGCTTTTGAGCTCAATTAGCCCCACAGTTTGTATACCCTACTTACATAAGTCACAACCCTGTGGCGCACGGTTTACGAACATCTAGTAGATGTGTGTGGCACGCGCTGGCAGGGCAGTTAAATAAAAATGCGCGATATCAGATCACCTCCGGTTCCGTAAATCCCTTCCGACTTTCTTTTAACATTTACAAGATGTTTCTATTCCGCAATAAGGAATGAGTAAAGAACTCCTTCATAGTAGACGTTGACAAAATAAAAGAGTTTGTTTATTTGAATTTCAATATGTAGGTATATTTAATAAATTCATAATACTCGTTGAATACAACTATTAGGCACAATTGGCACTTAACATTTACTTTCCTTCGCATCTTTGAATATATTTTTAGATTGCAAGGCGGCTATGGCAAGAGTTCGCTCCTGTCGTTCCTCGTTCAGATGCAGCTGCAAGTTCTTAACGTCTAACTTGAGAGTTTTAATTTCGTTCTGCAGTCGCATGACAATGGTCCAGAGCGTGGGCGAGTTGTGGCTGCCCGAGTGGATCGGCAGCGACGGCGACCGCACCAGCGCCTCGATCGAGGGCGTCTCGTCATCGCACTCTGAAAATAGAATTATTGTATCACGATGTGAGATACACCAACCATATTACAGCTCAGTTAACTTCGCCATTCACTAGCAATAATTTAATCCGAGAGGCGATAGTATTATGTCTGTGTGTCATTACGATTGGCTGGATTAAATTATCATTGAATAGCGCTGTTAATTCGATACCCACCTTTCAATTATCTACTATGATAGGAATGTAGTTAGATTGTACATTTAATCACGTTTCAGCTTGAAAATACATTTTAACCATGTCGATGTCGAACCGTCATTAAATCTTAAATCTAAACTAGTGGCTCCGGCGAACATCGTTCCGTCCGCCTGGTCCGCCGTCCGTTCGTCCGCAACATTGATAGGGAGGAAATATCTACCTACCTATAGGTAGTTCACAAATTCAAAGTCCCTCAGCGAGTAATGGAAAGGGCCCCCGGTATCTCTTTATGGAATAGTATACGTAGTAACGAAGGTAATACGTCAAAGGACAAAACTCTTTGATATAGCGCGACTAATTAGTACGCTGAGGTGACAGTGGGCTAGCCACCACGTCAGACGTAGAACCGACTATCGATGTGTGTCTTGATGTGAAGACAGGTCAGCCTGGGTGAAGCAAGCTTGGGATAGAACTAGAAGTAACGCAGCATAAAGGAAACCTACGTTTAGCAGTGGACGGACAGTTGATTTATATTGACTGACCGGATGGCGCAATTGGTAGTGACCCTGCCTCGTACGCCAAAGGTCGTGGGTTCGATCCCCACCCTGGACAAACATTCGTGCGATGAACACTTGTGTTTGTTCGGTGTCTGGGTGTAATATATGTATTTAAGTTTATATTTGTGTTCCTCTGTTGTCTGATATCTGTAACACAAGTGCTTAAGCTACTTAGTACGGAATCAGGTCAACGTATGAGATGTTGTGAGAATTATTATTATATTATTATTGAATAAAACTATTTTCCTTTCTACTTATAGATTAACAGAATAATAAGATGAGAAACCGCATCGCACATAAGAGATTTCACTCATGTGAGTTAAAAAATACACGAGACACTTTCAAGGAAGTGGATTAAATATAAATACCATACCATAGTGCTATAGCCTCCAGAGTTTAGAATGCTACTTCAGCTTCGCGGTGTAACGATCGTGTACCTGGTTTCTACAATTTGCAGGGTTTCTTTTTAGAACTCTACAGGTACCGCCCAAGGCATGGTTTTACACAACACTAAATTGAAATCTTGAGATACAGACGAATATTATTATTTCAGGTTCAAGGTGCGTGGTTTTGTGGAGGTAATTTAATCTACTTGAGAATATACATAGTTTGAGTATTGTAATAATAAAATCATCGGTGCAAAGATTAGTTTGATACAGGTAAGGTATTTAACATTGCTGTAGTTTTTACTTATTAGAAAGAATAAAGTGTTCGTTCTGTGCAACTTTATTATAAATAATTATTTTACCATCAGCAGTAGAACAAGCAATGTAGAGTCGTAGCTATTACAGGAAATGTTATTGATTCATACGCGTGAGGTGGAGTTAAAGAAATATTAAATGCAGATACTTTTAGATAATTCATTTATTAGTTCTATAATAACTACAATAATATCCCAATAGAAAAATAAATATAGCAATATAACACACCATTGTTGATAATTAAATATGATAAAATCAAACTATGCTATAATATCTACTTAGCGTTATCCAAATATGCATATAATTGTATATATTATTTACCGCGATTTGTACAATGATATAATGAGGACAATACAAAAAGTAATATATTACATAAACTTCGTATAGATTTCGCATTGATGCTTGACTAGATGAGAAACGAGCACAAAGAGAAAACAATTTTTTTTTAAACTATGACTATTTTAAAATTATCCAGTATGTATCTGTATAGGTTGACGATCGCATACATAAAACAACTAATAATATGATATCATATACTTAGCCCTTAACAACATGGCCCGCCTGGAAAGATTGATATTTTCCCGTAGGAATAAGAAGTTTTCCCCAAGTTACAAATGTTCTTATTAGAAGATTTTTTTTTAAATCGGGTACGTAGTTTATATATATATATATATATATATATATATATATATATATATATATATATATATATATATATATGTCAAAACGGTCATTTTTGCAATATACCTAGACACAGTTTAAGGTGACGGGTAGGGCACACTAGCGACGCCAATCGATTTTAATTTTTAGCTACTAAACCGGATCTAATTTAAACAATTTCGGGGTTGCACCTCTTGGCAAACACTTATACTATTTATTAAATAACCATGCATAAATGTTGGGTCCGTCTTTGTACGCGAAAAATTGATTCACGCTAAAAGTGGCCGCGGTAATTCAAAATTCGAGTGCAAAACCACATCAAAAAGCTAACTATAACTATTAAATAAATAGGTAGGTGTTTACCGAGAGACTGAAGCCCCCAAGTTGTTTAAATAATCTGGTTAGTAGCTAACAATTAAAAACAATTGGCGTCGCTAGTGGGGTATACCCTTCATCTTAAGTGTGTATTTGGTAAAGAACTGATACAGTCGGTGAAGATACTGAAACTTATCGGTTTCCCGGTGCTTGAATATATCATCAGTTGGTACATTTTATAATTATTTTCATAATATTTCTATCGAAGCGATTAATCCGTCCAATTAACGACAAATCTAACACTTAATATTTGGGGTAATTTGTTTTGGCAACTACTTTCATTCAAATAATTACAATATTTTGTATAAAACAGTAAAAATTAACTGTACAGTTCATTTAAAATATACATAAAATCTCATTAATACGATTGCATTTTCACGAAACGTTGTGATGAGATTCATTTTAATCTTTTAATTTTAAATTGCATGGCTTGTGAATTTTAACTGTGACTGTAAATGTGCCGCCGGCAATATTTCCAGCATGGATGTTCGTATGAGTGTTACCTTTCATGAAAACAATCCCAATAAAACATAAATGAAATTTTAATTTTATTTTTCATAAATAGTAGCAAAACAGGAGTTCTTGTGTTTAAAAACGGACTAACTTTAGTACGAATATTTTGGTTCAAAAAGTATAATATATTTTTTGAAACAAACCTCTTAAAAACAAATCATTTGACAAACACCTTATTTCGCTAACATTTTTAGTAATAAAATATGAAAATGGTTATCATTTCGAAAATGTATATATTTGACAAAATATACTTCGATATATTAAACAAAATACATGTAGTTAATTAAATTTCTTTAATCGTAAAGTATTATTTAACAAATGTAATGCATACCTACCTATGCCAATCCGTGGAAAATACGATATTTTGAATAATTTCAAACATATAAAATAAACAACACAAACAAAAATCTTTATTTTTTGATCAACTAAATACAAGGTATAATGCAGAAAGAACATATCTTTTAGTAAAAGCATGTCGTGTTAAGTTTTGTGGACATATAATGAACATAGCATATTTAAAATTATTATAGTTGGGCCAATATAAAAGGCCACATTTGACACTTCAACAGAATTCGACAACGTAACCTTGTAACAACGGTTCATTCGAATTGATTAATCTTTCTACGTTAAAAAAGCAAAATTACTTACCTTTTAAAATTATGTTCTGCATTTATTTATTTCAATAAATGACAGAAATAGATAATTTCACTGACTTAATTTCTCTGTTGAACTATTTATAAACTTATTAAAACATTTACTTTTCTAGAGAATTGAACGTTGGTACAATATTGTGTGTGTCAACCCATTTTCTTTATAATCATCTAGTGATGTGCCCCAAATAATCGAACGAATTTAATGTTAATCGGGTAGGATAATATTCATCCATAAATGAAAAGCCACATTCTGATTAAAGTAAAACGTATTATTCTCTTGTTTAAAAATATAAATACATTAATGACTTTGTAAAAAGAAATAAAATGTATGGCACACAATATAATCTCTTTGATTTCAATGAAAATGAAACAAACTGGCCGCGGATCGATATCTAGGATCGGTACCTACTTTCCTCTTTCTTTTCAATAATTTGGATTGACGTTTCTCCAAATAAAAGTACTAATAACTTTTTTCCATTATTATAGTATTCACGTTTGTTTGAAGTACATATCGATTATTCACTTTAATCGAAGTTTTTTGGTAGGTCACCTCTCTATGAATCTAAGATTTAGAAACGTCAAATGTGGCTTATTAGCTTGGCTCAACTATAAGAGACTTACAGAAAACTTTCGAATATTACTACCTACTGAAAAAGCCAGTACCATAATTAATTTTAGACAAAATACGGGGACTATTACAACGGAACGTAATGTCCACCAAAGCAAATTATTGGCAAATTGGTTAGACTGTTGCTTTATTAGCAGAATATTGAATTGAGCATAATAGGTTGTTTCGAAACTATGGTCTAAAAGCGTAGCCTACTTGCGGTGCCACGAGAATTTTTCAGTTTCTCCTTCAATTAATCAGTGCCAGCATTGGCTTGACAAGCTCTACTGTTTTTAGTTTCCTTTTTCCTTAATGACATTAGGGCAAGAAAGCTCTCCGTAAGGTAATTTTGTTTATGCTGATGTTTGTTAATAGAGCACAGGAAAAAAGTGGCTCATTTTTTTAAACCGTTGGGAAGCCTATAATGAGGGTTTCCGCAAATGAAAAGTCCGTTAAATGACGTAATGTAGAAGTCGGGTTGTTTTGTACAGGCCACTAAGACGTCGGAATACTAAGTCCAGGCATCGGTGAAGCGGAGAAGAACGGTTTGTAAAATGAAACTTTTTAGGTAACCTAGGATATTGTCTTGATGCTAATTCGGTACATGATAGCATTTACTTAACTCGATTAAAAAAGAAGCCGAAAGAAAAAACAACTAAATACCTTGTACCTGACACATTACTCATTTTTAACTCGCGATAACTCTCGTAATTGAGATCTTATGATTGAGAACTTAGATATTAGTAGATCAATCGTCTTACAATAAATAAGTCAAGGATGGACTGAAGGGTGAGAAATTGAACAACAATGTATCGGAGAAAGAGTAATTGATAGAGAGGTAGAAACTACCTAAGTATAATAAGTAAAACTTCCTTGTTGCAGCCAGGAAAATCCCTCACCTACAGTAAACTCTATGTTTTATAGAGGGGATTCATTGATTCTGTTACGACGCCATAAATGTTCAAGGGTAGATAATGAAATGAGAAAAAACAAGTTTAATTTCGTTAAAAAGAATGACTCCGCTTCGAAAGTGATCACGTAAGTAACTTAATGAATTGCGTGAAATAAAAGGTTTAGATACTTAATATAATTCAAACTTTTACAGCGTGCGTACTTTTAGTTCAGGAAAGGATACTGTTTACCTAGTGGCTAAAGTAGGTAAGTAATAAGACCACATTTAGTTCTAGTCGAGGAGAGCCTTTAATTTCACGCAATAAGGTGATGATAGTGGCAGGTCTGATTTAGTATGGGTACTAATCCTTTAGTTACACCTACTATCAACGTTAATTATACGTCATAAGAGTCATCTAGGCTAGCAGTAGAAATTTTATTTAAAAAAAAAACAATTTCTAGTAGTTTTTCGCATACATCTTTGGTAGAGCATTGGTATAAAACCCTAAGATTGTAAACAATGCTACCGATATTTGACGCTACGCGACGTCTAACTAAACAGTGGCAACGCTTGACGTAGCCATCAAGCGACCGCTAGGTTTTGCCTACCCGTAGATACAGGTTCTGTTAGACGCAGGATGAGAACTATCATCAATAACTATAGCATACGTACGAGTACAACGTGCAGTTTACACGGACCGGAGGTAGGCCTAGTGTTGCATGCGGCGCGAGCTGCGCTATCCTGGTCAATAATAAATGAATGGCACGCGGCGGCCGCTGCCCGCCCTGATTACCCCCGGCACAATCTAATAACCTGCCCCACTTGTCTCCATTAGCTGTTCGTTGTGTCTACGTTTTGCATAATTCCGCCCTCGCACAACGTTAACGACAAAACGACGGAATACAGTTAACACACACTTCGGATTATATTAACACAGATTTAATTAATGAAAATATATGGAAACAAAATTAATATAGAACAGGACGGGCATATTTACAAAGCCTCACTCCGCTATTATAATTTGATATCCGCATTTTGCGTCAAACCATAATCTTATCAGGCTACTTCTCGCTGAACCTCAAAGTCTAAATAATCAACATAGAACGTTTGAAACTTATTAAAAACTCCGACATATTGAGGACGTCAGGTGCAGAGTTGAATTCAACATTCGTTTCGTATAAAATCATGGAAACAAATGGCTTTGCATTTGTAGTTTCCGAAACAAACCGTTGGAATACTGCCCATCTGTGCCGGTTGAACTTAAATTGTATCAAACTTTATATATTATAGTTATTTTAGCTTCTGACATTGTAACTATTTTTCTTACGCAATTTTGTAAAATTAAATAACACAAGTACTTTACATCAAATAGGAACGAAGAATCCAGTCGATTTTTATGGGTTAGTAGTCTCTTGACTGTGTGCAGGAACATACATTTTAGGCTCTGCTACAGTCGGCCGGCATTAATCGGCAAAGCCGGGAGCTAAAGTCGAATAATATGTAGATGAATGTTCGGGAATCACAAACAAGTAATTGCTTTGGGTCGGCTTTGCTCATCGACAACTAATCAAAATGAAAATTCCGGTCCGCTTATGTGTGAAGCAAACCTTAGTATGGACAAAATTGCATTAATTAACCTCGTTTTCTTTAGCGTAAAATATATTCTAGTAAGTTGATGCTGTTCAATTCTAAGTGTAGAGACAAACAAGTTTGTTGCTTATGTACTTATTTGCTAAAATATATCTGCTTGCATTCTATGGATAGGCAGTAACTACATGCAGCTAAATTGGTGGAGGTAGCTAATCTTCTGAGCTAATATTTTGACTTGGGAATAATTCACATCGCAGCTCTTAGATTGGCAAGCCAAATCTTACCATATCACGTGAAAAAAAATAATAAAATAAGCACGGGCAGTGGTTTTTTGGATGTCGATTAGTAGGATTTTTCCTGCCATAAGCAAACGAAACTGATCTTTATCTTATTTTTACGCCTACCTAATTTTTTTATAAGTACAATAAATTTGTTATATTTTAATCCACAGATTCTAGGTCCGTGCCTTTGTTTGCTGGTTTTACGTAATTGCTTATACAATCAATTATATTCTGCGTTCAATGTTTCATTTATATGTTAAATAATTAATGGGTAAAGGAGAACGGGTTTGGTTTGGACACAGGCTACATATAGTCCGCCGACTCAACAAAAGGGTAAAGGCACACCGGAGGGCAGGCGGCAGTAACAAACAAGCATTATCTAATAACCGCGCCCGCGGCGCTAAGTGACAATTTGCTAGATTAAGCTTTTTCTTACGCAGACGTGCATTGTATTTCGGATAATGTGATTACCTTAGAATTGATCATTATACGTCCACAGAAAATAATGGCGATTTAATCTACTCCCATAACTTATATCTGATAAACATACATTTTGGGTGTGCATTTAACTTGTCATTCATTTATACAATAGTTATTATGTATTCTACATCTTTGGGTCGATTTTCCTAATAAAATCTCATTTATAAGATAGATATGTTCCATTTTTTATTAAGTTTTCAGAAATGTTAAAATTAAAACATTTTATTAGGTTAAATAAAATACGTAGTAAGATTACTGTTAATGCTTGGAAAGACTCCAGGGTAATATAAAATAGTAGGTAATTAATTCTTGGTAATATAAATAAACTTAGGCACTAATGAAATTCAATGAGACCATTATAAAATGAGTGACAGATATATGTATATACATACATACTAACGTGCACTATCCCCAGACGAGTCTGAGTGAGTTCCTAAAATAGTTTCATAGCCGAATCGTCTAAACAAACCATCCAAATGATTTCATAGTTATAAAGAGTTATATCGATATCACACATTCTGTCGCCTGTGCAGGCGTGACGAAATACCGTTCATAACAATAATAATAAATAGTCAACACTTTAAAATAAATGGGTTATTTATATTGTCGAAAACGATAACACTAAATTACAATCAAACCATGCTTCTACGCACCAGTGTAATAATGCACCATTAATTCATTAATAATAATTATTAAGAAGCAATAGCTACTATTTTAACATACTTCAACTAAATAATACTGCATACATGCATTACATATTTATTAAATCTATGTTGACATAGATAACACGCTTTATCAGGCGCACACCTGTCTAGAATGGCACTTCTTATAACGAGAAAAAATACGCCGGAACACGCCATATCCTTACGAATTTATTAAACATATAAGGGGTTCCGACGCATCTTAGTGTATATATTTTACATGTACTTAAATATTATAAAGCAAGAGGTACACTAACATGATATAATATGCATTGGCTTCAAAAGCTATTTGTCGGAGGCACATTAAACAGTCACAAGATGCATTCTACAAAAATGCAAGCTAATTGCAAGCATCACTTCTTATTAGGTAAATTCTACACAATTTCTATTACAGCAAACTATTTCAATATGCCTCCGAAAACGATTTTGAATAATATTAGTCAATGGAATAAACTTTGGTTAATATGGAGTATGAAATTCGAACACCAGACAATAATCACGCACACCATGATTTAGCTAGCTAGATGGAAACGAATAAATCTGAAGTACTTTCAATGAAACAAGGCGGAAAATCAGAGATTTTTAAAGGAACGATGCCGTCGTAAATGAAGCACCAAAGGAAAAAAGACTACTTGTGTCAGTCAAAATGGTGTGACTTCTGAAGTTGTTTGACGAATGTGCCACAGCACCAAGTGGAGGAGCGGGCGGAGCGCGGCGTGGGGGGCGCGGGGGGCGCAGGCGCCAGCAGCGGCAGCCGCAGCGCCAGGCTGGGGTGCGAGCCGCTGCGCCGGTCGCGGCTACAGTTCAGCTTCGGCCTGCGGTCTTCTGCACACTCCCACAGATTGGGATTCGATCGGTTCATCTGGAATTTCCTTTCCGAGAGCAGGCGGCGCGTGTCGGGTCCGCGGAGCAAATACGCGTCCGCCGCCGATGAGCTTTTGTTACGTTTCACTTTCGTCGACTTACTACAGCCCGACCGTTCCGGAGTCTCGCTTCGTTGAACGATCGGCAGTTTAGTATAGTTAAAGTGAGGTATGTTAGTAGCGGGTGCGTGATATTGTACTTTACCGAGAGACAAGTGGCCGCAGTCCACTGCAGGTGCGATATAAAGGCAGCCGCATGTAACAAAATAGAAAGGTTCAGACTACCGTGTCAAAGCGACACAAGCTGTCGTGTTTGTTATTATTTACAAGTTGTGTGTACATAGGATAGTTTATTCCAATTAGAAAGTCCAAGATTTTTGTTAGTAACGACAGTAATATGTAATTAAAGTCGTGTAATGCTTATTATTTTACAAATGCAGAAGTATTAAAGTTGCAAGAAATATAATGCAATAGGCAATTATTTGTAATTTACCTACGAAATATAGCTTCATTATAATTGGTATTATTTTGCTAGTTCAAGATTACGTTTTTTTATACGGAAATCACGATAAAAGACATTCATTCATCCGAAAAGATCTGATACAAATAGAAGCCACTGGAAAAGAGCTTTAGCAAAGTATAAAATGTATAAACGAAATTGAATGTCTACATTTTTTTACATAAATACGTTTAAAGAAGTTTATTTTGTACTATGATGTACAACGACTAGCTACTTTGTACTGATAATGACTAAAGAGGTAGGTAGATAATATCATTTTCTAAATACTCTACAGAAACGTCTACCTAATAAAAATCAGATCTACAGATAATAAATAGTGTAAATATATTAAATAGGAAAATTACGAAGCATGCTGCATCATCATGCACTTAGAGACGAGTGCTCAGACCGACAAGTAATATGCAAGATACTGAGTATTAAGTGACGCGAGGTGCGTTAATTACACCGACAACAAAAACTTCAATAACGAATATTCTCAAGCGCTAACTTTAAATGACTAGCGAAAAATTTGGTTCAGATACAGATCTTTCATTCTAAAAACCAACTGATTATACGGTTTCTTGATTTTGCGTGTCTCCTCCTTGTGGACTCGAATATCTCCAGTGGTATATTGGGTACTGCATAATAAATACAGCTATGTTAGTACAAACCCTTGCCATACTCTAACGTTGCATTTACAATAGCATTCCGTTATGTTCAGTGCTCATATTTTTCAGTTGCAAATTAGGGTAATTTATTTACGATTTTATAGATTCAATAAATGAAATTTATTGACCGCTACGTAAACGTCTTGCGCTGTTAATTGGCCAGAGTAATATTTGTTAATTACTGTGATTAGGTAACAACGCTCGATGTAATTAGCATAACGACATCAATTTAACAAATTGCCGTTATCGTTGGGGACATTAAACAGCTGGAGGACGTCACATAATGTATTGATCAGCGAGTAATCATTCATATATCTATCTCAACTTCTCAAAATATGTTAATTATAAAAAATAATAAAATCAAAGTGGAACTCACCTGAACTAACAGCATTTCTACACCGCGCCGAAGTGCAGTAGGCTTCAATGACTTTCAATATGAGAGCATCTTCTTCGTACGAGTTGGATTTGCGTTGGTGCGGCGCGTATGGATGGGTCGGCCCTATGTTTTCATCTGAACCGATCGTGAACGACTGAGGCCTTAGAGGCGGCGCAGGTCGCAAACAAGTTATACTCCACCCTAAAAATTTTGATGAAATTTTTTGTGCTTATCCGGTATCTATGAGAATCGGCCAACATCTATTTTTCATCCCCCTAAATGTTAGGGGTAGTCCACCCCTAAATTTTTATTTTTATTTTTTAGACAAATTTTTAATTTCTCTTTTTTTATGATACAACATACAAAAATACATACAATCCTCAATTTTCACCCTTCTACGATCAACCCTTTTATTTATATGGCAAAACAACGTTTGCCGGGTCAGCTAGTCTATAATATAAAAATGAATCGCAAAATGTGTTGGTAAGTGCATAACTCAACAAACGCCTGGACCAATTTGGCCAATTCTTTTTTTTAAATGTTCGTTGAAGTCCAAGGATGGTTCTTACGGCGAGAAAAAAATCGAATAATTGTCGGGAAAACCCTAAAAACAGCCCTTTTCTTTTCCACATACAAACGTTTTCTAACAAAAACGTAGAATCAATTTGAGTTTTATTGCTATTAGATAAAGTTCATATTTGTTGCCACATCACAAATTTCAAAAAAATATTTCACAACATCACATACATTGATCTGACTCAGAGATAGGTAGCTCAAGCACCTGCGTTATGGATATCAGAATCAACAGTGGTATTACAAATATATAATAATAATAATAATAATTCTCACAACATCTCATACGTTGACCTGATTCCGTACTAAGTAGCTTAAGCACTTGTGTTACAGATATCAGACAACAGAGGAACACAAATATATACTTAAATACATATATTACACCCAGACACCGAACAAACACAAGTATTCATCGCACGAGTGTCTGTCCAGGGTGGGGATCGAACCCACGACCTTTGGCGCAAGAGGCAGGGTCACTACCAATTGCGCCATCCGGTCAGTCAATCAATATACATTTAATACTTTTCTTTTGTAAATACATACTTATAATACATAGACAACACCCAGAATAATACAAACAGACATGTTCATGAACACAAATGTTCGTACTGTGAGGGGATCTAACTGCAACTCTTGAACCAAAGGCAGCGTTCACTACCACTGTTCCAAACGGGTCGTCGAATCAGTTAGGTACTAGTCATCTTACGATAAAAAAGTCCATCTCCATTTTATATCAATGAATAAGTAGCAGGTGGTGTACTTACCTTTACTGCTGTAGTTGGAACTTGAAGTATCAATAAAATCAACAGAAGAGAATTTCTTTCCAATGGGTATTTTGTTCGTTTTAGAAGGCGATTGATCTAAGGAGTCACAAGAGCTTAGTAGCCAACGCGCGGACTGATTCTTTTGCTTATTTTTCTGCGTTTGCTGCGTATGTTGTGTATAGCTTTGGTGGTTGTTGAATGAGTGTGATCTTTTGTGGTTGGTCAGTCCGGCAGACAAGTCCGAGTTATTGCTCTCGCTCATGGCCATCTGTGGAAAGAGTGCACTCCATTACTAACCAAAATAAACACTTACCACGCGGCCTTGACTGTGTTTTTTCAAGTGCTAAACTATTTTCGGAAACTTTACAAAATTGCCAGTACTTATAGCTCTCGTTCAAACAACTATTTAAAGCGCTGCCGGTTTATAGCGCACGTTTGCGACTCGGCTGAGTCAGCGTTCACCGGCGTTAGTTTGTCGCGCCATATGCTAGAATGACCTTTTTAACCCAGACGTTTTTAATTAAACAACTAATATTAAAAGAAATTCACATTTCAGTGCAGTTTAACCTATTTAAATTAGGCGCTCTTAACAACTGCTTTTAATTTATGGAATAATTACAGTCAGTATTAAAATTATCGTTGCGTTCAAACCTACCAAAAATATCAGAAAAAAACAACTCAGTATCAGTTACGTTAAAGTTATTTGTTCTTCGAAAAGTAATGACTACAAAATGCACATACACCTTAAGGCCCTCTTAAACTAGATGTTGAAGGCTTTGAGAGAGTAATAAACTGGCCGATTTTTAGTTTCGCGCACTGTCAATTTATTTTGTCATCGCATGTTGTACGTTCCATAATTTAGGATAACCAAGCCTTAAGGTGACGGGCAGGGCACACTAGCGACGCCAATCGATTTTAATTTTTAGCTACTAAACCGGATTTATTTTAAACAATTCCGGGGTTATTACCTCTCGGCAAACACCTATAGACAAATAGATAGATAGATACTCTTTATTGCACAACATACAAAACTTTTAAGCTAGTTATACAGAGATACAATGTACAATTTACCTATACTATTTATTTAATACTGTTAACTGTTTGGTCTGCTTTTGCACTCAAATTTTGGATAACCGCCAAAAGTAGTAGTACAGCCGCTTTTGGCGTGAATCAATTTTTCGCGCACAAAAACGGACCCAACATTTTGTGCATGGTTATTTAATAAATAGTATTAATGTTTGCCGAGACGTTGTAACCTCGAAATTGTTTCTAATAGGTCCGATTTAGTAGGTAAAAATTGAAATGGATTGGCGTCGCTAGTGTGCCCTACCGTCACCTTAATAGGTACCTATTGTGCAAAGTGAACTTTGTCAAGTGCTCAAATATTTGAAGTAGGTTTAAACGCTAAAATATTTAAAAAGATGCTGAATAAACCTATAATATAATACCAAGTTCATATTGGTTTTATTGACTAGACAATAGAAAGACTAACACAAAAACAAAACCACACTGTCATTGCTTTATGTTCGCAAAAAGAACATAATTCAAGCTTATCCATGCATTTTTGTCTTTTGTTAGTAGGTATGGTGATTTCTATACGCTGTGATTTTCTTTTTCTGTTAGTAAGATGAAGAAACACAGGCAAGGATGATCGAGTAAAGCACTGCAACACTGGGGAAATCTAAATGACAGTATTAATTCAGCGGTTATTAAACTTCAAGGCATTAACTATCGTCAAACCAGTGATACACAAACAGTATCTCTTTACAAAGTAATGATCCTTGCCTGAGTCGGTGACCACGGTAATCGGTAACTTTGCTTTCATCCACCAGTGCGCGTACAGATCGGAACGGTACACCACGAAGCCACTGCTCGCTTCGCTCAGCCCCTTCTGCATCTTCGACAAGTCCTCGCTACGAGACCTCGTCTTCCGTGTTTCAGCGAACGTTGAAGAACGCTTGGAATTGCCGTCTTTGTTAAACACATCGCGGTTTCGAGGAGTATTCATTCTAGACTGTCTATTAGCGTCATTGCCTTCCAAATTATCTTTGTATATGCGCATATGATAATGTAAACTGGGCTTCGTTCGTTCTGTGATGTTTAGAGTACCCCACTGACATGGCATCGGTTGGCGCACATTCTTAGGAATTTCCAGGTGAGTACTGGGTTTGCGGTATATGCGTGGTGGGGGGTCGGGTTTCAGTTTGATTACTGGGACGTAACTTTCAATATTTCTCCGTATCGAAGTCCTCTTTATTTGTGCCGATAATACCGGTGGACTCGCAGTAAAAGTGGATGTGAGGTTGGTGTTTGAAGAATCTATCACGTCAAGGCTATTTTCCGAGGTGACGCTCGTCACGCATGATGTTCTTGCCGTAGATCCGAAAGGGGACGTACATCTGCACTGATCTTCAAAAGCCGCAGCTTCTATTTCAGAAAGCGTTAATTTTTTGCGATGATCATTATCATAAGAATCTTGATGTATGTTACTCAAGGAGCTCTTTTTGTAATCAGATTTCTTCTCTTGAGTATCAGAATCGTTCCCAGTGTTAATGCTGTTAGAGTATTCGTGCATGTTCAATTCGGGAGACGCAAGATTGCAGCTTCCCACAACCCCAGAATCAGAGGACCGCGGACTAGGACATAATGACCTATTACAACACTCGCATTTTTTATTCACTTTATTATTTTCAGATTGAGAACTCATCCTTTGAACGCGTGCTTCATCATTTTTATTAGTAAAGCATTCACTTTCAACCATAGATTTTGATAAAGACCGCCGGATTCTCTTATCAGAGTTTAGTGAATGTTTTCTGAAAGGTATATCAGTACTAAGATTGTTAACATTTATAATTTTCAAGTCATCCTCTTTATTCCTAAACATTGGTGGAGGATCAATAATGATCGAGCCCACCGGACTATATTCTCCGCTTTGTTTAGGAGAGGGAGGCGCCAAATGCTGCAATAAATCCGTAGTACAATCATCATCAGAGTCTAATTCTTCGCGCGAGTAACTCTCTTCAGTAGACTTCCATAGTTTTGGTAGAGCATCAACCTTTGCTTTGTAATTTGGACAACTTTGTCGTGTAGGTAGAAATTCAACTTCTTCGTTTCCTAGTGTATTAATTTCAGTATTATCATCAATGTTTACCAAATCTTCACAGGCCATGTATGGCCTCACTTCAAACGATGAGTTTTCTGTACTTTCGGAATGTTGTTTGGGGAGATGAAGGCTATGTTTATCTGTTAAGACTTTTGCGTCAGAAATATCATTATTGCTTAAAGTAATGGATTGAAAAAGGTTTTTTGTACAATCACCGCTTATTGCTTGGTTTATGTCGAAATGGTCAGCAGCAGTATGATCGAAACATCGCACGTATCCGTAGTTACTACCCCAACTACTACAAGAAGATGACACGGCGCGAGGGCTAGCACTGTCCATAGCATTTTGTCTAAGAATTTTAGAGCAATAAGCTGCATCTGTATCAGTGCAGCTGGATGTAGTGTATGATTCAGTGGTATCCGTTTCTCTTTCGCTATCATCCGAATCAGAGTACTCTGTTTCCGTTCCTATAGTACCGTCGTTTTCGATTCTTAACCGAATATGATTTTTGTGTCTGCGTCTTACAGGCAGACCAGACAATTCCAAAGCTTTCGCCCAAGTTCTCTCATGTAAGAGTTTGCGCAACATTTGTCTAGTTATGACTTTTTTCTTAACGAGTCTAGCGAAGTATTTCGTCAATGAATAATAGGGAGATGCAGAAGGGTAGCTAGGTGGCGGCAGAGTGACGTGATAAAGGCTTCGACGGCTATTGCTGATACTAGACAACGCCCCTTCAGATGGAGAGCGCGCCAGCTATATAACAACATCATAAGTAACTAATGAACAATTATAAACTAAGCATGTAAATAAAAATAATAAATTAGTAAATTACTTGTTTGTACTATACTATAAGTACTTACATGAGGCAAAGATTGAGGCTGCCCTGGCTCATGTGAAGGACTGCTTGTATTAGAATGTTTCTGTAGCAAGCTGACCCAATTATCAGCTTCAGCTCTCGTTTGGCAAACAGCTACTATAGTATCTATCATTGGTCCACTAATTTCAAAAGCGTTTTTTCTTGTATCAGTGTCTTCTAACTTGCAAACCGTTATACCCGTCAATGGAAGACAGCCCTAATAAAGAAAGTAATAATTTTAATAATTGCAAATATAATGAGTATATTGATAAAGAGCATATTGATTAGCATAAATCTTACCTCATAAACAAAGGCGGATACCCTTTTACTGACTGACAGTAAGAGTAATGCTGAAGGGAAGAGAACAAGATAACGGTCTTGGTGCGATGGACCAACTGCTACACTGCCCATGTGCAACACATCGCCTAAGGCTGCGAGCTCACCGCCGGGCCATCCTCGAACTTCACCTGTTACTACTTGAAGCTCTAGTTCTTTTTGTCGGCGTAATGCAGCGCAAGCACTCTGTAAAGACAATCATGATAAAAATAATATAACAGTTAAGTTGATTATTATAAATAAATTCTCTAGGATCTACAAATAGACTAACAGCAATATCTTTGTACACCACTGATGCCCGATGAGTGTCACCCCTATCAGGATGAGCTTCGTGGACATGTCTTGCAAGTTCTTGCAACATTGCTGGGTATTTTCCAAGCCGTCTAAATGGCTTGGATAAACCAGCTGTTAGTACTAACACTCCAGGGCAAACCGCACCAGCATTCTCCATCCAAGAGTTCAGTTCCTCTCTGGAAAAAATATATTTAAGTTCTTTCTAAGAATTTTTACATACACTTACAAAATAGAAATATTCTTTATTCAGTTTATGTCCCAATAGAACATTTAAAAAAGATATTATTTCAACTGTGCTCAAATATATTTTTACAGTATACAGAATAAATTAATTAGTGATAATATTCAAAGCAACTTACTTATATTTATCAAGTATGCATACAGCTTTTGGGTGTCCAGAACAATACGTCTGATGGACAGTTTTAATTTTAGGAGCCCACTGGAGGAACAGACCTCCCACTCGTTGGTCAGGACCTGTTTTAGTAGCACAGTCTTCCAATAGAGCCAGAAACTGTTCGTGAATTTGGAGGACTTCATTTATATTTCCTGTTAACTGCTTGAATTCATCTTTCGATAACCTAAAATAGTAGAAATATGTGATATTAAAAAAAAACTTTCCATTTAATGTAATATGTAGGTATGTTGGCATCAGGTCAAGTTACCCCCCACAGTGCAAAATTAACATCAGTCTCAGATATAAGGCGGGTTAAAAGTTCAACAAGAGTAACTCCATGTGATGCCGTGTGTATGTGAAAGTGTAAAAGAATATTACTTACATATCACTTTTTTCTAAGGGCTGTAAAAAGTTGTTAACAAGTCCTTGCATTTCAGCAACATGAGCCTTTTCAGAATCAATAATATCCTTAAGAACAACATTCCGAAATGCTTGTATCTCAGAAGCTGCTCGAATCGGTGATGTTGTTACTGACCCTGGAGCATCTGATAAATAGAAATTTAAGTTTTACCTTTGCCAACCAGATACGATAAACAATCACAGAAGCTATGATTAGAGTTGCTATAATAAACTGTAGCTGTATTGTTCTAAAACACTACAAATTTATCAGTTCCTGGGGGAGGCTACATTTTATTTTCCATCTGTAAAATATGTTTTTTATGTCACCAAACACAAAAAGTATGTAGTCTACAATTAAGAATTTGAATTAACTTGAATTTAATGCTAAGTTTACCTTTATATTCAGTCACATAGTTACTAGGAAACCATCCTGTAGTTTCTCCTAAGGTGCCTTCCCACCAACCACCCTCTTCTTTTTGAGTAACTGTGATTATATCACCTTTTTTAAAGCACAATTCATCATTGTTTTTTCCCTTGAAGGAATATATTGCTTTGACTAAACAATTTTCAGTTGACATTTTGATAGGAATACTGCACCATAGTTCCTGTAACATCAATTTCTTTGAAGGCAACTAACGCTCATCAACAACACATGCGACGCTTAATAAAAATAGGATAATTACAAGGTCCGAGTAGAAGGCGTAACTAAAATTGAAAACATTCCACAGATGATTCCATAAGATGATTAGTTTATTGAGTTTCCACTGGAGTATGTTCTGTACAAAGTCTGAATTTTCTTATAAAATGCACGAAATATGGTTGAAAGTATTCATTTTAACAACAAATCTACAGGAATTCTAGAAACGGAAGAGTGAATAATGTCAAATCTAAAATGGTCACAGTAGTATCACTTCAATGATATGCGCTTTATTCTCCTTATATTCTATTTTTACATAGCGTATTGTGCACTGTTTAGTATTAAAAATCATAGCAATGTTAATGGCACAAAACTTAATTACGTACAACAAAAATTCACATCCAGAATTTCCAAATTCACAGAATCACAATTTCCAAAAATAAATCGGCGCCATCTGTCCAAAGAGAAATGAAATTTGAATATTGCCACTATAAAACATTTGTTTTCCTTTAGTTAGTTAGCAAGTAGTACAGTCATTCCTTTTATGTATCTATAACTGTTACAAATAAAAACAAGTTTGTCTTTTTAAACCGTTTAGTTTTACAGTAGGCAATAGATTTGATTGCATTAAAACTACAAATCATGTTATGTCTAGACATTTTGGATGGATTGAAATAAATGCCATGCCATTTACGCAAATTGTATTTTAATAAACGACATTAGACCATGTATGGGGTAACGTTAAGTATAAAATATAATATAGAAAATGACAAGTTTTCAGAAACAAATCTTCCCCAAAAGTATAACTTCAATAGATAATTTGTGGTAGTTCGACTTAGCTGGCAGCACTTTCAGCATATGTCAGATTTTCCCCAAAGAACACACCATAGACCAACATGAAAGTGACAGTATGTGTTTATTATATGTGTCAAAATTAGCTTAGGATGTTGATAGGAAACTCTTGAATAGATACGCGAGTTGTTGGGATGGAATCGATAAGCATGAAATGAAGTGGGTCCCATGAGGGAATTAAATGTTAGGTTAGGTTGTTTATTCGGCGGTTGACGCCCGACTGGAGTCAGTCACACTTACATTAGACTAACTTCAGAGACACTTAGATATACTTACTAAACCTAAAACACTCATCTAACATACAAGAATGATACTTGGTTTATTCCATGTAGATGAGATTGATATGATAAAGTGGTCTAAAGTCAGCTTGTTCTTGTAGTTGATATAAATATCTAGTTTTTGAGCTGCTCTGTATTATTTTAATGAATAATTTATATATGTGAAAGATGATTTTATTGATGTGTGAGGTGCAACCATTTTTGTGTAAAAGATTTTTTTTGTGGTAATCTTCCTGATCTTAGGAAGGTGAATTTTGTGAGGTCAGGAGCCCAATTCTCGGGACGTGCGATAAAATGTCGTATTTTCTGTAATGTCACTTGTCCAATGTCGTACGAAAATGTCACCAAAATGTCACAAAAGTAAAAAATCTCTATTCTCGTGCCCATGCGACAGTAAAAGTCACTTCCATAGAGAATGTGACCCATATCATTTCCGCTAATACGTTCCATTTTGTTGATTGACACAAATATACAATCGAGAAATCTTAATGTTAATTGTTTAAGTATTAGTTCAACATTTTCTAGCCTTTTTATATCAACAGTCAATTTTATGTTTGTATAACATCATAATTATCATAACTGCTTTAAAATACGATAAAAAAAGACGAAAAAGAAAATTGATTTTATTAAATTATAATTCCGTTACACTGACCGAAAGCCAAAAGATTTCTTTTCAGTCTGTGGCAAAAAGAGATGGCAACTGTGGCAAAAAGACGCGCAAAAGAAAAAAAATTAAATAAAGAATTTTCTTTACACTGATTTTATTACTGAGATAAAAAGACTTAATGACGAATAATACAGATAAGTAACAAAAATAGTGCAATAATATTTATATTTCTTTAAATTCTTGTAATAAGCAAAATTTAGCATTCAAGATAGTAATTTGTAATTATAATGTAAAGTACGATTGATTAACATTGCTATGCCCTTCCAGGGCGCTACATTGTATTAATAACATCTTATGTACGTACATTTATGATTTAAGCTACTTTGTACCCAATGTAGCACGAAATAAATATGTATATTGATTGATTGATTAAATATTTAAAGGTATGTAGGTAATACTGGTGAAAATTTGTACAAATTAAAGAAAATATAAGAAAATATCAAAATCTCAGCTAAACAATCGTTTACACAGAGGATCAATCATCTTCTTAGCATGTGCAGTAAATTTAAACTTGTTATGTGATTTGAACAACCAAACGTCAATAAACAACAAAACGCGGAACGACTCAAACGTCACGTTGAATTGGAGAAATATCACCAAAATCACCGTGATACTTCATATCGTATGGTCAAGACCATACGATACGTGTCGCACGAAAATATGAGACATATGTCACCATTCGACATCGTGAGAATAAGCAAAAACGTTTTCATACGATATCCGCCATGTTTTGTTGATATATGTCGTATGATGATAAATGTCACGAGCCCGAGAATTGGGCTCCTGGTCTGAGGCTGGGTTTCCCTAGTTTAGCAATAAAATAGTCAATTTCATTTATTTTTGGTTCAGTTCACATGCGATAAAAATACATCAAGCACTATCACATAGAGTAAGATAATAACACTATCCTAAAAAACTTTAAGTTATAGGGTTTGTTTTGAAAAAACGATGAATTTTTGGGAATCGTGAAAATTAGCAACTTCAAATAATTTAATTATTGTTATTCGCACGAAGCGATTTGCTTCCACATTTATAATGCGGACGGCTAAAGAATGGAACTCTCTGCCGAGATTTGTTTTTCCTGACCACTATAATCTGGGCATCCTTAAGGCAAGAGTGAACAGGCATCTTTTAGGCAAACGCGTATCATCCTAGACCTCATCGTCGCTTTCCATCAGGTGCGATTGTGGTCAAGCGTTGGCTTATTGACCAAAAAAAAAAAAATTCATGAAATAGCGTGTTATTTGCTACTGCTAATCATTCCATGACTAGGAGTGTAGCAACTCACTTAATCGCAAGTCATGCAAATAAATGATGGCGCCACTACCACTTAAGTTATTAGTGGTATGGTTACCCCACAAGCATAATGATACATGGGACTTCCATAATTTCATTCTGATTCACCACTATCCGGAATACAATGGCATAATTAAAACTGATAAATCTGAATACAATCAAACAAACAATAATTTATTTGCAAAAAATAAGGTTGATACAATAAGGTTTTAATAATAATATGGTATGTATCTAGTTTGTATTTCACTGTGTATTTCACCTGCCAAGCAAAGGCGTGCAAATAGTCATGATGCAGTATGTGACTTTACATAATACTCTGTCAATAAAGTCGAGTAAATAACTGATGGAGCCACTGCCGCATACGTCATAGAATAGGGCATAAAAATTGGTTATCAATCAAAGCAACTCTTTTTTAGTTACTGCAGAATAAATTTCACGACTTAATTAACAGAGTTGATAATATACTATGTATAACATTAGTATAACACGTATACTATAACACGTATTAAGTGTTAGAAATTAACTTAACATATAATTTGAAAATTTATTATTCTTTAAAGAACATTGCATGAGGGTTTAATATAAATTGGATTCCCGACCCTTTCATTGCTTAATAAAAGTCAAATCTTTAGAAGATGATATTTACATGGCCATCCGCGCCATTTATGGCCTTAGATCGCGCGACTCCCTTAGAGATTTGTTTAAAGAAATCGACATACTTACCGTGGCTTCTCAATACATCCTTGATTGCCTTATGTACGTACATAAGAATCTCCATCTGTTCTCGAAGAAGTCCGACTGTCACAGCCTTAACACCAGAAATAAGCACAGACTGGCCGTTCCAAATATCAGGCTCCATAAGGTTGGCAGTTCATTTAAAGGATTGAGCATAAAAATGTTTAATAAGTTACCTAAGATTATTATTGACTTGCCCACACATAAGTTTAAATTGTATATAAAAAACTGTTTAATGAAGAAAGGCTATTATAAAATAGACGATTTTTTGAATGACAATAATTTAGGGACATATTAGTAACACAAAAATTGTACTATATTGTTAAGTTAATGGTGACATTTTGTAAAACATTTTTTTTTTTAAAAGAGTAACTGCTGAGTTTCTTGCTGGTGTCTTCTTGGCAGAAAACTACATTCCGAACCAGTGGTAAACATGTTGACATTCATAAGTGTTCTGTATGGACCTAAATTGAATAAACAATTTTCATTTCATTTCATTTCATTTCACATTCTATCGACTTAAAGAAGTATTACATGCGAGTGCCATGCGATTAGTACTTACGAACATCCCTAAAGTAGATTTCTTTTTGTCAAATCAGTGTCAAAATTTGATTCGATTGATTATTGTTTGTAATATTTTTATTATGTTTTATTGCTTTTGACTAAAAATTATGTGACATGTTGATAATTTTATCATCAATATGGTGAACGAAAATTACTTAGTATTAAAAATAAGTCCCATTATGTTTACCATGACTTAACTTTCTTCGTTTTGTATGTTCGTGCTTGTGATGGATGGTGTTCTTTAAATTTCAAATAAATTGTTAATATTTTTTGAGCTAGATTTACTATCGTAACACTGTCTAAATGGAAAAATCACTAGAAGATATTTTATACCAAGCTATACTCATTAAAGACCAACAAAAAGTGACACACTTACTCTCAAAAGGTATCTTTAGATTTATATTTGAATAATTTAATTATTTCTTATATTCCGATTTCCTTTAGGAGGTTTTTATGAAAATAATATCTAACTAACTTCATTTTACAGGTGCTAATCCTAACAAGACTGCCAGTTTTGGTAAAACATGCTTGGGTGAAGCTGCCAATTTAGGCAATGTTGACATAACGAAGCTGCTAATTGATGCTTCGGTGTCAGCAAGTCAATCAAGCACTGTAGCACCTCATAGCGTCATATCTCGGAAAAGGCATACAAAGACTCACAAGCGTAAATATAGACCTGATGGACCTGCTGAAACTGTTGTGAAGTGTAAGAATAAAAATGATAAAAAATTCATTTACAGTATGGGACATAGTGAAAATGTCTCTTTAAAACAGGATAACAGGTTAGACAGAAATCAAGGCTATTTTGTGATGATACACAGTGAGGGTTCCAGTAGTGATGAGAGCAAGGTGTCCAGTCTCAAAGCTTCCTTGAGTCCACCCTCCTTGACTCCCTCACCTCAGTCTGATCTGGAGTGGGATGAAGAAATTGACAACCAGGCTCCTATAGCTGATACTAGTGAGGATGAATCATGGACTTCAATGTACAAGTTAGTATGAACCTTTTGTTTTATTTTTATCAGAAGTTGTAGTTAAAAACTACAATGTTTCAATATGGGGATTAACGCAATATTTATTATGTGAAACAACATTGTGTACTCACATATTTGGCCCGATGTTTTGGCTATGTTACAGCAGCCGTGGTCATGAGTGGACTCAGTCCGCTCGTGACCACGGCTGCTGTAACATATTGATACCCGAATCCCCGTATTAATACATTTGTTATAATGTAACCCGAAAATCAGAAGTTTTTAAGTTTCCAATGCTTGAGTTTATTTGAAATTAAATTTAAAAAAGGAAAATTTTAGAAAGGGTTTGCTTACCTGAGATGAATCTTTTATTTTTATTTAATGTGTACTTATTTATTTTATAGATGGTATGCTTCAATACTGGAGTGTACGGGTGCTGCAATAGCATCTGCTTCAGCCGCCACTAACGGAATTGACCAGCAGGACACATACATGAGGACTGCTCTTCATTATGCCGCTGAGCAGGGCCATGAAGGAATCGTCCATTTGTTACTAAAAGCTGGTAAAATAAGTTTCATTTTACATATTCATATCACACATCAGAAAGTGTTGATAGCTTTTCAGTAAAGGAACAGTTATGATTTTTTTTGTTATAATCAAATGCCATCCCACATGACCAGCATAATCATCATTGGCATTACCTTTGTACCATCTCCTGTAGGTCTTGTAGGGTTTCCGCCAAGATGAGGATGTCGTCTGCGAATCGTAGGTGTGACATGTACTCACCATTAATATTGATTCCGCGCTCCTTCCAGTTTAGCGTTCCAAACATGTCCTGCAGCGGAGAAAAGTTTCGGAGATATAACATCTCCAATTGAGTTGAGTGGAGTGCTATAAAAGAGGCTTAAGTCCAGCAGTGGACAAATATAGGCTGATGATAATGATAATGAAAAACAAATGTGGAAGCACCCATGCTCCTAGTTTTGTCTGACCATACCGCAGGTCTGATAAAAAATCCAAACCTAGCTTGTTCTGGCATATAACTAAGAATTTTTTAGCTAATCAAAGAAAACTCTAGCACGAAGAAGTCCCGTAAGGAATGAGAATATTCCTGTCGCATTAAGAAAAAAAGAGGAACACAATGCGTGTGAAAGTGAAGGGAACTCTGATTCAGTCGTAATGTCCAGTTCGTGCTACGGCCTCTGATTAAAAAATTGAGTCAGTCTCAAATGACTTGGGACCTCTTATGCTCCAATGTTTGACTATAATAAATATTGTACTACTTCTTTTTTAACATAATAATATTATCACTTACAGGGTGTAAAGTGGATGTGACAGCAGCAGATGGACTGACTCCTTTACATATAGCTGCCATTAAAAATCATGGAGAAATTACTAGAATGCTATTAGCTGCTGGTAGTCATATCAACTATAAAACACACGAGAAAGCAACTTGTTTACATTTTGCCGCATCAAGAGGTTTCTTAGATATGGTAAATATCTTATTATTTTACCATTACCGACTTACCTTTTTTTCTTGTTTTTTTGCTAGAGGCGACAAACGAGCAAGGGAGTCACCTGATGGAAAGTAACCAACGCCGCCCATGAAAATTAGAGAGACTGCTAATGTGTTGCCGGCCTTTTTAAAAAGTGTATGCTCTTCTCTTGAAGATCCCCAAGTCGTAGCCAGCGGGAAATACTCTCGCAGCCAAATTGTTAAATGTAATGTGTAATGTAAAGTGAACTCCTTTTTCCGCAGTTAGACTCTCATTTGGTCCATTGTGCGTGTGGGGTCCTGGCTATTCTAGCCAGCCTAACTCCGTCAAGAAGCACAGAATCGCCGATCCGAGGATTTCTTAGCGTTGTCTGGTCACCGCATCGCATTCCAGGACCACGTGTGTGACTGATTCCTCGGCGCTGAAGCATCACCTGCATAGGGGGCTGTCGATAGCGCCTAGGGTGTAAAGGTGTTTATTTAGGGGACAGTGGCCCGTGATTGTCCCCATAATTATTCTGAGGTTTTTCCTACTGAGGGTTAGAAGCCGCGGGTCTTATTTGGGTAGTGCGATTTTGGATTGCCTACAGTCTGTGGTTTCCATCCATCGTTTGTTCTGTAGGTCAGTGGATAACTGGCGGGTCCATGTTCCAAACAGCGAAAATGGAAGCGGTATGAGTGGATATGGGCCGACCACTGTCGTTTCCGCTCCTCTTTTTGCCAATTGGTCCGCGGCGCGGCAACAGCCAAACTGTTACCTACTATTTCAGATACAGGTGCTCTGAGACTTCCCTGGCTGGCTATTGTCATTTATAGTGATTGACAAAAGAGATATAAAATATTATTGACACTGACAATAAATCTACTCTGCACCGGTTATTATATTCTTATGATTTTTAGGTGAAAATCCTAGTCAGTAATGGAGCATATTTAGAAGCGCGGGATACTAATGAACGCACTCCCTTGTACCTAGCAGTGTCGAGAGGACATCTCGACGTGATCAGATACCTCATCTGTGTTGGAGCCAATGTCAATAGTGAACAAATACATGGTAGGTAATCGAGAGCTTTTAGTTTAATTTTCCTAAATTTTTTTTTAAGTAAATACTAGCCCTGATGGTCTAGTGGGTTAAGTACCGGGCCGTGATCTCGGGGTCCTGGGTTCGATTCCCGGGTCGAGCGAAAAGTATGTTTCGAATTTTTCGAACATAGCTCGGGTTTGTGATCACCAATCCGCATTTGGCAAGCGTGGTGATTAAGCCTAAACCCATCATAGTAGCGATAACTTGATTTCTATGATGGAGGCCTTTGCCCTGCAGTGGGACAGTTTATAGGCTGATACTTTTTATACTTTAAATACTAGAAGTTTTAGAATTCTTTCAAATATTATGGTACAGGTTATACTCCACTTTGTGAAGCTGTATGGCAAGGATTTGTAGAAACAGTTGAGTTGCTACTTGCGTCTGGAGCCCGTATAACTCATTCACATAAGCTACTACACAATGCCATTATTCAACGTCAGGTAAATGCACATAAAATAATTATAAATATTCCGACTTTTATAAGTAAAATATTGCAAATTAGAACGCTCAAATCTGTCTTTTCTCAACTATGTAATACGTACTTTTAGGGAGCAATGGTGAAAATGCTTGCTGATACTGGTGGAGGGATAAACCTACACAATGATAATGGTGATACACCGCTTCTGTTGGCGGCGCGACTGTCTCAGCCAAATTTAGCTCGAACATTGCTTGAAAGAGGTACATCGTTACTTAGCGTTTTAGTTGACTTTCTGAAAGATAAGACGGTAATATCGACTATTTTAAATTTTACTATAAACATTGAAGTTTTAGTAGATATTGTGTGTAACATGAAATAATATATGGAATGATTTCAGGTGCAAACGTCAACTCCTGTAACAGTATAACTGGTGCTAATGCACTTCACATAGCTGTTGAAAGTGTAGAATATGCAGAGGAATTTGAGGAATTGCTTATTTGTCTAATAGAGTATAATATTGATATGAATTCGATTGCTCTTACTGGTGATACGGCCCTGAACAGAGCTTTATTGTTACACAAGTAAGTATATTTTCTGATATTCAATTCAAGAAAAAAGTGCAATCATTTTTAAAAGTCCGGCGGTGCCCTTGTGACTCCTCTGGTGTTGCAGCTGTCCATGGGCGGTGGTATGAACTTCCATGAGGTGATCCGTATGCCTTCTAATCTCATAAAAAAAGAATTAAATACTCAATCAAGACATAGAATGCCCTCCCAGCAGGATGGCAGACACAATGGGTACTTTGTTAGTTCTTTTGTGCCTGTCAACCTCATATTTGGATTTCACGGCCGCTTACCATCAGGCGGAGTGAGGTCATCCTGATTGGCCTTTCTATAAAAAAAACTCATATTTTTTACGTTGGTAATTTTATTTATTCTAATTTCAGGGATCCTGCTGCATTATTACTGATAAGGTATGGTGCTGATGTGAATGCTTGCGATCTGCGTTCATGCGGTCTAGACAATCTGTCAATAGCCAGCAGGCGTCGCAGTTCCGACCTTGCTTGCATACTTATCAAAGCCGGTCATTATTTACCAATACCGGAAACAGATTCTATAGTTCCTAAGCCGGGCAGCACCGCGTATTGGTTGTACTGTGCTTGTAGAGAACCTCTAAGCCTAGCAGATCTCTGTAGAATAAAAATACGATGCATGTGTAAGAATATGGTATTATTTTCTTATATTACGTGTTTACCACTACCAAAGAGCTTAAAGAATTTTCTCATGATGGAAGACGAAAGTACTTGGGTTACATCTTAACCAATTTAATTAGTTACTACCGAAACTTATGGTAATAATAATAAAGTTTGCACACTAATGTTTTTGTAAAATGCAAGATCGCTTACCATCAGGTGATCCGTCTGCTCGTTTGCCACTTATCACGAAAAATAAAGATAAATTGAAAATATGATCGAGATTGGTACCTAATCCACATGTGTTTGCACTCCAAGCTCATATATATTGTGCTAAAATAATCTATGTATAAAGACAATCCAATATTAGGTAACCTTTGATACAATTTTAAAACAAATTTTGAGTTGAAATACACGTCAGTCGGATTATCTCGGACTATTTCAGTTACATAATAATGTACAGTGGCGGACAGGTCAAGTTATACAAAACTGTCAAATTTCCTCAATCGATTTCGAACTCAATGTTTTTAACCAAATGAAGAAATTTGACAGTTTTGTATAGCTTGATGTGTCCGCCACTGTACAAAAGTCATTAAGTATGCTAGAATACTTTTCACCTTACTGGCTTTCTGATAATTGTATTGTCAGCATTTACTTCCGTTGCATGGCCACATGGTGTGCATTCCCATTGAGGGTCCACATTGGAATTTTGAGCTTTTAAATGTGTCAGGTTTTAATAAAAGCTCTCAAACGATTGTTAATTACTAATTACTAAATATACTACAGCATTCGTCTATTTAGCTTCTACAAGCAACGTAAGTTGATTTATTATTATTATAGTCTACTCAATTGAGGGACCACCGTTAGTCGATTAAAACTTTTGAATGGTTTCTTTTAAAAACTGAAGATTGAATTTACAATGGTTTAAGTACTTTTGCTAACTCTTAGTCACACCCGTATTTTAAAATTTATTGTGGTTCTCACTTAATGTGAACTTATCGCGATCGATTGAGGGACCACCTTCAGATTTCTACTTTCTATCGTTGAGTGAACAGAGGGAGGGGTGACATTTTATAAAATTTGTTTACAAATATTTTACTAACAGAAGTCATTTACAGGAGTTGTAAATTTTAACTTAATTATAAGATATGGGTACCTGTCAGTCACCACTGAGGGTCCACATTAAAACGAATGTAACTTTTGAGTGCTGACTTTTACAAATTAGAGATTGAATTTACAGTCGTTTGCGAACTTTTACTAAAGCCTGAAACATTCGAAAGCTCAAAATTTCAATGTGGACCTTCAATGGGAACGCACACTGTTGCATGCACTGTGGCGACTATTTGCAGGGGTAGGTAAATGCACTAAGCTTTTTAATCTTTTGTGTGACAACCTGTAAGAACTAAGAAAGCAATATCTATGTAAATAGAATTTAAAGAATTAAATGAAATATACATAATATTATAACACTTTCTCATTTATTTTAGTAAGCGATTTACGAAACAATGTCTTTTTAAGGAAATCCTTATAGACCTTGAAATACTTACAAAACGAGTATAATTAAATTACTTACTATTTAATTCTGTATGACCGTGGGAGAACCACGCTTTGGCATGAATGGGCCGGCTCAACCGGAGTGATACCACGGCCTCACAGAAAACCGGCGTAAAACAGCACTGTGCTGTTTCGCTGCGTGAGTGAGGGTACCCGAGGCCCAATCCGGGGGAAAGGGGGTTTAAAGGTTGGCAGCGCACTTGTGACTCCACTGGTGTCGCGAGTGTCCATTTGCGGCGGCAATTGCTTACCATCAGGTAATCCGTCTGCTCTTCTGCTACTTATCACATAAAATATTATCTAAAAGATCAACAATTTTATAATTGATGAAATATTACAAACCTCTCATGATTTTCTTGATTGCATATTATCATATTCTTGTGGAATAGTTAGGATAGGAAAAGTCCAAACATCCCCCAGCAGTATGTAAGCCACCATACCATGGTGCTAGTTGATAAGCAGACACCTAGTCAATCAGGGTTTTATATAATCTATATGTACACTTTATACCTAAATAAGATTGATACGAAATATTTATACAATATGCTACTTTGTTGTTATTAAGCAATTCAGTAAATGGTGAATACGATTATTATTTTTTCTTTTTTATTGTTACTTCTGTAATTTTAGGCTTGAGTTGTTTTTTAAAAATAACTTTATGTAATTCCCTCAATATTACTGTCTTTAAATATCTGTAGCCGCGGCAAATAAGATTAGCGGTGGCCGTAAGTGCGCGGAAATCAATTTTAGGTAAAAAAGTAAGCTATTTTACAAGTGCGCAATAAATATCCCCACTACTTACGCCGACCGCTACATTTTGATGATTTTCATGCCGCGGCCTTGTACTTGAAACGGACTGGGGGTTTAATTCGAACCAGTGAGACAATACGACCGATTCGCTGAGTCCCTCTCCCTTTAACATGCGCTCGTCTCCATCTGGATGCGACTCATTTACTCTCATTCGTTATGGGACTGCTTCGAAATAAGCCATCTGGTCTGTTATAGAGCTAGGATTCTTTGTGCAATTTATATTAAAAGTAGTTTTTGAAAATAAGGGTGCGTCCACATCTGAAGAGTGCGCCGCGTATGTGCAGCTGACGAGCTGCTCGCGTGCATTTTATGTTCGTGTGCCACTTTTGCGCCGCCCCCGCGCAGTTCGCTCGCAAGCTACGCGCCGTACATATGCACATGAATAAATCATTCATGTGCCGTATGCGAGCGGCACCCCAAATCTCATTAAAAAGACCTTTTTGTATGAAGGAATTATCATGAGTTGAGCTAAAAAGGTGCATCAAACTATTGCAGTAACTGCACGCCTGCATAGCTCTAGAGTCGGTCGCGAAAATTTGCGGCGCATTCGTGTGATGTGGACACATTCGAGTCATCCATCAGTGTGCACTTGTGTTAGAGACAAATGAAAAAGAAAATACAAAATAATTATAATTATTGTCGAAAAGATAATTTGTGTCTCAGACAAGGAACGGTCAAACCAAAGTCCAACAAGGGTAACTGTACATTATTTAATCCTAAACAACTTATTATTATTCAATAACTTTACACCTTGTTTTTTTGAATACCCGAAAAACTTCTCGAGGGCATAATACTACTAATGAAAACAAATATTTTTCCCCAAGGAATATGGTCCAATCTAAAAAAAAAAACACCTCCCCATACTATAACATCACTATCAACTGATTGATGCATTTTGATTATGGGAAAACGATTTTTTAAAGATTAGACCCTATGTTAATAATCATTGAAAAGTTTCTCGAATACTTACTTTAAAAAGTCACGTTTGTGTTACCTACTATGAGTAGCTATGCCATTATCAGACATGCATAGCAGTAAATATCGGCGGTTTTTGCCGGCGGTATATTAGGAAAAAATAAATAATACTGACAGGAATGTGAAATGGAACCATGTTTACTATTACAAACATACAAATGGATTATTATAAAAATGTAGGGAATATATTTCGTATAAAATGGAAAAAAATAGTGCGTTTCATGTATCTTTATAAATGTGTTTAAATTTAAAACACATTGTTGAATAAAATTATCTGAAATAATACATCTTATTTACTAAACTTAATGTGGATATGTTATAATAATTAATAATGAAAATATATTTGAAGATAGACAGGTGTTCATAATTTATTACAGTTCAGAAGGGTAGTTAAATGATCTATTCATAGACCTAAATCTGATTTTGATCTAATCATTAAGTATTCCATTACAAACATTAATAACAGATTAACATATTAGATATCTTATTCTGACTGATATAAATAATGTAAGGTGTTGTCACTTAAATAATAACACATTGATAAATGACTGAGTACATGCCTAAACATTATCTCTTGATAATAAAATCATTAATTACATACTTGATATGGTTAATTATTTTAGTATACTAAGTATACGCATTATGACTACTATCTAAACTATTGGGTTAAATACAAAATAATTAACAAAAATTAAATAATATGCTTACTTATAACAAGCTTTACTCTTTTTATAAAATATATTAGCTTCATAGCAAATGCACTGTGGTAGGTAGTTAAATCTATAAATTAAAATTATTCACTTAATTCAGGACATATCCCTTTAGAATCTTTAACATTACGTAACTGCGGGCATGCCTGCAACAGAATGTTGACAAGTTCAGTTTTGTTGTTTTCTACTGCTTTGTGTAGTGCCGTTTTTCCATCTACATCTTGCACATCAACTGTTGCACCAGAATCAATGAGGAATTTCACTGCTGCTGCGTTTCCTAAAAATGTAGTAAGCATGAATTTATCATTTCAATTAGTCTCCAAATAAACAATTGAAGGGTACGGGGGAAGAAAGATCATACTTAGTCCATTTTTTGGAACTTTAACATGTTGGAAAAAAAATCATACATATATAATTTAATTCTAAGTCAGCTAAATCTAAATTCAAGATATTCGATTTTATAACACATACCCATAATATAGTTTATAAAATACTTTACGATGTTTAATAATGACTTTGAAAAATGTAAATGATCTTTCGTCCCCTGTACCCTTCAATTGCATTATCTAACATACTTTATTTAAGATGATAGCTGAGCCGATGACTATAGCATACTGTAAATTGAAATTACATACCTGCTGCAGCTGCTTTATGCAGAGGCGTCGCATTGCCACTCCTAGTGGATGCATTAACACAAGCTCCATTTCTCAATAATATCTCACAAATATTCACATGTCCATTGCGTGCTGCATAGTGAAGTGCAGTGTACCCAGAATTATCTGGGGTGTTTACTGTTTCTCTAGCATTTTTTGCTTTGTCTATTAAGGATCTAACTCTTTCTTCATCACCGTTAAAAGCTGAAACCAAGTTATGTTATATTATAATCACTGTTTATAGCCATACTATTTATAGTATGCCTATAAACAGTAATTACTGGCTATCTTTAGATAGCCAGTAGCAGGACGGAGAAAGTTAACGTTGCCAAAATAGTATCTCACACATTTTGTTCATTTTTTTTATGTGATAGGTAGGCAGACGAGCAGACAGATCACCTGATGATAAGTGATTGGACACGCGCGACACCAGTTTAGTCACAAGTGCGCTGCCAACCTTTAAACTCCCCTTTGCCCCAGACTGGGCCTCCGATACCCTCATTCACGCAGCAAAACACAGCACAATGCTGCTTCACATTGGCACAGGTATTACCTGTCCGCATTGCTTACAGGCCTCCCGATTAGATGATTATGTTATTCAGACCTGTACCAGTGTTGACTCTGAATAGATTCATGTACAGCCAATGGTTTTATTGACACAAGGTATGATACCACTCACAAATATCTTTATTTCAATAGGCCTCAAAAAGCACATAAATCTATAATTTTTATAATTATGATCAGATCAATCAACAACTGACAGATAAAAAATTTAAATTATTATAAAGAAAGATTACCTGCATACCACAGACCCCTTTCCCAATCCATCTCTGATAAGGTTTGACATAATGATCGGTTAGAATGAGCTCCAGTGCATTTGGTGTGATCACAAACATGGTTTTGATCCATTCTAAACAATTACATATAAGTATTATGGTGCAATATTTTCATCAGTGTCTAAAACTCCTTTTGCATAGTCCATGTGATCTCAGACTCACCCGTGCTTGAAATGATTCTGTACCCACTTTTGCTGCACGAGTTTAAAACTTGCAGAACATTTTCCCTGATAGAAAAACCATGTATAACAGGTTCATATTTCTTTGCTATTTCCTTTACATCTTCCTCATCCAAACCAAAAACAGAACAATCACCTGCATGCAAAGAACCTTTGATTGCAACATAAAGAATCCCTTCTTTTAGTGGTGTGCTAGCCAAGGTGCTCACTGGAAATTTTGGACTACTTTTTGTATCCATAGCAATTCAGTTAATTTATAAAAACTTGTCAAAAATACAAATGTTTGATTATTTTATACCAAATTTAAACCTCGTCGTCTTTTGCTGGGTGCTGGTAGTTTCCCAAGTGCATAGCCTCTTTACTAAAGTTGGTGATATTGTCTTGCTCAACAATGATGGAAGGTTCTGGCTCAGAAAACTCTTTCCTCATAGTCCACATATATTCATTATAGTCTTGCTTGACCGCCGTGGAACTGGATGCGACAACCTTGTAACCCAACACCTGCAATGTTTATTGATTATGTTAGTGAGTCATACCCAACGAGTTGAAAACTACAATGACTTGAACTGTGGTTAGAGGTGTTCTGATCTTACCTCTAACGCACTTAGAATAACACAGGGATGTTGTAGGTAGACAATAGTGGAGTCGTCGCAGTATCCTCCACACGCAAATCTTTTGAGCTGCTCTATATCTCCAGCTACATACAAGCAAAGCGTTAGTTTCGATCTGCGCGAGTAAACAATGATAAACACAGTATACTTATAAAGCAAGTGCAAGAGTATCAATTGTAATCTTATCTACAGCTTGATACACTTGATATTTTAAAACAAAACAACATTTATCTACCTTTCAATCCCGACACCAAAACACGCCAAGGGTTTTTATGCCCATAAGATGCAAGATTGCCTCTTATCAAAATGTAGGGCATTGATTACAGATGTATTTGCACTTATATATCTTTTACAAGACTAATATTAAAGAAAATCTTCCAAAATTAGGTCCTTTTAAATGATTTTGATGCCACAAAACAAAATGTATGAAATCCAGGCCAGCCAACACACCACAAACTAAGTAGAAGATACTACGTATCAACACACTGACACACAGGCTTTTTTTTTTTTTTGTTAATATGTTTTTACGGCTCTGGGAGTTTATATGTATTATCTATGGCTCTGGGTTCTAGCTGACACACAGGCACTAAGTCTGTGTTGCCAGAATGCGAATCAACTTACTACTAATAAAAATAGGGTGATTGACTTCGTAATTTTTAAAACAATAACCATAACAAAATAACATTATAATATTTATAGTAATCGTATTGTGGTAAAATTAAACGAGTGTGTACCTATTCGAATGATATTACATCTACCTAATGTAACAAAAAATAAAAATAAGAAATTAAATAAAGAGTTATTTAATCCACACTGAACTAACTACATTTGTACAAAAATTATAATGGCAATATTAAACACGACATTTTGTTTTATAAAAAAAAGTGCATGATAAAGCAAAGACATAAAACTACCTTGTTCTGCTGCTCTATCCATCATGTTATTTGGATGTATTTGGGGTTGGCGAAACCGTGTGTCATTCAATCTAAAGCCTGCATACATGTATGGGCATAGCTCAAATTGGCTTGCGTCCATTGGCCTAGGCTCGCGTTGGTGTTTAGTTTGCCAAACATGTAGACAGTAACGCTTGGCTTAATGTAGATTTGGTTAGGCTCGCGTTGGTCTACGCTCGGCCAACATGCATTCATTGCAAACTCTTCAGCTCCTTGTAAGGTAGGTTCCTTTAACTACCTATAAATAAATTATTAAGTAATGTAAGTACATAGGTACCTCTGTTTTATTCTCTCTATTTCCTATTCATTTTTATGGTTTTCTCTAGGTGAAATATCAGCCTATACAGCGTGTTTATTTGATACGGGCGAATATTTTAATGGCGATTACTATCGGACCTAGGGAACCTGTTTACATACATTTCTTTAGGAAATTAAGGTACTTTTTTTTTCATACAAAATAATTGAGCACGCAATGTAGTGCATCCACTGGTAGTTAACGTTAATAACATCAATTAACGTAGACATAAGTATCTAAACGTCATACGAGTGTCATGACACTCATGTCACTTGTCATGTCAAACAAAGTTGGACGGCATACATTGCTGCTGGGTTGCACTTTAGAAAAATCATTACACCTAATTAACCACAAAATTTAATGAAATGATTATCTTATACGATTCGTAGGATCAGATATTATAGCTGGATTAATTATTCGCCCGTATAAAATACACACGCTGTATACTGACCCACTGCAGAAGGCAAATGCCTCCATCACAGAAATCCCATTTACTCTATGTACTTAATGTAAATAGGTAAATAATAATATATAAATATTTCACATCACGTGTTACGGATATCAGAATCAACAGTGGGATTTCAAATACATTTGTAAATACATACTTATAATACAAAGAAAATACCCAGACCAATTCAAACAGACATGTTCATGACATGTAAGGTACCTAGGTACAGTGGCGGACACATCAAGCTATACAAAACTGTTAAATTCCTTCATTCGATTATAAACCTTATATTGTTACACGGTGAGTTCGAAATCGATTGAGTAAATTTGACAGTTTTATATAGCTTGACCTGTCCGCCACTGTACTATACCTACCTACTTATAGTTGCGACCCGGGTCCGGGACTTAGCGTGTAAAGAGGTGCATTTAAACCATGATTCAGGATTTTGGGGAGTCTGGTAATTATAATGAAGCGACTGGCGTCTAACCTGGAACCAGATCATTGTAATTACCAGCGAATCCTTGGGACGCAACCAGGAATTACATGTATGCTAAGATGAGGAGGAGGATGCACATAGATTCATAAAATCCATAGGTACATGCTCGAAACCATGTCTCCCCATGGAAGACGCGTTATTCTCTGAGCCGCCATCTTTTCTGAATAAGTTATTAAAGTACCTACTACATTATACCTATTTTTACAGTTAGTACTTCATAGGTAACAGTATCTACCAACTAGGAACCTAAACCTTGTTATTACAAAACATGATCTAAAGTTATTGCCGTACTAAAGCTCATGCCATTCTGTTCCAACACGCAAAGGTCAAAAGGAGCTGGAACGAGTTTTGTTCCGGAACTATTCTTAGATCGGGTTTTGTAATAAGGGGGAAAAGTTCGTTTCTTTTCCGTCTGCAACAATACCCTAATCTATAATTTTTTTTAATGTGATAGGTGGCAGACGAGCAGGCGGATCACCTGATGGTAAGCGACTGTCGCCGCCCATGGACACCCACGCCCATCGATACTTCAATATTTTTTTAGCGTATTTTTTTATTTATTTAATGACAACCAACAAAGCATACACCTTACTTAGATAATCTTATTTTTATATCTACAAACATGTTATAGTGTTGCCTTACTCAAAGGCTGCCACGGCATGCACTGATCAACAAGTCGGTAAGCGACTGACAAACACACATGTAATTAGGGTATATCTTCGAGGTACCGCCGGCTTCTCCCGTCCGATTCACAAGAGCTCGACACACTGCTCATGTAAGGCTTAATTAAATCATTACACATATTTCTTAATTTATGACATAAACCTTCAATCCCAATAATACTTTTGAGCCCATATGAACCAGATAGATGGAACCGGGAGAAATAGCCATTAGATAACTAAATAGGTAACTAATTATAACTAACCAGTTTTCAAAAGATCAAGGAAGGTGCAGGTGTCCATGGGCGGCGGTAATCGCTTACCATCAGGTGATACGTCTGCTCGTCTGCCCCCGATATCATAAAAAAAAATACTTATTTCAAATTTTGACAGTTTAGGAAATAGGTAAGTAGAAGGGGTATACCTATGTAGGTACGTACCTACCTATAAAAGCCTGGCCTATGTCAGTGCCTACGTCAAGCGCCGGAACTGAAAGGCGGCCCGTTTCTGTACACTTCACTCTATCTCTGAATGGGGGACATTCTGACAAAGTAGACACGTATTTTTCAAACCTTGTGGCGGCGAGATTTGGTTTCATATTTGCTAGAAGCAAATTTCTTTAAAAGGTGGTAAAAAATGTACCTTTTTAGGTATGCTAGAGTAAACTAACTCACAAGCGAGTCACGTGTAGGGTAGTGATCTAGGTTGGTTTTTTTCTTAGATTAAATCAAGTAGAGGATTTTTGTTCGTATTTGTAGGTATGCTAGAGTAGACAGAGAGACGCCCTGTTGGTCTAGTGGTTTTAGTACCGGGCCGTGATCTCGGGGTCCTGGGTTCGACTCCTGGGTCGAACAAAAAGTGTGTTTCGAATTTTTCGAACAAAGCTCGGGTTTGTGATCACCAATCCGCATTTGGCAAGCGGGATGATTAAGGTAACGAGTAGGGCACACTAGCGACGCCAATCGATTCTAATTTTTAGCTACTAAACCGGATCTATTTTAAACAATTTCGGGGTTACAATCTCTCTGCAAACACTTATACTATTTATTAAATAACCATGTATATAAAACACTTTTAGTTTTATGAATAAGACCCAAAGTAAATATACTATAAAAATAAATAACTATAAGTAAGTACCTAACATATTTTTTCCCTCCTCCATGTTCACATATTGCCCAATTTTTGTTCCATTTGTATTGCCATCTGAAAACACAAAAGCTCGCGGTTTCGAGCTTGGGGGCTTTCACGAGCTCTTATTGTAATTGCCACAACACTTAATGAGTCGTAACTACTGCCAAGTGGAAACTTCCATCTAATTTTATGTTCGGTGCATGTAAGATGAAAAACTTTGTACCTATCTACCTACGAGTAGATAGCTTTGTCAGCTGCAGATTTTCAAGTTCAAACTTTCAGGTTTTTTGTACCTGCTTATATAGAGTTACGATATGTACCTACTCAATAGGTCTAAGTGTACGTAGCTACCTACCTTTACTAAATACAAATACAAAATCATTTATTCGCTTTTAAATAGGGTTACATAAGCTGCAGGTGTCAATACATGGATAAACCTAAGCCTATTTAACTATATAAAATAATATGCGAATGTTCTTAGGTACCTAGGTATGTGGTTTTACCTATATCTAAGTATCTAATATTATTACAATAATTATTTTCAAATAAAGGTTTTACCTACCTTTTTTATGTGATATAGGTGGCAGACGGGCAGACGGCCATGGACATTCGCGACACCAGTGGAGTCGCAAGTGCGCTGTAACTTTCAAACCCCCATTCCCCCGGATTGGGCCTCCAGTACCCTCACTCACGCAGCGACACAGCACAGTGCTGCTTCACGCCGGTTTTCTGTGAGACGGTTACACGCCGGTCGAGCCGGCCCATTCATGCCGAAGCGTGGCTCTCCCACGGTGAAAACCTAAGTAAATACTAATGCTGCTGAGATTCTTTGCTTGTTAAGGTACTTACCTAAGTTTGAGGTAGGTAGCTAGATATTTACAAATTATTGTCATTGGCTGTAAGTAGTGCAAAACTTTTTAAACGGTGTAATATAAAGAGCTGATTTTGAAAAAAATAAAAATAAATATTTTATTATGCAATCCTCGACTTTGTGGGGCTACCACTATACGAATACAAATACAAAATTCTTTATTTAGGAAACGAATGTTACAGGTTGGCATTACAGAATACAGAGTTTCAATGGACAACATTTCATATTTTTAACATGTCCATATTGTTTTTTTATATGAAAATAGATATAAAATGAACAGACCCATATTTTTTCTTTTTTTAAAATTTGGCTATTTTCATGCATAAAATAATTATTGAAATTCTTTATATTCTAAATAGACGTAAGCGCCAAATGACGTCATCGGACGGCTGAATACAGCGATATTCCTTTGCTTATCATTGTTTTAATAAAAAAAAGGTACTACTGTCAAAGGTAAATAATACTAGTGTCAACATTGTCAACGTCATTCATACATTCAACGTTGACAAGTTGTCTTTTTTTTTGACAGTTACATGTCATGGGTTTGGCATTTCATAAATTTAAAACTATAATGTGCTAAGCAAAGAAATATTTTACATTCTGCCGTCCGATGACGTCATCTTACGTTTTTTAGTTTTTAATTTTTTTCTCAGTAAATAAGCAATATAAAAAATTAATAAATATATATTCGAGCAGCGGAAAAGTAAACAAAGAATTGGTATTTTTTGTTTCAGAGCTTAGCAATTTTGAAATGTTGTCCGCGTTCTACTGGAATTAGGTACCAGTGTGTAAATATCTCTTTTTTTTTATAGAAAGGCCTATCAGAATGACCTCACTTCGCCTGATGGTAAGCGGCCGTGAAATCCAAATATGAGGCTGACAGGCACAAAAGAACTAACAAAGTACCTATTGTATCTGCCATCCTCACCCTAATGGCCTGCTGAGATGCCGTTTCACGCCCCGCCTAAAAGACCCCGGATTGTATGAAGGAGGAAACACATGAGCTGGGAGGGCATTCCATGCCTTGATGGCTCGGGGCAGGAACGAGGAGCCAAGCCTCTTGGTGCGCGCCGCCATTGTCTGGATGGTATGCGGATGGCAACGCTGTCCAGCACGTGTTGTTCGGAAGTGGAAAGGGGGGGATGGGATAAGTTGAATTAACTCATCAGAGCATTCCCCATTATAGAGGCTATATATCTAGGTTCTGCTAACTGCTTTAGTGACATAGTGGCTTGTGAGTAGCGCTTTAAAGCGACTGCGCTTGCGGTCTGGGAACGTTGGACAAACCTACCTACCGTTGGTACTCAACATTATAAACTACTTAAAACTTAGGTAAGTATGTAGGTATTTCATTTGCCCAACAAAGCTTTGAAAGCTTACGGTTTCATTGAAAAACTCATAAAGTCAGCTTATCTAACATGATTTTAAATGCTAAATCGATTCGTATGCGACCGCGAATGTTTTAATTCATGCACTATGTAGCTTGCAGAACCGTGTTCTTTGCTGAAATAATTTAAAATAAACTTCCTTCCTATCTTTATTCCCGTATGAGAGAACGCTTCGCAAATAATTTTATGGACATAATGTAAACATTTTGTTATTGGAAAGGTTCGTTTCTAAGAGCGAGGTGTGTAACCCTCTTTCAGCATTAACAACCAGTGTTGTCAACTTAGCACTTAGGTTTAGCACTATTTTCGTATCGTAAGTGTATAATTTATATTTTACACATAGCACTTGACTAAGTAAGTGTACTTTTGAATCGTTTTGCGTAGAGGAGCTGTAGGTTAGGTAGGTAGATAGTGTTGGCCAGAACTCACACCAACCAGCCAAGTTCCTTCAGGAACTTCGCCACGCCTTGCTCTGGCGTTGGTGAAGACCTCCCGGAGGCCGCCCAGGTTACCTAGTACGCCGGAGAGTCACTGCACTGCAGTTCTGCAGTAGGATACCAATCTCAAAATGTAGGCAACCTATATTTTGGAAATTTCTTATAAACCACTACCTTCTATTATTCTATCTAACTCTAGCGCGAACAAATAATGCTTATATCTAATAACTTATTAGCACAAGCATAAGGTCCTAAACAGAAGTGCTATGTTGTGCTGTTGGTGAACCTAAATAAATAAATAAACACCAATTATTTTCAAATCGATAAGGTATAATTCACTTTCTGTTTCCCAATTTCAAAAGGAAATTGTAATATATAATATTCCAAACGGTGTTTACAATTTTCTTAATATATTAATATACCTACTTACTAATCAAATAGTAAGTGGGTTTATTATATTATATAGCGTAGCTACTTTGGGAGTGGGTAGTGTTAGTACTGTGAGGGTTGGTTGGTAGGTAGCCAAAACACTTTATGGAGATATATTTTCGTATATTGTCTCAAATTAACACAAGATAATAATTATTTATATCGGAGCAACAACTTAACATGGACGCGGTTGGTTAGCGAGAGAGTGAGGTAGGTGTGGGGGGAGAGGAACTCCCGTACCAATCAAACCAGTATTGCCCTGCGGGCGTTTACGGAACTAACATGACAGAAAATAAGTGCTAGCGGTACCTAACCGGCAGCAAGGCATTGCGCTTAGGGCGCGATAGAGGGCGCTGTCTCGCTATATACTCCCCCTCCAGAGGATGAAAGCGTCCTCGCTCATTCGCTGGCCATACATTATCATTGTTACAAACATTTACAGAAACACTACTTTGGTTAGACACATTATGACATTCATTATTTGAATCCACATTAGAATTGTAATTTACATCGGTTACATAAAGATTAGGCGAGTACATACATTCCTCCCTATCTGACACATTATTACATTTATTCTCATTTAAGTTACGACGGGGACGGCCACGTTTCCGCACCGGAACTACAGGTTGAGGTAGGGCCGAATCGCGACCCAGGTAAGGTGTTAACTGTTTAATGTGATACTTCCCTAAGTACCTACTGGAGTCCTGTGCGGGTGCTATGATATAAGTTGTAGGGCTTACCTTTTTAGTAACCACGTATGGTCCATCTCTTTTTGGTACGAACTTCGATGTCAGGTCCTTTCCTTTGTTGCTAAGTACATGCGAATTCAATAATACCAAGTCACCTGCAACAAAACTTTGTCCTACGCGACGTGACTGATCACCATAGTCCTTTCTTTTATCCTTATCACCTGGAGGTAAGGGTCCGAATAAATCTATAGCAATAACCTCATTCCTCTGATTCAGGATCGGCGTCTGCAACAACCCTGGTGGCTTGTCGTTGGCAGCCTTGTAGCGCTGACACGATGTACACGTTCTGACATACTCGACAATGGCACGACGCATCCCTGGAAAATAAAACTTTTGAGCAACTCTTTGATATGTCCTCTCGATCCCTTGGTGACCTGCCAGAGGAGAGTCATGACATTCTTTTAATACTTCTTCTCTTTGATCCACAGGTATAACTAATTGCGGTTCTTCTGTATCCGCATCCGGATTATAGCGATAGAGCACTCCTTGCTCCATAATATAACCTCTTCCCGTCCAACGATGAACATCAATTTCCTCTTCACTTTCCAGATTCCTAATTATCTTAGCAAGTTCAGGGTCTGCCAGCTGACCTGATCTTAACTCGGAGGGTCTCTTCGCAGGTAAGTCAATCGTTACTGAACATATCCCACATGCATCTGCGGAGTTCTCATCGCAGTTGGGACGGCTCAGGGTATCTGCTATTATATTTACCTTCCCTGGTGTATACTCATAATGCAAATCAAATGCTTGTAATTTCAGTGCCCATCTTACCAATCTGCCTGATGGTGATTTTACAGTCATTAGCCACTTCAACGGCTGGTGGTCGGTACCTACGACAACCTTATGACCATCAATATAAGAACGAAAACGTTCCACAGCCCAGACTATGGCTAAGGCTTCCCTCTCTGTTGTTGAATAATTTCTTTCTGCTTGATTGAGCAATCGGCTCGCATATTCAATAGGCCTTTCATCATTACCTTCTCCTTGTAGAAGTACTGCACCCAGAGCGTAGTTACTGGCATCAGTTCTGAGCACAAACGGTTTGGTGTAGTCAGGTTGGATGAGGATGGGTGGTGACGTCAGCAACCTTTTTAGCTCCTCGAAGGCTTGATCTTGCTCTGTCTCCCATCTCCATGGCTCATGTTTCCTAGTCAACCTTGACAGTGGTTCTGAAATTTTAGAAAATCCAGGTATAAACTTCCTAAACCAAGAAGCAGTCTGTAAGAAGGTTCTTAGATGTTTAAGTGATGACGGCTTCTTCATATCTAATACAGCTTTCACTTTTTCTTCATCAGGTGATATACCATCTTTAGATATCACGTGACCTAAATATTTGACAGTGTCTCGTGCAAAAACACACTTATCCCGATTCACCCTTAATTTAAATTCGTGCAGTCTTTCAAATACAGCGTGCAAATCCTTTATGTGGCATTCCATATCAGCCGATATTATGCAAAGATCATCCAAAAAAGCTAAAATAGTAATATTCTGCAACTTCGGGCATGAGCAAAGACGATCAATTAAACGCTGAAATGTAGCTGGTCCATTCTTTAACCCAAATGGCATGCGTTTGAAGCGATAAGTGCCTGACGGTGTCGAAAAGGCAGTCTTATCTTTATCCCGGTTAACGGCAACTTGCCAGTACCCAGATTTTAAGTCTAAAGTACTCATAACACAACCCTGTTTTGTCCTTTGTAACAGCTCATCAATCTTCGGCATTGGATAAGTATCTGTTTTAGTAATACTGTTCAACTTACGGTAATCGACGCAAAAACGAAAACTTCCATCACGTTTAGGCACTAATAGTGCTGGTGCTGACCATGCTGACTCACACTCCTCAATGATATCCTCAGCAAGCATCTTCTCTACCTCGCGCTGCATAACCTCTGCGCGCGCTGGTGTCATGCGGTACGGCGGAACAGCAACTGGCGCGTGTTCGCCGGTATCAATGAAATGCTCTGCATACTGCGTGGCTTCACCAGTCTCTCGGAACACATCACTGAAAGAGTTTATTAAATCATTAAGTGACATACTATCATTATCACAGTTTTTTGGTGTTGACTGTACCTCATTATAACCTTGTTCTAAATCCTCATAAAACAACCTGTACTTCCGGTGCTTCGTGTCCGAAAAGTACCATAATGATTTACCAAAATCAAAAACTAATTTGGCTTTGTTCAAAAAATCTATCCCTAATAAAGATTGTTTGTTACAAGCATCTGGAAAAACAATAAATTCAGTTTCAATTATTTTATGTAACATTTTCACATTCACTGAGGTAACTAAAACCTCCATTTTCCTAGATAAACCATCTGCAAGCTTCACATCTCTAATTTGCTTTTCAAAACATTGACCACTTTTTATTAAAAAATTATACATTGATCGGCTAGCTACACAGCCTTTAGCGGCTGAATCCACTAATGCAATACCTTTCCCACCTAATATTTCGATATTTAATATTGGTCTCTTATTACCATTAGTGTAACCCCTATCATTACATACAGTTGACTCCCCCTGCATATTAACATTGGTGGTCTCACACGCATAAAACTTATTGTATTTATAACTACTACAATTTGGACATCTTGCTCTTATTATTCCTATTTCACCACAGCCATAACAATACAAATTTTTACTTTCCTTTATGTCTGTTTTCAGGGATCCATGATGCGGCGGTGGCGGCAAATGCGGCGACCCACCCAGCGGCGGCGCACGCGACCTCGGCGGCGGCGGTCCATATGACTGCGACGTACGCGACTGTGGCGGCGGTGGCGGCAATGGCCCACCCGACGGCGGCACCCAGTGCGAACCTTGCGGCTGCGATACCCGCATCGGCGGTGGCGCGGCAGACTGTCCCGGCGGTGGCACTGCGGACGACCCACGAAACTGCGCGGAGAATGGCCCACGCGACGGTGCACCCGGCGACTGCAAGCGCTCCTGCATCGCATCTTCTATGCTTCGAGCCTTCCTTATAAGATCTTCAAAACAAGACAATGTGTCCCTTTCTATTCTTTTTCTTATACGGACGTCTAACAACCCAAACGTCATATCCAATTGTACCTTCTGTGAGATGTCGTTTTCTGGTAATTTAGCAAATAAAGCGCGTACTTGTGCGACAAATAACTCTGTGTTTAACTTTCCTTGCTGCATACTATATAATTCTTTATATATTTGAAACGGTGCTCTTCGTTCCCCAAATGCGCTCCTCAGGCGATCTATTGCTTCGCTCCATGTTTTCGTATATTGTTTTATACCTTGCCACCAAGTTGCGGCGGAATGTGATAATAATAATGAAAGTCCTCTCAGTGCGTTTTCGTCGGAAACGTTGGCGGCAGTTTTAAAAATTTCGACTGCATCGATAAAATTCTCGACAGACTCGTTCTGCGAGCCACTAAACCTTGCACTACAAGTAATGAAATTAGCACCAACCGGGGCTGCGGCCCTGTCTGTCGGACAGCTCGTACTCCTCATAGTAAGCGACGGCTCCGTTTGTACCTGATGCATTACTGGTGTAGATGATCGTACTTCTTGTAATAGAATTTGACAAAATTCTGCTTGTGATTGCTGCAACTGTCCCATCAGTGCGGCGAAATGCTCCTGAGTCATCAAGATGGACGCGCCCGCGCTGCTTCCCGTGGCACCTTCGGTTGCTGTTTCAGTCGCGGCGTCTTCATTGACCAACTCCTCGGCGTTAATTTCGGCCGGAATAATAGTTTCATTGAGGTTTGCCTCCCTCGGCAACGAACTTCGGCTCCTGGTTCTTGGCATTTTCCTAATAATTCGGTTTTCCAAACCCAAAATGGCGGCAGACCTTCGCGTCCACACCACTCACTAACACACGTTGGGCGATCACTTATAGCGTAGCTACTTTGGGAGTGGGTAGTGTTAGTACTGTGAGGGTTGGTTGGTAGGTAGCCAAAACACTTTATGGAGATATATTTTCGTATATTGTCTCAAATTAACACAAGATAATAATTATTTATATCGGAGCAACAACTTAACATGGACGCGGTTGGTTAGCGAGAGAGTGAGGTAGGTGTGGGGGGAGAGGAACTCCCGTACCAATCAAACCAGTATTGCCCTGCGGGCGTTTACGGAACTAACATGACAGAAAATAAGTGCTAGCGGTACCTAACCGGCAGCAAGGCATTGCGCTTAGGGCGCGATAGAGGGCGCTGTCTCGCTATAATTATCATTTTCAATTGTTAGACACCTAACGTATTTTTAATATCTGTGGAAATTTTGTTGTTAATAATATTATGGCCTATTAATATTAATGTTATTCATAAGCTTTTATAATATTATGTTTATTTGCCTAAAAATGAATTAAAATGTAAATTAAGCACTTTTTTTAAAAGCAACCATTCCTGCTATCGAGTAGGCAACCCTATAACACCAGACAGCCGCAATATAGGTAGGTAGGTACACCTACTATTCGTATATTAGATTGTTTATGTTAAACGTGTTATTCAATCAACTCATAATGAAATATGTTTTCGGAGTTTTATGAAATATTTCAGGTTTAAAATCCACGTTTACATTTTACATCCTGCACAAGGTACAAATTTACCTATAAAAATATCACTGAAAAATCTAGGTACCTATAATAAATCAAGGTGTTTTGTTGGCCTGTGTGTACTGTTTCAACCGATTTGAAATTAATCTTTTTACTGTTTATGTTTCCCCAATGTTATCTATAGCAATGATTTAAATTTCATTATAAAGGTGTACATGAGGCTAAAAGTAGAAATTTATTTTGGAAAGGACGTGGCACGATTTTTGAGGATATTACTTATCAACGGTATTGTGATTTTTAACTGGTTTTCCTCTTTTAACATTTCTCACATATTTTTTTATGGGATACGGGTCAGACGAGCAGACGGAACACCTGACGGTAAGCGATTACCGCCGCCCATGGACACCTGCAACACCAGAGGAGTTACAAGTACGCTGCCGACATTTTAAAAAGGAATACGCTCTTTTCTTGAAGGTTTGCAGTCCATATCTGTCCGGAAATACCGCAAGCGATAGTTTATTCCATAGTTTTCTCGTACGAGGCAGAAAATTTCTTGAGCAACGCACAGTTTAAGACTGCCAACCATCTAGCTAGATGATGTCGATGGAACTATTGTTGACTGGAACGATGGCAAAATGGAGCGACAAGAATCAGTCCGAACAATTCCTTAGAGCATTCTCCATAGTATAGGCGGTAGAGTATTAAATGGTGTTTTTCCGTCGAAATTTGTCGTATGTACTTACTTATTAAAAAAAACAGAACATAGGAGACAGTCAAAAGTAGCCTACGAATAGCACGGTCCCTGGATTTATCAAATGTATGATATCATATTTTTAATTGACGACCCGTTTGGATCAGTGACAGTGAACGCTGCCTCTGGTACACGGGTTGCGGGTTCGATCCCCGCACAGTACAAACATTTGTGTGCATGAATATGTCTGTTTGTATTGGTCTGGGTGTTTTCTATGTTTATAAGTACGATAAGTATGTGTTGACAAAAGAAAAGTATTAAATGTACATATTTGTTATTCCACTGTTGATTCTGATATCCATAACACAGGTGCTTGAGCTACCTATCTTGCAGTCAGATGAATGTAGGTATGTGATGTTGTGAAAAAAATCAAACATCGTCAGATAGGTACGATCCAAATATTTTCAAAAAAGTTTTTAAAATTATGAAAATCAGACGGGAGTTACTTCAGTTCATTCAGGACGTATCCTGGATCATCATCAAAGCGTGGGATAAATACCTCCCTCATCTTAGCATATAATTCCCAGTTGCGTCCAAAGCTGTCCCTCTCCCCCGCCGCGCGCTCCAGAGGGAGCTCGGGGTAGGTACACTTGGACCACGATTCTTGATTTGAGGAGTCTGGTAATTACAATGAACTATCGTCTACCGTCTCACCTTCTCAACCCTTTAACCCCTGTTAGAGGGTTGCGAAGGTCAGACGGCAGTCGCTTTCCTGAACCACACCAACTGAATCATGGTTACACGTTTCAGAAACTATCCGAAACGTGCATGTATCCTCACGATGTTTTCTTTCAATGCCGAGCTAATGCTAGAAATACGCATGTTGATTTGAAAAATCCAGAGGTGAGATCCAGATCCAGAGATTTGGACCCCCCGTACGCAAGGCACGGCACATTTTTCACTGAACTACCATCGCTCTTGTAAAGCAAATACCTATGTATATAAAATAGAAATAGTGTAAAATAATGTAACTGTAAAGCGTTAATCGTATGACGGGGGGCGAGAAACACTGCCGCATGAATGAGCCGGCTCGACCGGTGTGATAACTCTGCCTCACAGAAAACCGGCGTGAACAGCGCCTGTGCTGTTTTGCCGAGTGAGGTAACTACCGAGAAGCAGTTCAATTGTACTCCACTGGTGTTGCAGGTATCCATGGGCAGCGGCAATCGCTTACCATCAGGTCGTTTGCTCGTCTACCACTTATCACATACAAACAATCTAACCATGGGAGAGCCACACTTCAGCTTGAATGGATCGGCTCGACTGGAGTGATACCACGGCCTCACAGAAAACCGGCGTGAAACAGCAGTGTGCTGTGCTTCGTTGCGTGAGGGAGCGTACCGGAGGCCCAATTCGGGGAAAAGGGGGGTTTAAAGGTTGCATCGCACTTGTGACTTCACTGGTGTTGTGGGTGTCTATGGGCGGCGGCAATTGCTTCCAAACAAGCGATCCGTCTCTTCGTCTGGGACCTATGACATAAAAAAAAAGAAAAACGATTCCAGATTAGTTGTGTTAGTGTGTGAGTGTGTGAAGGGAAGCTGAACATCTGTCTTCGTACCCGTCTTGCCGCCGTACAGTCGTATGGAAAAGATAAACGTACAACCTGTGCGGATAAAGAATGGGATCAGAAATGGCGGCGCATCTATTCACATCTCGCTCGCACACCCACGAGTGCGAGTATAGACGCAAATAGTGTGCCAGCAAGTGCATTAGAAGTGAATAGATGCGCCGCCATTTCTGATCCCATTCTTTATCCGCACAGTTTGTACAGTCAAAGAATGAAAAGGTTCGTCAGATTAGAATTGATTCGTTTGATATGCTATGAGCACCTTTTACCTTTCGTAAATTTGTCTGTTGCACAGAAAATTATTATACTACACGACATCGTTGAGAGATAAAGTAAGTAACGAAACTGTACTTCAGAGTATGGGTATATCGCTTGATGTGCTTACAGCGATAAAGAGTCGAAAACTCGAATATCTCGGTCATATTATGCGAAATCTAAGGGGGAAAATCCAAGGGGGAAAAACTACACCAATCGATCAAGATCAGCACTCGATAACTCTTCAGTCAGACGAGTGTAACTCTTTACTGAATCGACTCAGTGATCTGACTCAGTCAAAGATACACTGTTCCGCATCTCTAATGTTCGCTCCGAAAGTATCATTCGACTCAAATGGATCTTGAGTCCGAGTGAACCGAATGATCCGAACGAGCGAAATGATCCGAATGCGCTGAATGATCTGAGTGAGCCGAATGAGCGGAATGATCAGAATTCAGAGCGAAAAGAGTAAGCTGTATCCGGGGTGAATAGGAGGGGAAAAGAGATAGGCATATTACATAGCACAGCAGGAGGGGATCGATTATTCATTTATAACAAAATCCATTAATCACGGATCTATCTGAGAGTTGATGTTCCAAATGATTCAAATAAAGCGTTTCACTGTTCCGCATCTTTGCACTAATCCAGTTCCGAATGTAATGAATCTTTTGAAAGATACCTACGTTTTTGCTAGGCCTACTTCAGATCTGCTGTATCAAAAGTTCAAATCGCCAAGATTGACAAACCGCGAGAGCGCAAGGCACCCTAAGAAAAAGAAGAGTGTGTGAAAGAGTAAAGCTGATACTAGTTATTCGTTAATTTACCTACTAATTACATACAGCAAGTGCATTAGCCAATTCAATTCGTAACAACAGTTATATTGCTGTTAAGGCCATTGACTGTGTGGAACGACAATCACTTAATTATTAATTAATGCAATCAGCCTTGATTGGGCGGGTAGGTTTGAGGGTAGCTTTGCACGGAATAGTTAACTAAAAGAGTGATGCAGTTAATTTCTGTTTAAAGATCTATATACGTACCAACTAAGCTACTAAAACTAACACTCATCTACACTCGCGAGCAAACAAATCGACTCAGAACCTAATTTTCATACAAATATACTAACTTCAGAGGCCTATAAATATGAAAATATACGTGCTTTAGTGATAAATTTTATGTAAATAGATGTCAAAAATGTTCTTTCCCCAAACCCCAATGTCCTTTTTTTTTAGAAATCGGCACGTTTCTATAATCTGTTAAGATACCTAATTTATTAAATTTCGAACACTTTTGAAATCGATTTGCAATAAAATTATCACTAAAGCACAGTTACTTTCATATTTATAGGCCTCTTAAATTAGTATGTTTGTATGAAATTAGGTCCTGTATCGATTTTAGTGCTCGCAACTGTAGTTTAGTCATTGTAATGTATTTTCACAGTTAAGTAATTAATTTAAATTAGAGAGAAAATATCGGTGATTATCTGTACCTATATCCGGCCAGATAAAAAAAATGCACAAGGGAAATCATACCACGATTATTGTTTATTATTTTTTTAACCGCACGTCAATTTTTTTTTGTTTTTTAAATTTAGTTAAGTAGGTTAGGTACTCAAAATCCAATCCTAAACCATTGAGATAAATATCTCCAAAACCAGGTAAAATACCAAATTATCGGTATTACTTAGTTTAAAAAGAGCTCTAGTTAACAACCTGTTTCTGAAAAAAAAAAGATCCCGACGAATTGAGACCCTCCTCCTTTTTGAAAATCAGTTAAGAATAAATAACCTTTCGCGGTTACTGTAGGGTTGATGTCCAATTTCAACGGCATTGGTTAGTAGGTAATATTGTCATTCAGATAAATCCTTTCTGTCAAGACTATTTAAGTTAATATTTACCTTGTTAAAGAGTAGTAGGTACCTAATAGATATTGAAATTTAAATATTATTTGTAAAAGTTCTACTTCATGGACTGGCATACTTACTGAATAATTCATTCGAATTGCGGATATGCACCCGTTACCAGCCTATTATCTACATTGCATAGCTTCATCAAGTTGCGCTCTTTGTAATAGATCATTTTCGTTTATAAATATTTATTTGCTTCCGCGAAAAGTATGTCACGTATCAAAAATCGCGAGGTGTTCCGATTCGCACTTCAAGTTGGAAGAACGGATTAAATGTTTTATCCACTGAGGCCTAAGCTACTTTCGTACAATTCACCCAGATCATAGTATTACTATTCCTCCCACAATATCCTTAAATCCCTACTCAGCGCCTTATAAAGGTGGTGTCTTGAGGCTATCCACCTCTTTTTTCTCACCCGATTTGTCTAACTTTTATTAGCCTCAAGTGACCAAATGGTAGAAAAGTAATACCTACATCACAACATTATTTTTGTCATTTATGTTGAAGCCATCGAACACAGTTTTGTTTTCATTTTCAACAATAATAAAAAAAAATGGAAATGTACCTACCTTACAGGACCGACAAATAGCCCGGACAGTGCAGCTAAGTATCTTTTCTCGTATATTTGCTGTTTGTGATTCCAAATCTCGGATCGAAAGCACACGGAGAAAGCTTTCTGATTAGTAAAGTCAGTTATTGTTACAGTTGACTGAGTAGAATCGAATACGATCCCCGGGTAAATATTGGTTGATTGATAGATACTTCTTTTCCGCGGAAAATAAATAAACGCAATCTTTGCAAATTCTTTGTAGCAACTTTTGTTCCCTTTTCCCTTCTAGAGATGGAAGGCCTTAGTAGGGATGCAAACGATACATCGATTTTTTTCAAACATCGATGTATCGTTCATAAACATCGATGTTTTAACATCGATGTTGAAACCTAAAACATCGACGATACATCGTTCTTCATGAGCGATGTTTTATGAACGATATTTTATCATAGTGCTATCTTCCGTTAAAATTGAATTTTACTAAACCACTAGAAAAATCCACCAGCCACTAGAAGTAATTTTTTGCCACTAAATGGACAGTCAAAACAACCAGTTTTAGTAGAAAATCCACTAAGTTGGCAACACTGCCTAACTGACACTTCTCTCAGCCACACACAGCACAAGCGTTGATTTTGTTATTTAGCGTTTTGTGCCCTCTGCAATCTGCAATATAAAACAAACGCCTGCGATACTTCTGTTAAAAAAATATATTTATTCGATATATAAATGGTGATAAAAACATCGAAAAAAAATCGATATATCGTTCATAAACTTCGATGTTTTCGACATCGATGTTTCAGTTTTGAAAATATCGATGTTTTTTAAGAGCGATGTTGCATCCCTAGGCCTTAGGGCCTTGTTCCCGAGTTTTTTCTGTTTTGGTTCAATACAGTACGTCTATCATATACATCTATGTACATATTTATTTTCTAGCTCAGGAGAAGGTACTTACTATGATCGTTGTTTTGGTTTTTTCAATGTACCTAATTAATTACCAGACTTGCCAAATTCTGGGTCATGGTCAAAGATTACATCTCATAGGGAAAAGCTCCAGTTAATTTCGCAAGTGGGCCATTCCATCTAGCTTAACTATGCGTGGCCTAGGACACTCACAATCGGGCCACCCGAGCGGAAGTCTTATGTCGTAAGTACGAGTAGGTATGTCTTATATGTGGTATATATATTTTTTATAATTCATATCTTTTTGTTAGGTTTGAACACGAGCGGGATCTGATTATAATATTGTTTTAAATTTTAATGGACACTAACATTAAAATTGTTGTTTACGTGATTTCTACCACAAGGCATCTGACTAGTTTTTGAAAAAGACATAATAACGTGTAGGTTTGTCTCTATAATAACCAGAGAAACTAAGTATGAATAGGCATGGACAAACATATAAAAAAAAAAGAAATGAAAAAATTAAAATGAAAAATGTTTATTGCTTTCAAAGTATACATATCAATTTCCGAGTTTGGAATCTCCTTTTAAGTGTTATACTTGTGCCAGGAGAGTCCGCTCTCCTATAACATGAGGTGATACAAATAAGCAACTACAAAAAAAATATAAAAGAAATTAAATTTAAACTTAACCTTTTAACTACTTTTGTTAGCTTTGTGAGCGTCCTTTCCCATCTTGAAGCATGATCCACTTCACAAAATTTGTGTGATGAATTGGTGAACTTTATCGTATACAATTAGACACTTGTAATAAAAGTAGGCACCTATCCAAGTATCTACTTGGATTGGTGCCTATTTCATTAAACGTTCACGGGGATCATAAATAATATAACTTCGTAAAGTAAAGTAAGCCTAAAGATGGATTCGTAGTGCCCATATTCCTTACAAAACAGTTTAAAAGAATCTGCGTACTAAATCTGAGTAGAAACCTTAAAAAGTTTCGTAATTTCCCTAATCGAATTTCCATTGATTCAAAGTTCAATATAAAGTCTAGGAATGTTTTATGTGCTAGTATTTTAAGCGGACTGCAAACATTTGCTGTAAAGCTTTGATGGATGGAGATTGGAAAGCAGTTTCGGCGCACCCCTGAACCTGAAGGGCTACGTTTCAGTGCTAGTTCAGTGTCAGTGTGGAGCGCTCTGGTGTCGGTCGCGCGGAGCCGGCGCGCGCCTACTTGCGAAGTGTTCTCTCCCTGGCATGTGCTAGTGAAAATTAGTGTTACACTTTTCGGAAAATAAACAACAATTTAAAACATAGTGCATTAATTGATGTCTCGTTTTTTAAAGTGTTGAAAATCTTTGAGGTGTTCAACTTTCGGATAAGTTTTACGGTACGTATAAAAGTAAATTAAAGTTTTCTACACCCGTAAAAAGTTGTTTGTAAGAAAAGTAAATTATTTTCTGAAGTACAGGAAGTATGGAAACATTTTTTTATGTTTGTGAATCACAAGTTGTGGTTTAATTTCTGATATAAATATAGGTAAATAACATTTACCAACTTAAAAACTTGATAGTTGATATTTTTTATAGCAATCTTTTACAATTTATTCTTAAGTAAACAACACACTTAAAAACTTGATTTTAAGGGTACCTATTAAATGAGGTGTGATGTATAAAAGAAATTGTATATGTAATTTTAATTGTCTTATTTGTTTAAAGTGAATAAAACAAGACCTTAAACATGTACTAAGTAGTTTAATTAGGTACTACATGACTAAGTAAGTTTACAAATACCTACGCAAAAAATGAATAAAATATAATGTTGATCTTTGAGCTGCGACCTATTCTGATCCTAGTTGATTTATTGTATCTAATAATACACAGATAATTAATCATATTATTTATTACCTACTTTTATTTCTATTATGAGTGGTATTCGTACTGCGAATCAATGGCAACTTGAAAACTTCTGTTTCTGTGCAAGTTAAGTTTGAGTAGGAACTTATTATGTAGGATTTTTGTGTGAGTCGATACATAGATACCTATAATTGGCTCTGTACGAGTATTAAATTTATTGTTGAACTCTTTTAACCAATAATACTTTAATAATTTTGACGCAAGGGTTGTGGGTCGATCCCCGCACAGTACAAACATTTGTGTGCATGAACATGTCTGTTTGTATTGGTCTGGGTGTTATGTACCTATTATAAGGATGTATTTACAAGAAAACAGTATTATATGTATATATTTATAATTCCGCTGTTTAATTGAGTGTAATTCGGAGTCAGATCAACGTATTTGATGTTGGGAAATATTTAAATACATTCAAATACTTAGTTTACTATTATGAAGCTTGTGACATGAGTATTGAGTACCAAAGGTGTACATATTTAAAAAAAATCTTCGTTAATTCTTTATAATTTATTAGTAAACATATAAAACAGCGGCGCTAGCCATGGACAAGCGCTATAATGTATAATATAAGAAAAAAACAAATAGGTAAAACGGCGATAAAACAGGATGATTGGTTGGTGTTCCCAAGGCGGGATTGTTTTTTTAGGATGACGATGTTCCAAAGTAAATCTATATGATACTTGTGTAATAGTGAAACCTTTTTTTCGTTTCGGATGTTAGTAGTTATTTTGTTTCGTTTATCCAACGATCTCAAAACGATAGAGGTCCTAATAGAGGTCGGAGTGATACCACGGCCTCACAGAAAACCGGCTTGAAGCAACATTGTGCTGTGTTTCGCTGCGTGGGTGAGGGTACCGGAGGCCCAGTCCTGTGTAAAGGTTGGCAGCGCACTTGTGACTCCACTTACCATTAGGTGATCCGTCTGCTCGTCTGCCATCTATGACATAAAAAAAATCGATGAAGTTCCCAAGTATTATCATTTCTATCCTATGAATAGTTTATAGTTATAGAAACTTTGTAACCCTATATTATGTAAATTAAGCTGTTGGTGTTCCAAATAAAATAAAATAAAATAAAATTATTACCTTACTCCAGAAGATTAACACGGTGAAGTGAAATGTAAACGTATGTAGACCAGGTATGCTATAGTAGATTTTTATAAGTCTCCGTTCAACAGCGCGCAGCTCCACTTCTGTGGAAACGCAGCCTAATTGTCGGTAAGGCGTCGTGTCTCGAAGCCCCGGCACACTTAGCCCATCATCCATGTCAAATATGCCATAAAGCGACTGCCTTCTAACCTTCACAATCCTCAGACAGGGAAACCAGGCCAACAGCATCATAGTTAGATACACATTTGTAATACACTAGTTGACCGTCCTTACTTCGTTGCGAAACTTCATTTTGCTAATAGTGCGCAAATTGTATCAATAGATCACGATATGTTCAAAAACGCACACAGTGCGACAAGGAAATCTAGAAAAACTGATTGTGGTTGGGAACACCGAAGGCAGAAGATCGCGCGGTCAAACGACCGCAAAATTTACTTAATTTACTATAAGTCTAAGCTAATACAAATATTTTTACTGTGCATAATTACAGTTACAATTTGTAAACATAAAATAGTTCAAGAACTTATAGAATATTAAACTAATTACCTTGATTTTTGGCTAAACCAAAACAATGTTTATTAAAACATAATCCTTTACCTTCCTTTAGCTGTTCTGTTATTGATATTATCGAACATAACATAAGGTATAAATCGTAGATAATCTTACTTTAATGACAGGTAATGATTACGTTATTAGCCCACTTTACATGAGAATTGCTCAGCAGGACAAACAAGCAATACATGTATGTCACCTGTTGACAGAGTGCCATAGAACACAGCCAACATCGTTGCATATTCAATCAACACGTCCTAGCCAGCATTACGCCTTTATCTAAACACAACGACATCACATCTTTCAGTGAATAGCTGAAATCGTCATATTAACATAGATTTCACAAAGAGCTGTGGTAATTAGATGATAACGTGTACCTTCTGTACTGGAAGTCATATATTTATTGAACAATTAAAGAAAAACTTTATAAAATTAAAAAAAAATATCTGAGACCTAAAGCTAAGCTAAAATTAAGTAAAAAAGGAAAGTTAAGACAAAGTATGTCCCTGTGGCAGTGTCCCCAAATTGCTGGCAGCATTACCCCGCCGATCGTCCGTAGGTCTAGGGCAGTGTTGTCAACCCTAAAATCAGAAAAATGGTACCTAGATGAAGTGCTAAAAGTAGGTAGATGTACCTACTTTTGCCCCTCCCCCCTCTTTATGTTTGTGGGTAAGTTCATGTGACGCCGCGTCCTCGTATACTACCTACCTAACACTTTTCGACGCTTTCGCGGAGAGTCTGCTCGGCGCCTTCTCGTCTCTCCTCTACTGGCGTGTGCATCACTGGCCTCCGTATAAATAATAATAATAAATAAATATTTTACAGCGTCACACACATTGATGACTCCGAGATAGGTAGCTCAAGCACCTGTGTTACGAATATCAGAACCAACAATGGGATTTCAAATATATACTTTTAATACTTTTTTGTAAATACATACTTACTTATAATGCATAGAAAACACCCGACCGTATCGACATCAGTTAAGTTTTAGTTGACTGTTAAAGCAGGCTAAGGGCATAATGCTATCAGCCGACAATTTTGCGCACCATCAAATTCAGTTTTATAAAAATATATCGGATTCGAACCATGTGCCCAGTATGGAAGGCGCGTTCTTATCCACTTAGCTACCATCGTTAATGGCCTGGTTCCGCGGTAGTGTGCCTGTTACAAAGCGGAATAATTGTTTAAATGTTAGCCGAAAGACTTCTATTCTATATACGTGTATACCTAGTAGTTATACGAGTAGGTATAGAATGATCGCTGCTAGCAAACATTCTCTCCGTTATATCCGCCTTTTTAAAATGCCGTACGGATGGTTACGTTTGTACGTTTTTCATTTTTGCTAACGTCTACCCAATGTAATACATGTAACTGTAGCTATAAATGTTTGATAGATTGATTGATGCCTTTAAAAAAGGTGGAGTTTTTCAATTCTTCGGTATCTTTTTTTTATGTAATATCATCATCTTCGGTCCAAAATTACAAATTATCCAAAGGTTGTCTGGAAGAAATCGCTATAAGCGATAAGACCGCCTTATTGTACTCTCTGTTGCTGTTGTATCATGCTTGTATTTATCTATCTATCTATTACCCAGAATTACTCAATGCTGAGTATAATACTAAATACCTCCTTTCTTTTGCGCCAAAGGTCATCAGCTGCGCGGATCTATGTAGTCCTCCTATTTTGGTATTATCATCGACCCACTGCACCGTGACGCTGGATAACCAGAATTAGTCTACCTATTGATTCTAGGGCACAATTCGGTAAAGAGTATCCTCCACATACCATCATCTCGCTCACTCTTATAGGACTTTCGTCCTAAGTCGTATTTCCGGACCCAATCTTGGAGTTTGGTTCCGAGCATTTTTCTCTTGATGGCTCTGGCTCTTTGTGCAATTCTACATGGCGCTGCATGCCACTTATTTCTTTAGCGAACGATTGCCTCTAGTACTACTCATTTATCTCGCATAGATATGGATTTTCATGTGAATAAGTTGTCTTGTAAAAATGGGATACCGACACTACACATAGATACGAGTACATTACTCACTATCCCGCCGGACTCGTGTCCACACCAAGTTTGTCACGCTTCACGCTTTTCCGAAATGCATTTAGTGTCGTGAAGTACTTGATAAATAAATAACTTTGAGACATCAAGCGTGCCTGATCCTGAGTTAGATTTTATGAAATTAACTTTGTAGTAAGTACAGGAAATAGTTCCATTATTACAGTGCGGTAAGTAGTAATCATAAACCCTCGTTCCAGTAACACTTTTAGATTATTTCCTGTTGGTTATCTCTCACATAAACAATCGGTCAAGTACTTTGTATCTGTAAACAGCATACTTATTCTGTTTATTGTGAGGGAGGTGTTATGAGTTTAATCCCGTCTAAGAACTTTTGAACTAATTACAACACGATTCGGTAAAACTAGTAAATATTTACTCGTAGTCTAAGAAACAATTATAAAGAGATCCGAGCAAATTTGTTTATTAGATGAAAGGTATGTAATATCAAAATATTTAATGTATTATATAATATACCTATCTCGGGTGAGTGAGTTAAAAAATCCGGTCCTGATATTTTTCGGTAAAAATTGATAAGTGGCCGAATTTGACGTTACAAAGAAACCTAGTTTAACGTATAAATTGACTAGTACCAATCGAAAGTAGCCTATAGAATATAACTACCTTGACTCTGTTATTTATTTCCCGGCATAACTATTCGTTTGACAGGTCTAAAGAGGATGCCGATAAACGGTAGGAGAATAAGATGATAAAGGGTTATCTGCATAAAAATTGGCCCGCGTGCGGATGTCATTCATAGACATAAAACATTATTAGAAAACCATGGACGCAAGCGGCTCAAAATCCGCAAGACAGGGAAACAGCTCTTACTGGATTGGACTTGAAATCTCTTGAAAAATTCTTTTGCGCTACCAGAAACACCACTATTCCGTTTTGATGTCTATGGCTTCATAGCCATGTACGTCAAAACGTAATATGAAACTAAGTTATTCAGATAATATTTCCACCCCCATTCTCGGAATAACTCAATTTGTTACAGAAATATGTATTTGGCGTGCAGTCCGTGGGAGTAACACCGATTTATAAAGGTATAATAATTGTATGACACATACACAGCAACACGCAAAAGCAAATTTATTTTTTTATAGTTAATTATTTGGACAAGGTTTAATATAATAACAAACAAGCGCGGATCCATCATTCAAAAAAGGTTGTGGACACAGCATTCAAAGTGACATTATTGAATCCAATCATGGTGAAGTTGGACCTCACGGCTACGTTACGCCATCTAGCGGTTTAAAAAATTTTAAGCACCCTCATTAAGTAGCGCCACAGACGCCTCGCTACGCGGCTTGAAGTTTTCGCGGCACGGCAATAAGTTGTCAAAAATGTGACATAAGTCATAACATGTCAGCATATCGTCTATGGCTCTTTGCTGCGTTCCAAATCACGCACGTTTCATGATTCATTGTGTTTTTTAAATTATATTAAGGCTTATCGTTCATTATCATCAGCCTATCGATCTCAATAGACCGTAAAAAGGTGACGTCACAAGTCTATTAAGGTTGTGGGCATGCCCATCGTGCCCACAACGGTGGATCCGCCCTTGATAACAAACTCTTAAGTAGAAGATAATATAATAAATCAAAGATCATGATAATCGCAAGAGGAAACTCCTACGGTAAAAAAGTTCACACAAAAGTGGTTTTATCATCGATCGATATTGGTTATTACTGTTTTAGCTTTGTTACCTATTTTACAATAGATATCGCTAAGCACAGATATTATAATACAAGTTATAGTAAAAGACAAAGTTATCGAAATAAGCTGATCAGATATGGGTAAACTTTTAATGACGTCGATTTAAACTAACGAACTTGATTTAGACTCGTGTAACTAGAGCTTAACTTACAACATTATCAGATTGTAGTTATTACGTGTATTAACACGCAAATTAATTATTAGATAAGTATTTTGACTGTTCCAATAGGGATGTCGACTGTACTCAAATAAGTTTATAATTTTACCACGATAAGGTAGTTTCTATGATAAAAATAATAAATAACACAATATTTTTTTCAATAAACAAGGGATTATTTTTTTATTAAATAAAATGTAATTAAATATTTCACCCTCAACTCACGTGACAATGAACATCAATCAAAATGCGTGACGTCACCTGCTCCCAAACAAGAATTTTCTCGGTCAAGTACTATGATGGTTTGATATTTTGGACAATATTATTACTGTGAATCCCGTGAAATTTCTTAAAAATATGCCTAATTCTTTTTTGAAATTGATTTTTGTAGGTTTTCCTATTATGGAAAGTGGATTAAGGCAGATAGTTCAAATTTGCCAAGAATTTATTGCTTTAAGGTGGCTAATTCCTTCGCAAGAAATAGAAACTTCTCCCCTGCAAACAACCTGCTCTCAATCGGATATGTGATACTTTGCCCAATAAATTATATTCTGGATAATTCTCCATGTCATTCGACAATTGAAATGAAAGTACAAAACATTGTTTACTTTATTTCTAACCTCAAAATTTCAGTTTTGATCTTTGAAAACTTGAAGAGAAAAATTCTTTTAATACAAGGAAAACTAACAGATATTAATAAACTTACATCAAAATGATCCTCACTCACAGAAATACATTTTCCTATGTGTTACGGATCCCGATGGGCTAGTTGGAGCCACATTTTCTGCATCGTTTTTGTACGAAGAACGTAAAGAAATAGTTTTTCAGGTGTTTAGACAGTAGTACTTTTACACTGCGGCACCGCACAACATTTATAAAATTTAGAATCCATTTTCCTATAACAAAACTACGAAATAACTTTCTATTAGATACAACTTTGACATTGACTAGAAGTATGTGACGTCACAGCGGACGTTTGACAGATATTCACGTTTTGGCGCTAAATTGGAAATGAAATTTTAAATATCATATTTCAAAGGTTTTAGTTGAATTAAAAAAATAATAAAAATGGTTTGGGATATATTTGGTACTTATGCATGGTTTTAAACACTTTTCCAAAAATAGTCCACATCCGTATTGCGCATTTGGTAGTGATACCCTAAAGGTCGTAGATTCGTTGCCTACCACTATGTATCACCACCAGACACTTAACCAATGTAAGTAAGTAAGTATTTATTAACCAAAAATTGCACGTACATATAAATGTTAGTGCATAACTTTGGTATCTGTGGTATAGTGTCTGGTATTATAGCTACATAGGTATCTATTATGTGTAGTTTGTGGCTCTTTTATTGATTCTGATATAACACAATGCTAAAGCTGCTACTTTGGGGTCGGATCACGATTTTAATTTAGATCAGTAAAGAGTATTATATCCTTCGAGCTGATTTATTTCCCTCAATTATCTAACACCTAGATGACGTACGTTTCATTACGTTTGCCTGTGGGCAGGTACACATTTTGAAGTCAAATTCATAATACGATAAGTCATTGATATGAGAAATAAAATATTTGCGAACAAAGTTCTGTATTCTTAAGTAAATAACCTACTTAAAAATTTCATCTCGTGTTCAATCGAACCCACAACTTCCACAATCCGGGTGGATGGTCTACCAATTAGACCACTGAAAGCGCTACTAAGCCGAGGAAATTCGTAAGTGTTTGATTCAACATGAGCTGTCCATAGTCTCATCAATATTGTAGATATATTTACAATAACCAGTGGAAATATTATTACAAATATTTGACCACCAGTTAATATGAGACTGCTAAATCAATAGTTAATATTTTTATAGCAATCTTTTGCAATTTATTCTTAAGTAAATATTAATAAGTAATTCTGTATTTTTGCACAGCATACTCTAATCTTTTGGCATGAATCTATTTGTGAGTCTATTATTGGCCTATTATGTGTCTGACTCAAAGGTATAATCAAAGAATTTAACTAAAAAGTGGTGAGGCAGGTATGTAATGTATGTAGGCCCATTATATACTAGTTTTAATATACATATATGTCCCTACTTATAGATGATCAGTCGTTTCCATTTATATTTCTCAGGGGTGGCATTCCTCATCCCTTTCACCCGGTTAGCCGAATAAAGGGAAAAGTGAATCTACCTCGTGGGGCTGATTGGAATGATAAGGTCGGTAATTGTTTTACAACTTTCGATCGTCTCCGGAGTTCATCGTTTAAGATTTGTGAGCTTTTTTCTCAGAACATGGTTTGTATCGCCTAGGTTATTGGATATTCATTGCTTGTTAGGTACTACCTATTCGGTAATCTCTAATTTTACACGCGTAGCTAACCTATTGATTATCGTGTTAACCTATTGATAGGTGTTCTAACGATACTCATTTAATGTTGGTGTCACTTTTTTTATTCAGTTTCTATTTTAGGGAATCAAATCAAATTTACAAGTAAAACATTAGTGCATTGTTTACTAAATCTATTAGGAATTAATTACAAAAATTTAATCTAGATATAATTTTATATTACTATTTACGATCGCCACTCCGATCAATCTATGGCTAATCGCATCTAGCTCCTGCCAGCTATCCTGTATAGATCGTCACTCCATTAATATCATTACGATAGGACTATTTCCAGCAGTGAACTGCACCGGGCCGATGATGATTATGATCATGATGATTTACGTGTGCGTGTCATGACGAATTACGTGATGATGATTACGCGTGTAGTTTTCGCCATTACGAATTGTGAGTCAAAATCACGGAAGGTTTCAAGATCGAATGTCAGTATTGCTGATGAGCGATATCAATTTTCGACCAGTTTATTTCTTATAATACGCATTTTATTGGATCACGCTCTATTTTTCGATACTTACAATATGCTTTGTTTATTTTGTTCTTTGTTCCAAGCCAATATAGGTACCTACTCAGATATTGTATTCAATACGGGTGGACTGGACAATGGAATTGCTTTTAATCATTTGTATTCTGTCGATGAATTGGGTATTTGTAAAAATGAATGAACGTTTTGGTTGAAAGGCAATATTTAATATATAATTTGTGTATCGAAGGCCTTAGAGAAGACAGTAGTCAATATTTAGGTACCACCTTTATTTTCGTCTCAACAACACTCTAAATTATATTAGTAGGCAATTCTTAACACGTTCTTAAGATATTATTTAGTCTTTGAGAATCGAAACGTCTTGGCTCTCTATGCGTAGATAATCCAAGTAATGTAAATGTGAGTTGCTATATCGGCAAGACGTGGAAATTGCATGATTTAAGAATATTTTCCTGTCAGTTAGGGAATTACTAACAGGAATATTGATAAAAATGTCGCCAATAAATTATCTTCAAACTCAAAGATATTTTAAATTGTGAGTTGTACATTAAATTACTTATTGTTTATCCTCCTAAACCATGGAGAAATTAATAAATGTTTCTGCATTGGGTGCCATTCCGAACGTTTTTTTTAAATGGTTGAAAAGCTGTTTTTTTTTCAAAATGTATTCCTATAACACATTTGGTATCAATTTATACTTATATAATATTTTTGAAGGTGAAATTGATTTTTTATTGATGTCCTATGTATAATCCACCAGGGGTTACGAGGATAGGCAAATACGTGGTGATTGTTTCTTGTTACATAGTTAATAATGTACCACCACTAGGTATTTATTACATTCCTGTGGACGTCAAGCTAAATATTGGTAATGTGTTCAAAATAGTGTTTCGAAATACCAAATGAAGTCTATAATTACATTTCTCTTATTTTGTCAAGGCCAATACATTGGCTATTTTATTTTATTGACTGACCGGATGGCGCAATTGGTAGTGACCCTGCCTCTTGCGCCAAAGGTCGTGGGTTCGATCCCCACCCTGGACAAACATTCGTGCGTTGAACACTTGTGTTTGTTCAGTGTCTGGGTGTAATATATGTATTTAAGTATATATTTGTGTTCCTCTGTTGTCTGATATCTGTAACACAAGTGCTTAAGCTACTTAGTACGGAATCAGGTTAACGTATGAGATGTTGTGAGAATTATTATACCCAAGTAAACCGAGTCAGAAAACACAATTTGAGAAATTTAAGTATATAACTTAATATTCTGTTAGTGTAGTGTGTCGGAGTAGCTTCACTGACAGTTCATTTAGTGGCGAATTAATATCGGAAAATGTGAGGGTGTCCGAAGATTCACAGCCCCGCCCCAGCAGACGACGCCGTACTCCACCAGTCGTGACCACGGCTGCTGTAACGTAGCCGAAATGCCGAGTAAAATATGTGAGTACACAATGTTGTATCACATAATAAATATCGTGTTAATTCCCATCTTGAGGAATTATAGACTTAATATTCTGGTATATCAATAGCCTTAGTGATTTAGGAATGTTTTTGATAAGTAGAAGTATCTCAAGCCTAAGTAGGTATCACATATGTTTTATTGAAGCCATCGCTCTAGCGACAGTAGGTATACCTACTAAAATAAAAAAATGTTTTCAATATTAGATACCTATTGTATCAATTTTTAGAAACGAGGCATAAAAATTGTTGATGGATGTTTTACATACTCCTAACGAATATGAAGCTTCTTCAGCACCATGTATTTGCCCATTGCAGAGCATAATATGCCACTCCAATTTTTGTACACTTTGTTCCGTCATCGGTCTTTTTGAAACACGCTGCTCCAACTTGAGCCTTGATGTCTTCGGACTATCTGGTAATTTGTCCGCCAACACTCCCTTTCCGTCACTTTCTCTATTCAAGAACATCCTAGATCGTCACTTTCCATCAGGTGAGATTGTGGTCAAGCGTTGGCCTATAGTTCATAAAAAAAATCCTTGCTCCACCTCTCATCTCCCCTTCTGCACACATAGCTGGCCCACGCTGGAACGTCATGCTGGATATATCGTTGCGAGAAAGAATTAATGAATTATTTATTTTCTCTCAAATCATGTTACAATAGAGTGCGCATCACTATCATCCGGAAATGCGCTGAAGCGATAGATGTAGGGTACCGAGTTGCATGTAGCACTGGGCTATACACTATTCATAGAAATGTGGAGTTTGCTGCCGGGGGGAAATGCATCGCGAAAACCTAAAGACTTACTGCCGGAGGTCGAATGCATATCTAACACCTTACTTTTAGCAGCAAAACATTCCGTGATGGATGTTCAAATTCCTACCAATGTTTATGTGCAAAAAACGGTTCCGTTTAAAAATATAGATACTAACCTAACTAAACTAAAACTCAATATATTTTTTATTTTTTATGTGATAGGTAGGCAGACGAGCAGACGGATTCCTGATGGTAAGCGATTGCCGCCGCCCATAGACACCCGCGACACCAGTGGAGTCACAAGTGAGCTGCGAACCTTTGAACCCTCCTTTCCCCTAGATTGGGCCTCCGGAAGCGTCACTCACGCAGTGAAACACAGCACAATGCTGCTTCACGCCGGTTTTCTGTGAGGTGTTGGTATATATAAATTATAGCCATTTTTAGGGTCCCGCCAAAAGGTAAAAAACGGTACCCTTATACATTTTGTCATGTCTGTCTGTCCGTCTGTCCGTCTGTCCGTCTGCCCGTCTGTCCGTCTATCCGTGTCCGTCCGTCCGTATGTCACACCCACTTTTTTCCGAAGCTATAAGAACTACAATATTGAAACTGAGTTAATAGATGAATTTTGTTAACCGCATTACGATTTTTACTAAAAAATAGAAAAAAAATGTTTAGGGGGCCCCATACTTAGAACTGAAACTCAAAAATTTTTCATCAAACCCATACTTGTGGGGTATCTATGAATAGGTCTTTAAAAATATTGTTGAGGTTTCAAATATATCTTTTTTCTAAACTTAATACTTTGCGCAATAGACGCTCCCGAAGTGGTAAAATGTGGGTTCCCCCCCTCTAACTTTTATAATAAAAGTACAAAACATATATGATGTATATTACAATAAAACTAACAACGAAAATTGGTTTGAACTAGATTTAGCAAGTAGTTTTTTTTTGATACGTTATAAACCGTAAACCGCAATTTACCTTCCATACCCTTCATGGGCGAGTCCGACCCGCTCTTGGCCGGTTTTTTCACTTAAAAAGACTTGTAACATTCGATTAGATATTCAAGCATTCAGTGCTTATTCTGTCAATTCATTCGGAACTAAACGGTTATACTTAAGAGGGCAAAGATTTCAGTCACGCCCCCATAAAGGCGGTTCCGGCTCACATTGTTTACAGGAATTCGCTAGTTTTAAAAAAGGTTTCTTTTTTGGCATATTTATCAGCGACTTGTATTAAACTTGTTCTGCAACGAAACAAGATGCAAACATTGGGCTACCTCAGATCATTGAAGATCCAACTTTCAGTTCTTATTTTATGTTTTCGTACCAAAATGGTAAAAACCGGACCCTATTACTGAGACTTCGATGTCAGTCTGTCCTTCTGTCTGTCTGTCTGTGGGTCTGTCAGTCTGTCCGGTTGTCTGTCTCCAGGGTGTTGTATCTCAAGAACCGCGATAGCTAGATAGTTGAAATTTTCACCAATTATGTATTTCTGTTGCCGCTATAACGACTAATACTAAAAAATATATATAAAAAAAATGCGATAGGTGCAGACGAGCAGATGGATCGCCTGATCGTAAGCGATTGCCGCTGCCCATAGATAACCGCGTCACCTGTGGAGTCAAAAGTGCTAACTAACCTTTAAACCCCCTTTTCTTCCGGATTGGGCCTTATACGAATATATATCACTAAAACATATTTTTTTATGGTTTTCATGTGACATCCGCCATGTTTTTTCATATCGATAATCCCGAGAATTTGGCTTCAGAAGCCCAATGTTAATAAATGAGATACGTCTTATTAGAATTAGGTCGACGAATGGTCTCTTTGTGCGCGAGTCAGACTCACACTTGGCCAATTATTTTTCTTTTCTACTCTTAGATTAAATCAATTTCATTTGTTAAACTGCTTTGCAGTGCCTTCCCGTATTACGAATACGTTATTTATTTCCTCTACCCAAAGGTTGTCTGGAAGAAATCGTTACAAGCGATAAAACCGCCTTATTGTACTGTCTGATGTTTTTGTATCATACTTGTCTTATCTGACCGTGGGAGAACCACGCTACGGCATGAATGGGCCGGCTCGACCGGAGTGGTACCACGGCCTCACAGACAAACCAGCGTGATGCAGCACTTTGCTGTGTTTCGCTGCGTGAGATAGGGACCGGAGGCACAAACCGGGGGGAAAGGGGGGTTTAAAGGTTGACAGTGCACTTGTGACTCCACTGGTGTCGCGGGTGTCAATGGGCGGCGGCAATCGCTTACCATCAGGCGATCTGTCTGCTCGTCTGCCACCTATCACATAAAAAAAAACTTGTATTTTGTTTTTGTGCAATTAAGAATATCTATCTATCTATCAAGTTTCAACTTTTTCTTGCCAGCGACGTTCTCCAGAACCTTAGACAAGTTAAATTGTCTAAGTCCAGAGCAAATCAGTCCACCTCCACGCTTGGATATGCACGGAACGCCGCGCCGTGTAGGCTAAAGAGTGAAAAGTCACAACACGTATTTTCGCATAAGTTAGTTCAGTGCTAGTAATTACAAGCCAGTGCATACGGAGTAGTAAATTGACAATAACTATGTAGCTATTTTATACAATATTTTTCTTTTTATTTTTTTTTTACTTTTAAGAATATGACATTTTTTCATGTTTAAGTAATCACCTAACTTTTTCTTTTTAGATATGCAAAGGTGTTGTTAGTGTTGGTCGAATTATTTTAAGGGTTTTGTTAGTATAAAGTAAATCCGTTATTAACTGTATGTTTAGTGTATAAGATAATTATACTAATTTTAAGAGCTGTGGATTTTGTGTTTTTTTTTTAATAAATAAACACGGATCATTAATGCTTTGTATAATGATTGTTGGGTTCAGGCTTTAAATCATTCATTTGAAACTTGAATAAATATACAGTATGCCTACATACGTTCTTGTCTCAAAGCAGCTTAAATATGTTACACTTGTATCAAAATAAAGTAACGTAAATTTAAACTTGAAGAAATATTATAATGTGATTGTAATTTTAATTTATTGTAAGTAGATGCTGTGAAATTTAAAAGCTGCAATGCTTTTAGTGTCATAGATAACGTCTTAAAGCAACTGAATTTCATTTCATGTAGGTACTTCAATTATTCAGGGTGCAGTGAGCAAGGAGACTAATAAATCCACCGTCTTTTGAGATAGTCTTCCGTGAAACAGGTACCGCTACAGAAGATTCGGTGCCTTGACTATTCAAGTGCGAGTTGCGAGTATTTCTCCTTTACATACCAACTTAAGTACGTACTTTAAAATGTTATTTAGAATATGCGTGAATGTTCTTTAGAAAATGTTTAATAAACACAAAGGATTATAATCTACTTTAATTTTACATAATGGTCAATGAAACCCACGATGATAGTCGAGTTTCTAATCCGAGCATGCACCAATGGTTTTTTTAAATCTATGTGCGTATTTCTACCATTACCATCTGCTCGGCGGTGAGGGAAAACATCGTGAGGAAACCTGCACGTTTCGGAAAAAGTTTCTGAAACGTGTAACCATGATTCAACTGGTCTGGTTCCCATATAAAGGGTTACAAAGGTCAGACGGCAGTCGCTTCATTGTGATTACCAGACCCTCCCAATCCTGAATCCTGGTCTAAGCGTACCCTGGGCTCCAAAGCGACAGCTTTGGACGCAACCGGGAATTTCACGCTAAGATGAAGAAGAAGAAGGTCAATGAAACCCACGTGAAACATTGGCGGTCTTATCATTTAATGAAATGCGGTATATTTATGATTCTTCGAAAAATAACAAGAATTTAAAATCTATTGGCGCGCATATTACCTACTTTAGTATCTGATTCGTAAAACAAATTTCATTTTGAGAAATCCAAATAAATCAACAAAAAAATTAAATTTAAAATTTAAAATCTACACCTCGATACATATTGATATACGATATTGCAAGCCTTGTTAGGCAAAATGTTGCCGAACTTATGACAAATGTAACATGTCTTGTACCTACATTTGCAATAAAATACATTTCAATTTGAAAAACTGCCACAAAAATAAAATGAAACTGCTGTTGACTATTCTATTTATGAACATTTTTATTTAAATATTGTAGCGTAGTTTGTTTAAAGCTCACATTTTATAGGTAAGCGATAGCGGTCCCGCGATGCGACAATATTTAATCAAATCAGTCAACAGCAAATATAATTTCTTTTTGGACTTTTTAAATTTTATTTCGCCATTTTAAGGGGGCGGCCATCTTGGATTTGAAAATGTTCATAGTGTGTTGTATTCTACAACTCAAACTTTTTTATTTAAAACCAATATCGTGGGGGTTGACATACAATAATGTTAATAAGACATTTTGTGGCAGCGGCCATATTGGATCCATTTCCATCTAAAATAGCGAAGAACACTCCCGACCAATTCACCTTTCAAACAAAAAACAATATCAAAATCGGTTCATCCACACACACACACTAATGTAATGTTTGAGGTTGTGAATTCGATCACTAGTTATTATCATAATGATGCCACGTTCTTCGAAATGATTTAGATTGGATATTTCCTCATTTCAAAGCAACAAACGTAGTGAACGTTCCGTTTTGCGAACGGGTGAACATCCAATATCCTTTTATGATATCTGTAGCAGAGCACCGTCTTCGGTGCCGCACTCAAAGAACACATGCCTGATAAAGCACAGTGCTGGAACAAGGCGCTTTGCAACCACTTCACGTACAAGTCCTATTACAAAGGATTTCCTACCTTCTTTCTATGTAATAAAATTATTTGCTTTCGATATATTTTAATAGTAAGAAGTTCGTCCAAATTTCGAAGATAATATGATCATTTATTGAATGTCAGTTTTTTTTAATTATACGGTGAATCTTATGGTGACGGGTAGGGCACACTAGGGAAGCCAATCGATTTAAATTTTTAGCTACTAAACCGGATCTATTTTAAACAATTTCGGGGTTACAATATCTTGGCAAACACTTACTGCCACACTTAGAGCCGTTGATTAACTTAGTTGGCTATTTAAGAAAAAATATTGACACTTATTTTGATATGCATAAATACTACCGATACTAAAGTTAATGAACATTAGCTTAAATGACGTCTCTGAGTGCGGCCGTTATACTATCTATTAAATAACCATGCACAAACTTTGGGTCCGTGCACAAACGCGAAAAATTAATTCAGCCCAAAAGTGGCCGCTTTTGGCGTTAATCAGTTTTTCGCGTACAAAACCGGACCCAACATTTGAGCATGGTTATTTAATAAATAGTATAAGTATTTGCCGAGAGATTGTAACCTCAAAATGTTTAAAATACATCCGGTTTAGTTGCAAAACTTTAAATCGATTGGCGTCGCTAGTGTGCCCTACCCGTCACCTTAAATACTAAAATCATACAGTGAGGTTAATTTGATAATTTAACACGATTGTGTATAGTTTACAAATCTGTCGTCACCACATAAAATGCACGGTGGTTTCATGAAATAGTCGCATTTCATGATGTGGGCAACATAATTCAGATCATTCATTACTCGTTAACGTTTCACGATTTATCACCCATGTTTGATCCGTTCAATTACACTCATTATAGAAATATTTGACGAACCGTTTGGAACAATGGTAGGGAACGCTGCCTTTGGTCCAAGGGTTGAGGGTTCGATCCCCGCACAGTACAAACATTTGTGTGCATGGACATGTCTGTTTGTATTGGTTTGGGTGTTTGTATGTATTATAAGTATGTATTTACAAAAGAAAAGTATTATACGTATATATTTGTAATACCGCTGTTGATTCTGATATCCGTAACACAGGTGCTTGAGCTACCTATCTCGGAGTCAGATCAATGTATGTGATGTTCTGAAATATTAATTTATTTATTTATTATTTATTTGTAACAAAACTTAAGACATTTCTTTAGGAAAGTACCGTCATCGGCGGCGCTCTTAAATAAATAAACTGCGCGCTTGGAGCGTCTCTCGGTAATGAATGTAATCGGCAATTTTACAACATGATCAAATAATCTTTATCATTTCTTAAATTAGTAGCGATTAGTGCAAATATCGAGAAACGATTTCGTATCATTGATCTATCTAAACCACATCATGATGCGGCCAAAAGGCAGTGTAACATTCCATGAAACGCGATCGTTTCATACAATTATTATCAAACATTTTTTTTTATGATGTAAGCGGCAGACGAGCAGACGGATCACCTGATGGTAAGCGATTACCGCCGCCCATGGACGCCTGCAACACCAGTGGTGTCACAAGTGCGCTGCTTACCTTTTAACCCCCCTTCCCCTGGATTGGGCCTCCGGTACCCTCACTCACGCAGCGAAACACAGCGCATGCACTGCTTCACGCCGGTTTTCTGTGAGGACGTGGTATTACTCCGGTCGAGCCGGCCCATTCATGCCGAAGCGTGGCTCTCCCACTGTTAAAAACATGTCATGATGTGAAGAAATCTACGACATGGCTACGACATATCCGTAACTCTTAATTTAAAATTGTATAATATTTTAAATACCACCCTTTATTTTTTTAGACCAACCAATCAGTTAACTATGTACTATTGTTAAAATACTAAACAATATTTACTAACAACAGAAATAAACGTGCATATATCTATTTTTTATGTCATAGATAGATAGATAGATATACTTTATTGCTCAAAATACACAACTTAAATAATAGGCATTACAGACATTTTGTGTACAGTTTCGGCGATCTTCCAGACAACTTTTGGGTAAAGGACATTTACTAGTAGAAGAGGCGTAGGTGGTGCAATATTTAATAAGAAAAAAAAAAGAAAATATACCTACAATATTGATGAGACTATCGACAGCTCATGTCGAATCAAGCACTTACAAATTTCGTCGACTTGGTAACGCGTTCAGTGGTATAATTGGTAGTACATTCACCCGGATTGTGGAAGGTGTGGGTTCGAGTCCCGCCTGAACACGAGATGAAATTTTTAAGTGTGTTATTTACTTAAGAATAAATCGCATAAGATTGCTATAAAATATCAACTATTGATTAAGCAGTCTCATCTTAACTGGTGGTCAAATATTTGTAATAATATTTCCACTGGATATTGTAAATATTCCTACAATATTGATGAGACTATCGACAGCTCATGTCGAATCAAGCACTTACAAATTTCGTCGACTTGGTAACGCGTTCAGTGGTATAATTGGTAGTACATTCACCCGGATTGTGGAAGGTGTGGGTTCGAGTCCCGCCTGAACACGAGATGAAATTTTTAAGTGTGTTATTTACTTAAGAATAAATCGCATAAGATTGCTATAAAATATCAACTATTAAAAAAAAATAAATAATAAAAAAAAACAAAAAGAGACAATCGGTAAATATGTTAAAATTTATAACACTAATACATTAACTACATACAGTATTATACACTAATAAATACGTCATGCTTAAATATAATTAAATGACGTTCCATTATAACGTTGGTGTAAAATTTAAACCTTAGAAATACCTACCTACCTACAATCCAATATATGCATATTACAAAATGCATATACATGCATATGTTTACAGACCAACATGTAGGTAAACAAAATGATTTTCCATTTTACAAACTTCCCCTTTTGCCCCAAAACTTCTGTTAACAGGAAAATATTTGTTTTCCTACATATCTATTCCATTTATTTGGTAGGTTATTTCTTTGTATTTGAATTGTTTGTATCTTTTTACCAATTTCATAAATTGGTTCTAATAAAAAAATGTATTTCTCTATTGCTTCTTTTTGTGACGATATAACCATTATTTGAAGGTTGGCTACAAACGTTGCCGCGTGTCTTGATATTTTTATATTTAGGAGAAATGTTCGTCGATTTGAAATATCTGAATATTTTATGCTGACTAACCCTTAGCGCAATCAAGAGTCTTTCTTAGGCTAGTCTTATTAATTCTCGTAAGATGAGCTTTGGGTTGTTATGATGTGGTATCGTCGTTAGGTATTTGTTTTTTATGGACATGAGAATGAAACATCCGTTAGCTGGCGTAAAGTAGGCGTCAGGTCCGTCTATGGGTTTGGTTATATTTTGATGTAACATGCTAAAATGAGAATGTTACTTACAAAACAACCCAAGCCATTGAAATGGGACCTCATACCTACATTACGCCATTTAGCGGATATTTAGTAATAATAATAATAATTCTCACAACATCTCATACGTGACCTGATTCCGTACTAAGTAGCTTAAGCACTTGTGTTACAGATATCAGACAACAGAGGAACACAAATATATACTTAAATACATATATTACACCCAGACACTCAGCAAACACAAGTGTTCATCGCACGAATGTTTGTCCAGGTTGGGGATCGAACCCACGACCTTTTTCGTAAGAGACAGGGTCACTACCGATTGCGCCATCCGGTCAGTCAGCTAGAAAATTACGCAATCAAAATAATAAAATAATTAAAAATTTTACGCATTAACCCTAATTGGGAAGAGGATAATGCTTGTGATGAACTGACCTCTACTAAACTGTATTATCTAAGTATAACGAGAGCTAAGAAAGCTCTTGTTATACTGGGGTATTATAGAGGTCATCTAGCGTCGTAGCTTGCTACGACACGCCCGACTACGTCGTAGCATTCGTAGCAAGATGTCGCATCGTTTAATTTGGGTCTTGCAATAATCTTTGTTACATTGTGTAGTTAGATAGGCAATGAAAAAATATATCTATAGGGGTTGCTATTGAGTAACAAATCGTTTTTTCATTTTTTAATACAGGCAGCTGAGATTTCTTGAGATGTGTAACTTTAGTAGGTTTTGCTTGGTTCATTTGCATGAAAAAGGGTGCGAGTAAGCAAATGCATTCCATTATTCAAATACTTGTATACTTATTATTTAATTGATAATTGAAAATTCGCTGTTACTCAACGTCGCGTGCTACGGTCATTTCATAATGCCATCCACCTTATTCACGCAAACATTGATTTTTTTTTAAGAAACTTTCTCACTTATGGAAAGGACTAATTAAATAATTAGCTAACCTTACGGTTTTTTCCGAAAAAAAAAACAGCATTTTTACGTGAATTCACTACTAAACGTATTAATATAATAACTTACATTCGTAAAACCTAAACTACCTGAAAAATCAACATTCCTTTGATTATTAATAGTTTTACGTGTTCTTTTTCGCCTTAGAAAGGGGAATGTGGTCCATTTTTGTTGCAGAGTTAGTAATGAAAAGCGGGCAAGCGCTTTGGTGTAGCATTTGTCTCCGGGCGATGGCGGCGAGCCCGGATGTATATGTGCCACCCTTAGGGTGGCCAGCTAAAGTTACCAGCATTATACAGCACCACCTTGGTGACCATCAAAAAAGGGCTTGAGCCGGCAACGCATATATGATACTTCGAGTGTTACAGATGTCCACGTGCGGCAGTGGTCACTTACCATCAGTTGCGCCGTCTGTTCGTTTGTCCGCTGTTATGGAAAATAAATGTTTTGTAATGGAAAACGCCCTGATGGTCTAGTGGTTTAAGTACGGGCCTGATCTCGGGGTCCTGGGTTCGATTCCCGGGTCGAGCGAAATTGCGTATGTAATTTTTCGAACATAGCTCGGGTTTGTGATCACCAATCCACATTTGGCAAGCGTGGTGATTAAGCCTAATCCAATCATAGTAGCAATAACTTGATTTCTATGATGGAGGCCTTTGCCCTGCAGTGGGACAGTTTATAGGCTGATACTTTTATGGAAAAAAAAAACTTTTTGATGAACCTGGTTCATCAAATAGCCATTTTATATGAAAACAAAAAAACTGCATTGTTTATGTACACAAAAGTAATTTAAACTTGTTTTCAATTGTAAGTTAGGCATGTGCTCATAGTAATAAGGCCGCCTTCGTTGTACATATTCTGTAATACCTAGTATTAAGTTTTCTTACTATACTTTGAGTGCAATAAAAGTATATTCATTCATTCATTCATTCATGTGAAATTTTGTTAAAAAATGGAGGCCTCGTTTACCTCGTTGTATGGCAGAGTTTTCACAATATTTGTACCGCGAAAAACGGAGTAACTCTGAAATGGAAAGGTTTTGCACAACTCTCTTATCACTTCGTAAAAAAGGGCAACAGAATGAAATTGCCGATCTGACTTTCCGAGTCCCCACCAGGAGTTTACTTACAGTTTCCGGAATAACATATTACTTTAACGGAATAGTTTAGTAACTATGTAGTTTCTTTATTGCTATTCGGGTTCGTCTGAAACAGTGGGTCCACATGGTATTTGTTTTTTTTTATTATTTTTGTAATCAAAAGACCTCTCAATGATAGAAACATGGTTGAAAGATTTACTTTATTCTCATTTAAACTACCTGAGATATCTCAACTTTAAAATCACATTATTTTGGGCAAACCCAAAACGCTCCATACAAATGGCTATTGAGATGTGACGTCACAAACAAGTATTTTGTATTCATTTAATTTGAATTTTGTATGGTAGCTATATCAAATGTTTCGTTTATGTCAATGCTTCTATTATAATAGTTGGTGCAAATTGTATGGCTAACTCAATGGTATAATTATTTTTTAATAACTTCATACTTTTAAAATGGACTTGCTCATGAATCTTTGAATGACCATAAAACCGGTTAGATATTAAGATATTATATTTTTTTTGATTTTTTTTCTATTGGCACATATTTACCGATATTTTGATAAAATATTTATGTTTTTTAAAATCTAGAGCTTAGGCAAATACCCTATCCTTAGGGGTCTTTAACGCTTTTTTTAATACAACCACACCGTCATGAAGGAAAGTTTGTATTTATATTTTAAATTTGTGTTTTATGACACATTTTTTTTTTAAATTACGGTGAATCCATAAAGGAAAATATTATGAATTTTATGTCGTAAAATTATGTCATAATTTTTGCAATTGCTAAAATTGGCCACTTTAGGAAATGATAAGAATTATGGTTACTAATACGAAGATAATATTACAAAAGTACATCTCAAAAAATCTTAATCCTTTCCTTTATGGATTCATCGTTGTAATTTTTTAAATAAATATCTCATAATTGCGACAATCAATACAAATCTTCTGGCGGCCTGTTGGTCTAGTGGTTTAAGTACCGGGCCGTGATTTGGCTATTCGATGCCTGGGTAGAGCAAAAAGTGTGTTTCGAATTTTTCAAACATAGCTCGGGTTTGTAATCACCAATCCGCATTTGGCAAGCGTGGTGATTAAGCCTAATCCTATCATAGTAGCGATGATTTGATTTCTATAATGGGACTGTTATGATACTTTACTTTACTTTTTACTGGCGGCGGTAGCTTCGTCGAAGCGTCACCACAACATTAGCGCCAGATTGTCTTGAGATTTCGGGTTATGATTCGGTGGAAATTACTTTAATATAACTTTAGATTCTAGCAGTTTGTGGGCAAGCTATACAAAGAAACAATACAGTGTGTGTCCAATATAATAACGCTTTTAGGATGCTGATGGGGCTGCCGCGATATTGCAGCGCGTCAGGGATGTTTGCCGAATATGGAGTGGACTGTTTCTATGCAACAATGCGTAAGCGATGTGCGTCTCTCGTGCGCAGGGTTCGCGCTAGTCCCAACAGCATCCTCAGACTATTTGCGAGTCGATTTGACTGTTACTACATGAACCATGCCGCGTTTATTCATGTAGTGACTGCTTAATTTTATTTCAATTTTATTTAATTTATTTCAATTTAATGTATGACAATTTCAATTGTAATTTAGTAAAATCTATGTAATGTAATGTGATTAATGTAAATTGTTGTAATTATGATCTCAGTTGGTCGAAATAAAATTATTTTATTTTATTTATTTAAGTAGTTAATTTATGTTTCAAATAAAACTTTCATCGTTACTGTTTTTACTGGCTGATTAGAAAACTTGCAATGTGCACCATGTAGTAGTTATCTACAACCCGCGCACGAACTCCGACGAATCGGGGGCTAAGCATATTAATAAAATAAGATAATAAGAAATAATTCAGAGAGGGTATAATGTGTTTGGAATGCACTTTACGGACGGTCTGACGGAACGGATACTATACAAAAGAAGAATTACAAATTTATTCCCGTAAAAAAATATGAACGTCGGTGGCAAATTACCTTGCGGCTCACCCGATGGTAAGCCACTACCACAGCCTATGGACGCCTAGAATATCATATATGAATAAAAATAATACGCCCTGTAAGCAAACAAGTGTTCGCCAAAGATGTTGCTTTGCTTACGTTCTATTACTGAAATATTCCTTAAATATTTTACAACATCACATACATTGATCTGACTTCGAGATAGGTAGCTCAAGCACCTGTGTTACGGATATCAGAACCAACAGCGGAATTACAAAAATATACATATATATTTTTTCTTTTCTAAATACATACTTATAATACATAGAAAACACCCAGACCAATATAAACAGACATTTTCACGCACACAAATATTTGTACTGTGCGGGGATCGAACCCACAAACCTTGCACGAGAGGCAGAGTTCACTACCACTGATCCAAACGGGTCGTCGACGGGCTTAGCTATTGCTATTTGTTGATTTTAAATTTTGTTGACAAGTGGTGAACCCTGTTAAGAACTGTCTGACTTACGGTGGCACTCAGAGACGTTATTAAAGCTAATGTTCAGTAACTTTTGTATCGGTAGTCTTTATGCGTATCAAAATAAGGGTCAATATTTTTTCTTAAGTATCCAACTAAGTTAATCAACGACTCTGAGTGTGGCAGATAGAGTAATTTATAACAACATCTCATGCGTTGACCTGATTCCGTACTAAGCAGCTTAAGCACTTGTGTTACAGATATCAGACAAGAAAGGAACAAAAATATATACTTAAATAGGTACATATATTACACCCAGACACTGAACAAACACAAGTGTTCATCGCACGAATGTTTATCCAGGGCGGGGATCGAACCCACGACCTTTGGCGTAAGAGGCAAGGTTACTACTAATTGCGCCATCCGGTCAGTCTGTATATGTGTTTGATCTGTGTGTTCTGCTACATAGATACAATTATCATCATCCTCGGCCGGTTGCAGTCCACTGCTGGACGTAGACATTTTCAAATGTTCGCCAGTCTGAGCGATCTTTTCCTACTCGCATCCAGTTCCTGCTAAGCATCCTGCGCAAAGGTCCTTCCATCTAGGCTGGGCTTCTACATTACGTTTACTGAGATGCGAAATTCACTTCAAACCTCTTATACCCCAGCTGTTACTAATACTAATGGCAATGTATTCATAAAATATTAATCCTATTTTGAGTATCGTTCGTCCCAATAGAAAAGGCTTTTTGTTATGTATGGATTTAGATACAGGTTTTTTACTTGAACCTCTAGAAATCTGGCTTGAGAGCAAATCAAGAACAATGAAGTGTAGAAAACAAAGAACCTATTCTGTCCCGTTTTTGATGAATACCTACAGCACATTCCCCTGTGGAGTTTCTTTGAAAAATGATGTTCTATTTTGATATACTGATAACTTTTATCTTGGTAATAGAGTTATTTAGTGTATGCATTTGGCGTTGAAGTGTTGATAAATCCCTTTAGACTTACTCGAAGGTCGGCGCTATTCATAGCTATATATCAAGGGTTCACTCTGAATAGAGTCAGTACTTAACGGGTAAACTCAGTTATAAGATAAGTTCTACTACGTACCTCAGTTCTGTGGAACGGTTTTGCTGCAGGAGTATTTCCCCATGGCTACTATAAGTAGTAGAAGTACCTTCAAGAAAAGAGCGTACTCTTTTTTAAAAAGGCCGGCAACTCATTAGCGGCCTTGATTACTTTCCATAAAAAAAGTTTATGTGGCTTGACATCGTAATGGATGACATTCGTGCTAATAACCTGACCAGGGACAATACACAAACCGAAGGAGGAGTCGAAGTAGGAAAGCGGATCCCGGGCTCCGAAACGACAGCTTCAGATGCAACCGGGACAAAAAGCTAAGATGAGATGAGCTATGATGATAAGCTTCTTTTAGGCACTTGAGTTACGAATATCAAATAAAATTAAAATATAACAAGAAAACATTATTGTAAACATAATGTTTGTTACAAGATTTTTTTGTCCAGAATAGGAATCGAAACCAAGACCTTTAGCACAAACTTAAACAACAATCATCAGGGTAACTTCTAGAATAGATTATAAGTATGAAATAAATAGAATTCTTTACTAAACACAATATACCTAATCATCGTCAGCCCATTTAAGTCCCCACTGCTGGGGCACGGGCCTCCCTCAATCACATGAGGGGTAATTGCCATTCTCATCACGCTTGGCAGACGGGTTGGCGAGGGTTTTGATATAAAAGCAGAGTTTTCCTTCTCTGGGTGCTGATGATCATTCCAGCAGCAGCTTTACCTTAGTCGCTTTTTTCGACACCTCGGTAAGAGTGAGGGTGGCCTATTCTACTCTGCCGGGATCACACGAATATACCTAAATCGGGTAAATAAATCATCAAAGGGCTTATGTTCAGCGGCATAGCGGCATTATGTTCATTCATATTATTGCGAACAGTTATTTCTTTTGACAACATTAGACTTAAAATCATTTTCCAGAGGTGTCAGGAAAGATTTGACATTTATTAATTATCTACATTACAAAACTTTTGACACTCAAAAAAATGGAGGTCTCCTGATCTACAACAAATTACAAAATTCAAAGAATAAAGGTTAGTAACTATAACGGATCATTACTCAATTCCTTGGCCGATAAATGATCTAGTTAAATAATTACCGTTACGAGACGGTTTTAATTAAAATGACAATTGTTTAGTGTATACCTCGCTGACCCTTTCTGACTTTTATCAGATAAATTGGTTGCGGTTATTGCCGGCAAAGTTATAACGAATACCCCTTGAAAAGCCTAATCGAGAGTCGCTGTACACACAAATCAATTAAACCCTTTTATGATGAAAGCCTGTGTTAAGGCGATTTTTTGACTTTGATGAATCGGAGTGTGTATTATTGCAGTAGCTATTTACCTTCAGCCATCAGCCTGGAGTAATCGGCAAAGCTCCATTGTACTCGGCAAGGGTTTGTGGCATCCATACATAATGGGCTAACGTATTTATTTTAGCTGGGACCTATGACAGGTGATCAATACCTTTTTTTTTTGAAAAGTGCTTGCCTCATGCATACCCGAGATAGCGGGGGCCATCAGGAGTTATATAGGAGGAGCCATCAGGAGCAATGAAATAAAGAACATATATAACAATAACATGAAACATAAAGACAAAAAACCAAGGTGATCAATACCTACTTATATGAATCTTTATATTGACAAGGTGACTGCACTGATCCTTTTTCAGTCGTGTCACACTGGTGTCCCATCGAAATATGAGGGCATGAGAAAAGAGAGTGCATTTGTGTATGCGCAAACACTTGTGCATTATAATATATCCTGCGTCAATGACTGATCACTAAAATTAGCCGCCATCACCAAAATAGCGTTTGGGAGGACATTATTATTTCATAATCTTGCGTAGAGTATATAAAGACATTTTTTTTGACGACAAGATTAAATATATATTGACTATTCACTTCTTCAATAATTTTCCGTTAACAAAGAGCTTCCAAATAAAATAAATCGTATGGTCGGTGATACTATTACCTATATATATATATATATATATATATATATATATATATATATATATATATATATATATATATATCATCATCAGCCCATTTAAGTCCCCACTGCTGGTCCCCACTCTTTGTTAACGCAAAATTATTGAACAAGTGAATAGTCAAGTCATAGTTAGTGTTACGGCCGCACTCAGAGCCGTCATTTAAGCTAATGTTCATTAACTTAGTATCGGTAGTCTTTATGCGTATCACAATAAGTGTCAATATTTTTTCTTAAGTAGCCAACTAGGTTAATCAACGACTCGGAGTGTGGCAGTTAGTCATTCCAAAACACCGGTGTGTGTAAGCGTTTTATCTTACTTACGGCGTATTCGACCAATCTTATTCCGATACATTTTTTTAATATTTTTTTTATTATGCCGTACCCGAAGATAATTCGCCAATGTCAAGTAACTTATTTAGAATAAGTAGGTAGTCAACAGTCGAAGTCAGTCAAAGTCACAGCCACTCAATAAAACGCCGGTGTTTTACGTTTTATCGACCTACGGATTCAGCGGATATCACTCTAAAAGCAATCGCAGGTTTTAAGACTCTATTTGGTCCAAGCAAGTTGTCACGGGACAACTCACTCGACGCACAATAGTAGTGTTAAAAACGATACAATCCAACGATTCTTATTATTAGGATCACTTTGCGGCAATTCACTGCACAAATAAACACCAAATTTGAACACTAAAAACCACTAGACACTAATTTCAAACCTTTGAATTGCATCAGCCCATGCGGCTTGTTTTAGCTCTACCCGCCGAATCATTTCCGATACTAAATCTATGGTATTGTGCTGTCATTATTTAAAAATTTGACATTATACCATAGAATTTTCCACCGATAAAGATTAGTCGAATCGATTTGAGAAGAAAGTTTAACAGTTGAAATGACTCACTGTCAAAGTGCGTGCTCAAATCATGCTTAACTTCAAATTTTCAATTCAGTTACCGGCCCTTAGTCGACACCATTCGCATGTTTAAGACTCCAGCCCCAAGTACAGACCGTTTGGGGCCAGTCTTCCTAAATATAAGTTACTCTATGTATCCTGACCAACCTTTTTATTCAGCTAGCCCCCACCAATATCTCCTAATAGATGCCCCCCCTTGGCACTTGCCTATTGGGCTTACTTATTTCACGAAGCCTTATATTTAAGCACATTGGGCTGACGAAGAGAATAAGAAGGCTTTGGATATTCACTATGAAAGAGGTGACGGATACGATTTTCATTATTACTTAACAAGGTCAAGGCTTTAAGTATGTATTAGTTGCAATTAGAGAATATAGGGAGGGTTTGTGTATAATGTTATGGTTATCATAGGTAGGATGTATTGATAACTAGTGGCTCGCCTTCACTTCGTTTTGGGACAATAGTTCCACTTTATACCAATAGATAGCGCTAGATGTCCATTACATCGCGAAGTGTTTCGCTTTTTCGATTTACTTATTGGCATTGACGTGGTCTTCAGATTTAAAATTAGTATAGATGTTGGTTATTTTGGTGAAGCTAAGTAAAGGTACTTCATTATATTGTCCTATCTATGAATGAATACTTATGTAGGAGCATTTTGGCGTTATTTGGCAGGGAAATTTTACCAAGTAATTTAGAAAGTAAGATACCACAAATGCGTATGTCTTTGATTTTAAAGACACATTCTAACACGTTAATTGGAAAAACTTTATTGAACAATCCTTGAAATACAAACAAAAATATTTACACTTTCATACGAAACGGATGTTATCCTTTACCACATAATGTAATGAACTCCTGTTTCTGCACTTAGACTACTACTTGGTCCATTGTGCGTTTTAGAACATAGATAATTCAACATCCAGTAAGACCTTTCACAAACCCGGGAGCGTACAGCGACACAGTCACGTAACGAACTCGAATAAATATAAATTAATAAATAAATATTTCACATCATCACGTACATTGATCTGACTCCGAGATAGGTAGCTCAACATATATATTCGCATCCAAACAAAAGAGACGCACAGTGCGTGTAAAAAAGACGTGTGTAACTCATTACTGAATCGACTCACTGATCCGACTCAGCCAATATAAATAAATAAATATTTCACATCATCACATACATTGATCTGACTCCGAGATAGATAGCTCAACATATATATTCGCATCCAAACAAAAGAGACGCACAGTGCTTGTGAAAAAGACGTGTGTAACTCTTTACTGAATCGACTCAGTGATCCGACTCAGCCAAATGGTACACTGTTCCGAATGTCTAATTTTCACTCCAAATGTATCAGTCTACTCAAATGGATCTCGAGACCAGAGAGTAATCTCGCTCACTGATACGGATGAGTCGAATGATTCGAGTGAGCCGAATGAGCGGATAGATCCAAATTCAGAGCGAAAGAGTAAGCCGTGGGCTGTTCGGGTTCGGGGTGAATCGGTAAGATATATTACATGGCACAGCAGGAGGAGATCGATCATTCTTTCGAAACAAAATCAATTAGTCACGGATCAATCTGATAGTTGATGTCCCAAATAATTCAAATGAAGCGTTTCACTGATCCGCTTCTTTGCAATGATCCAGACGCAAATGTCTTAATCTTTTGAAAGATTCGTTTTTGCCGGGTTTAGACTGTAAACGGGGCAAGGATAAAAATTCCGTTTCGTTGTAGAGCCCATGGAATCAAAATCATCTCCTGTAAAGATGAGTAATTTTTTTTATGTCGTAGGTGGCAGACGAGCAGACGGATCACCTGATGGTAAGCGATTGCCGCCGCCCATGGACACCCGTGACAACGTTGGAGTCACAAGTGTACTGCCAACCTTTAAACCCCCTTTCCCGCGGATTCGGCCCCCGGTACCCCCACTCACGCAGCGAAACACAGCACAGTGCTGCTTCACGCCGGTTTTGTGAGAGTGATTTCTTCCTAATTGAGCAACATTCTAAAAAATATAAATTTTTGTTAGGGGTTGGTTACTCCTTCGGAAGACTGTGTAGAATATTGTTTAAATACCTACCATTTGAATACGACATGATATGATTATTATTATTAGAACTCATATTCGGTAACATCTTGTGAATGTTCCTTCTAATGAGAATTTCATGTTAGCTTCCATATAATATAATCTTACACATAGGTATTATGTGTAGCAGTTTCAATATGGGATTTACACACACAATGTTTAATAACAATTGTGAATTATCTAAGTAGATGTATGTAAACTATGTTAACATTAGTTTGTATGGATTGTCATGCATAATAACGTATAATCTCTGGTTGCGTCGCTATTGCTTCGGAGCCCAGAGTACCCAAGCAAATGGTAGAAATACGCACATAGATTTTTCAAATCTATGTGTTTTTAAAAATCCAGAGGTGCATGCTCGGATTCGAACCACGACCCACTGTATGAAAGGCGCATTCTTATCCACTGAGTTACCGTCGTTACCTTTTGTATAGTGTTGCCAACTTATCCCTTTCGGGGCTAAATCTTTTTTTTATGTCGTAGGTGGCAAACGAGCTGACCTAGCCCTTTTTTATGCTTGCTCAACACTTAATAACGATTTAGCCCCTAGCCCAACTTCTAGCCCCAAAATGACTATCTAATTTGTATTAAACACAACCATCAATGTCGTCAGCACAAAGTGAGAGTAAAACAAAGAGTTAGGTTAATTAATAGTTCTAGTAACATCTTGTGTGGCGATGAATCCTCTGATGAAGACTTAAACATTTGAGCTGTTTTTTTTAATAGGTGTGTTTTATTCTTCAATTTAAGCCGTGTGGTCCCCGGCAGAGTAGAATAGGCCACCCTCACTCTTACCGAGGTGTCGTAAAAGGCGACTAAGGTAAAGCTGCTGGCATGATCATCAGCACCCAGAGAAGGAAAACTCTGCATTTATATCAAAACCCTCGCCAACCCGTCTGCCAAGCGTGGTGAGTATGGCAACTACCCCTCATGTAATTGAGGGAGGCCCGTGTCCAGCAGTGGGGACTTAAATGGGCTCACGACGATTCTGAGAGAGTTACCCTTGTTGACCTTTGGACCGTCCTTAACTTGATCTGACGCTGACTGTACATTTAATATAATAGGGGTTAACGTATGAAAGTACCGTTTTTTTTCCAGACACAATAAGATGTATAACTCCTTGAATTAGCAACAAAAATTTTAAAGTTTGAATTAAATAGAGATCAGATATTATTGAATTATTGCTCCAAAAATTTTTTTGAATATGACCCTTTTTTACTTAGCTGAATTAACATTTTATCAATAATAACTTTTTTTAATATAAAATATTTATTTTTTGAAAATCTATCCTACACGTCCGTTAAAGCTCAGTTAATTATGGTATGGCATTTATAGTTACTTTGCAAATTAAAAAATGTTGCTTTGGAAAACACAACTTCTAAGAATATCGCCATACCATACGAAATGGCAATTTCATACTTGAACCCCTAATATTTAACTCCAAATAACGTAGGTCTATCAAAAAGTATTAACAGAACTAGGATCAATGGTTTTGTCTGCCTGTATGTCTGTTGGTTCGCGTTAATATCGGAACTACTGAACAGATTCGAATGAAACTTTTTTTGTTGTATAGCTGTTAAGCCGGCTTAAATGAAATTCGATTCGTAAATAATAATATATTAATTTATACTCCGGAGCAATATATTATAATTTGTTTTGAGAAATCTTTTAGTTTCGAATATAATTTCATGCGAGCGCAGCTGCGGGTGAATATAACGTGCTTGGTGAGTTGGTATATAAGCCATTGTACCAAAACTTTTAAATTTAAAAGGGATAAACTTGTCGTGAAACGAAAAAAATATCGGTAAAAAAAGTTAAACGGTTTTATATTATGTGCACTGAAAACTAGAAAATAATAATAACAATTAATTATTATGAACTTCTAGTTCAGAAATAATTTAGTACTAGGCAGAATAGCTTTTAGGTATATTAGACTGAAATAAAAACGTGGGGTCCATTAGCTATTATACTTTCTTTCATACTAAGTGTAAATTACATCGACTTACTATAATCGTAACTGGAGATTTCGACCAGCCGTGGCGGCTTCACCAGCGAACGCCGAGCTCATGATCTACCAAAGTATAAAGATATGCTTGGAAATATAAGCTATGCAAAGGTAGGGTTTCAGAGGGGCCCCACGTTTTTAACAACTAACATATTTCTGAACTAGAAGTTCAAAATACCTAATTGTTATTATTATTTTCTAGTTTTCAGTGCACATAATATAAAACCGTTTAACTTAAAAGTTTTTTTTACTTATGGATTTTTTATTTTATAGTTTTTAGTATTTAACGGAATGCCGTGTGGTCCCCGGCAGAGTAGAATAGGCCACCCTCACTCTTACCGAGGTGTCGTAAAAGGCGACTAAGGAAAAGCTGCTGGCATGATCAACAGCACCCAGAGAAGGAAAACTCTGCATTTATATCAAAACCCTCGCCAACCCGTCTGCCAAGCGTGGTGAGTATGGCAATTACCCCTCATGTGATTGAGGGAGGCCCGTGCCCCAGCAGTGGGGACTTAAATGGGCTGATGATGAAGATGACTTAACGGAAATGCCTACCGAATATTCCTCGTTCTAATTAATTCATTTAGTGCATCATTATTAAATAGTTTTTACCTGATAATTTATTACAATCTAATTCCTCAATACATAGCCCTTCCAGAGACTTGACTCAGAGCCACGTATGTTTGCCCTTCCTCAAACAATTCGAAGCCCAAATACACTAAGCTTGGTCGACTGTGCTGCCCTGCATTTTATGGACGGTGGATGCCCATGACAAAATTAAGGGTAACATCCTTCTTTCAGCCGTACCATTAAACCTATTACCTTAATTTGGGTGGTAAAGCTACCGATAACTAAGTGGGTACATCTAATTACCTATTTTTTTATCTGTCCTTTTAACGTCACACAATCTTGGACATAACTGTTCTGAACACGACTACTCATGCCCGCACCTAATACGCCATTTTGTAACGACGTCCATCTTGGATTTTAAAATTTGTCATAATCACAGTACACTACTAGTACCATATTGAGGGGGTTGTGGAAAAACATGAAATCCGCCATTTTGTACCGGCGGCCATCTTAGATTTACAATGTTATTGATATTACTATATTGTATTGTCATCGGAACTAAAAGTGTGTACCAAATTTCAGATCAATCTGACAACAGGAAGGTACTTAAATTTCAATTTCTAATTTTGATCTAATTATATAAATACCGTACGGGTCGAGCTAAATAAAACCGTTTAACTAAATAAATAAATACGAAGTAACGAGATTTAAATGAAAAAGGTACAACAAAGCCATATTTAACGGCTTTCGAACAAACATAATTTTCGGTTTGGTGGATTATCCAAGAGACGTAAATTGTGGTAAATTCTTTGGAGTGAAGTTGAATACTAGCTAGATTTTGTTTGTAAACCAAAATTGAAAGTCGCACCCTATTAGGGATGGGACAAAAATCGATTAAACAAAATATCTAATATTTTGAGGTATCTTATAAATTAAGACATTATTCGGACATATGTATGTCCGAATAATGTCTTGATCTCAAATTACGGTTTTCTCTTGTACTAATAAGGCAACAAAGCAACAAAAAGAGCTTCAAAAAATCAGACTGAACAAATAAATAGAATCAGTTTCATCAACAAAAACTTGTATTGTTGCGGAACCCGCGACTTTTCAAGTTCTCAACCGTCGGTCATAAACGGGTTGTCATTGTCTGTCACATAGATTTCGGTACATCTTTAAAATAAATAATTATTTAAAAAATACGGTTTTTTAATCTGACGATTTTTCTATTACTCGGTAGCTTTATTGGAAGACAAAATTAAAAACTGGTAGGGTATTTTTAAGGTTCATCTTAGCATACCTCACTCTTACCGGTGTCGTAAAAGGAAACTAAGGTAAAGCTGCTGGCATGATCATCAGCACCCAGAGAAGCATTTATATCAAAACCCTCGCCAACCCGTCTGCCAAGCGTGGTGAGTATGGCAATTACCCCTCAATTGATTGAGGAAGGCCCGTGCCCCAGCAGTGGGGACTTAAATGGGCTGACGACGACGATCTTAGCACACTAGGCTTTGGACGCCAAAATTCCCACTTGCATCCAAAGCTGTCGCTTCGGAGCCCAGCGTACCTACGCTTGGACCATGATCCAGGATTCGGGAAGTCTGGTAATTACAATCGCATTTTAAAGTAAAATATCGTAAATACCTAAAATGTTATGGCACATCCCTGAAGTCAGTTAGGGCAACGACTGGAGTAAAAATCAAGTGATTTAAATAAACGGTTTCATTCAGCCCAGACGTGTAGACATATTGAAGTACTTATCTATTTATCAAGGTGTCAAAGCAATGAATGTGTGACATTGTTGTTTAACATGACACCCTCTGTAATAGGCTTCTATGAACCCTGCCCGTTTATCGTGACAACAAAAGAACCATTGAGAAAAAACTTTTATATATCTCGAAAAACCTTTGTATTTTCATGTGGAAATATGATATATTTTTCGTCGTTCGTCAGTATTTTAGTAGCAATCTTAAAAAGTGACTTGATATGGACAGTCAAGTTTCAACAAAGGGTTTCGTGCTTCTTTGAGATTTTCGCGTAGTACTTAGATACCTAGTATATTCGTATGACTGCGGGTGCAGTGGCTAGTGGGTCGCTCTTTAAAGTGTCGGCTGGTTGGGCCAAAATTTGTACCTGAGTTTTTTGATTATGAAATTCTCAGTGTTGTACCGTACTATAGTTTGGAGACTAGAAGACAACCTTGTCTCTCATGCCTCAGAGAGCACTTTAATCCGTTAAGAGGAGCCTCGCCGCGGTCGTGTCTCATCAAAATATAAGGCTTAAAAGAATGGTTACTGCACTTGGGTCTTGCACTTTTGCACTAAAATATGTCCTGCAGGTTCACATTTGTTATATTTTGGCTACACATAGATAACAAAATACAGCAAAAAGGACTTATCTATCCATTTTAGTAGGTGTATGTATATCAGAGATCTTACTGTAAGGTTAACTCGTAAAACCACCAAGTATTTTTTTATGATATAGGTGGCAGACAAGCCGACGGATCACCTGATGGTATGCGATTACCGCCGCCCATGGACACTTGCAACACCAGTGGAGTCACAAGTACGCTGCTTACCTTTTAAACCCCCTTCCCCTGGATTGGGCCTCCGGTACCCTTACTCACGTAGCGAATCAGCGCATGCACTGCTTCATGCCGATTTTTTGTGAGGACGTGGTATTACTCCGGTCGATCCGGCCCATTCATGCCGAAGCGTGCCATAAAATTAATATGGCTCAAACCACTTCGAAGTAAATAATCATCTGGAGCCCAATTCTCGTGCTTGTGATATCTATTTACCAAAAATCTATATATATATCGCAAAAACATTATTTAATATTTATTGTAAGTGATATCAACAGAACTTTAAATATCGACGTTTTATTCAGTGCGACTTTGACTGATTTCGACCGCTGCGTGTTTCAATTTCTCATTTGACTCCTTTACAGTAATAGTGTTTACGGATCTCATATCCGTGTAGATAGGTACATATATCCAACAGAGGAATTACTAATATAATAATTAAATAGACACCGAACAAGTGTTTATCACACGAATGTTAGTCCAGAATGCTGATCGTAAGCACGACTGTGGCGTACGAGGCAGGGTCACTACCAAAACCCCATCGGGCCACCAGCAGCGAACCAGCATACCGTCCGCCCGACCCGATCTTTACCTAAGTGTTGACCCATGAGAGAGTACAGCGCCTGCAAAGAAATGTAAACACATCGACTCTTAAGGCGGTAAGGTAATAAGGTTCATTTTTTTATATCCTTTCCCTAATTTCTAACTTAGGTGACGGGTAGGGCACACTAGCGACGTTAATCAATTTTTATTTTTAATTATTAAACCGGATCTATTTTAAACAATTACGCGATTACAACCTCTAGGCAAACCCTTATACTATTTATTAAATAATTTTCGCGTCCGCGTTGAACCCAACAATTGTGCATGGTTATTTAATAAATAGTATAAGTGTTTGCCTAGAGGTTGTAACCCCGAAATTGTTTAAAATAGATCCGGTTTAGTAGCTAAACATTAAAATCGATTGGCGTCGCTAGTGTGCCCTACCCGTCACCTTAAAAGTTTGTAAGAAGAGTCAAAATTCGTGTCTGCGTTTTCAAAACTTTGTATCAAATAATGAGTAGAATATCTAAGTATTTAAAAGGACGAATTTGCCCTGCATATGCTTTAAGGTTTAAATCACTTTATTTATCTGTTTATCTCAAACACTTTGAAATGATAAAAGAAATATTTGATTATGTTTTTATGAAGAACAACTGTAGGTTATTTTTATTTGTGGACGTTTTATTGAAACGTTTTTCCAATAACGTTTTCAAAGGGTTGCCTTGGAATATTTATTCAGTTCACTTGCCTACGCCATCGGTAACCAATAAACAGCCTGGCAATATAAGTAAGAACAAATCTCACGATCCCGACACATCTCCCACGCGTTAGCTTTAACGATTATTAGAACACAAGGATACTATCGTAACTGTTGTAACTATACATATATATATATATATATATATATATATGTAACTATATATACAGGCATGTTTAGTTTTGTCACAGATATTAAATTGTTAATTTGACTTGTAATTATATTTTACTTTTGACTTGTAATTAATTTAATTTATGATTTGACATTTAATTTATGATTTGATATAATTTATAATTTAATTTAATTTATAATTTAATACTTCAGTTGTTAATTGTTGTGATAATTAACTCTTGAGCTTTTAGGCATACATCATTTTGGACTACAATCGCGTTATGTACAATTTCATGTTACTAAAATAAGTCTCATTTATTGTAATCTGTTTTGTGTGCTGTGATAATAAATAAATAAAGATATCGATATGAGAGATATAAATAATATATACCGAGTGTCTATACAATACATGTATAGACACTCGGTAAGTAGCAGAAACATCCATTTAAAATGGCATTAACTGAAGCGACATTACTGCTAATTGTATTGTAATATCAAAATGACCAAGTGACCTGACCAACTGTATGAAAAGTTGAAATTTTTGTATGCGAATTTTCAAAAGTCATAGAACAAATGTTGTTCATAATGGTTGATAGAACACGTGGTTAAAGGGATGTAAATGTTCACAAATACACCCTGTTTATACTGAGATAGAGGCATCAGTCGACGGGCCAGAGCTAGCGCCATCTAGAGGAAAATGATCAATACTCAACCGCTATGTAAAACAGCCATCTTCGGATCAGAAATCTTTTATATGCTAATTAATAAAATTTATAATATTTTATGGATCTCTGGTTTAGTTCCCTTTCTTTTTTAAAATTACTCAATGTGGATCGGCGGCTGGAGGTCATTATTTCGGAAACACGCTTTACTAACGCGATGTAAAAATACATAGGACCTTGTCATGTTTATTTAGACCTTCCGACACGATTTTCCTCCAAGTCAAACGTTCAACAGCGACTCCTCCCACTCTGCCACGGAGATCTGAAAAGCATGCATGTCGCGCTTAGCTCAATCATTCCACCGGATCATGGGCCTTTCGATAGGTCTTTAGCATCAGCTATCTCTCCCAAGAGAGCACGCTTGGGCAGATGACAAAGCGTGATCCATATTGTGCACATGCCCTAGTCACAGTATAACCATAAATGTATTAAAAATTAGAACAAAAAAGTATGTAAACTTTTCGACATGGCAAAATAATCTTGCACCTCACCTCTCTTTGAAAAAGAGCATTTGGCACCCAAAACTCGCGGCAAAGTGCTTTTCAATTACAGTGTGCAAACTTATTAAGCAGAATCAGAAACACCCAGTAGGCAAACACTATAAAGAAGCCAGTTTATGGTTACAGGTGGTATTGGCCTAGTTAAAAATACGAATGTTTACGTACTCGTAATGTGAGTTCCATCTTGGTATTTTTCGTGTTAATGGAATTCTAGACTATTTTGGTTCCGATGTGTAAACGAATGAACCTCTAATTATTAGTTTTGCTGCATCTATATATAACACACCTTGGTGTACTACGTTTATACCAAAATATCATTGCTTTAATATTAATTTTAAAGATTATGGTAACTTGACGGAGGTTTTCTTAGATATTCTGGTTAACAAATTAAAATGGTCATTATTTTAATCAAAAGTTACTAATTATGTTTCGTAATGTTCAACAATTTTCACTTATCACGATATGCTCAGATAACTGATTCATATTATACCTATATGACAAGTACTTATAGTTTTGATATTTAATATAGGTACTTTAGATGTTCTTAAAAAAAATTTTTGGGTTGTTATCAATCATCATTTTAATAATCACACAATCATTTGAATGAATGTACCTACTTGGTTTAAAATTCATATGCACACAAAAAGCTAAGGTAATTTTATATAAAATAAGTATGATGATTTGTCTTTAGATGATGATGGTGGTAATATATAAGAATTATTGATTCGTTTAGCTTCATTAAAATATACATGAAAAGTATTTCGCGCATCAGAGCAAGATCCGGGCATTACTCATTTGATAAAAATCTAGGTAAGGTACAGCAGATAAGGTCGTTTCGTGAGCCAATAATTTCGGTGAACAATTCTATGTAAATGACCAGTAGAGAGTTTAAGATTTTAGGCAAAGGCGGGGTCAAGAGAGTAAGTTCATCTATATGCAAATGTCATTTTCATAGCTTGTCACAGTTGACTGCAACACAGAAAATATTTCCACTCGGGATGTCAAAGTAGAGTTGCTAAGGGCCGATTTTTTGATAGCAATAGGTAGCTAAGCAAATAGTGCTATTACAAGGAATCACGTCACTTTGACTATAGGTTAGACAGTTAAAAATAGTTTAATTTAACCAAAAGGTAACTACGGATCAATAAATCGACCCTAAGATAAAGGTCACTCGTTATATACGAGTACGTTGATTTACTAATAGATGTCTCTTACCAAGTTATATCCACATTCGGAGAAAAACGTGATTAAAGAAATGGCGGTTTTAAAATAAGTAGTTGTACCTACATCTTACATATGTATTTAGACGAACTTCAAGCAAATTAGGCCGCTAAATGGAATAGCACGACATTCGCTGACTGTACATGTGCTGTCCCCGCCTCGATCTTTGCCTAAGGCAGTTGCCATACTGGCGGATTGCGAGCGTTTTCGAAGATGGAGCAACGACGCAGCGATCACGTCGGTTGGGCAGCGTCCACGCCGCGGATGCACAACAGATTCACCGGCGTTCTTCTGCGTGGCTGCCACAAAAGTACAATGGCGTTCAGACTTATCTCCGCGGTGAATCCGTCGCGCATCCGTGGTGTGAACGCTGCGCAGCCGCAACGTGTAGAGTGCGTCCTCGCTCCGCTTAGAAAACGCTCGCAATTCGCCAGTGTGGCAACTGCCATAGGCAAAGATGGAGGCGGGGACAGCACATGTACGGTCAGCGAATGTCGTGCTGTTCCTGTTAGCGGCCTAATTTAGTTGAAGTTCGTATAAATACATGTGTTTTTTTCTATGTGATAGGTGGCAGACGAGCAGACGAATCACCTGGTGGTAAGCGATTGCCGCCGCCCATAGATATGGCGCGGAGATAAGTCTGAATTATCTCCGCGGCGAATCCGTCGCGCATCCGTAGTGTGAACGCTGCGCAGCCGCAACGTGTTGACTTCGTCCTCGCTCCGCTTCGATAACGCTCGAAATTCGCCAGTGTGGCAACTTCCCAACACTGCCAATATTAACCCCAACTATGCCAAGTTTTCCGACTTGTAGCTTTAACGGAGATTACCTATATGATCGAAACTTTCGCGGTTCAATTAACAACTTACGCCAAACTAATCTGAGGTTTCATTTTTAGTGATGTGATGATACAAACAGATAAGCTAAGCAGAAGGGTTTAGTAGATTTTATTAAGGACGCCAATCGATTTTAATTTTTAGCTATTAAACCGGATCTAAAACCGGATAAAAATATTGGGTCCAACACGTACGCAAAAAACTGATTCACGCCAAAAGCGGCCACAGTTGGCGTGAATCAATTTTTCGCGTACAAAAACGGCCCCAACATTTGTGCATGGTTATTTAATAAATAGTATCAGTGTTTGCCGAGAGGTTTTAACCCCGAAATTGTTTGAAATAGATCCGGTTTAGTGGCCAAAAATTAAAATCGATTAGGCGTCGCTAGTGTGCCCTACCCGTCACCTTAATACAGAATCCAGAATCCTCAAATTCTGAATCATGGTCTATGCGTGCGTATTGCTATGGGTGTTGTAGTATAATATTTGTGTTACTTCTGTCCCCTTCGTTGACTCCGATACTTATAACTACCACTAATAAAAAGTGCTACGAACATTCAGGTCAGGTCCATATACTCGCATGTGCTGTTTGTTGTCTAACTACCAAGAATTTTAAAGATAAATTAACTTTTCATTGTACATTTAGATAGTCCTTTTTTCTTGTAAATAACTAAAACGATTTTACCCACCTGTACGCTTTTTGTCAAGGGATTAATGTTTTCATCATCATCAGCCCATTTAAGTCCCCACTGCTGGGGCACGGGCCTCCCTCAATCACATGAGGGGTAATTGCCATACTCACCACGCTTGGCAGACGGGTTGGCGAGGGTTTTGATATAAATGCAGAGTTTTCCTCCTCTGTGGATCATGACAGCAGCTTTACCTTAGTCGCCTTTTACGACACCTCGGTAAGAGTGAGGGTGGCCTATTCTACTCTGCCGGGAACCACTCGGCTATGGATACGGATGTTTTAATGCACATTAACGTGGGAGAGCCACGGCCTCACAGAAAACCGGCGTGAAGCAGCACTGTTCTGTATTTCGCTGCGTGAGTGAGGGACCGGAGGCCCAATCCGGGGAAAGGGGGGATTAAAGATTGGCAGCGCACTTGTGACTCCACTGGTGTCGCGGGTGTCCATGGGCGGCGGCAATCGCTTTCCTTCAGGAGATCCTTCTGCTCGTCTGCCACCTATCATATGAAAAAAAAAACAATATTCTCACCCTCACTCATCTAATATGTACGCAAACAAGCAGATGTTTGTTCAAGTAAATGAGTTTTAAATGGGCCTCAGCATTGTTACCTTCATCAGATGGGATGAGAACTCAATTTATTCGTGGTCAAATTAAACATGAAGTGATTAGAAACGGTATCAAACTTTGGAGACTTTAGTAAATCTCCATCAAAACAAACTCGATCCCAACTTGGTAAAAACCACCGTCAAAATAAATGTTTGCAATAATCTACCTACTAGTACAATCTGGACATTCTATCCCATCTATATACAGGGTGGAAAAAACATTGGGCCTTCGAGGGGAACTAATCCTTTAGTTAAGTACTTAAAGGAAACATTCCTTTATAAAAAAACTACATTCAAAGTTTTCTTGAATCTAGCTTATTAAGGTGACGGGTAGGGCACACTAGCGACGCAAATCGATTTTAATTTTTAGCTACTAAACCGGATCTATTTTAAACAATTTCAGGGTTACAACCTCTCGGCAAACACATACTATTTATTAAATAACCATGCACAAATGTTGGGTTCGCTTTTGCACGCGAAAAATTGATTCACGCCAAAAGCGGCCACTTTTGGCGGTAATCCAAAATTCGAGTGCAAAAGCAGACCAAACAGTCAACTATAAGTATTATATAAATAGTATAGGTGTTTGCTGAGAGATTGTAACCCCGAAATTGTTTAAAATAGATCCGGTTTAGTAGCTAAAAATTAAAATCGATTTGCGTCGCTATTGTGACCTTAAGCCCGGGAATCGAATCGGAAAATATTGTAAAGCGTAAGATTTTATTACACTAATCGATAGAGTCATCATTAAGGATACATTTTCTTCAAGAAAGCTTAGGTTCTTACACTTGTATTTTGTGTAATATATCCATAATATCAAATACTTTACTTTGGATATTACGTCTTTATCTAAAAAAAAACAGAATGGCCATTTTATTTCACCAATTGAGACAGTTAATATTAAAACATTTTTTTCTTTGAGAAACATTCGGTCTTACTCTCGCCTGTGGTATAAAAATATCCACAACACCCTAAACCAGTTGTGTACTAAATATTCGGTATCATGGATATCTTACACAAAATACGAGTGTCAGACCCTTAGGTCTGACCTAAACCTTAGTTTGTTATGGCGACGGGTGGCCTTACTAGCGACGTCAATCGATTCAATTGATAGCAACTAAACCGGATATCTTTTTAACAATTTCGGAAAGAATATATACTATTTATTTAATACTTATTAATAACTTTTTGATCTGTTTTTGCACTCGAAATTTGGATTAACGCCATAAGTGGCCGTTTTTGGCGGTAATTCATATTTCGAGTAAAAAGCAGACCAAAAAGATAATTATAAGTATTGAATAAATAGTATATAAGTACCTATATACGTTCCTTAGTATAAGTTCTTTCCGGAAACTCGAACTTCGAAATTGTTAACAAGATATCCGGTTTAGATGCTAACAATTTAAATTAAATGGCTAATGTCGTCGCTAATGTGTTAATAATGTCGCTAATGTGCCCTACCCGTCACCGACGGGAAAGGCACATTAGCGACGACGATCGGGGTTACAACCTCTCGGCAAACACTTATACTATTTATTATATAACCATGCAAAAATTTTGGTCACTTTTGGCGTGAATCAATTTATCGCGTACAAAAACGAACCCAACATTTGTGCATGGTTATTTAATAAATAGTATGTGTTTGCCGAGAGGTTGTAACCCCAAAGTTGTTTAAAATAGATCCGGTTTAGTAGCTAAAAATTTAAATCTATTGGCGTCGCTAGTGTGCCCTACCCGTCACCTTAAGGAAAATGTATAGTTAAAAATAACTCTGTTAATTAGTGGAATAAAATAGCCAATCATAATTTTAAAAAATATCCGTTTCGATTCCCGGGCGATACAAGCAAAATTCAATAAAATATTGAATGCAGTTTTGATTCTCCTAAAAATAAAGGAATGTTTCCCTTAAGTAAACATTCTAACTAAAGGATTTCAGGTAGTTTCCCTCCAAGGTCAAATGTTTTTTTCCACCCTGTATACTCATAGGAGTATACACGGTGGAAAAAAACATTTAAACTCCATTTATGTTATGTACTTCTGGACATTTTTATCTACATTCCTGCTCATGGTTCATTCCGCATTCTCGAGAAGGAATGCGAGCTATGTGACGGAGCTTAGTGAGCATTCGCTTAAAATATTTTCCACAGTAGACATAAAAATACAAATTGTTCTGTTTGACAAAAAAAAAATGGTTGTCCTCGCCTTGCCTGTGACGAATGTGATGCGATGTGATGTGATTTTGCAGATTCCATTTGGTCTGGCTGCTGGAGAAATTTAAAATAAAAGGCTTTAGTGCCGCAAGTGACAATCTACTTTCGTCCCCTGCAGCTGACGACTAAAGAAAGTCAATAAGAGATGGCCACTGTTCTGACCCTTGAGGTTTTTGACGAAACTAAAGGAATATTTTAGATCTTTGTCCCCAAATTTTGAAACTACCGTAGCTTCAACCTTACGGTACCTTCAAGAAAAGTGCGTATTCCTTTTTATAAGGTCGGCAGCGCACTTGTGACTCCACTGGTGTTGCAGGTGTTCATGGGCGGCGGTAATCGCTTACCATCAGGTGATCCGTCTGCTCGTCTGCCCCCTATGCCATAAAAAAAGCTTTCTTTTGACATTAACTTCTACCGAAGTAAAATCAGCGGGTCATTATCATCATCAGCCTATCGCAGCCCACTGTTGGCCTCTCCAATTGTTCGCCACTGTGATCTATCCATGGCTTCTCGCATCCAGCTCTTGCCAGCCATCCTGCGCAGATCGTCCCCCCACCTAGCCAGAGGGCGCCCTACATTACGTTTGCCAAGACAGCAAGCCATTTTTTTTTATTTTTCCAATCAGCGGGTAGATAAAGTCAGTTCTAAAGTACCAAGCGGAATTTTGACACTTAAGAACACCTAACCAAACAAATTACCCCAAATTAAATTACCCTAAATTTAATTTAATTTCCCCTTTTCAATATTGCACCACCTACCCTTCCCTACTATCAAATGTCCTTTGCCTGAAGGTTGTCTGGTAGAAATCGCTTCCGGCGATAAGGCCGCCGAAGTTGTACAATTAAGTTTCTGTAATGCCTAGTTTTTAAGTTGTTTTTTTTGTGTAATAAAGTATATCTATCTATCTATCTATTACCTACGTTTTCAATGTGGGATGGAAAGGAGTGGAAACTATTGTTGAGGTACTATGTAAACTGGGTAACTGGGACTGCGGAATGATAAAACTGAGACTGAGATTTGACTGCTTCGGTGGCGCAGTGGTGAGTGGGTCGCACTTTAAAGCGACGGCTGCGCAAGAAGTCCCGGGTTCGATCCCCGGGTCGGGCCAAAAAATTGTACCTAAGTTTTCGGTAAGAAATTCTTAGTGTCAGCAATATGAGGGTAAGGGAATAGAGAGTGCATTGGTGTTTGCGCACACACTTGAGCACTATAATATATCCTGCGTACGTGGCTGATCGTTGAGATGGGCCGCCGTAGCCGTGATCGGTTGGAAGATATTATCATTATACATCGCATTCTGCCCAGCAGCGCCTAGGCACATAGCAACAGACACTGCGCCAGTTCGCGATTTATACTTTCACCTCCACTCGGCATTCTGCTTTCCACTGTACTCAGCCGTCCCATGTTAACGACATCTATAGCCGCCCAATAAAGGCAAGGTAGAAAGACGGGCCTGGTCGACTACTGATTACACACTAGCAGCCACAAATCTGTTAAAAGGAGACGGACTGCGCTGATGAGAGTTGTTGCTCCCCAAAGAAAACAACCAATTTTCATCAGTGGGCGTTCAGTAGGTATTTATTATTATCTTAATATAAAGTTACTTAAACAAACGTATAATTAATTACCTACTTACTTGGAATTGATATTTACACACGAGCAAAATACACTTGATGTTACGATTAATTTGTACATTATTACATCATGATCAACTTTCCGATTCCGGTGGTAGAATCACATTATATTTATTCATTTCTTAGTATATTTTTTGTATCGACATATATGTTTAATAACATGTATAATATACATAGCTATAATTTATATTTTTCATGTATGACGATTTGTAAGAGCTGTATATAAGCCTATGCAAATAAAGCTTTTGAATTTTGATGACTTTAATCTATACAGTATACAGTATACTTACTAATAAAAATGTAAAAACTTGTGTCTGTACATTGAATATTTCGAAATATATTCTCAAATATCGTATCCCACCTTTTATCTTAGCCGTTGTCGGTTAAAAATAATTTGGGCCGATCAAACAGTAACAGAACATGATTTAATGATTTTTAATTTATTTTTCTGTCGGTCGGTTTGTATGTCAGCTCACGAAGTCATGCTTCACGTGTCGCGTTTTTTACTCGACTAGGACGACTCAAAAAGGAGAGTTGTAACCAGTGAACGGATAATCAGGTTCTTATTTACTTAAACTTAGATATGGATATGATTTTTTAAATCAAATTTATTTAAAAATATGAAATAATTCAATTGAATATCCATCTTACTATGGGTTTCTATGAACATTTAGGTAACATTTTTATTAATATTCTCAGGATATTTAGAGCAATTCCGCATGTATCAATAATAATCTTCAAAAATAATAAGTTTAGGTAAATAATCACCAGATTCTCCGATCACTATTTATAACATGATAAATAATGTTTCAAAATTATCTGTGCAGTTTTCGTAACCTTTATAAATATTGACATTCGCAAAAATAGCATCGTCATGTTATCTGTTAAACAAACTGAATGAGCGTCTATTTACGTCTAACCATTACGCGACTAACTTCGGTCAGGAAATTAATCACTGTCTTGCTCGCGGTACTAAACTCTGTTTACTAATTAAAAATATCCCAGGCACTATGAGGCGAGTTGGATATTTTCGCATCATCAATCTCCACATCTCCATGGAAGTTAAAATAATATTTCTAAGATCTGATTAGACGAATCTATGGTAAAATGTTAGATTTGTAGGTATAGAATGACAGCGCTATACCATAGATTTAGTATCGGATTAAGGTTGGTCGAATCCGCCCAAAATATTGAAGATTGAACTAATCTATCGAATAATGTCATACTTTCATACTTTCCAAGCAAGGACAAGTCAGAGTTTAAAACTTTTTCAAAGAGCATAAACTTGGTCTTACTCCGGAAAAGAAGTTCTCAAACGAGTTGGTGAGCTTTAAGGTATGGTATTAATATTTACAGTTTTATTTTTGCTGGCTTTGAACTAAATACGTATTAATTCAATACGATAATATTTTTTTTTATTTAATTGAGGCAAGCATAAATACAATTTGAGGGATTCAGTAATAAAAAGGATTTCGTTGTTTTCCAGATCAGAGATGTATGAAGATTCCTATTAAAATGAAAACGTTTCATGGACTTTTGTTTTATTTTTTTTTAATTAAAAGTGAATGACCTGATGCGAGGCTTTTTCCTTATTTTCTATTTATTTAGCTTTGTTTATTTCTGAGATAGAAACAACATAAAGTAGCTACTTTGTTTACGGAAAATGAGATTTAATTAGTCATGTTTAATGAGGGTCTAATGGTAAATTAAAAAAAAAACTCCATCTAAAGTTACACCGTTTGTTATTCATGAGGTATATTTTTGGATTATTTAATCTGCTGGAGATAGTAGTGCTGCTCACTTTGTTTCATTAATAACTTCAAAAAATCAAAGTTTGATACTAACTATGAACCCTAGTTTTACACCCTTAGGGGGTGAATTTACAAAAAATCTTTCTTAGTGCTCTCCTACGCTTCATAAAAAAACCCCTGTACAATATTATAAGTTTCCTAGTTTAGGCCAGAGACTTATAGGATGCCGACAATTATGGTTTAGGCCCTGCGTTGAAGGTTCGCTGTGTGGTCCCCGGCAGAGTAGAATAGGCCACCCTCACTCTTACCGAGGTGTCGTAAAAGGCGACTAAGGTAAAGCTGCTGCCATGATCATCAGCACCCAGAGAAGGAAAACTCTGCATTTATATCAAAACCCTCGCCAACCCGTCTGCCAAGCGTGGTGAGTATGGCAATTACCCCTCATGTGATTGAGGGAGGCCCGTGCCCCAGCAGTGGGGACTTAAATGGGCTGATGATGTTGAAGGTTTAGTCAATCAATTTTCGCTTAATATATAGATTTAGATGTACAATGAGTTCATTTACATCTTATAACTTAGAACAAAGCAATACTTTTTAATAATTTCCCTATTATAGGGATACTGCTACCTGATTTTATAGGCACTTTTAGGTAAGCCTTAACAATATGATGAGCCGTACAGTAGGCACAGCGCGCTACTAGGAATTCCTACCAAGCATATCCACATTTTAGCATATTATTTTCTATCAATATGACTTAGAAAGAAATCTTACAAGAAATAAGTTACCAGTATTTTAAAAGGTTGGACGCTTTACAACCCATACCTCGACGGTGAGAGGACGTAGCTACCATCACTTCTCGCACACGTACGCTAATGACTCTATAGTTTGCTTGCCTCTCAAATATCATAACAAAAACACCTAATTTTATATTTCTAACTTTATTTTATATTCAAGTAATGGAATTTCGTTTTGGCAACTACTGACAGCGTTCAACAGATCAGCAGAGTTTCAGTTTGCAATCATTTGGAGAGCGCCAGATGGGACCATTTCTCACCTCAGTCAGACGGATGGTAAAATTAAATTCAGCAGTTGCTCAGGATTTCACACCGTTTTGACGTATAAATAGAATATTTTGTTGTTTGAATTGTTTGATAGTTGTTTCAAGTAGTAATTTGAAAATGTTGTATTAAATTTTGAAGGATAAATTATAATATTATGTCTTGACACCTAAGCGATTGGATTTAGAAATACAATTCATTGTGAATTATTATAGTTATTTGTAAGAGATGATTATTCAAGATACAACAACATAATTTAAAAATACAGGTCGTGTTTTTAAATTACGTTGTTTTTAAAAAGCGTTATAAGTCTTTGCTATCATGACAATTTTATTCCGGTAATATTTACGTTGGTTTGTACTTTATGAGTGTGAATGAGTGCTCTTTGGTAAAACGTTGTGCAGGAATATTTTACTTCCACAAGGTACCACTGTAAACAGTTTCATAAATAATAAACTAAGAAGGTATTCATCTGAATAATAATTTCACGTAAGTTTTATATCACCGGCTAAATTGTAAGATGATGTTAATATTGAAACCAACCAATGATAAAAAGTTACCTGCATAATCAGTGAAGTAGAACCTAGACCATTTAAAAATAGTCCTGGGTTGTTATTCAACGATTTGGGATGTTGGTATGAATCTAAGATAAGACACTATTTTTGGAATTTCAAACAATATTAATATATATAGTCAGAGAAAAAGTTCTAAAATTGTGTGACGACTTCTTCTATGAATGAATGGGCTGCTCAATTTATCGGTGACTTTACTCTCTCTAATCGACTTGATCCTCTAGCACTGCGGCTGGATGTGGCTTCCCTCAGCATTATATACCGCATCTATCATGAGGAGTTCTCTGAGGAACTGTTTGATCTACTCCCTGCAGCTGAATTCTTACAACGAACCACACGCAAACGATTGTTATTAAATTCCCATCATCTCGATGGATGGCGTTCTAATACTGTGCGAATCTCGCGGAACTTTCTACCACGTACCTCAGTTATGTGGAATGGTTTGGCTGCAGGACTATTTCCTGACGGCTACGACTTAGGGACCTTCAAGAGAAGAGCGTACTGTTTTTTAAAAAGGCCGATAACACATTAGCGATCTCTCTGATTTCGCGGATGTTCATGGGCGGCGTTGATTACTTTCCATCAGGCGACTCGCTTGCTCGTTTGTCGCCTCTAGCATAAAAAAAATGAAATATGTAGATCAGGTGTACATAAAACGGATACACACAAGACTACGAATATTGAAATTCGAAAAATAATACCGAGATATTCTTAATTAGATATTAAATAATATCTTCCCTGTTCAATTTCCTTGGACTACCAACTGTTACCAATTTATTATGACATAGAAACCCAAAGTGGACACTAACTATGGACCTGACATTTAACATCTAGTTCCTAATTTAATTTACTGACCCTGGTGTCGAGATTAGTACGAAAACTTACACAGGCTCAGCTCCCGTTGTCCTTTATCAATTGCAATTAATTGTAGGTAAATTGAAAGAAAGAAAAAGAAGGATAAGTACATGTATTGATTCTAATGATATTAATGAGAAGGTAGTGGGCGAATCGACAAAAGAGTATTTTATAGTATATGGATGGAAGGGACTAGGCAAGGTATTATATGATTGGTAAATAATATTTTTTTCAAAATTCGAACATACAGAAAAGAGAAAAAGATTGCCTGTTTTTCTCAATCCAGCAATATTGATTTATCTCGAAGAAGGTTGTCAATGTCCGAATTTCCGCGCATGTTTGGTTGAAAAAAATATTATTTACCAAATATTATCCGCCTTCCCTACTCTCCTTCATCCATATTATAATTGCCATCAATTCGCCTATTTCCTTCTTCGAGATCCGGTTTAGTAGCTAAAAATTAAAATCGATTGACGTCGCTAGTGTGCCCTACCCGTCACCTTAAGTGTGCTTCATAGGGAGGAAATCGTAAAATGGCGTAGGTATTTGTGGATCTGGCGCTGCAGATGCCAGGACAATTATATTTTTTCAGATAGTTTTCTTTGACTAGTGAGCTGCAAGCGTATATTTTTTTTATTCGCCATTTTCTTAAGGATTTGTTCATGATCGCCTTCTGTAGCCACTTGGTCCATCCGTGTACTTGATTTTGCGTGTGATATAACCAAATTATCACTTTTATCCGACCACGTGCTTGACTACTGCGGCCTCTTTGTCTGTTATTTGAATCATTTCCTAAACATCTTTTTACTCATTACAAATATAATGAAAGATTTAACAATGATCAATACCTAGCAGTATTATTTTTACTTTGTAACGTCTATAATTAATCAACACGGGAATTAACACGATATTTATTATGTGATACAATATTGTGTACTCACATATTTTGCTCGACGTTTCGGCTACATTACAGCAGCCGTGGTCACGAGCGGACTCAATTCAATTCAAATAATTCTTTATTTGCATAGGCTTGTACACAGCACTTACAAATCGTCAAACATTTGAATGACTTAAAACTATTTATAAGTACTTATGTATAATTTACATGTTAATACATATATATGTTGATACATAAAATATACTAAAGAAATAAATAAACATACTACGTTAATTCCCGTCTTGATTAATTATAGTTATAATGCAACGCGAAAATCTAAAAAACTATTTGTAACGTCTGGCGAAAAGATAAAACGTTTCTAATCATCCAATGTATTTCTGTGTCTAAAGGTCCCTGGAAACTATTCATTTATCGTAATCATTATACGGAGTTCAGCTATCGAGCGGCCAGTATCTCTTGAGGCCAATATGCATGTGTGTGTAGGCAGAGGGCCTAATTTAAAGCAGACGTTACGACCGAATCGAAGTTTCCCTCTTTTTCACACGCGCTGTGTGTATCCTTTGTTTTGGCGCTATAGGTATATTCTCGTTCGTTATAAAATAAGGCACCAGAGCTGCAGTTGCATTTTATGATGCGGACTGACCGGATGGCGCAATTGGTAGTGACCCTGCCTCTGACGCCAAAGGTCGTGGGTTCGATTCCCACCCTGGACAAACTTTCGTGCGATGAACACTTGTGTTTGTTCAGTGTCTGGGTGTAATATATGTATTTAAGTGTATATTTGTGTTCCTCTGTTGTCTGATATCTGTAACACAAGTGCTTAAGGTACTTAGTACGGAATCAGGTCAATGTATGAGATGTTGTGAGAATTATTTTATGCATAGCACAATGAACCGATGAATGAACGGTTTTTGGATTTGTTTTAATGCACGCTTAGGACAAAACAATAGCCAATGTGAAAGGAATTAGAAGGTAACTATTCCGTAACACAATGAAACTTTTTTATTTGATAGGTAGCTGAACCTGATCACCTGATGGTAGCTAAGAGATTGCCTTATTTTCTACGGATAGATACGGATTTTTACTGCCATGATAGATACGGACTTTCGTGAAACCAAAACTAATTATGACGACAACGGTTTCTGTATTACTAAAAGGGTCGTTTCGTTTTGATGTAGTGATCTCCAAGAGGATTTTGTTGTCTCGGTCTATCTAATTAAATCAAACAGGAACTTTACCGATCAACTGTGTCTGGCCATGGTAGCTGTAAAAGTTTGTTTACGTGTATGATATTTTTGTGAGATAGTTCCTTATTTTACGGGGAACTATAAACAATTTTACGAGTGAGAGATGGCAGCTCAGTGGATTCCTAAAGGGTGGGTCGTAATTCGAATCTGAGCATGCACCTCTGAATTTTTCAAATCTAAGTCTAAATTAAAATTAAAAATTCCTTTATCTCGACAGTACCTTTTATAGATTTTTCGTCGAGTTTTCCCTTTGAGTAGTCATAGACCAAGTGTCTATTGGGAATAACCCACTTCTTACCTTTCGGCCATCTAGACTATAAGATGCTATCATACCCAGGGTACATACCTAAAAAAAGCGATTCGTAAGACTAAGTATTAACGAGAGTAACACAAGAATAACAAATCAAAACCGAAACCAAAAAAAAAGAAATAATAATGAATGTGCAATCTTTGTGTGTTATTTCTACCATTAGCTCGGAGATGAGGGAAAACATCGTGAGGTTTGCAAACTTGCTCATTTCGAATAGTTTTTGAAACGCGTAACCATGATTCAGTTGATCAGACGGCAGTTCGCTTTAATGCAATTACCAGAGTGCCCAATTTCTGTATCATGGTCTAAGCATACCGGGAATTACACGCAAAGACATGGACGAGTTATTTTAAGGGTAAATAATAGGTATTCAGGATGCCTATTCTTTACTATTTTATTTGAAAGAGCTTGATTACCCACTTCATCAATTTAAGTGTTAAATTTATAATTTAAAAAACCCCCGACGGCGGCCATCTTGGATTTGAAATTTGTCACAATAAATATATACTGTTACTCAAGAATTTATATGATACCCATATTGTGGGAGTTGTGTTAAAACATAAAATCCATATCTTTGTGACGGCATCTTCGATCGATTTTTATCTAACATAGCTAAGAGCACCATCATTAGCAGCAGCTGCATTCATCTTTCAAATAAAAAAATCAAAATCGGTTAATTTGTTCGGAAGCTACGATGCCATAGACAGACACACAGACACACATATATAGACACGTCAAACTTATAACACCCCGTCGTATTTGCGTCTGGGGTAATAGCTATTCACTGTTCAAAAATATTATTTCTACGGTTGTTAGTGAATATTATTACTTTAATAACTACGCTTACGTTTTCAAAAGTGCTCAAACGAACCATTCCAGAGTTTTCATTAAGTGGAGTTATTGACGTATTCGAACGCCAGACACTTGATACATTGCTTCAGAAGTGTTCAATATTAAAGTACTTTAGTTTATTTACGTTAAAATTTCGCAAATTTCTCAGGAAGAGTGTAAACGAATTGCAGAGTGAATATCTAAACCGGATATTAAGATGGAGGAGCAAAATATGAAGCAGGTATTCGTCACAATATTTACGCAAACTACATCATCGTACCACAAATTCTTAAAAAAGACTACTGTTGTAATTACCAGTGGTGTAGGTACGGCTATTTCTGAAACTTTCGACATGCCGTACTATTAACGTGTCGGCATATCTAATATGTAGCACATGTTTTACTAAAAATGTGTGTGTATTGAGTAAAAAACATATTAAAGACAAGAGTTGTATTCTGAAAATTACGACTACGTATTCCATAAGCAATCCTAGATAGGTATATATAAATTTAATAAAAGCTTGAATAGGTATGTACAGTTGCGTGCATAATAAGTATACAACCTCATTCAAATATCATCATCATCAGCCCATTTAAGTCCCCACTCCTGGGGCACGGGCTTCCCTCAATCACATGAGAGGTAATTGCCATACTCACCACGCTTGGCAGACGGGTTGGCGAGGGTTTTGATATAAATGCAGAGTTTTCCTTCTCTGGGTGCTGATGATCATGCCAGCAGCTTTACCTTAGTCGCCTTTTACGACACCTCGGTAAGAGTGAGGGTGGCCTATTCTTCTCTACACACAGCTCATTCACGGCACATTCAAATATAGGTAAAGCTTATTGTTCCACCTTAAAAGTCAAGGTGTTTACATTTGATTGCACGCTCTGTACTCATTTGTATAAAATCACTCATCAGTCTCATTAGGGTAAATCGACCTTATTTTCAATCTGTGGTTGCTTGGATACTTCTTTCAAGGAGTCAATTAAACTCGCTGTGTTCACAAATAAACAAAATTTATTCCAAACATTCAATTTCTAAAGTTGAAACAATATTGGAAATCTGCTTTTAGTTTTTAAAATAAAATTGTTTTCTACAGGTCAATCTACTACAATCTACTTAAGTAAGTTTATGGAATAAATATTGGAGAGCGTAAATTATTGTTTTCAAAAGAACAATGAATTTCTATAAGAAAATTAAAAAGAGTCGAACCTGATGTTCGACTGTATTTAATTTTACTAATTCTTTGCACTTGATGTGGTTAATTAAGGCGACAGATAACCCTAACTAGCGACGCCAATCGATTTAAATTTTTAGCTATTTAACCGGATCCATTTTGAACAACTTCGAAGCAAACATACTATTTGTTTAATAACTGTGCAGTACTTTTTGATCTATTTTTGCACTCAAAATTCGGATTAACGCCATATCGGGATTTCTGGAGGTAACTCAAATTTTGAGTACTACAACAGACAAAAAGTTAAATATAAGTATTAAATAAATTTATAAGTTCTGTCTGAGAGGCTGGAGCTTCGAATTTGTTAAAAAGGTCTCCAGTTTAGTTATTAACAATATATATTATTTTATGCTAGAGGCGACCAACGAGCAAGCGAGTCATCTGATCGCTTATGTGTTTCCGGTCTTCTTAAAATAGAATACGCTCTTTCTTGAAGGTCCCTAAGTTGTAGCCGTCGGGAAATACTCCCGCCGACAGGCTTGTATCCTAGCTTGGAAACTCTTCGAGATAGGACAATTTGAAAATCACTTAAAATAGACTTGCCCAAAACGCTTCATACAAACAGCGACGCGAGGCGTGACGTCAGCCCTCACTATATTGTGCCTATTTGTGCGCATCGCGAGATAGCTTTGTTCGATAGCTATATACATATATGTTTGTGTTCCTCTGTTGTCTGATATCTGTAACACAAGTGCTTAAGCTACTTAGTATGGAATCAGGTCAACGTATGATATGTTGTGAGAATTATTATTATTATTTTTATTGAGATTTTTTCTTTCTCGAAAAATTGTTTAAAATATTTCGGTATTTGGACTGGGCTCACGGGGCTATTATTATTATGAAATAGCGCGTTTCTGAAAATGGTTGCTTAACAAAAGTTGCTATAAATTGAATAAGATATCGATTGCTATATAAATATTTCGTAAATTTGAGACTTAAAATTTACTTGCCTATCTTTGCATAAGAAAAAAAATACATAAGGTTTCAAGCTTAAATTTTGTACATAGCTCCTTTTGACCGTTATTTCTCAATACTATTTAAAAAATCTGCCAATCTCTGACCTAGTACACAAGCCTATTGAGGTAGGTGGTAGAAAGTTCCGCGAGAAACGCACAGTATTAGACCGCCATCTATTGAGATGATGGGGATGGAATGACAATCGCTTACGTGTGGTTCGATGTAAGGATTCAGCTGCGGGGAGTAGATCAAACAGTTCCTCAGAGAACTTTTCATGAACTTGATCATATTTTCATTTTCTTTAAGACAGTGTGTAACTAGACAATACAACCTGTATCTCAGTTAAAATTTCATAATGAATAATTGAGTTTTTAATATAAAACAAATAGGCAGAAAATAGGTCGGTAAGTCGAAAATTTTACGAAATGTAATCGCATACGGTCTATATTTTTAAGTGGGTATATATTTTTTAGAGCAGGTGTTAACCGAGACATAGATAAATACTTCCTTAATCCGAGTAACGCTTTTCATTTTTTCGTCGTTTTTTGCCACACACCAGCGGTATTTTGCAAATTATTTTGGTATTACGTTTGTAGGACGTTGTTTAACTATTTTTTCCCCGGATTGGGCCTCCACAGCGCTCCCTTTTTTCCCGCGGCCCACTGCGGATACGGATATCCGGAGCATCACAAATTAGTATATAGACACCATTTCTAATTACTTATTTCGCTAATTCAATGCAATGCCGTCTTTAAAATTATTACTTTCTTCTTATTTACCCTCTCGGCCAGAACTCATCCTTAGTTTCATATAAATTATTCTGAGCAGGTTGCCATTCTTCCGCCTCTAAAGATCTTAAGATTCGGCAAAGGTCGCTAAGGAGGCATCGGTTTTTCAGTCAAATGGAAGCTTATTAATTTGAGTTTTTATTCAATTCAACAGATTGAGCATATATATAATATATAATCTTCAGATATAGATATATAATCTTCAGATGCCCTAACTATTACATACGCCCTGTCTCATATTTTTTTCATAAGCGAATGAGGCCAAATCATTACCTGCAGCATCTGACTATATTGAACACCCATAGATCCCAAATTTTCGCAGCAAAAACCATAAATTAAGCAAAAAATGGAAAATGCTTATCGGCCCAATGATTTACATGGGAACAACTTTAATATTATGCATTTTGTTTCTGGCAGCGTTTCCTCGCTGACGTAGCGAATAAAGTTGAACCATTTAAACAAAGTTTCCTCAAATTTTCGTTCTGCGAGGGTGATTTAGACGGAATGCAGATGCATTTCGACTAAGGCCTGATTCGACCAATCTTTATCCGTGTATAAATCTATGGTATAGCGTCAGATTTCAAAACAATGACAGCGCTAAACCGTAGAATTAGTATCGGAATAAAATTGGTCGAATTGGGCCTTGATCACCCTAATTTTATCAGTAGTAGAGACTGTAGGTCAATTCACTTAGTACATGTTGTAGGTTCAGCAGATGATAGAGCGATCGATGGTAGCTCAGTGGATAAGAACACACCTTCCATACGGAGGTCGTGGATCGAATCCCAGCATACACCTCTGGATTTTTCACATCTATGCACATATTTCTACCATTAGCTCGGCGGTGAGGAAACACATAGTGAGGAAAGCCACACGTCTCGGATAGTTTCTCCAATACATACAATATTGACATTTTAAATAATGAATCTGAACGTGTAACCGTGGTCCAGTTGGTCTGGTTCCCCTATTTAAGGGTTAGGAAGATCAAGCGGCAGTCACTTTATTGTAATTACCTGACTTCCCGAATCCTGGATCATGGTATAAGCGTATCCAAAGATCAGCTTTAAACACAGCTGGGTTCATCGTTCATCATCGTCAGCCCATTTAAGTCCCCACTGCTGAGTCACGGGCCTCCCTCAATCACATGAGGGGTAATTGCCATACTCACCATGCTTGGCAGACGGGTTGGCGATGGTTTTGAAATGCAGAGTTTTCCTTCTCTGGGTGCTGATGATCATGCCAGCAGCTTTACCTTAGTCGCCTTTTACGACACCTCGGTAAGAGTGAGGGTCTATTCTACTCTGCCGGGGACCACACGGCTAACAGCTGGGTTGAGGAGGAGCAATGCATACATACATTGCTATTTCTGAATCATAAAATATTATTACGTATCGCCACAGTATTAGAGTTTGTTGTTCACCTGCCTGCCAACGCCCTGTTGGTCTAGTGGTCTAAGTACCGGGCTGTGAACTCAGGGTCCTGGGTTCGAATTCCGGGTCGAGCGAAAAGTATGTTTCGAATTTTTCGGACATATCATAATCCGCATTTGGCAAGCGTGGTGATTAAGCTTAATTCCATCATAGTAGTGATAACTTGATTTCTATGATGGAGGCCTTTGTCCTGCAGTGGGACAGTTTATAGGCTGATTAATAATTATGTAACGCCACCATGTTAGAGTTTTTTTTAGGAAAATTACTCTTAAATCAACTATTAAATGCTTTTTACTTTTCTCATCGATATAATAATCCAAAATAAAAAGACAAAATGTGGGCTGTTCCAAAGACTACCAATTACTCGTCTTTCGCTTGATTTGTGTCAATCAGATTGAAATAAAAAGATGGCTGTTTTCATCTTACTAGTACCTCCAAAGCTTTGATTCATCTTCCATTTTACTCTTAAATGACGTCCTATTCAAATAAGTATTTACATAGTTTTAATTCTTACGATCTTCTTAATGTATCTACTGATCCTATCTACAAATCCCGCTCTTAAGATTTCAAAATTTATCGAATCTATACGACAAAGTTCTGTGACGAAATTAGTAGTTAGTCATTTATTTATTACACACACAGTACAAACATTTGTGTGCATGAACATATCTGTTAATATTGGCCTGGGTGTTATCTATGTATTATAAATATGTATTTATAAAAGAAAAGTATTATATGTATATATGTATTTGTAATCCCACTGTTGTTTCTGATATCTGTAACACAGGTGCTTGAGCTACCTATCTCGGAGTCAGATCAATGTATGTGATGTTGTGAAATATTTATTTATTCAGGAAAAAAACAGCATCATTATAATACAAATAGAAAAAAGTTAAGTGTATAACACATTTGCCTTAAATTCAACCTGTATAAACATTTTATGGAAAGACAATGTGTTTTGAACAACGCGGTGGGAAGTACCTACACTGGTCGATTTCTTGGCCCGTTCTTACTTGTTTGCTGTGGCCAGGCGCCAAACATGTCACAGTTAAATAAATCTATCATGAAACTACTTCATAGGGTAGACATTAAAAATACAAATATAAATCTTGGGAAAAATGAAATTATTCAAGCCTTGCGGTTGAATATGTTGTTTTGTTTATAGTTTACAGCTTTAACTAGAATTACTTAAGGTGACGGGTAGGGCACACTAGCGACGCCAATCGATTTTAATTTTTAACTACTGAACCGGATCTTTTTTAAACAATTTCGAGGTTACAACCTCTAGGATAACATTCATACTATTTATTAAATAACTATGCACAAATGTTGGGTTCAATGCGTACGCGAAAAATTTATTACCGCCAAAAGCGGTCACTTTTGGCGTGAATGAATTTTTCGCGTACAAAAACCAACCCAACATTTGTGCATAGTTATTTAATAAATAATAAAGAAATAATAATATAAATAAGTGTTTTCCTAGAGGCTGTAACCTCGAAATTGTTTAAAATAGATTTGGTTTAGTAGCTAAAAATCAAAATCGATTGGCGTCGCTAGTGTGCCCTGCCCGTCACCTTAATAGAAGACAACATACGTAGGTAATGTAAGCACTTAAAAAGAGTTTTAATGCTCCCGCTTTATGGATATCTTGGTTGAAAAAGAAATACCCTGGATTAAAATAGCATTAAATTCATAATGCCATTTTAATCCAAGGTATTTATTATTTCTTACACTCGTCTATAGTACGTACCTACTACCGTACTCGTGCGTATAACTGGTGGAAAATAAGCATAAGTAGTCTTACTTCGAATCATCGATTTTATCATATTTGACAAGTATGTTAACAGCGGTTAATTTTTTTTAATATGTTTATTCATTAATTTGACAATTTAATGTAAAAATATCCACATATGTATTTTTAAACGTACTTTTCGAATATCACAAATTCGATGATTACTTATGCTTATTTTCCACTGGGGCTGCGTACTATCCGTATTTACTACATGAAAAATATCCCTTACGTCATTGCCCCGTAGACTTATATTCTTGACCTAATCTACAAAAAAAGATATTTATATAGATAGGTAGAACTTTATTACACAAAAACACAACTAAAGGAACTGAGGTAAACTATGAACACATTGGTATTACGAAAATCACGTGACATATTAACTATGCATTTAAAATGTTCTAAAAAAACTTCATTATATCTACATACGAGTACGCAGGTATTAAGAGGGCTTCTGCTTTTGCCACTGGGAACTACAATAAGAAACAGGCGGATGATTTTTTAAATAAATAGGTAAATATTTCACAACATAACATACATTGGTGACGACCCGTTTGGAACAGTGGTAGTGAACGCTGCCTTTGGTCCAAAGGTTGCGGGTTCGATCCCCGTACAGTACAAACATTTGTGTGCATAACCATGTCTGTTTGTATTGGTCTGGGTGTTTTCTATGTATTATAAGTATGTATTTACAAAAGAAAAAGTATTAATTCTCACAACATCTCATACGTTGACCTGATTCCATACTAAGTAGCTCAAGCACTTGTGTTACAGATATCGGACAACAGAGGAACACAAATATATACTTAAATACATATATTACACCCAGACACCGAACAAACACAAGTGTTCATCGCACGAATGTTTGTCCAGGGTGGGGATCGAACCCACGACCTTTGGCGTAAGAGGCAGGGTCACTACCAATTGCGCCATCCGGTCAGTCAAAGAAAAAGTATTATATGTATATATTTGTAATCCCACTGTTGATTCTGATATCCGTAACACAGGTGCTTGAGCTACCTATCTCGGAGTCAGAACAATGTATGTGATGTTTTGAAATATTTATTTATTTATTTATTGATTTGACTCTGAAATAGATAGTTCAAGCACCTGTGTTACGGATATCAGAATCAACAGCGGAATTACAAATTATATACATTTAATACTTTTCTTTTATAAATACATACTGTTACGACCATGTGCCCCTGCATGCTTGTTCCATGTGCTCCAAACGAACATTCTACCCGTTGATTCGATTGGAACGTAGTAGAAAGAAATGGAATAATGTCGAACGTTCTGGAAAAATCTATCTACTGATCTCCAGATACCTTAGTCGCAGTTTGCGGTCGAAAGTTCGAGAAGCTTTGACTCGAAATTTCTAGTAACAAGAATCTAGAAATTACGATTTCGAGAAACATCCTTTCAAGAAAGTTCGCCCTAATGGACAGCGCGAGTATAAAAGCGGGTCGTGTTAGCCCGTCGAGTCAGTTCCGATTTGGAAAGCGAAGCCACTTAGTCTCCTGGGAATCAGGAGTGAAGAAGCGAATAACCTGTGAAGTATTTAGAAAGTTTATAGTGCTATTTAAGTGAGATTAGTGTGTAATTGTTTCTCGTCAATAAAATTAATTGTCTTTTTGTGACTTTGGAGTTGAACCTACGTACCCCGTACCCGCAACAATACTTATAATACAAAGAAAACACCCAGATCAATACAAACAGACATGTTCATTCCATAAATGTTTGTCCTGTGTGGGGATCGAACCCGCAACCCTTGCACCAGAGGAAGCGTCCATTACACTGATCCAAACGGGTCGTCGGGGGTCGATTTAATCAAAATAACAAAACTCTTATCTTCTCATCAAAGTCTTTTTGTAGAATTTAATACACGACAAATGGTTGAAGATTACTTATTCGTTAAAAAGGATAAAAGATAATATGGCAACCTAAGGGTACGGTAATCTAAGGGCTAAATCAGAAAAATTGTCGAGTAAGACTGTTTTTGTATTATCTGAATATTATCTAAAAATAGACAACATTTTCGGAATATTTTAGAAATCAAATAGCATTTTCAGATTTGTATCTTGAAAGAAGAAAATTTACAATTGTAAAGATCTGTCAGAGAAAATTTTTCTTCCAAAAAAACCGCCTACAAAAACCACGAACTAAAAAGTGTAAAATAATATTTTTAATACTTTATACAACTCAAATAACATTTTATGACAGTACACTCGAAAATAGGTTTTACCGAAGTCGGCGCCCAAAACTATGTTGTAATTTAATACAAAATTCAATTATTCAACAGAGAATTTTTTTTTTCAAGTGTCTCAAGTTTTGGCAGCTCCGCTTGCCATATAAATGCTTGAATAGGCTTAAAAGTTACAAGAATTGCTTAAAAATTGTCACATTAAATATCAGAAGCATATACCGTAATTTTGATAGTTTCCTGGATTTTATCGCTAGTTTAAACGATGTTATTATTAAAACCGAATGCCGGCTGTCAAAAGACAAACCACCTAGGTGGTTCTTGACAATTACAAATTGTATCTCTTTATGTTTAACCAAAATGATGGTATGTTCATAAAGATATAAAACATACTGTAGAGAAGAGAGCCTTCAGTGACGCTAATTATTTGCTTCTTAAAATTGCTGACACAGCTGTTCTTGGCTTAATAGATCACCCTCACAGAGACAAATGGATGATTTCCTCAATTCACTAGAAAACAACGTAGCCCAAATCGGCCAGGGAATGAACATTAAAAACATTTATATAAAATCCATGAATAATGATCCCAATAGTCACCCCTACTTAAATCTTCTATGTGAAAACGGCCTTCTGCCTGCACATGTCTTGCCTACAAGAGAAGATAATTGTCTGGATCATGTCAACCTCATGACAGATAATAAAGGCCAAGTCTTCGTAATCAAATCACATATAACTGATCATCTCCCTGTGTGGTTAAACTTAGTCCGAACAAAGATTGTCTGTCAATCAAATAAATCAATATTTTGCCAGTATTTTTTGGCAGCCTCCATAAAAAACCGTCGCAGTCATCTGGTTAAAATAGTCATCCAATCGGATGCCTAGGCCGATAGTTAAATATAATATCTTAACGTTTAACAGCTTGGCGTAGTGAAAGTTAGCCCTTTCGTAATGACTGATCAAAACTCAGCCAAGTGATTTAAATTAATTTCCGTTGTTCTCCACTGCACCGCCCGTAATCATCAAAACAAATATGGCGTCTGCAGCGACAACAGCTGTGAATATTATGGTTCTATTATCTCGTTTTGTGTGCAAATTGTGCGAAAATGCAAAGTAAAACTGAAGTGTAATTGTCAAAATAGTAAAAAAACGTGGAAATGGCAACAATAGTATGACGTCTGATAGTTTTTACAAAAAGTTCGACTTTAGTGGTTTTAGCTCAAACAACTATTGGCCTAAGCATCTAATTGGATGGTGGTGGCGTTAAACGGTTATCTGGTTAAACGTTGCGGTCAATGACAAGCCCAGTTGTTCTTCAATCATCGTTTTAAATGCTCCTAACGCCCTCGCCTTATGCCCCTAAGGCGTCCGATTGGATAGCTAATTTAAGAAGATAGCTGCGATACATACATAGGGACAGATGACTTTGTTTTATACTAAGTATGTAGTGAAGTTACCCTTGCTGAAGTTTAAGTTACCCCTGCTGAATTTTAATCAATCTACGAACTTTCGTTTAAGAAAAAGATACTTCTTACTAATATATATATTCGAGAAATCAGTGCACCTACTATTTAGGATTATTTGGGATTCTTCAGCTCACTTAAAGCAGTTCACAACCGCGACGTGATAGATATAAGTATAATTTCAACCTTCCAAATGTAAATAATGGTATTTATCATAAGAGTGCTTTTATAAATGGTATTAAGGGATATAATAATTTTCCATATAATAATAATATCCTCCAACCGATTACGGCTACGGCGGCCAATCTCAACGATCAGCCACGTACGCAGGATATATTATAGTGCTCAAGTGTATGCGCAAACACAAGTGCACTCTCTCTTCCCTTACCCTCAAATTCCGATGGGACACTTCTGTGACACGACCAGAGAGGGATTAACCAACGGCTTAACGTGCTTTCCGAGGTACGGGGGTAAGACCGCCAACTTCCAGACTCCGAGCTACCACTAAGAATTTCTTACCGAAAAGTTAGGTACATCTTTTTGGCCTTGGGACCTCTTGCACAGCCGTCGCTTTAAAGTGCGACCCACTAACCACTGCGCCACCGAGGCAGTCATATAATATTAAAGCTTTGAAGTGCAATCTATTTAAAATAACTAAAAAAAAATGGTAATTAGAGAAGATATTCTATACCTTAAATAAATATTATGAGCGTGAAACATTTTAAGATTAAGTTAGATTAATTAATTAGATTATTTTATTTTCTTAAATATGTATTATTGTATTTTTTAAAAATAAGTTGCATATTGTTGTTATAGTACTTAACTGTTGATACTATAAACATTTTTTTCCCATTTGTTACACAGTTTATGCAATAAATTATTGTGATTCTGATTCTTTACTGTAGCGAAAATCCAAATACCTGTGTATCTACTTTAGTTCCACAAATAATACGAGTAGGATCTTCCTACTTCCGTAAATGGATACCATGTTTAGTTTCTATAGCTTTGTCGACTATCAGTTCAATCAGTAGCGATATTTACGTGCTCATTGGGCGATGCGGTCTAAGCACTACCGGGGCCTAGGGCGGGAGAGCATTCGATCGTCGCGGTTGCTTAAATCCTCTGAGAGCCTCCTCTAATACCCTCGACGCCGCTTAAATTCCTCTATTGCAGAGTGGAATATACAGATGACCTTTAGGGATGAATAGGTTTCCATTTCTATAGGAACATTGAGTCTAGCTCTATCGGAATCAGTTAGTAAAACGATAAAGCCACTGTTTTATATACTTAATGACTAGATAGATAGATAGAAACTCTTTATTGCACAACATACAAAACTTGAAAGCTAGGTATACAGAGATACAATGTACAACTAAGGCGGTCTTATCGCTGGGAACGATATCTACCAGACAACCTTTAGGTAAAGGACATATAAGGGGAGGGTGGTGCAATCCGTATATTTTTTAAGTGATCGGTGACAGACGAGAAGACTGATCGCCTGATGGTAAGTAATAGACACCCGCGACACCAGTGGAGTTATAAGTGCGCTGCCAACCTTTCAACCCCCATTTCCCCGGATTGGGCCTCCGGTACCCTCACTCACGCAGCGAAACAGCACAGCTGCTTCACTGCGGTTTTCTGTGAGGCCGTTGTATCACTGGCTCTCCCACGGTCGATATACAACATAGATTAAATAAATTTATATAATAAATACACATATCTAGATAATAATAAATAAATAGACTACATTGACATTTAAGATTTGTATTAATTAAATGCTCTGCTAACCGCATAATATCGTCTAACCGATGACGGCTACGGCGGCCAATCAACGACCAGCCACGTACGCAGCATATATTACAGTGCTCAAGTGTGTGCATAAACACAAGTGCACTCTCTATTCCCTTACTCTCATACTCCGATGGGACACCCGGGTGACATGACCGGAGAGGGATGGGGCGCAGGACCAACGGCTTAACGTGTTTTCTGAGGCACGGGGGTACAAGATCGCCAACTACCAGACTCCGGGCTGACACTAATTTCTTACCGAAAACTTAGGTACAAATTTTTGACCCGACCAGGGGATCGAACCTGGGACCTCTTCCCGAGGTCCCGGGCAAGTCAATACCCGCATAAAGAACAATCACAAGAAAATGGATGGCCCATCGTAGGTATGAAATAATGATCTGAAAGCTTTTCTGAAGAGAAATATTTTGCCAACGTCTAATGGGTCTAATGGGTTGCCAACATTGAGACAAAGAAAACTTTTATAAGATATTATTTTATGCTGTTATGGCACCAGTCATCACAAATGCTAATTTGCCGATTTGTCATAGTAACAACTGCCGTGTGTCGCCCAGGAAGTCGTACTTTTGAAACACGATACGTATTCTCACAACCCATTACGCATGCTAATGGCTTTTTTTGCGTTTAGTTTCTTTTACGTAATGAGATAATGTCATAGTATATTCTTGTAAAATTTAAGAATAAATAGGACAGATTGATAATATGAATAGTTTTATTCTTTCCCGTTTATACATGAGAAGAAAATAGTATCGACTGTTTAAAGAGTTAGTTAAAGAGAAGAGAGTTAAGATAGCCTTATTGAGTAAGCATAAGCGGCTGAAATACTTACCCGTGATAATTGGAATTCTCGGTCCCTACATAAATATTTCTAATAATAATGAAATAAACACTTAAATAAAATAAAATCATATAAACAAACACAGCACTCACACAAACACGCATACACTTCACCCACACCACGCACGCACACTCACACTCACGCAATACAGACACTGACACTCACAAGCATTCAGTTCTACTTTAAAGATTAACATAATTTTATGAATATTGTTTTTATAATATGATATGAGAGAATTTTATAGTTTTTTTTTGTTTTTTAAGCCCCCGAATCCGTACCCTCGCACAATAGCTTAGAGGGGTAGGAGCGGCGAAAATCAGCGCTGACCTATTAACCCAGCACTAGCTGAGCCACTGCCTTTCGCTTTCCTTAGGTAACTGTTAATATTTTAAAAGTATGTATATGTCACCGGAAAAAAACAAGATCCGTAAGTTTATCAATTTACTAGGAAGTTTATAAACTGTCATAGGATTCTAAACGGGAGATAAATTATATTATTTTACGTCCACACTTTCGTACATTGATAAACTTACTGAACCCACTCGTAAAATAATAAATAAGCATTTAAGCAATATCCAAACGCTATGCGCGAACTGATTAGTATTCCCCCTATATATATTGACCAATCAGAGAGCAGTGTGTTATTTTACGTATTTCAAAGATGCGTAAATTTAAAAGAGTTTCTGTGATTGGTCGAAAAATGTAAAATTTTACGAATAGATATTCGTTTGTTTATAAATTTACTGTGTGACGTCTTAATTTAATAAATTTACGAAAGCGTGGACGTAAAATAAAACAATTTATCTCCCGTTTAGAATCCTACGAAAGTTTATAACCTTCCTAGTAAATTGATAAACTTACGGATCTTGTTATTTTCCGGTGACATATATAAGGTACATACGTTTTATTTTAAAAAACATAATTTAAACGGAATTACCTATGAGTTAGTTTAGGAGGCAATTAACGTATTTTTATTTTTTTTATTTATTTATTCCTATTCTAATCTTCTGAGCAAACGAGTATCATCCTAGACCTCATCGTCGCTTTTCATCAGGTGCGATTGTGATCAAGCGTTAGCCTTTTAGTTTGTAGTTTTTAAGCGTGGGAGAATGGGCCGGCTCGACCGGATTGATACCATGGCCTCACAGAAAACCGGCGTGAAGCAGCACTGTGCTGTGTTTCGCTGCATGAGTGAAATTTAGAATCCGTCTGTTCGTCTATCACCTATCACATAAAAAAATCCTATAGACCAAAAAAAAAGTTTACTCTTGATATCCGGGTAGAAAATGGACGCAGCTCTCTAAACAGCGCACAGTGATTGCAGAATGCAACTGCCGTGTCCGCCCAACTTTGTGTACACAAGTTTTCGTCATATCTTTAATGGCCAGAACGCATTAGCTTGATTGCGCTGTCCGAAACAAACAGTAACCTTCTATTCGGTATTTCTGTTAACGTCTAAAAACGATCATTGGGAATCGGCCTTCCCCAAAAAGTTTGGCAACCCTCAATAAATTATGAACGTTCCCGGCCGGGATTGAACACTCTCTCTGAGTCTAATCCGAATAAGGAAGACACATAATTATTTTTTACTACGTCATTACCGGTACATGGTACGAGACATTGTGCATTGTATGTTAAGGTAAGATCAAATCGGGGAAAGAACTGATAATTAAAAGCCTTATTCGAAGTCGCCTCGAGTATGGATGTGTTGTATGGTCTCCTAACTATAAGGTCCACTCTGATAAGATCGAGAACATTCAAAAGAAATGTTTAAGGATTGCAGCATACCGTGCGGGCGTTGGACGCAAGATCGCCTCGTACACAGACAGGTGTCGTCATTTAATGTCACTTTCCTCGAAACGCGCCGTAGGCAAATAGATCTCCTTAACTTATACAATACCCTTATACCCTCACTCTTACCGAGGTGTCGTAAAAGGCGACTAAGGTAAAGCTGCTGTCAAAACCCTCGCCAACCCGTCTGCCAAGCGTGGTGAGTATGGCAATTACCCCTCATGTGAATGAGGGAGGCCCGTCCCCCAGCAGTGGGGACCAAAAATGGGCTGATGATGATGATGATGATGATGAACCTATACAAAATCATCCACTCCGAATTTGATGCCCCAAATCTACTTAAATTAATAAACTTCAACACTAAACTTCTTATGCGAAACCGAAAAAAACTTTTCACTCTGCAGACATTTAAGAACAACACGTCATACTATAATCCAATAGTTAGGATGTGTCGTTACTATAACGAGTTGTTACTCGACCACGATGAGCTGGACATTTTTATAAATAAATATGTCACATTTAGGTACACTGTAAAAAATATTCCCCACTGAACAAACCTAGGTACTTTTTTAATTTGATTTTGTTTTCTAGTTTTTCTTTCGATGTTTACGTGCTAATTATAATTAATGCGCTGTGTACACGCTTTTGGGTTTTATTATTTTTTTTATATTACTATTTCATCGTCAGCGCATTTAAGTCCCCACTGCTGGGTCACGGGCCTCCCTCAACCACATGAGGGGTAATTGCCATACTCCACTCCTCCACTCCACTCCACTCCACCACGCTTGGCAGACGGGCTGGCGAGGGTTTTGATATAAATGCAGAGTTTTCCTTCTCTGGGTGCTGATGATCATGCCAGCAGCCTTCCCTTAGTCGCCTTTTACGACACCTCGGTAAGAGTGAGGGGGTCCTATTCTACTCTGCCGGGGACCACACTGCTGAGTAGAATAGGCCAGTTACTATTTAATATAAGTTTAGATTGCAACTTGTAGTGTATGCCATAATAAATAAATAAATAATGTAAATAGCTTCCGAACGCAGCCATATTTTTATGTTGACGACTAATTCTGACAATTCATTTTCTTTTGCCCCTAATTTCAGCCTGCATAGTCCAGGGACTACTTACGTTCTAATCTATAGAGTCCTTTTTAGAAAGTAGTCCGAAGTTATCCCGCTATGGTCTGGTTTTAACCTGACATTTTGAATTATCATCGTCATACGTCCACTGCTGGACATATGCCTCCCCCAGTGGTCTGCACGCAAATAATTAATTTAGTATTAAGTTATGACATTACCAACGAAAATAAATGAAACAAGTTTTTCTAAAACCTCTTCAGCTAGACGGAAAACCATCCGGCCTCACCCCAACATACCTTAAACACGGCACAATACGTCAAAGCTTACCTATTACTGTGAAATATCTATAAGTCGGCATGTAAAATGAATATATTTTCGCCATTTCAGCAAATTTTCGGCAGATTCCTATGTTACACCTATTTTACCTACTTACTTTATACCTTTCATATACCTACTATCTTTTCAATAGGTAACATTTCGAAAATATTTAGAGTAATGATGAGTTAAGCTTTTTCTATATGATTTATTCATTCATAGTTAATGGAACATGAATGTGCATTTTTGCAGTAAAATCAATTGCTTTTGCCTTTTTAATAGGTAGTACCTAAACATTGTTAACAAATGAATAAACATTGCGTTGCAATTTACACTAAAATTAGTTTGGCGGCATCATAAGTCTATGGTTTACACTGACTAAATTGACGTCTTACCATAAAAATAAGCTAAAACATAAAAAAAATGCTTTGTTGCTTACCGAGTTACTTAGACTAACAAAGATTTAGGTACATTTATTACGAAGTAAATCTATGTAATTAATTGTCTAATACATTTGTTGAAATGAACAAGGGATCACAAACTAGGCACATCATGTATCTTGGGAAACCAGTAACTTATTAATTAACAGAGTTAGAGTATCAGTTTAGAAATTAAATAAAGCTTAGGTGTGAAAGTAAATTACAAAATCTATTAATGTATGTGATTTGCTTTTTAGAAGATATGTCATGTTTTAAATTGTGAATTTAAGATGTTATGATCGATTCTGTTGCGTTATAGTCCAGAGTGAGTAACCATTTTTTTTTTTTTGTTGACCCGGTGGAAATGCCGCCGGCTCACTGACAGGAGCCGACGTCGGCACCGGTTGGTCGGCGCCGCCTTATGCACACCCGGCCGCTGGGAGTCGGCCGGGTAGTGTGGGGCTCTCCCCTGGATTAGGCCTCTGCTAATCAGAGGCCGTCCAAGGGCATACCCACTAAAACCACCGGGGCTTTTTCCATTCGACGCCCGCTGAGTCGGGACGGAACACGGGATTACCACCAGGCTACCACCGCGAACCGTCCTGGGCGAAGAGGCTCGCCAACACGGCCTCTCTTCCTCTCTCCGGTCCTTAAGACCCAGGGCCTCTCCCACGGCCCACCAACTTCGCCCTCCGAATGGCATCCACACTGCTGACTGCAGTGCAGAATACCACCGGGAGGAGAACTGCAGGTACCCCTCCCCACCCATACACTGCTGGCTGCAGTGCAGAGTGGGTTGGGGAAACAAAACCTGCAGGCTTCAAAACAGAAGCCGCCGCAAGTCCCAACTCCGCTGGATGCGGAGCCAGGAAGATTGGCAACGCCGGACTGCCGCCGAGCCACTCTGGCTGAGAAACTCGACGCAGAACCTCCGAAACACGGCCTTTCGGCCACCGAGCCCGCGGGCTCTCCCTACCGGAAGGGGTGGTACAAGGCAAGGCGTGGCCAGAGTGGGAGGGCTGGACTGGGAACTGAAGCCCTCAGTCGTCCGACATCCCCCCAACTGCCACTGGTCCTGCACCACCTTAAGTGCGCGGACAAATTGGGCACAACCACTTTCGTGGACAGTGCCGAGGGCCTCCACCGGTCAGAGACGGCATGTCCAGGAGGATAACAAGGGACAGGGTTCACCCCCAGCGCACTAGACGTGAACCCTGCCGACCGACCCCGGCCGATGGGACGTGGGAGTCCCCGGGATTTACGTCCGAAGACTACACACTTCTCGACCCCCGCCGGCCGGTTAAGGCAAGCGGGAGGAGCAGGGCCCTTAACGGCTCAGCCCAACCGGATAACCGCCGATGAGAGACCCAGGTCCGCGCACAACCAACCAAAAAACTCCGGGGGTGGCAGAACACCCCCCACCAAACGCCTCGCTCCATAAAAGAGCGGTCCACTCGAAGACCTAGACCGGGCCCGGCCTAGGTCCGTAAGGGGGGGTTACGAACCCTAACCCCCCCTCCATGTGTGCAGCCGTCGGCCGTCGGGTAGCAATATGGCGAGCGCACCATATTACTACCCGCCGTTGCCCAGGGACGCCAGGACCCCTTCGGTAGCAGCTCCAAACAGAGCAAAAATACTACCGAAGGGGCCACTCGAGGAGGCCGCCGCACCGTAGTCCCCAGAGTGAGTAACCATTCAAACAGTGCCGTAACATACTAAAACCTTAAATTTTTTGATTTATCTAAGACTAAAACAAACCACATTGACAGGGGAACCAGACCAATTGAAAAACCATTCAGAATAATTATCTCAAATATTGTAGCTACCTATAAACAATTGAAAAACTATCCGAGATGTGCAGGATCACGATGTTCTCTATCACCGCCGAGGAAATAGTAGAAATAAGCACATAGCTTTGAAAAATCTAGAGGTGCATGCTCGAATTCGAGCCACGACCGCGGAAGGCGCGTTTCTTATCCACTGAGCTATCGCTCTTACCACCTCTTACTTAGAACAAAATAAATTAAATCCTTATAATCCACATAATGTGTGATTTCATAAAATAATATGTTGGCCGTGTGGTCCCCGGCAGAGTAGAATAGGCCACCCTCACTCTTACCGAGGTGTCGTAAAAGGCGACAGACTAATTATTATACTTTTTCTTCTGATTCGATAATGTTTAATTTTGTTTCTTTGCGTAACTAGACTGAAAATGAATGAATCTAACGAAACCTATTATGAGGTAGTCGGGATGTAATATAACCGAAAAAAAAAACGCTGTTTATAACAACAGTCACAAAGGACATCGATATTGCAAAGAGTAGAACATGTTTAAATATCTTGTTTTTTCAATTTATTATAATATTATAAAAAAACATGTTATTATACCTACTGCGTATGTTAACGATCAAAGTAAAAACCAGGCCAACATGTTTGAAGTTTATAAATTACTTATGTATGTTCGCAGTTTGATATGTTTATTATACTTTATGTTTGGTTTGAATAAAGCTTTGTATTTAGGTTTCAGTTACTTGTTGCTGTTATTGTTATCCTCATATTTTGCGACTTTTCCGACTAAACAGAGAACAAAAAAAAATCAAACGGAAAGAAATGTACAGAGAATAGGCTGATTTAGGTTTCCGATTCCGAGTATGTAGGTTTCCGATTTCGAGCTCCGCTTCCCCAGATCTCAAAGCCTTTACAAGACTTATTCGTATAATAGTTTCGTAAGAAGCCATTCTTCAATATCATGCATGAGCTGTTATGAGAAACAGCTTTAGGCAACAACTTCACAGATTGGAATTCTGCACAGCTCAAAGGAGTTCATCACTTCCTCTAGAAACTGATCTATCATCTGTAAGTTATCAGTTCTACGAATTGATAATCGTATTAGATTTTGTTCGTTAATAAAATAGGATCGTACCCTGCCAGCCTGAACCTGCTGTTTTAAATTTTCGATATTATATTCATCCACTATAAAAAGAAAAAGTCTCCGACAATTTACGTAAAATGGTAACAACGCTAAAGAGAAAAAGTGTGATGTTTTGATCAAAATTTTTAAGCGCCGTAAATTCCTATACACTGGGAAATTTTAGTAGCTGTTTTGACGAAACCCTCCTTATAGGTATGATGAATAAAGTATTTTAAGAACAACTGATTGTCTCTAGCTTTAAGCTTAAAAACCATTGAAAGATTAAGCCAAAGGGCGATGCCAATGGGAGGGTGAGGACCCCCGGCCTTTCCCCTAGGCGATTCTGAAAATGCAGCCTAAATTTAAAGGAATTAAAGTTATGATTCCATCTGTTGAGACTTGCTTGAACTTCTTTAGCTTCACGCGCACTTAACGTAAAAGTAATAATTACTCATTCTCAATTAGTATATGCCTCCCAATCCTGGTTCATCGGCTTAAAATGGCCTTCATAAAACTAATATTTTTAATTTCACAGTCACGGTTTACAGACAGCTAATTTATTACCATTTTTACAGTAAATAAACATGTTTGTTTTTCAATTCCTCTGTTTCATAAAACACATCCGCCCAAGTGTAAATGCGAATAATTTGAGCAGGAACTTTTGCAGGCAATAGTTAATTTATTATTCAAATACTTCGGTTAATGGAGTGAGTTATGTGGGATTTACGATGCGAGTCGCTTCAAGAACTCGAATCACTGGGTTGGATCTTGGACTTGGCCAAACTCATGCCACTTTCGAGTGAGCTATAGCAAAAATTTAAGGAGAAATAAAAACTGATCTAGCGTGTGATGTAGAACGCGAGAAGCAGGGTTCCACGGTGCTTTTATGGATGTATCTATAGTTGTGTCGCAAGTGATGCTGGGTCACGTAGTGGTCTGGATGCCCGATAAAAAATCTTGAAAAATGAGGAAAACCTTGTCTATACTCGCACCCCACGAGTGCGAGTATAGACGCAAATAGTGTGCGAGCGAGAAGTGAATAGATGCGCCGCCATTTCTGATCCCATTCTTTATCCGCAGGGGGTTGTAACTATAATTAATCAAGACGCGGACGGGAACTAACACGATATTTATTACGTGATACAACATTGTGTACTCGCATATTTTACTCGACGTTTCACACAATAAATATCGTGTTAATTCCCGTCTTGATTAATTATAGTTATAATGCAACGCGAAAATTTAAAAAGCTACATATAACTATCCTTCAAATATAAGACGCAACGAAGCTAGCAATAGTTCGCTTTTGTGCAAAATAAGTTGCCTTAAATAATTCCAGGAAGGTGCGATTCCAAATGTCACCAGGCTTATTCTTTTGTTGGCGTCGTGCCACGTGAGATTAGACGACTAGGTAAAAATTACGTGGCCGAATAGCTCAGCATAATATGCAGCATAAATGCCGTGGTCCGGAAATAAGAAGTCAATTTAAAGAAACACATTTTCATTTTTGCTATTTTTGCTGCAGCGTTCTAAATCTTTCATTTCAACTTCGCTATACCTTTTACCTACTATAGAGAAAAATATTTGGTGATATTTTTCTCTCTAGTGAGTTCAACCTTAAAAAGTTAGGAAGCAATGTTTCTAGTCCATTTAATATAAGGCGCCGGTCTATTTTTTGGTATTAATGGAGTGTGGAAGAGCGGCAGATGGACGGAGCAAGTTCAATCGATGTTTATCGGCCCTTTTACGGTTCAGTGGCGCCACCAACAGACATTTACTGATTCTAATGAAATTAAGACAATAATTGGTTTATACATTTATATTTTAAATGTCTTGACCAATTTGCATTTACTGTCTTATTCATTATTTCATTAACTCAGTAAACATCTGTAAAGTAATTCTGTGAGGCCTAGCACTTTTTGCAGATTACACGTTTGTTACTGAGTTTTACCACAGATTTAATACGTTTTACATTTTTTTAAATGTAGGATTACCGATTTTTCCGCCACTTCATTGACTGATTTAGAATTCTTACAATTCTTTTTATTAGGGTTCCGTAGCCAAATGGCAAAAAAATGGAACCCTTATAGATTCGTCATGTTTGTCTTTCCGTCCGTATGTCACAGCCACTTTTTTCCGAAACTATAAGAACTATACTATTGAAACTACACTATTGAACTATAAGAACTATACTAATAAACCGTAAACCGCAATTTAACTTCCATTTAGTTAACTCAGTTAATTTACAATTAAGTAATATCTTATTTCCTGCTACGGAACCCTTCATGGGCAAGTTCGACCCGCACTTGGCCGGTTTTTTGAAACCAACTTGTCAGTATGTCAAAGTCATGCCATTTTACGTTGTATTTCTCGGCCAATTATTGGCTGATTTTCATTTTTCTTTTCTATTTAAAATAACACGATATTTTAAGAAAGAAGAAAACAAGGGGAAAGAATTCATGAAAAAACCGGTCTAGCAAGAGTCGGATTCGTTCAGGAATGTGATCGCTCAGTTTTTTCCGATATTTTTCAGTAATTATTAAATATATTTTCTGTATACATAAGCACTTATGCATCGTAAAAAATGTTTATTTATTAATTATTTTTTATACTACGTCGGTGGCAAACAAGCGCGCGGCTCGCCTGATGGTAAGCGATTACCGCAGCCTATGGACGTTTGAAACTCCAGTGGACCTGCTTACGCGCTGCCGACCCCTTAAAAACCTTAACACTCCTTTTTTGAAGAACCTCATGCTGTATTCCCCCGGGAAAACCTCTGATGGCAGCTTATTCCACGGCCGGAGCGTTCGCGGGAGGAAATAATTTAATATACTTAACACTGCACATCCCTTCATAATTATGATATCCCATTTGAACTAGTAGATAGATAGATACACTTTATTGCAAAAAAAAATACAGATCTTACATAGTCTATGATATTATACTAGTACGGCCAGCATCAAAAGTAGCTTAACACTTAAGTACCATGTCAAAGTAACGTTTTTACGTAGTCCTTAAAAACTGACTATAATAGGCAGAACAGTAACTTTGACATGGTACTAAAGTGTTAAGCTACTTTTGATGCTGACCGTACAATAGTACCTAGGCTTTACTTAAAAATTTTGACCGCATATAAAAATTAGGACCTCCTATTTTTTAAGATTTAAATTAAAGACAAATGTATGGTCTATAACTATGTTACTTGCTAAATATCAAAGTTCTAGGTCAACGGAAGGTACCTACCATAGGTTTCGATTCCCTTATGAGGTTCGAAATTTGTTTTTTTTTCGGTGAAAAGACGGCCCGTACCTTTTTTCCTATAGGTTTTATTTTCAGGATATCGAGGTTTTAAAGGACATCCTCTTTTTTGATCCAAGTGTCAAAACTGTAAGGTTGGTTCTATTAGAGATAAAAAAAATCAACATTTTCATACTTTTTTCAGTGAATCATCTAACAAAAACATATTTTAGGTATGCCAAATTTTGACATTTAAAAATCAGGGGCACAAGTTCTAGCAGCCTACAGCAAAATTTCTTTTTGGCCGGCACTTTCATATTTGGACCGAGGATCTCCTTTCAAATTGATACCTTCACGCATTTATATAATAGACACACCGAGGGACAGATGAACAGACGGACAGACAGACAACAAATTGATTATATAATCGTCGGGGTTTCCGTTTTTTCCTTTTGCGATTCGGAACCCTAAAAAGTACCTATACGGAATACGTAAATAAAATAACGTATCACCATTCAATTGCGCGTTTTTGCTTTTATGAAGCTCCAAGTTTTATTGATTATTACCTACTTTCTACGGCCTCTTGTCACATTCGTTTCAATTTACTTCCTAAGTTGTTTATTTCTGTTGTTTTCTTTTTATCACAAAATCAATCCCCAAATAATGTTGTCGTTAACATAAGTTTTTGTCATTTGTAACTAGTGCCCTCCACCCTTTCTTGCCTTATTTTAATACCGATTCGGCTATTCGGGGCCAACACGATGTAAAAAATCAAAAAGCCGTCTAGCCGTTTTAAGCAGTAAATGGTGTGACTCGCTAGGAAAAGAGGGGACAACCTGGAGAATCTGCTTGTAATAGGCAAAGTTGGCGGGAAAAGACAGAGAGGAAGAAGCTAAACACCTCAGTGTGCGACGCCATTCACGCCGCTGGAGACAGATAGGTCAAGCTGGCGAAAGAAAATCCTGGAAAAAGTGTTACGTCGGGGTCACGAACCTCAGCGTTTAGGTCATCGACTATATATTTTTATTTCATTTTTAAGTCATTGTGAATTCGCACGACTCTTTTTGGCGTCCCTGAATGCGCTGTGGGTGCCCGTAGTGGTTCTTCTCCCTACATTTTCTACATCCCTTGTCCGACCATAGTTCACGTCGCAAGTTACATCAAAAGTTGCGACGCGAGGGCCTATATCGAATTAGACATTTATATGGGCGAATGTATGGAAATCTCTTATTCGACTTTTATGTCGAGTGCACAAGAATTGGGTCTACAGAGGGTCAATTCTTGAGAACTCGACATTGAAGTAGACTTCATACATTCGTCCATACAAATCTCTAACTCGACATTGCTGTTGAATATAGAGATTTCATTCATTCGTTCATATAACTATTCTACTAACTTCGATTTCAATGTCGAGTGGTCGAGAACATCTGTAGCTAGGCCACCGAGATTTGATGTCACGAGTACGCAATTCTAAGACATTGTCAAAGACTCAAACTGAGAATAAAACCGGCCAAGTGCGAGTCGGACTCGCTCATGAAGGGTTCCGTAGCAGCAAGTAAGATATTATGGAAGGTAAATTGCGGTTTACAGACGGACAGACAGACAAACATGACGAATCTATAAGGGTTCCGTTTTTTATACTCACGAGTTAGCTTAAGCAGTTTGGCAGACCTTAGTGTGATTATTTTGTATATCTTTGAAAATAAATAAATAAATAAAAAAAATAAAGAGATTATTATATTATTATTATTAAATGTATGTACGTAGTAGTGATACGTAGCCATTCGAAACTAATGACAAAAATATTTTCATGAGATATGTTAGGGTATTATAATTGTGATTTATTTGTAGGACGCACCTGCAAAACATTTTCGCTCTTTCCTCGGTAACAGATGGCTTTTGGTAATGGGTACCTGTGCCTAAGTGGTTGTGAGATATGAGATGGCAAAAATGCTGAGTAAACTTTGTTATTTTTGAACGATATGTAATAAACTTTATTACACCATACACACATTTATTACATATACACTCCTTTGCAAAACAAACGGGCACCTAAGCAATTAATAAATTTTGTAGTCATCAGTAAAGCAGGTTAGTTCACCTGTCCTGTAAGTAAAATATGAAAAACGAATATTAATTGTAAAAAAAAGTTTTACTTCAAAACATTGAAAAGGTTAATATGGTGTGTGACCCCCTCTTGCCGAAATCACAGCTTGCATTCACCTGGACATCATCATCATCATCATCAGCCCATTTAAGTCCCCACTGCTGGGGCACAGGCCTCCCTCAATCACATGAGGGGTAATTGCCATACTCACCAGCTTGGCAGACGGGTTGGCGAGGGTTTTGATATAAATGCAGAGTTTTCCTTCTCTGGGTGCTGATGATCATGCCAGCAGCTTTACCTTAGTCGCCTTTTACGACACCTCGGCATGCTGGCCAGTATATATAAAATTAGTCAAACCGGCCCTATGTAGTTGTCATCCCGTTCCAACACGCAATGTTAAAAGGGGCTGTCACGAGTTTTGTTCCGGGTATCCTTAGTTAGCGAGTTGTAATAAGGGGGATGTGTTTCCTCTAGAAAAATTCTCTACCTTCTGAAATAACTGGAGGTTCGGTTCGTGTATACCGATCTTTATTATTTTACAAACCTTCTTTTTAATATATTAAAAATAGTCGGTGACGATGTATCATGACGGTTTTAATGATGTCGCCATTACTCTTCAGCTTCCTTTTTTGCATCGCGATCGTGGACGAATGAAAACGTATGCGTTTGATTTTGAAATTGTGCTCATTTGCATTTATATTGAAGCTGTCATAATTGTCGCTGATGATTTGACCTCGTCTGAGGTCATGTGAAAGATAATATATTGTGCAAAATCTTTAATGCAGTCCAAAGAGTAGTATTATATACCGGAAAATGCAGTCTATGCTTGATAAATATAGAAAACGTACAGTCCTATTATCAGTCCGGTCCGTTATTTGGCACGTGGCAAAAGTCGGAACGTTGTTTCCTTTACAAGAGTGTACTGAAATGTCAAAAGCACTGACTTTTGAAATTTCTCATAGAATAAATATTATATAATTTGACAGTGGGAAAGCCGCGCTCCGGCATGAATGCGATCGGAGTGATACCATGGCCTCACAGAAAACCGGCGTGAAACAACACTGTGCTGTGTTTCGCTGCGTGAGAAATGGTAACGGAGGCCCAATCCACGGGAAAGGGGGTCTAAAGGTTGGCAGTTCACTAGTGACTCCACTGGTGTCGCGGGTGTCTATAGGCGGTGGTAATCGATTACCATCAGGCGATCCATCTTCTCGTATGTCACCGATCACTTAAAAAAAAAACAGCGCCCCCATGTCGATGTCACTGAAGTGCCATCTGATCTTGGTAGGTCTGTAGGTACTATGGAACTAGAAATAATAGGTATATCATAATTCCATAAAATAAAATGTCCAGTATTGAAAGAGTTATCCTTTAACTCTTTACCATTGAGGAGTTGACCTTCCACAATCAGCAGAGCCACATGATTAATACCGTCAGGCGTAAATACTGGTGTAGTTTTGAAAAAAACATACACAAACATTACGTGTCTCTATAAAATTTTAGAGTTCCCATAATTTTTTCCAGGATCCCATCATCAGATCCTGATATCCGGTACCAATCCGTGACTATCTACTTTCCAACCAAAAAAAGAATAATCTAAATCGGTTCATAAATGGCAAAGTTATCGGCGAACAAACATAAAAAAAAATAGATATACATGTCGAATTGAGAACCTCTTTTTTTGAAGTTGGTTAAAAAACGTCGCCCAGCACGACACCCCAGTACTAATGGCTTCGCGCTGTTTTTAAGTATGGGTATGGCTTTCTATGTAAAGGCACAGTCTGTTTAGGGTGCATGTATACATTTAGCACTGCCGCAGATATGCAAAAATAATCAAGACAGGGCAGTTACAGCTGTGTCGTTACAGTACCGCCTTTTTTTAAAGATAAAGATAAAAAACATTTATTTGTTAAACACACACGACACACATAATTACAAATGAAGAACAAAAAAAAAACAAACTTCTGATGTTTATACCAGTAAGAACAACACATTAAAACAAAAAAAAAAACCTACAAGTTAAAATATTTAAGGCGGGCAATATATACCTACATTGTGTCCAGGTGTGTCGCGGTGCATACAAAAAGGAACTCACTCAGCTAAAGCCACGACTTAAGGAAGGGGTAGGTACCTTCCTGTAGGCCATGGCGCTGGTATTTTAACTGAAGTCGTCAGAGTCTGACGACTTTTTCCAGTTCAAAGCTAAGGGTGGGTTTCTTAACCTTTTATATGTTACCTACCACAGAAAAGTAGTAAATTGACATAAAAAGGAACATAGGCATTGTTCAGTAAGCGTAAATAATGCAAAATACAATACAAGGATTTCATTTGGTAAATTACAGGATATTATTTAAAAAAAAAACGATTTATTATGAAAGATAAAAAAAATACTTGATTAACTTTTTGGGTACAAAAGAGAACATTAAAAACCCTATATTGTTGGCGGAATGGTGGTATATTTCATTTTATTCTCGGAATCACAAACACATTTTAATTTTAGATTAAAATCTCTTTTTTCGATTTATTTACTTCGCTCTTCAGTCCCAAAGCTCCGCGTAGTAAGTAATTGTTAGCTATTCTAATCAACCACTGTTCCTTAACTCAGAAAGACTAGGTTATCCTAAGATTAAATTAGCAACTCGCAGTATCTCAAACAAGCTTAGAGTCCAGTATAACTTTTTATTAGGCTCAAGTGCTTTTAAGCTCGGTTATCTCACAATTAACCAAAACGAATTTTACAAAGATCAAAATCACTCAAACACTGAACTAGTCCTTTAGCACAAGTCGAAGAACAATGCCTCGCGTGAGTATGACCCTGCAGTAATACCATGTGTGACCAAGAGTTTCCGTTTGTTCCTCAAAATCTATTATATACCCCCACGCAACGTGCATCCCTGGCGTAGGACGACCCGTTTGGTACAGTGGTAGTGAACGCTGCCTTTGGTCCAAGGGTTGTGGGTTCGATCCCCGCACAGTACAAACATTTGTGTGCATGAACATGTCTGTTTGTATTGGTCTGGGTGTTTTCTATGTATTATAAGTATGTATTTACAAAAGAAAAGTATTATATGTATATATGCATTTGTAATCCCACTGTTGATTCTGATATCTGTAACACAGGTGCTTGAGCTACCTATCTCGGAGTCAGGTCAATGTATGTGATGTTGTGAAATATCTATTTATTATTATTTATAGTTTTTTATGGCCTAGTTTTTTTTATTGCATATAAAAAAACTACGTTTCGCAAGGACAGACGCCCTATATTTGCACGTGCTTCATTTGTATCACTCCAAAATAGGCAAAAATACACAAATAATAGCAATTTATCAATAAAGTACTTTTATAGCAGGTGAATAGAATATAAACAGGTAAATAGAAGTACAATTTTATTACGTAAGACATTTGTGACAGGAAAGCTAATGTATAATATTTTCACATTTGAATTAGAATCTACCAATTGACTCTGATCCTTTTTGTAGCTTCGCTCAAATAATATTTTTTACGTTCGGTAGGTTTAAGGAAATGTATGATAATAAATAAAATCTGAAAGGTATGCATGCCTATGATATTACAGCAACATAAAAGGCCTGGAAAACGTCAACGTTATAAATGAGCGAAGAAAGAAAAGAAATATAATTTTTTTGTGAGGATTTAAAACCTTTGAATTGCATCAGCCCATGCGGCTTGTTTTCTGTCAAATCAGTCAATTTCAAATTCATTTTGGCATATAACTTTTTAAAACTAAAATTAAAAATATACCTATATTCTCCTTAAAAATAATAAATAAATTCTCCTCCAATTTTTATTGCATTTTATACCTGAAGGAACGTCTGTTGGTTGAGTGCCATCATTAATAAGGGAAGGATAAAAGCTCAACAGAAGAAATAGATGGATTAACTGCATAATAATTATGACAGAAATGGATCGGTCTATCTGGATAACTCGATGATGAATGACCTACATACGTGTCTTCTCGCAGACCAATCTATACTATTAATAAAGATATAAATCCTTCAGACAGTGGCAACAATTATAGGTAATCCGAAACGTTTGCGCGTTGTAATCGACACTTAGCGCCATCTATTATCATAAAGTGAAATCAATATCACGAACAAGGTGATAAGGCAATGATACGATTAATATTATTAATATATACATAGCAATGAATACGATTCAGTATGAATTAGAAGACAGAAGCGATTAGGTACTACTTTATGTTTCACAATGCTTTTTTTTATATAGGAATTGAAAGAAATTGAGCGATGGAGTTCAGTGCATAAGAACGCACCTTCCATACGGGGGTCATGGTTAGAATCCTAGCATGCACCTCTGGTTTCAAATCTATTTGTGTATTTCTACCAATAATAGCTCGGCGCGTTTCGGATAGTTTTTAAACGTGTAACCATGAATAGTGGTAAGGGTTGCAAAGGTCAGACAGCAGTCGCTTCATTGTAATTACCAAACTGAATGGTTAGTTATTTATCTAAGTCTGGAAAAGTCAAACCAGTGCTATAATTTTATCAAATGGAATAAAACTCCCAGTTAACACAAGATGTCGAGAAGAAAATTTTTATTCTTTTTTTTATGTGATAGGTGGCAGACGAGCAGACGGATTACGTGGTGATAAGCGGTTGCCGCCGCTCATGGACACCCGCGACACCAGTGGAGTCACAAGTGCGCTGCCAACCTTTAACCCCTTTCCCCCGGATTGGGCCTCTGTTACCCTTACTCACGCAACGAAACACACCATAGTGCTGTTTCACGCTGGTTTTATGTGAGGATGTGGTATCACTCCGGTTGAGCCGGCCCATTCATGCCAAAGTGTGGCTCTCCCACGGTCAGTTACACGAGTACCTTCCTGCTAGGTATGCGTGAATTGTAACCACAGGGTTTTATTTTTTTTATGAGATAAATGACAGACGAGCAGACGGAGAGAGAGAGGCAGAGCAGGTCCCCCCCTTTCAACCCCTTACAACCCCCTTTTCGCAATAAAAAGTAGCCTATGTTCTTTCTCAGGGTCTAGATTATCTGTATACCAAATTTCATTTAAATCCGTTGAGTAGTTTTGGCGTGAAAGAGTAGCAGACAGACAGACAGACAGACAGACAGACAGACAGAGTTACTTTCGCATTTATAATATTAGTATGGATGGGTTTGCACTTAACCTCATCTCACCTGATGGAAAGTGACAATAAGGTCTAAGATGTAGCGTGCTTACCCGGAAGAAGTCTATTCACTCTCGACTTAAAGACACCCAAATTGTAGCTCTCTGGGAATACAGAAGCCGGCAAGTTGTTCCATTACTTTTTATTATGAATTTAACTTATATGTATTATTTATAGATGTCGGTGATCGCGTAGTCTCAGCATTGCTCTGCATTGTGGCGCTAAAATTATTATCTAAATAATTTAATAAATAAGGCAATCCAGCTCCCTACCCATCTTTAAAGCCCAAGTTAAATTACATTTCCTTAACCTCTGAGACCACACTTCCTCTCCCCATCTCTTCCTGTCCTTTAATTAAAATCATTCGCATACTTTCAGATCCATTGTTATTATTTGTAGTTGCAATATCCAATTATCTATATTTAATTCAAACATATGTAAGTAGTTTATGATATTTTATGCAGATAGTGTATTAGTATATTTATATTTTATTTATGTATTAATATTTAAACTTTGTATGTAAGTATATAAATATTAATATTGCACTGCCCTACACCTTCATCAAGTGTCCTTTACCCAAAGGTTGCCTGGAAGAGTTTGCTTATAGTAATAAGGCCGCCTTCGTTGTACATATCCTGTAATACCTAGTATTAAGTTTTCTTACTATACTTTGAGTACAATAAAAGTATATTCATTCATTCATTCATTCTAAATATCCAGGGACGGCTCTAGCCGAAGAAGCACCTGGGCACAATCAATAACCTGGCGGCCTCTTCATTCAAAATGCGCGAACAAAATGGAATACTTACAACATGTTCGACTATCTATGGGCAGTCGCTTCATTGTAATTATTAGACATCCCTAATCCAATATCATGGGCCAAGCGTACCCCGGGCTTCGAAGCGACAGCACTGGACGCAACTGGGAATCATACGCTAAGATGAGGAAAACAATCAGTACTCGTACCCGCTCCTTGCGGAGCGTTACAGTGGAGGTTCTATGTGTAGCGAGGGGACTCTCGGCGCCCTCTAGCCTCCGGCGCCCGGGTGCACCGCACCCCCTGCACTGTAGGACGCAACTTGATTGTTGTATCAAAGAATTTTGAAAGATTGTATCATTGCGGTAGCCATAGGTAGCAAACTTACTGCGTTTTCAATGCATTTGATGGGGATTGTGTATTGCAAATAATTAATGTCTATTAATTATTTACTGTAAAATTGCAAGGGTGGTTTCATTTGGAGTACAAAGTCAATGGATGATACCAAGGACAACGTGAGCTTACTTCCCGCCTCGAAGAATGTTCGTTCTTCGTTCGTTCGTTCGGCAACTGGTTGTAGCCAATGTGACCGGAAGTTCGGAACGACTCTCCGGCCCTCTCTTGGATTGAAACTCTTTTTAGTTTAATTTAAGCTCGTAATTGTTTACATAACCTAGACTACTTCATAGAACCAGTGAGTACCCTAAGCAAATGTTATAAAGGCCGACATTCACCCTTCAGTTCTAAAAAATCTACATAATCTGAAAAATCTACTCTAAGGAACTTATACTTTTAAGTTTGCGTCGCCAAGTCGCATGCTAAATTTGCGTTTAAGTATATTCAAACCTTTTCAATATTCACGGGCAATCTTCGATAGGAATTTACAAGGTATTATAACGCTGATCAACTTTTTTCTTTAAAATCTTGAAAGTTCTTATTTTTTCCACTAACATAAGAAAGGATTCCTTGTTAATTTTGCCACTAATGGTTGTGAGAGAAGGCGGAGACAAGATACCTATAATTCTTTAAAACATATTATAAAAACTGCGCATAACGCAGTTCTTTCTATAAACGAGGTTACTAATTACTAACCTCACAGACTCGTGGCAGACGGAACAGTATTTCTGTTAAGACAATTAAGTAAGTTTGCAACATCCACAGGACAGGTATTGCTTATATTGTGAGTCAATTACATGTATTTTAAGTAATGATGTTATATTGGCAATGAATATTTTTCCATTTACATTTTTCATGTTTTTTTTTATTGTTTAGTTACATACCACAGACTCTAGGTCTGTACCTTTGTTTGCTAATTAAAGAGTTTATTTGCTTGCTTACTAGTTATGTTTTTAGCACTGCGCACAAAAATGACTTAATAATACATGTTTCATGTTCAAAATGGTCAGGTCAAGGTTTGCGGTTGTTACTGTATGTTTTTAAACCAGATGCACTATCATATTTGTTGGTGTAACCTTTAAAGTGCCAGCAAAAAAAAATGTTGATATATTCTGTTAGGGCTTGTCACCATGATTTTTACATGCCAAAATTTGGCATAACAAAAAAAAAGTTAATTCACTGAAAATGTATGAAAGTATTAATTTTTAAACTCAAATAAAACCAAGCGTAATGACCATACAGCGTTGGCGTCATAGTAATAAATACTCAGGTGTTCAAGTATTACAGAATACTGCAAAATAATTTACTGGCCGGCACTTGGATCAAAAAAGAGGATAAATAAATAAATATTTCACAACATCACATACATTGATCGGACATGACTCCGAGATGGTAGTTCAAGCACCTGTGTTACGGATATCAGAACCAACAGCGGAATTACAAATATATGTATTCATATAATACTTTTCTTTTGTAAATACATACTTTTAATACATAGAAACACCCAGACCAATACAAACAGAAATGCTCATGCACACACATGTTTGTACTGTGCGGGGATCGAACCCGCAACCCTTGCACCAGAGGCAGCATTCACAACACGTAGTGATTATATTCTCTTGGTTCACTACCAGTGATCCAAAAGGGGTCGTCAACGGGATGTCCTTTCTACATCAGTTGAACGGAGTACGAGTTTGGGGTTCCTAATTCAATTTGAAGTGGCACTTTCATTGTTTAACTTGATTCTACCGAAGGTAATTAGTGTCAAGTTTCGCTAATATCAATTTATCAAATTCGGTGCTATTATTGAAACCCCTTACTGTACGTACGGACCTACACGTATAGTCCTTTTTTATGTCATAGGCGGCAGACGAGCAGACGAATCACCTGATGGTAAGCGATTGCCGTCGACCATGGACACTCTCAACACCTGTGGAGTCACAAGTGTGCTGTCAATCTTTAAACCCCCCTTTCCCCCGGATTGGGCCTCGGATAGCCTCACTCACGCAGCGAAACAGAGTAGAGACGCTGCTTCACGCGCCGGTTTACTGTGAGGCCGAGGTATCACGGTCGAGCCGACCCATATATGCCGAAGCGAGGCTCTTGCTTCAGATACGCAGGACAAATTTCACCATCATAAGGAGATAAGATAAAAATCTTGGTAGCAATTAATGTACCTAAAATTGAGACGGAAAAACAGAAAATGGATAGGGAGGGTACCTATCCATTTTTACTACTTATCATCGGATATATTATAATATCAATACAATCCCGATGTTTTTCACGAGCAATCCATTCGGGCAACCAGGGAGTAGAAAAAAAAATAGAAAATAGCTGAGTCAATGTAGGTACCTCATTATTCCCGAAATAAAGCAGTGATAGACAATTAGCTTTGCTTTCTTTACTTGAGCATATCTACTTACATACGACATACGAAATTCTAATCGAAATATTGCGATAAAAAATGTCTTTTTTATCGCAACATTTCCATTAGAAATGAAGAGAAAATACATTTATTGACAATCACCAAACACAGCAAAATAGTTAACAGAGAAACAAGCTAATATTACAAAACGAATAATCACAGTTGGAACAAATAACACGACACAAATACATACATACAAGAGAGACAATGCAAAGAGAAGAGATGTGTTAGTGTCGGGTCAATCAGGTTTCGACCTCAACATTTGCTGATACGGTATTATCTGAGATGCCGCAGCAGCGCTGGTATTCTGGTGGGACCTGGTTGCGAGTGTGTGTGTGGTAAGTGTGTAAGTAGATAAAAAAATAGAACTTTTTAAGACAAAATGTCGGTATTATAATATTCCAAAATTTGGTGTGTATAAAGCAATAACTATCGACCATTTTCCAAGTAAGTTTTTCAATTTATTTCCAACCGTTAACAGTCAATAAATTATTAAAAATGTTTTTACATGACCAACGACACATAAGTTATGACGTGGCGTTTGTTTATGGAACTTATGGAGTAACGCTCTCACGGAAGAGCCTCCATTATTCCTTCGATACGAAGTTCCATTTGCAAAGAATTCATATTGAGGTATAAAAGAGTACCTAAGTACTCCGTGACTTTAATGTAGTATTATTTATTTACAATGCGAGAGATCTTTTTTGGCTGTTCACGATAATAAACTTCGGAACTAAGGTTTTATTCTTAGTACATTTTCATATTGCTAACTCTTCACCAAGAAACATTTAAAGCAGGTTCAAAACCGCCGTATCTAGGTATGTCTTTTTTATCTAAACAGCACATTTGCAACACTGTGCCTACCACCTAATAAATCAAGGCAAATATTGTGAACTTGTAAGCTTATCTTTATGAGCAACCCGAGGCTGGCGTAACTTAACAATCAGTTTTCAATCAGTGTTCAGTCATCTGGGTCCAACAGCTATTCGTGTCATTGGTTGTTCGCCTTCGTCAACGCCTCTATGTGTCTATAAAGTATCAAAGTTGTTATGCTCTTATGCAGTAATTTCAGTAACGTCACCATGTTAAATTTGATGATACTAATTTCCCTTTTGAATGTATGGTATCTTATATAAACTGGAACTGCTAAAACGCGCATTATATTAGTATAATCTGGTTAGGTATTCCTTCTAGAAAAAGAGAAAACAGTTTAATAAATTAGAATAGTATGTATTTGGTAAAAGTTAAGTACAGTTTCAGAAAAATAGTTTTTTAGATTTTCGCGTTGCATTATAACTATAATGTATCAAGACGAGAATTAACACGATATTTATTTTGTGAAACAACATTGTGTACTCACATACAATACAATGTTGTTTCACATAATAAATATCGTGTTAATTAACGTCTTGATACAATACAGTTTTAGAAACTTTCTTGTATCGCAGAAGTAGTTCATAATTGAATATTTTTTAACTTAGGTACTCGTAAACTGTCGGGATAACAAACTAAACCTACAATTTGAGCCAAAAGTTGAAGTTTTGGAAACTCCCTAAGGGATAGCGCTAACTTTTTAATCTCATATTTTATAAACTTTTGTTAAAAAGGATATACGTAATAAGTCTTTGACCGTTCTATTTGCAATAGTTATTAAGAGGTAATAAATATACACCGTTATTTTTTTTTATCGTTTACATCCCGAATACCTAATAATAGGTATCGCAAATAAAGTCCATTTAGCATGTTAGATCAACAAAATAAACAAAAATAAAATCCGCCATTATTCGCGTACATTAATTAATAATATATATTTTTAATAAATAATAAATATTTCAAAACATCACATACATTGATTTGACTCCGAGGTAGCTCAAGCACCTGTGTTACGGATATCAGAATTAACAGTGGGTACAACAACAACAACAAAATACATACTTATAATACATATAAAACACCCAGACCAATACAAACAGAGATATTCATGCACACAAATGTTTGTACTGTGCGGGGATCGAACGGGTCGTCTTAACATTATTGCCGGAAGGATATTTTATTTTGTCAATTCATCGATGTATTTCTTTTCTATTGTAAATAATATCTATCTTTCTTTGTAAATACACATCAATAATTTTTGTTCTCTTATTTTTAACAGTAATATGTTTATTATGAAGGTAATGTAGGTAGGAATGAGATTTGTGATTGTAGTGAAATGGAAGTTACAACAATATGTATTATGTACTTTATATTCTTCTATACTATTTATAAAAAGGTTAGTCCACAAACTAAGAAGTAGATACTGGTAAATCTTACAGACAGCGGCAACGCTTATAAGGAATGCAAAAACAAGAAACACTTGCGCAATGTAATATGTGCCTAGCGCCATCTATTGGTATAACTGAGGTCCCGACACAAAGTGACGGCGGGCCACTACTAAATAATAAATATCAGGCAAACGCGTATCATCCATCATTTACCTCATCGTCGCTTTCCATCAGGCACGATTGTGGTCAAGCGATAGCCTATAGTTAGTCCATATCCAGCAGAAAAAATGTTGTCTTTCTGCTACGTACGCCCTTCGTTGAGACGGATTTTCTAAATTTATATTGGAAACCACATCTATATTTTATACATGAGTTGCATTGTATTACAAAGAATAACTATCGATTTATCTAAAATGTAATATTAGTACCTACATTTTTTACCTAATGTTTTTAGTAACCTAACACCTGTTTGATAACGAATGTGTGTAAGCCGATCTTAGGATTGGATAAATCAAATTTGTCCTTAGTATTTCACATTACACCGCCTTTTCTAGAATTCTGCCACGTTTTTTCGATGTTATTACATATTTTCGGATGTCTGTCTGTCGCCTGTATCGTTATAATAATAATAATAAGCAGAAACACACCTACACTCGTTTTTATGGTACTGACTCCCGACAGGAAATAACGGAGACCTATTTTCAGACAAGAATAAGGTAAACAAATCCCTAAAGAATGTTTAGCTTCCGTTGACGAAGGATCATGAAATTTGACAAGAAATAAGTAGCTACAAATAAGCAAACGTTGAAAGTTTTAGTTACTTTACAAACTTGCACCAAATTTCGAATTATTCCTTTTCGAATTTTTGACGACCCGATTGGAACAGTGGTAGTGAATGCTACCTCTGATACAAGGATTGCGGGTTCGATCCCCGCACAGTACAAACATTTGTGTGCATGAACATGTTTGTTTGTATTGGTCTGGGTGTTTGCTATGTATTAATAGTATGTATTTACAAAAGAAAAGTATTATATGTATATATTTGTAATCCCACTGTTGATTCTGATATCCGTAACACAGGTGCTTGAGCTACCTATCTCGGTGTCAGATCAATGTATGTGATGTTGTGAAATATTTATTTATTTATTTATTCCTTATTATGCTCGTAGCTACGTACTCCTAAATTAACGAGTCTCCAAGTAGGTGAGAACTGTGTCAGTGTGTGAGTCATTCACACTTACCTCACAATTTTAGTATAATATTAAGTATAATGTTTTACCACGACAAGGATTTAATTTAAGTCAGGAAGTCAATTAAAGGGCCTATTTTGACGCAATCGGCAACACATTAATAATACTTAGTATCGTGTATCTTATATGCTTGGTCAATTTCAAGAATGAATAGTCGCCATAGCAAAAAAGTGGTGATCCTTATAATAAAGTTAAGTGTGTCAAAAGTTTCAGAAAAATAAAAATGAGTATAATTACCCATAAATTTGAGATACCAACAATTCGAGACGTGCAGGTTTCCTTTGTGGTGTATAAATGTATATCTATCTATAATATATAAAGCAGACGTAAAGTTTTTAATAAATATACACTAAACTTCCAAGAAGTTCAGCTTTAAACATATAAAAAGTCAAAAAAAATTGTAACCTTCTTAGGGTTTAAGTTCAACAGAATAATGACACAGGTTTGTGAGATGTAATTGTTTAGGATCCAGACATATTATATTAGACCCGATTGAAAAGACGCTTAATGTGTCTTGGCCCTTGGAAAGTTTCAAAGGTCGAATAAACGACCTTCTTTCATTTATAACATAGACGAGATTGCGTTATTTTTTGTCACCATAGTAACCCATTACTGAAACTACATTATTCTTAACCGTTTTTAATGCATAAACTCACATCTTTCACAGATTCTTCGAAGAGTGTACCTAATGGAAAAGTACTCCAGTGCGAATCCGATCTTGAGTGCTCGAAGTGTTACATTTGACTTAGGAGGTCCTTATCGTTTGGTGGTCGTTCTCATGTAAACTGAACCCTCCGCCGACGAATATGACACCAAATTCCCGCAATGCCGCAGCGCTAATATTGTCAGTAGTATTGGTTTGACATAATGTGATACCCAGGTACTTATATACTTGGGCGCGTCCCCATTACGCGAACAGTGAGCGGCTGACTGGAAGGCCCAGAAGATTCTCAACGTGAAGGTTTTTCGACTCACTATTTTCTTCTTTACGTTTCCGTTCAAAAGGTGATCTCCCTTATACAAAATAGGTCTAATTCTAATAGTTGAAACTTTTTTGTCTCATTACTGGCTTTTTTTATTCTGTGGAGTTACCGAGCAATTTTTCGATTTGAAGCTTAGATTAAATCAAAATAGCGGAAGATACACCCAATTAGTCATTGGATACACCACGTCCCATCAATTAGACAACTGTCAAAAGGAGAAAGTAGGGTAAAAAAAATAACTAATTACTAAATCATTTATTTTTCAACAGTCGAAATTATCATGTTGGTACTATTATAAATTATTATTGAATGTTATATTTACTTAACGTTGACTTTTCTTCGAATAGGGACAGTTTGTTTCACTTGTGTCTATAAAATCTGAATGTTGCCCTCGATTATTATGGGATCCCATCGTCAGACCATTCCTGGGAACCATACTCTTTAAAAAATAATACAAAGTGATTTAGTCATCTTCCAGTAGGTAGGTAGGTAGGTACCTACCTAGTTGGGGAACGTGCATAAAAAATGAACCTCCTTCTTTTTATAAAGTCGGTTAAATATTATAAATATGTTTTTTTTTAATTACACATTTTGCACTACTATGTACTACTACTCTGAATAAATTAACAATAAATATTTTTATGCTGACGATATCTCTGTGTGACGTAATATCACTTAACTCGTCACACATGGGTATAATATCGTATATTTCTATCTCGCTTGGCAAAATGGCGATCAAAACATTGTAAAATATTGAAATATCATAAGAAATTAAAAAATATCTTGTTTTACGTTTTGAATTATATGTACAGCGCGTAAAAGCGCACGTAGGCATTTTGATAGCCTTTATCCCACTTAAAAACAATTAATGAATATTTTTGGGTGACGCAACCGCTTGTCAGATTCTGACATTTGCGACTGAGTGCAATTAGGCGCCGGGCCTTCCGCTATTTTGATTAATCTAAGATTTGAAGTGCTCCGATATTTGATCCAAAGCTATATTATTAACACTAGTCTCTGAATAAAAGACATTTTGACGCGTCATTATAAGAGCACGATAATATGCCAGGTCATACTTTTTAGAACATTTCATTTATTCGTATATCATATATTTCTATCGCTTAACTTAAACAATACTCTTCATATCAAATTTTAGAAATGAAATGCTTTTTACTAAGTGCCATCGGCTTATCAAGATTGGTACCTACTCAAAAGTGGTGAAATTATCTAATTTCTAAAGGCCCAAATGAAAACAAAAGAGTCATATTTTTTCCTCAGTCATTTACGGTTTAATTTGATTGAGTTGAGAATCGATTGGCTGGACCATAGACTTGGATGCCGATTTTAATCCTATGAGCTGGACAGATTTAATAATGAGAGAATATTTTTGTGATTACCCTATACACATAGGGTGTAATGTCATTGTCTAAAGTTAAAGACCCTAGTTATATAAAGATTAATTTTGACTTAACATAGTCTGTGCCTACATTAGTAGAGTTTTTTTTGTAGACACTCAACTTTTAGTTTTATCTTTGTAGATAGCTAAGTACCTATATTTGTCAATGCTGACTCACTTAAGCTGATTTCAAATTTTCATTAGTACCTTTTACCTTGTAATTCAGTTTGGCTAATTTGAATGAATATTCTTAAAATGAAAATGAGATTTTAGGTTCGTTTGATAAGTATTCCTAATTTCAGTTCTAACTAAGACTAAGGAGAACTAAGGTCACAGACATAGCTCAAAGAATTGCATGTCTGAAGTGGCAATGGGCAGGGCACATAGCGAGGAGAACAGACGGCCGTTGAGGCGGAAAGATACAGGAAGTCGCAGGCGTGGCAGGTCCCCCACAAGGTGGACCGACGATCTGGTGAAGTTGCGGGAATCCATTGGATGCGGGTGGCTCAGGACCGATCCTGTGTGGAGAATATTCTGGGAAGCCTATGTCCAGCAGTGGAGGTCTATTGGCTGAAATGATGATGATAGGTAGGTACTTTATGAACTGTTTGAAGTCTTACCATATGCGTGAGCGTGACTCTGCGTGATATGTGAACATTTGTCATAAAATTTTACATGATGACTTGACAGAATATATTAGGCAGAATCAGAATATATTAGATGTATTAGGCATAGAATATAAAAATAGTCTGGATGGTCATCAACATCATCAGCCCATTTAAGTCTCCACTGCTGGGGCACGGGCCTCCCTCAATCACATGAGGGGTAATTGCCATACTCACCACGCTTGGCAGACGGGTTGGCGAGGGTTTTGATATAAATGCAGAGTTTTCCTTCTCTGGGTGCTGATGATCATGCCAGCAGCTTTACCTTAGTCGCCTTTTACGACACCTCGGTAAGAGTGAGGGTGGCCTATTCTACTCTGCCGGGGACCACACGGCGAGTCTGGTAAGTACTAGGTAAGTAACTTTAGGATAGGTTAGGGTGACCACAAACTGCGATTATATGTAATAAATAAATAATAAATATTTCACATTACGTTTGCCAAGACGCGGTCTCCACTCTAGAATTCGTTTACCCCATCGGTTGTCGGCCAGCCCACTGCCACTTAAGCTTGCTGATCCGGTGAGCAATGTCGTTGACTTTGGTTCTCTGCCGGATCACCTCAATAACGTAAACGTAATGTAATGCAAACGTAATGTAGGGCGCCCTCTGGCTAGGTGGGGGGACGATCTGCGCAGGATGGCTGGCAAGAGCTGGATGCGAGAAGCCATGGATACATCACAGTGGCGAACAATTGGAGAGGCCTACGTCCAGCAGTGGACTGCGATAGGCTGATGATGATGATGATGAAATATTTCACAACATCACATACATTGATCAGACTCCGAGATAAGTAGCTCAAGCAGCTGTGTTACGGATATCAGAATCAACAGTGGGATTACAAATATATACATATAATATCAATCAAAAGTCTGATTTTTTTAAATGCAAATACTCGTATTATAATTTTGTAAATTGATGATGAGAAATGAGTACACTGCTATCCATTTATTTATTACGTAGAGGAGATTGCCTCTCTGATGTGGTGGGAGACTGTCTCTATGGTAAAGTTGGTACAAATCTGTATTACGTTACGGGTCACCACATAATATGGTTCATCATCAGCAACCCACACTCGTCCACTGCTGGACATAGGTCTCCCCTAATGCACGCCACTGCTCCCGATTTTCGGCCACTCTCATCCAGCCCACACCAGCCAGCCTTCGAATGTCATCATCCCATCTTGTCGCAGGGCGTCCTACACTACCTTACTGAGTCGCGGTCTCCACTCAAGGACTTTACGGCTCCAACGGCTGTCAGTTCTGCGGCTAATATAATAAAAATAATAATAAATAATAAATATTTCACAACATCACATACATTGATCTGACTCCGAGATAGGTAGCATCAAGCACCTGTGTTACGGATATCAGAATCAACAGTGGGATTACAAATATATATATATATATATATAATACTTTTCTCTTGTAAATACATACTTATAATATATAGATAACGCCCAGACCAATACAAATAGATATGTTCATGCACACAAATGTTTACTGTGCGGGGATCGAACCCGCAACCCTTGCACCAGAGGCAGCGTTCACTACCACTGTTCCTAAACGGGTCGTCAAATATGACCTAGCCCACTGCCACTTTAGTTTTCTAATTCGGTGGGCTATGTCGGTGACTCTGGTTCTCTGTCGGATTACATAATTTCTGATGCGGTCCTTCAGAGATACTCCGAGCATAGCCCTTTCCATAGCTCTTTGAGCGACTTTGAACCGGTGGACTAGTCCAGCCGTGAGTGTCCACGAGAAGACTGACGAAGTTTACCAAAATGCTGCCCAGCCTAGCTGAATCTTCTATTGGCTTTTCTCTCGAAGTTGTTTTTGCCTAATTTGGAGCGTTTGTCCTAGATAGACATATTCCTGAACAACTTCGAGAGGTACTCCATTAACAGCGACCGGTCCCGGATTCGTTGATCCGGGTACGGATTGATACGGATAACCGGATCAACGAGCATCATATGGTTACTACTATTTGATTAACGGGCAACCAGCATATCTATAAAATTTCATAATTTACAATTTTTTTTTTTATAATTTTTTTTTGATATAGGTGGCAGACGAGCCGACGTACTCCGACGAGCTCTCCCACTGTAAAACTCTATGTCACTTACGTTATGATACAACGTTTCGATTTTTCTTATTGCGAGTTTTATCGTTTATAAGACAGGCCGGCAAAGTAGCAAGCGGGTCACGCTGAAGATAAGCACACATCAGCCACACAAGAACGAGTTTAGATGTATTGACTTTTAGGAAGGTGTAGGCTCGTTTCTTAAAGACTTCAATGTCGTACCGAGTTGCAGTACCTATTTTACGTGTAACTAATATTTTTTGTAGAGCTGTAACATGCCAGTGTCAAAACAATGAGTTAAGAGAGAAAAGTAACTCATAATTAGTTTTTTTTTGTTTATTATCAGGTTTATTTTTCACCTTATTTAATTATTTAAAATACTTTGTTTAACTATTTGCATCTGTATTTTAATACTTAGCCCTCAAGACCAAAATTTCTTGTTAAGACCTTAGAGAAGTGGAAATAACTGACCAAACCAGCGCTGAATGGGTGCCAGCCCCTCATGCCAGCATAAGCTGAGTTATTTCCAATTGTCTCCATATATTGCTGTATAAACAAACTGTTAAAACTGTATGTACCTAAACTGTGCAATAAGAGAGCAATAAACAATTTTTTATTCATTATTTATTTATTTAAAGTACTTAGCATGCCTCTCGTTGTTAGTAGTAATAGAACAACAAAGCTCGTTCGCCTTTTTATGATGGCTACATGGAATTACCGCATTGAATAGTTCTCATCTAATCTTTAAATGGAGCGTCATTTGTTTTTGTAGGTTTATAGACTAACGCTTAACTAAATATGCACCTGATGGAAAGCGACGATGAACACTAAGATGATACGCCTTTGCCTAGAAGGTGCCTGGTTCCTCTTGACTTAAAGATGTCCAGATTAATAATGGTCAGGAAAAACTGACCTCGGCAAGGAGTTTCATTCCTAATAAGGTATTTAGATATGTATTACCAGGCTTTGAATTTATACGGGGTATATTAAGGTGGCGGGTAGGGCACACTAGCGACGCCAATCGATTTTAATTTTTAGCTACTAAACCGGATCTATTTTAAACGATTTTGGCTACAACCGCTCGGCAAACACTTATACTATTTATTTAATAACCATGCACAAATGCGGACCCAACATTTGTACGCGAAAAAATGATTCACGTTAAAAGTAACCGCTTTTGGCTGTAATCAATTTTTCGCGTACAAAAACGGACCCAACATTTAGGCATGGTTATTGAATAAATTGTATAGGTAAGTGTTTCCCGAGAGGTTGTAATCCCGAAATTGTTTAAAATAGATCTGGTTTAGTAGCTAAAAATTAAAATCGACTGGCGTCGCTAGTGTGTCCTACCCGTCACCTTAAATGGTTCTTCGCACAGGAATCAAGCACCTACAAAATGTGTAGGCGTATTTGTAATTTAGTCGGTAGAATAGCCACGTGGTACGTCTACGTACCGCGACGTAAGTTCAAATCCTGCCTAAACACGTAACGATTTTTGTAAGTGTGGTATGTACAGTTCTGAGGAACCGAATATTTTAGCACAGTAGATTAAATTGACCGGAAAAGCAAGGCGTAATTCTCAAAATACGTCTAATGAATTAGGCGGAAATCTCTGGAAAACTGCTCAATTATTCTTTTTGCTTTAATTAGAATGCTCAATGGCTTTACTAATCACACGTAAGAGTTCAATGTTCCTTTAATTTCCTAAGGAAATCAAAATTTCTCAGATAAGTAACCAGCAACCGTTTCAAGCCGCGTGGTCCCCGGCAGAGTAGAATAGGCCACCCTCACTCTTACCGAGGTGTCGTAAAAGGCGACTAAGGTAAAGCTGCTGGCATGATCATCAGCACCCAGAGAAGGAAAACTCTGCATTTATATCAAAACCCTCGCCAACCCGTCTGCCAAGCGTGGTGAGTATGGCAATTACCCCTCATGTGATTGAGGGAGGCCCGTGCCCCAGCAGTGGGGACTTAAATGGGCTGACGACGATGAACCGTTTCAGAACCTTTTCAAAACAATATTTCAACTTCATACGGTTCAAATAATTAATTAGATACTTTGAGGTAGAGTATTGAGATTATATAAAACTGACTTTGACGAGTAATTACTTAACATATTGTGTCAAGTATCTACTTAATTAATTATGTGTATATATAAAAATATAGATAATTATTATGTATTTAATTTCTTTTAGATTTTTTATTCGGGAACATAAGTTCACATCTCACGTAGCAAAAAAATAGTTGCTTCGTGTAGTGTAATATAAACATTCTCATCTTATTATTTTTATTAAATTAAATACAAATACAGTCATCATCATCATCATCAGCCCATTTAAGTCCCCACTGCTGGGGCACAGGCCTCCCTCAATCACATGAGGGGTAATTGCCATACTCACCACGCTTGGCAGACGGGTTGGCGAGGGCTTTGAAATGCAGAGTTTTCCTTCTCTGGGTGCTGATGATCATGCCAGCAGCTTTACCTTAGTCGCCTTTTACGACACCTCGGTAAGAGTGAGGGTGGCCTATTCTACTCTGCCGGGGACCACACGGCTCGTGCACAAATACAGTACTTATTACTAAATCAGATAATTCAATTAGTCCAGTCAATTAGTTCACTGATTAATATGTTACAGTATTTCGTTCAATTTGCGGCGAAAGCTCTCGGTCTCGTTGAATTGGCGATTTATCAAAGTAATACATCACGCACGAGGTTGCATAGGTGGATAAACTATACTTATTCATTTGCATTATCCAGTAATTGGTTCGGAAATTACGGTCGGTTATCGTATACCTATCTCGATTCTGATTAAACCTGTGTACCTACTCCGTATCATTTAGCGATAACAAGGTTTTTTGGGTTCCGTAGCCAAATGGCAAGACACGGAACCCTTGTAGATTCGTCATGTCTGTCCGTCTGTCCTTCCGTTCGTATTCACAGCCACTTTTTTCCGAAACTATACTATTGAAACTTGGTATATAGATATTTTATGTGGGTTAGGTCTTTAAAAATGAAGTTGAGGTTTCTAATATATATTTTTTCTGAACTTAATAGTAATAAGAATTAAGAAATAAGAAATCGATTGAGACCTCATTAGTCATATTTTACTGTTGCTTGTTGTCTGTTAATATTGTCTGTAATGTTGTGGGTCGTGCGCTCAGTGAATAAATGTCGATCTATACATCCGTCTTACTCCCTTATCGAGGGCATTATACTGATGATAACAAACATTTTCCCCAAGGAACAAAGGGTCTAATCTCAAAAAAATGATTTTCCTCCCCATACAATTTGCACCAATCAGCTGAATACTTTTGTATGGGACGGTGTTTTTTTTTTGAGATAAGACCCTATGTTCCTCGGGGGAAAATGTTTGTTTTCATCGGTATAATGCTCTCAATAAGGAAGTGTAGGTATATCTATCTCTTTTAACTATTATTTTGACGGTAAAGGAAAACATCGTTAATAAACCTGCACGTTTCGGATATATTCTGATTTGTGCAAGCATGATTCAGGTGGTCTGGTTTGCCTTGTTAAGGTGACGGGTAGGGCACACTAGCGATGCCAATCGATTTTAATTTTTAGCTACTAAACCGGATCTATTTTAAACAATGGACAACAATTCAAATTTTTAACATGCCCATATTGTTTTTTTATATGAAAGTAGACATAAAATGAACAGACCCATATTTTTTCTTTTTTCAAAATTTGTCCATTTTCATGCATAAAATAATTATTGAAATTCTTTTTATTCTAAATAGACGTAAGCGCCAAATGACGTCATCGGACGGCTGAATACAGCGATATTCCTTTGCTTATCATTGTTTTAATAAAAAAAGGTACTACTGTCAAAGGTAAATAATACTAGTGTCAACATTGTCAACGTCATTCATACATTCAACGTTGACAAGTTGTCTTTTTTTTTGACAGTTACATGTCATGAGTTTGGCATTACGTAAATTTAAAACTATAATGTGCTAAGCAAAGAAATATTTTACATTCTGCCGTCCGATGACGTCATCTTACGTTTTTTTGTTTTTAATTTTTTTCTCAGTAAATAACCAATATAAAAAATTAATAAATATATATTTGCGCAGCGGAAAAGTAAATAAAGAAATGGTATTTTTTGTTTCAGAGCTTAGCAATTTTGAAATGTTGTCCATTGCGGGGATACAATCTCGGCAAACACCTATACTATTTATCTAATACTTATAGTTAACTGTTTCGTCTGCTTTTGCACTCGAATTTTGGATTACCGCCAAAACGGACCCAACATTTGTGCATGATTATTTCATAATTAATATTAGTATTTGCCAAGAGGTTGTAACCCCGAAATCGGTTAAAATAGATTCGGTTAGTAGGTAAAAATTAAAATCAATTGGCGTCGCTAGCGTGCCCTACCCGTCACCGTAATGGGTCGTGAAGATCTAACGGCAGTCGCTTCATTGTAATTACTAGAGATGCGCCGAATATTCGGTTCGTATTCGGAATTCGACATTTTCGGCATAATTTTCACTATTCGTATTCGGCCGAATAATTCGGTTTGAGTAATATTAGTTTTATTGCTACATGACTTTGAATAGATCTAAAAGGCAAAAGTAATTATGTATGATTTATGTTTTATATGTAGAACTTAAATAAACAAATGTAAAGGTAATAAAATGTAGCAAATACACATCAAAGCAATATTGAATCCCTTGGTCAGCACATTTATTTCTTATGCTATCTATTAGTTAGTAGGTATATTCAACATTTATTTGAAACGCTAAATCAAAATTTATCTACTTTTAACTCACTTTTAGTAATAAAAGGCATTGAAGTGAAATTCTGTTAATGTTTCTGTTATTATAATCACATTATCATAACATATAACCTAACTGTGCGTTGTTTTTCAAAAGAGTTGTGATGTAGCGTACATTGTTGGAACCTGTTAGCGCGGAAAACCGTGAACCGAATAATTCGGCTGAATATTCAGTTCGGTTAATCTTGAATCATGGTCTAAGCGCACCCCTGGCTCCAAAGCGACGTTGAGATGAGATGATGTACCTATTAGTTTATTTAGGTATTAGTGACCCGACCTCACTTTGTTCTTTTATATCAATGTTTATTAGTTGCACTTTGTACCAATAGATGTCGCCAGGTGTCGATTACATCCCGCAAGCGTTTCGTGTTTTGGAATTAAAGCAATAAGCCCATAAGCATTGCCGCTGTCTGTAGGATTTACCTCTTTATAAATAGTATAGATAAGACGCAGATTCCTTCTGGCATACCGGATGTCAATCAGCGGCGGTCGGCGTGATGTGATCACCACCATAAAAAGTACTCTGTGATCACCACTCACCGTGAATTAGGTGATCCACCACTTGCTCGTTTCTCTCTCTTGCCAGTAAGATAAGATAACGACTGATTTTTCTTTTAAGATCACAGGGTTTTATACAAAACCCTAACAAAGCTTTCACTCGGAGACAATCTTAAAAAAGCCTACACCTTTGAGAACTAGAAAATAAGAATTTTCTTTTTTATCAGTTGCAGGAAATAAATTACTGAATCATTCCAGACACAGACGTAGAAATGTTTAATAACTAATGTATTCTGGGAATCAAATTTGGGAGTAGGTACCTTCTTGAAAGAGAATGTGTGAATCATTATCCAGAGCGAGGTAGATCACAGTACCTATTTTAAAAAAAGATATACCAACATCTAAATATGGAGCTCATTTTTTCATCTTATATAAGTAAAAGGCTTAGTGGGTATATTACTATATCCAATTTGCTGCATATTATGGCCAGTTTTTTTAGAAGTTTACCAAATCCAATGTAGAGTCCGCGCCCCGAATGGAGACCTGCGGAAAATCACGGAACTAAATTTTGAGATTCCTTGTGTCTATCACAATCAAGCTCAAATTCGAATGTTCATGGCGACTAAAGCGCGATTTTCACGGGCTTTCTTTGGTGGAATGGACTCTAGGACCCTATTTAAGGAGACAGTTTTAATTTGAGTCTTCTTTGTCTAACGACCGCACTCAGAGACGTCATTTAAGCTAATGTTCATTAACTTTAGTATCGGTAGTCGTTATGCGTATCAAAATAAGTGTCAATATTTTATATTAAGTAGCCAACTAAGTTAATCAACGACTCTTGAGTGTGGCAGTAAGACCTCATGATGTGATTTCTACGCAGGCCCATGTGACAATTATCACACTCGAAATTTAAGTTAAAAGTGGTACCTATGCTGAGTGTGAAGTAAATAGTGTGTACAAAATAAGCTTTAAAACTCAAAATATGTTCTGTTCTATGTTATTAAATATCTTGAACAATAGAACAGAATAATTTATTGTCAAGTGTTCCAAATTGTTGTTACAAGAATTTGGTTGGTATCATCATTGCCCATTTCGGATGTCCAGTAAGTGAGATACAGAATTTAATTTAATAAAAGAAAGAAAGAAAATTCTGTTTCCATGTTATGTCTTAATTTTATAACAATCAATAAATAAAAAAAAAATGGCGGCCACTAGACGGTAAAAGCCAAAGCAAAACAGCGCTATCACACAAGTCGTCTGTCAGTGCAGCGGGAGCCGCAAACAACCGCGCTCACCCACCACACGAATTTAGTGTGTACTACGAAGATGACTCACCACCTACGGTCACCGCAGCACAGTATAACAAAAGCTACTCTTGTTAGGTATACGGTCGTCGAGGAGCTCATTTTGCTTAGGTGGACGTTGGCCGCAAGCGGGGTCAAACGGCAATTCGTACCAAACGGTTCAAATATACATTATACTTCGTTGCTGCATCCTATGAGATTTAATAAACCATGTAGTACGTTTTACGTCGTACTGCATCATCACACGAATTTTAGATCTTATTTTAAAGAAATAAAAATAAAAAATATTGATTTGACTTCGACCGCCATTCCTAGTTCTCGAGCCGAGAGAGGGGTGGCGCTGTCATCATTCGTTTTCCGTGTGCTGCATCATTTACGTGTTCGTTATTTAAAAATATTTGTTTTTGTGGAAATATCAAGCTTACAGTGCAGTTTTGTAGTGAAATGGGTAAGAGGACAAGTGAAAAGACCGATGACGAGATTAAAAGGAAAATTCGACGTTTGGAAATGGAGTTACAATATCGGAAAAGTCCAAATGTAAATAGTCAACATGGAGGTCAGTTTTTTCTTCTAATTATTTTAAAAATCCTAACAGTATATAGTGTTTGTGTACATACGCTATAATTTACATTATTTCCTCAGTGATGGCACGTGATGTCATCCGGAAAAATATTATTTATTTTCATAATGTGGTAGCACGAGATGTTATCCAGAAAATAAACATTTACACACCGGAGCCTGTTCTAACGGTGTATTTGCTGTTTCCTCAGTGGTGGCACGCGATGTCATCCGGAAACTTATTCTCTCGATGTGGTAACACGGGATGTTATCCAGAAAACATACAGTCATATTCATTGACCGCTAAGTCGGCACATATAACCTATTTCCTCAGTGGTGGCACGCGATGTCATCCGGAATGATGGTTTTCGTAATATAAAGAAACATAACTTTCGTTCTAGGCTGTGAAAATGATAACTACGATTATCAGGAGGAGCTACAGCTGGATGGGTATGCTCGAGAGGCCACCGAGGATAACTTTTCGGCGCAGGAACATTATGGCTTGCTGGATGGATCACAACTGCCTGCCTGTGCAACTTCAACACTCGGCCCTGGACCAGTAGAACACAATGACATGGACACTGATGTGGTGTGTTTAGATTCTGCTCCAGAAGAACCCCATGAAGAAGAAGTGAAACGAGTGAAATCTGTAGCCTCGGTTGTATCTCCTAGTTCATCGCCCACTGAAGCAAATGATACAATTCCTCCAGAAATTCTTGAAGTGCTTGGCATGCCAAAACGGTCAGAGGAAATCTTTGGCAAAAGAATTCCCTCGGAAATCTCTGAACGTTTGGGAAAAATATTAGTGGAAGGGCTTGCCAAGGAGCAGAAAGAGGCTTTGATGACTAAAACTCTTATTCCAGAGAATTTCCAGTTGGCCAAAGCGCCCAAATTGAATGGTGAAGTGGTGTCAATCCTCATCGATCCGGCTAAAAATAGAGACAAGCGCCTCGAAACAATGCAGAATCAGCTGGGTTATGGTATCGCTGGGTTGGCAGACCTAACTTCAGAATTGATAACTAAAGATGTTAGTAAATTAGAGATAATAAAAAGAATCTCCGAAGTGAATCAAATACTTTTGGACCTTCATTATGAAGAAACCATGAACCGTAGACGTCTCATAATTCCGATGTTGGATAAAAGTTTTATCAAAGTTATAGAAGGCGTAAAAAGAGATAAATATCTTTTTGGCGAAAACTTGGGAGATAACATTAAAAATACCAAGTCTTTGGAAAAATCTGGCCTACAGATTAAAAAAGCGGTTCCTGCACCTACTCAGTCAGCAAGAAAGAGCACGAGTCTACAACAGGGAAACTCACGCGCGCCCCCCCGCCTGGCGAGCGGGGCCGGGCCATCACGCGCCACCCTCACGCAGCCGCGCTACTACCCGCTGCCCCTGCCAGCAGCGAGGAGGCCGCCGCCACCGCCGGGTCAGCAGCGCCGTCCGCCGCCGCCGCCGCCAGCCCGAGCACAGAACCGCAGCCGCAGCGCCCGTCGCTAGAGGTACCCCATGCGGGACGTATTCAGTATTTTTTGCATGAATGGTTACGTATTTCGGATGATCCTCAAATACTAGAAATAGTTACAGGATACAAGTTAAGATTTTGTGAAACCCCGGTTCAACTATACGAACCAAGCAATCCACCCTATTCACGACCCGAAATGGTAGCCTCGATTCAAAACCTTTTACAATTAGGCTCGATAGTACCATGTACCGATTGTGAAGGTCAATTTATCTCTCCTATTTTTCTAACACCGAAAAGCAACGGTACTTATAGATTTATCCTTAATTTAAAATCTCTTAATAAATTCATTATTCAAGAACATTTCAAAATGGAAGATATACGCACGGCATGTAAACTCCTATCATATGACTCTTACATGGCAACAATTGACATAAAGGAGGCATACTTTTTAGTACCCGTCCATAAATCATTTAGAAAATACCTAAGATTTCGTTTTGAAAATACACTTTATGAATTTGTTTCATTATGTTTTGGTCAGTCATCCGCTCCATACTGTTTTACTAAGCTAATGAAGCCGGTACTTACCTATTTACGCACTAATGGTCATACATTAGTAGGGTATTTAGACGACATCTGGATAACAGGAAATAGCTTCTCATCATGTTTAAACTCAGTAAAAACAGTTGCGAATATTTTAGAAAGTCTAGGTTTTGTAATTAATATGGAAAAAAGTAATTTTACCCCTACACAAAATTGTAAGTTCTTGGGCCTTCAACTAAATTCTCGAAAAATGACCTTAGAATTACCTACTGAGAAACGTATAAAAATTTATGAACTCATTAAAAACATTTCATCAAAATCTACTATAAAGATTAGAGAGTTTGCTCAGTTTGTGGGAACTTTAACCGCGGCTTGTCCAGCCGTATCTTACGGCTGGCTGTATACGAAACAATTCGAGAGAGAAAAATATCTAGCCTTAGAAAAATACCAATCCTATGACGCAAAAATGAGAATTTCCTCTTCGTTACAAGAGGATTTTAAATGGTGGTAAAGAATTATTAACTATGCAGATAACGCTATTCAATTAAATCACTTTCAATTGGAAATATTTTCAGATTCATCACTTTCAGGATGGGGAGCATTTTGCAATGGAGAAACCGTTAGTGGTTTCTGGACTCAAAGTGATATGAAAAATCATATTAATTATTTGGAATTACTCGCTGCGTTTATGGCATTAAAATGTTTTTGTAAATTCATGACTAACTCGGAAATACTCTTGCGCATCGACAACACCACTGCCATATCATATATTAATAGGATGGGTGGAATACAATTTCCACATTTAAATAAAATAACTCGCGATATATGGCAGTGGTGTGAAAATCGGAAAATTTTCATATTTGCGTCATACATTAAGTCACGAGACAACACTGAGGCCGATCGAGCCTCGCGGTTTACGAACGTAGACACGGAGTGGGAATTGCGTGAGTCTTGTTTCCAAGAGATAGTTGAAAAATTAGGTGAACCTGAGGTGGACCTCTTCGCGTCTTGTATAAATAAAAAGTGTCCGAGGTTCGTCTCCTGGAAACGAGACCCGGATGCTTACGAAATCGATGCCTTTACTCTGAAATGGGACCAATTCTTCTTTTACGCCTTCCCCCCCTTTGCCATTATTTTAAAATCTATTAGGAAAATTATTAATGACGGTGCTTCCGGAATCTTCGTTGCACCTTACTGGCCAAGCCAGCCTTGCTTCCCCCTTTTTATGTCTTTAGTTGATTCTGAACTAATCTATTTTGGACCTGATAAAGATATGCTACTTTCTCCTTCCAGAACGCCTCATCCTTTATAGCCCAATCTTACCCTGGTGTGCGCAATACTCTCCGGGAAGCGTTCATCCAACAGTCACTAGATATTAATACAGTAGATATTATGGTTAATTCTTTATCTCAGAGTACACAAAATCAATATAATACAGCTTATAAATTATGGTTTAATTTTTGCAAGAGTAATAATGTTAATTTCTTTAAAGCCTCCATTTCGGAGTTATTAAGGTTCCTTACTACTCAGTTTCATAATGGTGCGAGTTATGCCACATTGAATTGTTTTAGATCGGCGTTATCATTAATAGTAGGGAAAGAAAAAGGAACAAATGAATGTGTTGGTAGATTTCTAAAAGGAGTCTTTAGGACTAGGCCAAATTTTCCTAAATATCAAAACACCTGGAATCCTAGCTTGGTCTTGGATTATCTTTCTAACCAATATCCTAATGAATCATTGTCTTTAGATGGAATTACCAAAAAACTCGTTACTCTACTCGCGTTGTCGACCGGACAACGAGTTCAAACGCTTTCACTGATTAAATTTAATAATATTTCGGTGGGTGAATCTTCAATTACTATAACATTAGATGAGCTCATTAAAACATCAGCACCTAACAGGGCAAATCGAAACTTGGTGATTCCATTTTTTAATGAAAAGCCTAATATTTGTCCAGCGAAAACTATTTCTGATTATATGAATAAGACTAGAGAAATGCGAGATCAGCCAGCCACGGACAGGCTCATCTTAACCATCAAGAAGCCTATTCATAATGCCACTGCTCAGTCAATAAGTCGTTGGGTAAAACAGGCGATTAATGACAGTGGTATTGATGTTAGTGTTTACACGTCGCATACGCATCGACGTCGGCGGCTCACCGTGCCGGCGTCTCAGTCGACGTTATAAAACGTGCAGCTGGCTGGACTGGCTCTTCTCTGTGCTTTGCAAAATTCTATAATTTACCTTTAGATGATTCTAGTCTAGACGGACATTTTGCTAGAGCCGTCTTTAACATTAGCGAATAAGACATTTTATTTTGGTTCATTTTGTTATGTTTCATTGTTTAATGTGTTTGGGTAATAAACACGATTTTTATTTCATTAATCAATGTATTTCATTCTGCACTCAAGCTCTAAACATCTACATGGTTTATTAAATCTCATAGGATGCAGCAACGAAGTATAATTTATGGTTAATTGAACTTACCTTAAGTGAACTTCAACCATAATTATACGAGTTGCTGCATCCGTAGAGATTTAAGATCCCAGCCCTCCCAATGACTATGTCAAACCCTGCAGAATGAAGAAAATTATTTTTACTCTAAAACGAATGATGACAGCGCCACCCCTCTCTCGGCTCGAGAACTAGGAATGGCGGTCGAAGTCAAATCAATATTTTTTATTTTTATTTCTTTAAAATAAGATCTAAAATTCGTGTGATGATGCAGTACGACGTAAAACGTACTACATGGTTTATTAAATCTCTACGGATGCAGCAACTCGTATAATTATGGTTGAAGTTCACTTAAGGTAAGTTCAATTAACCATAAATTCATGTTGCGTACGGCTAAGAAATGGAACTCTCTGCCGGAATATGTGTCCCCTGAACGCTATGATCTGAGTTTATTCAAGAAAAGATTGACTAGGCTGTTACTAGACAGAGATGATCCAGCCTTCATCACATCATCATTTACCATCAGGTGAGATTGTGGCCAAATGAATGGCTCGGCGTCGTCAGCCCATTTAAGTCCCCACTGCTGGGACACGGGCCTTCCTCAATCACATGAGGGGTAATTGCCATACTCACCACGCTTGGCAGACGGGTTGGCAAGGGTTTTGATATAAATGCAGAGTTTTCCTTCTCTGAGTGCTGATGATCATGCCAGCAGCTTTACCTTAGTCGCCTTTTACGACACCTCGGTAAGAGTGAGGGTGGCCTATTCTACTCTGCCGGGGACCACACGGCAGCAATGAATGGCTTTTCTAATTAAAATAAAACGGACTGATGAGTGTTCATTGGCCTGGCCTAAATCAACAGCGGCGGACGTCGTAGAGTTTCTAGTGAGTATACCTCTGGGTCATCCGTTTAGAGGGAGTCTCACTCACCCCATGAGGTCGGCCAATCTTACGGGGCTGTGCTTGAAGCATTTTCCCTGCATGACTATAAATCAGTAATTCGCCATGTGAAATTTGCTATCTGCATGTCCATAGGTCAGTGGACCGACCGATAGTAACTCAGTGGGATAAGAAAGCGAAGGCCCTTTCCATACGGAGGTTCGTGGTTTGAATTTGATTTTTTACATTCACCTTTTACTTCACCTTTTATTATTTTTACTTTGGCAATAATCATTGATATAAATAATAAACAATAAAATGTGTTTTGCAAATAACTTATATCTAGTACAAACTTATGATCTTAATCTTATATATTACTGCTAATATTTGACATTTTGCCTGAACTAGGATACCCTGTATTTCAGGCTAAAATATTTGTCCTAAAAACAACTTTATTGATATAAACAACAAATTACAACTTAATAATATTACTTTACACTACTAAATTCTATCTAATTAGTAAATTATATTATTCTATTTGAACTGAACGATTAACCCAAATTTGCAGCAATCAATTTACATTACATTTAAATAACGTAAATGCTAACAAAAAATTAATCGATACTCATTAAAACTGACAATAGTACCGATAATAATACACTTATCCATAACACATTAAACAATATAACTTCCTGGCTTGAAAACCACAACCTCTTAGTAAATTTCGATAAAACCAAAATTATACAGTTTCATTCATATAAGAAAACATCTCTAGAAATAAATATAACATTCCAAAATAAAACAATAGATAACGTAAATTCTTACAATTTGCTAGGACTGAAAATTGACAATAATTTGAGCTGGAAATCCCACATAGAAAATTTAAAAACAAAACTCTCAAGATTTACATACGCCCTTTATGAAATAAACCATAGCACTGACACTGCTACCGCCCTCTCTGCCTATTATGCATACGCGTACGCTTGGCTCAAATATGGCATCATTCTGTGGGGTAACAGTGTTAATGCAAATGATTTATTTTTACTTCAAAAGAAATGCATCCGGATTATAGCCCAAATCAAAAACACAGACAGTTGCAGACCTTTTTTCATCAACTTTAATTTATCAACCCTAATATCAATTTACATTCTGGATATTTGTACATTCGTTTTCAAAAATATGCATTTGTTTAAAAAATACAGGAAACCCACAACGTGAACACCCGTAATAAACACAAACTATCCTTACCATACTCCCGAATCAAGATGCTCAATTGCAGCCCATTGTATATGGCCGTAAAAATATTTAATAAAATACCAACAGATATAAAAACCGAAAAAAAAAGTCAATTCTTTCAAGAACAAATTAAATAAAATCTAATTTCCAATTGTTTTTACTCCCTTGAAGAGTTTTTTGCAACCAAAACAAAGTAAGTTATCAATAAAACATGCAATACAAATAAAAAATAAATAATTAATAATAACAACATTATACGACACTCACATTAGATACATATATATACACAATAATTGTAACATAATAATAATTACGGAATAAAATTAAATATATTAAGCACCAACATAAAAACAAGTAATTTATTTATTACTTACAAATCTTCTAAACAACATAGATTACAATACATGTAAATAAAAGAAATTATATAATAGATAAATAAAATTAAGTCAATTAAATAATTCGTATACCCATAACATAACTGTATGATATAGTTACAAAATAAATGAAAACATTAATATGACGTTCTGTGCCGATTTTCTAAATTATGTAGGTAGATACTACCTACACTTTATTAAGTACATATAAAAAAGTAATAATAAGTAATTGTTACTTTCTAATACATAATTAATTATTTAGATTGTAAGAACATTGCAATGCCTTGTTAGGTGTTAAGTATTTAAGCTACATTGTATTATTTTAACATCTTTTGTACCACTTAACATGCAATAAACGATTATGATTATGATTATAAATTACAAACTACCTATTCTTAAACACATGTAAATAATGTAGACTAACTAATAATACAATAAACCGGCTTGCTTATGACACGAACATTGGCCCAGTTAGCCATTTTGATGAAACCGATGTTTGCACGACATACATACCTCCTTTACTAAAAACGTTTAATTATCATTATTGAGAACACTTTACATCTATAGTTACATAATAAAAATACGAAAATATATGCATCGAAAAAAAATTCAGAATACGAGCTAATTAACGTAACTTAAACTTAATTAATATTTTTATTAGGCACCTTCATAGTCTATAGAATTTATATAGCGTTTTTCGGCTATGTTTTTAGCGGGGCACTCGTCATCACCAGTTTTGTGATCACACGGCTTCTTGAAGTGCAGACATGTGGCACATTTAGGTCGCCATTAGCTCTGTGGTGAGAGAAAACACCGCGACGAAACCAGCGTGCTTTCAATAGTTTCTCTAAATTGTGAGATAATGAATTCTGAACGTCTAACCGTAACCTGAGAAGGTCAGACGGCTTAATTGTAATTACTAGATCACGGGTCCAAACACACGCCGGGCTCCGTAGCGATGGCTTTGGGATCTGCACGCTAAAATGAGGATAGGACGAGTACTATGTGATCCAAGTGTCGTGGTCACGGGCGCGGGTGGAAGCCACTCCATGAATTCTTAGCTTTAATAAAGCTTAACCGTATGGAAATTGGAATAGCCGCCATAAATTCTGTCTTACGACAGTAACGGGACGAGCGGTGGAGTAATGAACCTATTTAACGCTAGCGGAGCCTTAAAACTGACTCCTTAGTCGGCTAGTGCACTTTTATAGCTTCCGAGGCTCAGTGTTATTACTCGGAAATGTAACCGACTGACAGTCTTGCATTCGAGTCGTTGCATTTCCTGACAATTAAGTAATTGGCGCTTCTTAAGGCGACATCTCGACGAAAAAAAGCGTCGCAAATTGATTGGGTTTATTAAGTACTTCTGTACTGTCTATTGTAGTTCTATCTTACATACATACTTGTATTTCTTTTTTAGCAATAAAGAATATATATCTGTCTATCTCCTTACAATTTTTTTAAAACAATATTGCTAAAAGTGACCACTTTGATACCGCCTTAGCTTTATTAAAGCTAAGAATTCATGGAGTGGCTTCCACCGCGCCCGTGACCACAACACTTGGATCACATAATACTCGTCCTATCCTCATTTAAGCGTGTAGTTCCCAAAGCCATCGCTTCGGAGCCCGGCGTGTGCTTGGACCCGTGATCCAGGATTGGGGAAGTCTATTAAGCCGTCTGACCTTCGCAACTCTTAGACAGGGGAACCAGATCAAAGGTGTAAAGAAATAAATAATTCACAACATAACATACATTTTGATTTGACTCCGAGATAGGTTACTCAAGCACCTGTGTTACGGATATCAGAATCAACAGTGAAATTACATATATATACATATAATACTTAAGTAAATAACACACTTAAAAATTTTCATCTCGTGACTGTAGAAGGTGTGGGTTCGAGTCCTGCCTGAACACGAGATGAAAATTTTTAAGTGTGTTATTTACTTAAAAATAAATTGCAAAAGATTGCCATAAAAAAATATCAACTATTGATTTAGCAGTCTCATCTTAACTGGTGGTCAAATATTTGTAATAATATATCCACTGGATATTGTAAATATACCTACAATATTGATGAGACTATCGACAGCTCATGTCGAATCAAGCACTTAAAAATTTCGTCGACTTAGAAACGCGTCCAGTGGTCTAATTGGTAGAACATTCACCCGGATTGTGGAAGGTGTGGGTTCGAGTCCCGCCTGAACACGAGATATTTTTTTTAAGTGTGTTATTTACTTAAGAATAAATTGCAAAAGATTGCTTTAAAAGTTATCAACCATATAATAGTTTTCTTTTGTAAATACATACTTAGAATACATAGAAAACACCCTCACTAATACAAACAGACATGTTCATGCACACAAATGTTTTTTTTCTGTGCGGAGATCGAACCCGCCACCCTTGGACCAGAAGCAGCGTTCACTACCACTATTCCGAACGTTAAATTAATATGATGCATTAATATAATGCCAGTCGCTAGTTGCAAACAAATTGCAGATTGCAGAATAGAGCTGAAGACTGTAGAACTGTAATACTTAGGTTCAGTGAGTATTTGCCACAATAAATAAATAAATAATAATTCTCACAACATCTCATACGTTGACCTGATTCCGTACTAAGTAGCTTAAGCACTTGTGTTACAGACATCAGACAACAGAGGAACACAAATATATACTTAAATACATATATTACACCCAGACACAGAACAAACACAAGTGTTCATCGCACGAATGTTTGTCCTGGGTGGGGATCGAACCCACTACCTTTGGCGTAAGAGGCAGGGTCACTACCAATTGCGCCATCCGGTCAGTCAATAAACAGTAATAACAGTAAATAAACAGCATATCCTTGAAAGCGTCCACAAAACCCTGTAGATATCTAATATGACAGGTAACAGGCACTATCATGATGACCATGATCGATAACACAACGAATTACAGAAGCGATTTTTCGAATCAGTGTAGATATAAAACTTAGTACCTATACAACTTAGCAATGTAGCAATGATTCAGCGTAACTCAGGCCGCTTATACGAAGACGTATTACATTTTTTTTCCGAACATCAATATGAAAAACGGTTCCCTAAAAGATTACTCTTGTGTCAGTTTGTCCGTCTATCTATTTGTCACACTCGATTTTTAACCTTGGCAGGCAGTCACTAACGCTTATAGTTATGTAACTATAGATAACGCAAAGATTCCCGGCAGACGGTAGAGTATTTTATTCTTAATTTCATAAATTGCATGAAAAAGAAAATCTACCATTCTTAGTGTTTGTAGGCTGAAGTTTTGTTGCTTGTCGCTTAGTGCTGATAGGTATAGCTCAGAAATGTTCCATATAAACAATTCCACATGATCAAGGGATATTCATAAAGTCCATTGCCGAATTCAGTTAAAGTCACTGACTTTACTCAAGGTGATACGGCGGGTAGGGCTAAAACAAGCCGCGTGAGCTGATGCAATTCAAAGGTTTTAAATTAGTGTCTAGTGGTTTTTAGTGTACAAATTTGGCGTTTATTTGTGCAGTGAATCCTAATAATAATAATTGTTGGATTGTCGTTTTTAACACTGCTATTTTGTGTCCAGTGAGTTGTCTCGTGACAATTTGCTTAGACCTAATAGAGTCATAAAACCTACGATTGCTTTTAGAGTGATATCCTCTGAATCCGTCGGTCGATAAAAAGTAAATTACCGGCGTTTTATTGAGTGACTGTTACTTTGACTGACTTCGACTGTTGTTCGACTTATGTTCGACTTATTTATATCGAGGAAGTCAGACACTAAAAATCATGAAAAAAAAATTATGAAAAAAGAACCGCCTTCAAAAACCACGAACTTATAAGTGTAAAATAATATTTTAAACACTTCATACACTTGCTATGACATTTTATAACAGTAAACTCAAAAGAATGTGTTACTGAAGGTTATTTTTTCTTTGAAAATTATTATGAATCGGGTAAAGTGGAGATACGGTTTATTCAGCTATTTTCCTTTTGATTTTCCCTTTGATTGAATGGCTTTCTTTTTCCTTTGAAAAGTAGCTACGTAACTTCCTTCTAATAAGTTTAAGTATGTGGAACAGGATAGTGAACTCTTATATAAATAGTTTGAGAGATGTTAATCGAAATAGCTAAATTTTCAGTAATTACCTACCTATGTATTCTTTTAATGATACGACAGAAAGGCAATTGACCTCAATCACATCTAAGGTCTCTTTTTATGATGCTGATTAAACTTCCCTCACGAGAAAGGAATGAGGATTACCCCATTATATTAAGGAAATTATTTATTTAAACTTGACGACTTGTGAACCAGTTTCAGTGATCATACATTTGCTTCGATTCTCCAAATTGTAGAATGCATTTAAAAGACAAATAAACGTAAAACAGTTTTCAAATCCACGTTAGCAGTTATCAAATAAGTTTTCTCAAGGCGAAGAAGAAGGATACGGAAGTAAAAACTCACGGCACATGTATTTAATATGAATCAGGCAGGTGAAATTAATTAGGATTGCAATCAAATGGTGGGTGGATTGTTTGTTTCAGACATTTTACCCGAATCGTATTGTTTGAGATCTCTTTGTCTGTGAAAAGTTGTCGAAAATTATCATCTAGTGAATACTTATATAACAACTCTAATTGTATATTGATAAAGATTTTTTTTGGGTCCGGAGTCCACGAGGAATCTTTGTGGTTTCACTATGTCCGTTCGTCTGTCCGTCCGTCTGTCCGCAGCCTAGTTTGGATACCCTTTGTACTAGAAAACTGTACTTAATTTAGCATTAACAAAACCCCCTTATTACAAAACGGGGTCTAAGAATAGTTCCGGAACAAAACTCGTTCTAGTCCCTTTAAGCTTTTTAGAACGGAATGAACATATTCCATATTATAGCTTTCTAATAGGCACCCCACTGTTACTTGGCACATGGCAAAACTCAGAACTTATGCGGTTTTGAAATTTTCCCATAGAAAAAATGTTGTACAACGCCCCCATGTCACTGTCACTGAAGTGCCTTCTGATCGTGGTCACACTGTAGTAATGTACGAGTATATTGCCACACCAAAAAACGTATCCAAACACTGAACAAACAGAAGTGTGAACTAAGGATTTTCCTGACTAGAGAATTGAAACCATGACTTTTAACGTATGAGGCAGTCACTACCAAATTCGCCATCGGACAGTCAAAGTTTTCATAGTTTCATTCATGCGAAAATTTAAATATTGCGTCAGATTTCCGTACACGTGGTAAATATAATTCGGCACATGACGAAACACAAGACCGGAGGTACGAAATACATTTATTAGCCACCATCAACCATTAAAGACGAGATAGCACGCGTTCTCGCGATACGTAAGTATAGTTTTTTTCCTCATACCATATAGTTTTAAAGTCATTATCAAAATCCGGACACTGAAACTATTTGTTATCTCGCGTAGCGTGAACCTCACGATTACCTAAGATCAGATAGTCGTAGACGACTTAAACTTGAACTAGTTGTTGGTCTGATTCTCCTGTTAAAGTGTTGCGAAGGTCAAACGGCAGTCGCTTTTTTTGCAATTACCAGACAATTCAGATCCTGAATCATGGTCCTCAAATCAAGTAACTCGGGCTCCAGAGCTATGGACGCAGCCGTGAATCACACGCTAGAATGAGATGAGTCATAGACGACTGACCTAATCATATTTTCAGAATTATAGTAACAACAATGAATTTAATTTAAATAGACATATATAATGCGAAAGGCGTTATATTTTATACACAGCTTTATTTCAAAGTTGTAACAATTAGGTATCCGACAAAATCTCAGCGGGCGAGCGTGTATCCAAGTACATCCGTGCGTCGGGAAGCCGTGGCTGAGACTGGCGGGGCTCCTGCGGGTGCGCGCATCGTACGATGCTAGCAGGAACGGGAGATCGGGAGCGAGACAGAGAGATCGGACGTCACGCCTAACCCTATGCGCGTCGCGGTAACCCTTTACGCGCTCTACACATAGTATCGTATAGTTCTTGCTCTTAATAAGTTGATCATATAAACTCTATATCGATGGCCGTTGTTTGTTATATTACCTATTTATTTACCGATCGACATTGGTCATAAATAATAATAAATAAATATGTCACAACATCACCTAAATTGATCTGACACCGAGATAGGTAGCTGAAGCACCTGTGTTACGGATATCAGAATCAACAGCAGAATTACAAATATATACATATAATACTTTTCTTTTGTAAATACATACTTATAATACATAGAAAACACCCAGACCAATACAAACAGACATGTTCATGAACACAAATGTTTGTACTGAACGGGAATCGAACCTGCAACCCTTGGACCAAAGGCAGCGATCGCTACCACTGTTCCAATCGGGTCGTGGTAGGTAACCAAGTGACATTAGAGACAGTAAAATAGTCTTGAAGTTTAGGTAATAAATAATGTTTGTCAGAATGACTTAAAGGACGGATCCTTACTAAGTCGGACGGATGGTAGCCCTGTAGTTAGGTAGCCGTTTGAACGGAACATTACCCACAGCAGCTGCGGAATGTTTTTCCTGATTTTATGTTTAAAATCAGACATACACATAACCAACTGTTTTAGTTTTTGATAACTGATGATCGGTTTATAGTTAGTAATTAATCTTATGAAAAATTTTATATCACGTTTCGGCGTTGAATGGTTTAGGGTCTTGTTTTCAAAAAAAAATATTCGGTTAAACTAAATTAAGAACTGTTTGGAGCACATGTGAAGCACCTCGCCCCTAGGTTAGGCTAGTATATAAGTTAGTTAGTACTTAATAAATGAACAGTCATAACGCAGAACATATTTTAATTACACGTCCAGAACCTCCGTCATTGCTGCACCAATTGTTACCACAATCCGGACTGGACCGTACCGTGACCGCTAGTCACGCTCGCTGCGTCACGCCCACCTGGCTATTCCTTACCCGCGTTACCGGCATAAACAGGCGTGTCCCGCGTTCCTAATTGCCTATATTTGCCGTGATCGCATCTCTATAAGAGATGTGGCAATGTACCTAACCACTCGACCCAAAACGTGGCCGTAGTCAATCGCGTGTCCCAACATATCCAAAGTCTCTCCTGCAGTAAATGTCTATAGGTGCTGACGTCGACGTGAAGTTACTACGTTATCCTCCTCAGAGAGTTGTGGGCACAGGATTTCGTGCTGTGGGCACAGCATATCGTGCTGTGGGCAAAGTATATCGTGATGTGGGCGAGTGTTAACTGTGTGCATATACTAAACGCAAAGATTCGTGTCGAGTTTTTGGCACGAGTATCTATACGAGCAGTTACTCCATTAAACATACTGACCATTTTAACCACTTAACTATTAAATAATAATAATATCCTCCAACTGATTTCGGCTGAGGCGGCCAATCTCACTTTTAGGTGACGTAGCAACGTAACTAGCGCCGCCAATAGATTTGAATTAACTGTGGCGATAATGAGACTGACGACCGGTTGGCGCAATTGGTAGTGACCCTGCCTCTTACGCCAAAGGCCATGAGTTAGATCCCCACCCTGGATAACATTCGTGCGATGAACACTTGTGTTTGTTCAGTGTCTGGGTGTAATATATGTATTTAAGTATAGTATAGTAATAGAGGAACACAAATGTGTTCCTCTATTGTCTGATATCTGTAACACAAGTGCTTAAGCTACTTAGTACGGAATCAGGTCAACGTATGAGATGTTGTTGTGAGAGACTATCAACTTAATCATTACTAATGATTACTTTTCAAAACGTACAACGGTACGTACAACACTGGTAGGAAGAAATTATGTCAGAATTTTGTTTCACCGTTGTACATTTTTAAAAAATGTCTCATAATGGGCACAATTAAATCTATTGGCGAAGCTAGTTTCGTCGCTGCATCACCTTAAAGTGCGACCCACTACCCAATGCGCCATCGAGGCATCGAGTGTTACATAATATTGGTGAATCGTTGTGTCATATTTCATTGATTATGTACCTAGGCGATAAAATGTGACACGTGTCTGCGTTTGCTATAACAAAATATTGAAGACGATACTAATGAATTTCTTTATTATTTTCTTGTAACTATAAGACAAACAACAGTCGAAGTAATTAGCAAACAATATAGCAAAGGGGCGATGATTACCAATGTATTTTCAAAGTCAACTAGCCTTAACCTTATTTCGCACAAAAGAAATATTCTTTGTAGAGTCATGTTCCTATAATGGGGCAACTTGTTTAACTTAGTCGGGTAGGAGGGTACAAGAAACTTTCTGATCATTATGCAAAATTAATGAATGATATTTGCTGATTCTCAGAACTGGAACAAAAAAAAAACAAAACATCAAATTCTATGAAAGAATGTTACTTTCAATAGTGAAGCGAAGCTACCATTAAAGTCATTACTCATTATTTATTATTCAGATTATTCATTCGTTACACAATATACGCAGATCCAGGCAACAAGCGAATGGAATATAATACAAATTGAAAACTACCCCGGAACACCATCTAACTGTCATTTATTAGGTACACATGACACTCAATAGGTAGATTTACTGAGCGTCAAAAGTTGAACAAAAAATCGAGAGAAGAATACGATGATTTGAAGATTTGTCCAATAAATAAAATATATATTTTTTTATCATCAATAAATTAAATATATAATTCGCAATTTATATGTTATAAGTACCAAAATTGTACATAACTACAATTTTATTAATGTAGGTATAATAAAGATCTCTCTTTGAGACCTCTCGGTCTCTTCCATTATAGGTTTTTCAAACATAAAAAAGAGTCAACTACATGTAGTAAACAATAAAGATATTTATGATTTGATTTTGAAATGTTGTTATCTATAAATGGTATAAGAAATTATATCTATATATAACATAGACTTATTTAAAGTTTACTTGGGGTTCATAAGAGAACACCGTTTTTATCATCGTAACAACAGATTGTTACGAGTAGGTAAATTATGATGATAATGATTTCCTTCCTTAGTAACAGGGTTACCAGCTGCTGCCAATAACGATCATAATATGATATTCACTGACATGCCAAGTAAATATTTCGGTTGCGTAAGGTTTATTCGACGCTAGATTACAAATTAGCACCGTTTACTTTCGTTGGTTAATAAACAAAATAAATTAATAGGATGTTAATTATAAGGTTCTTGTATTCTCAGAAATCACTTCCAGATTGTTTGCCTTACAATAGTGATGAATAAAAAATAATATCCCAACCGATTACGGCTACAGCGGCCAATCTCAACGACCAGCCACGTACGCAGGATATATTATAGTGCTCAAGTGTGTGCGCAAACAAGTGCACTCTCTATCCCCTTACCCTCATACTTTTTTTGTTTTTTTTTCCGCTACCTTTAACGTGATCAGAGACTTTGATCATCTTTAATTCTTCTTACCCTCATATTCCGATGGGACACTACGGTGACACGACCAGAGTGGGATCGGGCGCAGGACCAACAGCTTAACGTGCTTTCCGAGGCACGGGGGTACAAGACCGCCAACTTCCAGACTCCGGGCTGCCACTAAGAATTTCTTACCGAAAACATATGTACAAGTTTTTGGCCTGACCCGGGGATCGAACCCGGGACCTCTTGCGCAGCCGTCGCTTTAAAATGCGACCCACTAACCACTGCGCCACCGAGGCAGGCAATGATGAATATATCGTAAAAATAAACGCGGTTTTCACAGATTTCTTGGTCAGGTAGTAAAGTATAGTTAGGGTTACTACTTATAATCAATAAAAAAAAGTTGTATGTATAATGTGTCTTTTTTGTTTCAGATGCGAGTTCATTCACGATGATATCTGTGAGACCGGGTCACAGATATCGCCATTAGCCCAGACAACATGTACGCAATGAAGCTGTTCATCGCGTCCAATTCCAGACCGGTCTTCGATTTGGGATCGCTTAATAAGACGGACCCGGTGAATTACGTGGAAAGTTTCGACGCTAACAACACTGTCAATGACGACTACAGCGATGATGAATATATTTTTGATAGAACTGACATTAGAGCCATATTCATCACTCTGTACACGCTCGTGTTCTGCTGTTGTTTTTTTGGTGAGTTTTTTGTATTATACTATATAAGTAATTTCCATCGCGATCCAGCGGGGTAATGCTGCCAGCATTTTGGGGACACTGCCACGGTGACCTACTTTGTTTTAACTTTCCTTTTTATTTACTTTTAGTTTAATTTTATTTCTTAGTTATTGTCTTAATTTTCTAGTGTTTTTGTTCAATAAAATAAATTAGCAACATTATTAAAAAAAAGTAATTTAGCTATAAAAACATCAAGTCTTTTAGCGTGCATAGTTCATAGTACAGTTCTATGAATTTAGTAAGAGGAAGAGCGGTTTCATTTTTGGAAACACGCCACGGCTCATTAAAGAACAATAGATTTTGAGCCTATTGTCTAAATTGAGGAAGCATCTTTCATTTTATTTTACAGATAGATAAGCCTACTTACCTACACGTGTTTCTACACTTATATAATAATGAACAATTGCGTCTGAAGCGGCTCTTTTAGACATCATTGAAAGCTTTGTTCTACTAAAATCTAATTTAGATGTTAACGTTATTTCAATGGATGAACTAAACCTCACAGTTAATCCCAAATGGACTGATATTATTACTTATCATACCTATCTATGCTTAGTTCTTGCACAAAATATAATTAATGGAACATAGAACAAATAATTCAAATAGAAAGCTTTTATCTTCCTAATCATAGTTATAATTATCCTTCAACCGATTACGGCTACGGCGGCCAACCTCAACGATCTGCCTCGTACGCAGGATTTATTATAGTGCTCATGTGTGTGCGCAAACACAAGTGCACTCTCTATTCCCTTACCCTCATATTCCGATGGGACACTACTGTGACACGACTGGAGAGGAAAGAAATGCCTCTGTGGCCAGAGACACATCTAGCAATATGATGAATGGCGCTCTTACTATCCGTAAATATGACTACATTATCATAATCATAATCATAATAACGTACATATTTTAGGGCTTCCAATACAGCCAACAGCTCAATGGACATTATGCATACAGAACCGTCGACTCTATAACTATTGCCAGATTTCCTGTTTGGATCAAAAAATGCAGCTCCTAGTCCTATCTCACTTTTAGACCCGTCCGTGAACATTTTGTACCAGCCTTGGTATTTACGGTAGATTTCCTCAATAGTATTTAGCATAATAATATTGGGATTGTATACTCTCTTTGAGGCGGTAACACATTCGAGACGGCTTTCTAAAATATCAATGATGTCAATTTTCGTTAACCATACGTCTAGAGAGTACATTTCCAGGATGTCTGTGCAATGTACCTACATTTTCTTCCTTAACTTCTTCGAACACTGTTATTAAAAGTGGTTACCTTTTATTGGACCAATATCTGACATGGTGGGGACTTGACAAATCTGATAGTAGGTTACATACTGCATTATTTTTCCAAGATTTGGCTTTGAGCATATACTTGTATGCGAGATATTTCCACCTAACTGCTAGAGGTGGAATGCACATTTCGCTCTCCATGACGTGGATTGGTGATGATTGATGATGACCAACAGCTTAACGTGCTTTCCGAGGCACCCCCACCTTCCAGACTCCGAGCTGCACTAAGTATTTTTTTACCGGAAATTTAGGTACAAATATTTGGCCGATCCCGGGGACTGAACCCGGGACCTCTTGCGCAGCCGTCGCTTTAAAGTGCGACCCACTAACTACTGCGCCACCGATTCAGTCACAGTAATCAAAGTTACTAATTTATTAGTGGACGTTATTAAATTACCTTGGAAGCATGGACGTTTCGTTACCAGGAGCCCAATTCTCGTGCTCGTGAAATTTATTTTCATACGACATATATCACTAAAACATAGTTTTTTGTATGGAGCCCAATTCTCGTGCTCGTGATATTTTGAAAACATTGGCGGACATCACCCAAAAAAGCACGAAAATTGAGCTCCTGAAAACCATGAGCCCAATTCTCGTGCTCGTGACATTTATTTTCATACGACATATATCACTAAAACATAGTTTTTTTGTATGGTTTTCAGGTGATATCCGCCATGTTTTCAAAATATCACAAGCCCGAGAATTGGGGCACTGGTGATACCCGCCATGTTTTCAAAATACGCACGAACACGAGAATTGAGCTCCAGGACAGAAAAATCTGTTTATACACGATTATCATGAATCTTGTCTAGGTATGCGGTTTTAAATAAGTTGAAGAGAACTTTCTTTTTGTATTAAAAAAAAGATTTTCCTTGCATAATGTTTCAGAATAAAGAGCACTAGCACTCATGCCTACTCGTGCTTTCTTTCTTTATACATGACTGAATGTACTTTATGTTTGTACTTCCTTTTGGTAACATTTATTCATAACATTTTTAAGAGCATTGTACCGTACCTAACACGAAAAAATGTTGAAACCTCTTAGACATGACTTTTTCTCAAGAGATGTTGTTTTATAACGAAAGTTGTGGACCTACATTTTTTTACTTACCTACGTAAAACATAAATCAGAATAGCTTAATGTCTTTCTTTAGAATAGTCTGAATATACTACGATTAGGACTAATAGCTGTTGCTAACAGGTACTCTGGCGTAGATAAAGATAGGTCTTTTTTTAGTCTGCTGTAAGGATGGGACGTTTTCTCGTCTCATTTAGCAACCTGAAGCCCAAAAGCATAAGAATTGGAACCCAGTTCTCGTGTACGTGACATTTCTTTTCATACGACATAAATCTCTAAACATAGTTTTTTTCTATGGATTTCAAGTGACATCCGCCATGTTGTCTAAATTTATTTATTTATTTATTATTGGCAACACTACAGACATACAATGGTTACATTAGACAGTTAGAACTAGGCTTATAACCTAATTAGTGTTTGCACATTATAACGTAACATTGCTTTTAATAAGTATTATTAAAAAATAAAAATATATATATGTATACAATTGTGATTCTTGTTAATAAATTTCATTACATATTCGAGTTTATTAACTATATAATGTTTTTATTATTTAAGATGTGACTTGAGAAAGCCTCAGCTGAGTGCATCTATAATGGACTTCTTGAAACGACAGAAACCAGCCCTAAATAGATCAATGTCATGCTCAACTGCTAATTTGTTATATATACGGCCATTTTAGCCAGTGGATTGTTAAATGAAATGTTGTTATTGTATACAGGAAGAATGAATGTAGGGACGGGACGGGACGTCTAGGGTTAATTTACCATTTTACAAAATGTCCCGAGTACGAGAATTGGGCTCCTGTGCTCCAACTATTACTAAAAAAACTCGTTTTATTAGTGATGGTTGTGTCAGTGGGGTCAGAGAATATTTGTTTCTAACATAAGCTCGGCGGTGAAGGAAAACATCGTGAGGAAACCTACACGTCTCAGTTAGCTTCAATACCTACATCATCAGCCCATTTAAGTCCCCACTGCTGGAGCACGGGCCTCCCTCAATCACATGAAGGGTAATTGCCATACTCACCACGCTTGGCAGACGGGTTGGCGAGGGTTTTGATATAAATGCAGAGTTTTCCTTCTCTGGGTGCTGATGATCATGCCAGCAGCTTTACCTTAGTCGCCTTTTACACCACCTCGGTAAGAGTGAGGGTGGCCTATTCTACTCTGCCGGGGACCACACGGCCATACCTACAATGTTTGAAATAATGATTCTGAACCTGTATCCGTGATCCAGATGATCTGGTTCCTCTGTGTAAGGCTTGAGATAGTCAGAGGGCAGTTGCTTTATTGTGATTGCTAGATTTCATGAATCCTGGATCATGTTTCAAGCATACCCCGGGCTCAGAAGCGAGCCTTGGACGCTACTGTGAATTATACGCTAAGATGAGGAGGTAGCCACCGCGCAGCATTCGTGCTTTATTCTTATTTACCGGAATAAGAACAAACCACGAATCGAATGAAACCAAGAAATCTGCCATCGCTCTAACAAAGGCAAATAATATTTCCTGAAATTTGCATTTGCATCTTCTGAGGTATTGCTGGTAGTTTGCTTACGTGTCGGAGTTGCGATCTTATTTTATGTGGGGCCAGCGGCAACCAATTTTCAATTTCCGTGCCAGCGGTGATTCTTGAGAAGTTGAGAGTACATGCTACATGATATTTAATATACAACTCCCAAACGCGTCTTTACGAGTCTGTCCCACGGGAAAAACAACTACATTCAATTCCATTTTATAATTTCCAGTCTCGGTGTCTATGGCAGATCATTTAAGCAGCATCAGAAGGTGTGACGTCATTACATATAGACTTATGGGTGTAAATTCCTATTTGGGAATAACCCTTATGTCCGCATTAGCATCAGACAAATTGATTGGGACATGTGGACCGTGTAAATCACGCTCGTCTGCCAAAGCGTACCTACTCTCTTGGGAGAGATTGCAGGCGCATTCCAAATCCCAATCTGTCCAACGACCCATTGGAAGGCCGATGCTCCGAAGGAAAGATGACTCTTCTTATATTATCTACACGTAGGTAATAGGTAAACAAATAAATATCAGGTAACAGCACACTACATTAACTTGATCCCTAATTAAGTAGTAAGCACTTGGGTAATAGATTTAAGAACGAACAAAGGAACTATAATTAAATACTTACTTAAGTACATATGTGTTAGAGAGCACGAGGCGAACCCCTACTACGATCTTATACAGGGATTTTGTTTTATGTGATAGGTGGCAGACGAGCAGACGGATCACTTGATGGTAAGCCATTGCCGCCGCCCATGAACACCTTTAAGCCCCCCTTTCCCCCGGATTGGGCCACTGAAAAAAACTAAGTAAGTAAGTAAGAGTAAGTAGTGGTGAAATTTCAGTTTTTCTCTCGTACTCTCCATACACTAGATTAGAAGGGAAATTTCACACTTATTCGAACTAAACATCCACCAACCGATTACGGTTACGGCGGCTAATCTCAACAATCAGCCACGTACGCAGGATATATTATAGTGCTCAAGTGTGTGTGCAAACACAAGTGCACTCTCTATTACCTTACCCTCGTATTCCGAACACCAGCGTCACACGACCGGAGAGGGATTGAGCGCAGGCTCAACGACTTTACGTGCTTTTCGAGGCACGTAAGTACAAGATTGTCAACTTCCAGACTCCGGGCTGACACTAAGATTTTTTTTACCGAAAACTTAGGTACAAATTTTTGAGCCCGACCCGGGATTTCTTGCGCAGCCGTCGTTATAAATTGCGACCCACTAACCAGTGCGCCTCCGAGGCATTAGAACATATTATAATGCCGGAATCCACCCATGGGACTTATTGGAAGTCGATTTTTTTCCAATGCTACATGACTGAGAGGGAGTCTACCTGATTTCGGGTAATATACTCGGTCGTACTCATGCCTAACAGTTTTGGTTCGAAGTATTTGAGGTACCATTAAGTGCCGTAATTGAAGCATTTAGCGACAGCTTCGTTAGGCGACAAATTACTGAAACAGTTGAACCTGTGCCGCCACACAGGGTGGGTACAAATAGACAATTAGCATTCAGTAATTAACCAAATCAATTTAAGAGCTAGAACAGTTTGAATAGGATACGACTTAAAATTTAGCGTTAAAATGTTCATTTGAGTTTTTTTTATGCTAGAGGCGATGCCTAAACGAGCAAGCGTTAGCCTGATGGAAAGTAATTAACGCCGCCCATGAACATCCATTTTTTGTGTAGGTACAGTCGACCGAATTAAATTATGACCCATTTAGCCGATCTTTCCTACATACTCATAAATAAATGTACCTATGTATTAATAAGTTAGCAGTCTTGTATCCCCGTGCCTATTGACACTATATTCCTGCGGCTGGTCTCTTTTCGGAAATATAAGGGTAAGTTTATTGACTCACTATTGTGAGTGCACTTGTGTCTACCCACACACTTGAGCACTATAAAATATCCTGCGTACGTGGCAGATCGTTGAGATCGCCGGCCGTATCCTAATCGGTTAAAGGATATTAGGAATCTTTCAGCAGACGTGGCCTTGGCCCCTGCCACTTCAGCGTGCGAATTCGTCGGGCTATACAGGGTGTATCGGTAGACCTGGAAAAAAACGTATCTTTCAAAAGATTGGATTCCGCATTTTTGCATTGATCCAGATGCTAATCATCTGGATCAATGCAAAAATGCGGAACAGTAAAACGCTTTATTTGAATCATTTGGAACATCAACTCTCAGATAGATCCGTGATTAATTGATTTTGTTACGAATGAATAATCGATAACCTCTTGCTGTGACATGTAATATACGTATCTCTTTTCCCCGCGTAATAAATACATGGAAAGACGGTTACCTATTCGCCCCGGACAGCCCGCAGCCACTACAGCTCACTCTCTCGCTCTGAATTCGGATCATTCCGCTCATTCGGCTCACTCGGATCATTCAGCTCATTCGGATCATTCCGCTTATTCGGCTCGGATCATTCAGCTCATTCGGATCATTCCGCTTATTCGGCTCGGATCATTCAGCTCATTCGGATCATTCCGCTTATTCGGCTCGGATCATTCAGCTCATTCGAATCATTCGGCTCACTCGCACTCGAGATTTATTTGAGTCGAATGATACATTTGGACCGAACATTAGAGATTTGGAACAGTGTATCATTTGACTGAGTAGGATCACTGAGTCGTTTCAGTACAGAATAAGAATAAATTTATTGACATAATAAAGCATACAATGTTTTGTGACGATAAATACTCCACTAGGCTCACAGGCGTTACACACGTCTATTTACAACCCGTTTAACCACGTCTAGTGTAAACCATTCTAAACAACATTTCTTCTAGATGTTTACCGATACACCCTGTAGGTACCTAAGACTTTTGTCCTTTGACATAAATATTCTTGTCCTATACGATCTCTAGAGAGATACCGAACGTGACCATTTCTATTGCTCGCAAAGCGTCTTTGAGTTTGTGAACTAGCCTCCCCTGTCAGTGTCAGTGTCCCAATTTTAATCATCATCATCATCACCATATCAACCCACATCCACCCACTGCTGAGTATAGGCCTCTTTATCATGCCACTCCCCAATTTGAATGCTTATTTATAATTAATTTTGACTGTGGAAGAGCCACGCTACGGCATGAATAGGCTGGCTCGACCGGAGTGCTACCAAGGCCTCATAGAAAACTGGCGTGAAGCAGCGCTGTGCTGTGTGTCGCTGCGCGAGTGAGGGTACCAGATTCTTAATCCGGGGGAATGGGGGATTTAAAGGTTGGCAGCGCACGGTAATCGATTACCATCAGGTTATCCATCTGCTCATCTGCCACCTATCAAAGAAAAAAAAGATCAAACCTCCAATGAAATGAGTTGGACAATGTCCAAACATACCAAATTTAGTTGAGCTTGAGCCATATACGGAATCTTGTAAGAGCGGGGCTCATAACTTCCACTTTCCTTTTCTGGAGTAAGTTGAAATGCTTCTTCAATAAAAACTAAAATCTTCAACATCGCATTAAAATTATCACTCCAACACTAAATCGTTTGTATTTTGTAAGCCTTGCCCAACTGAGAGTTTGTATGAAAATTCGATAATGGCTCGGTTAATTTGCAGTCCAGTGTAGTAATGGAAATATGCAAACTTTTCTATAAGTGGCGGGCATTTTATGCGGGTAGTTAGTCTCGACTTTGTCTGGTAGATTCTATTCAGGTTTATGACCCTTAAAATTAACACTAGCTCTAGACTTAGTACTTTGGTTTGATTTATCAACCGCAGACGTTAATTTAATATTCATCGACAGGACCTTTCACCTATGGACGTTTCGTCGACGACAGAACGTTCCACATACGGCAGAAACGGAAAATTTCACCGATAGAACCTTTCAACTTTGCAGGAATAAATAAAACATACATAATGTACTTTGTACGTCAAAGTTTTATTGTATTTAAACCAAAAATTGTATGTAGGTACATACATAATATATATAATTCATAACTTTGCACCTTTATAAATAATTACTATAATATGTAATTAAGTACATTGGTAACGAACATTTCCATATATTGTAAAAGTAGTAGGTACTTAAGCACCTACTAGTATAGTAGGTGCTTAAGTACCTACCGTACTTAAGCAGGCATTTTGCATACTAGTAGCCGTATGCAAAATGTTCTGTCGACAAAACGTCCATCGGCAAAAGAGGCTGTCGGCGAAAATTTCTTAAGCGAAACCCTAAATTACTATACTTAGAGACAAATTTTGATCTCCTTCCGATCTCAATCTTACAAACTTCTCCAAGTCACTATTTGAGGCACATGTATATGGTTAATTCTAACCTGATGATTTTGGTTAACCTGTGTTTTTCTGTTAAGTAATTCTCAGTGTCAACTCGAGGTCCGGAAGTTGGTGGTCTTGTACCCCCGTGCCTCGGAAAGCACGTTAAGCCGTTGGTCCTACGCCCGATCCCTCTCCAGCCGTGTCACACTGGTGTCCCATTGGAACATGAGGGTAAATGGAATAGAGAGTGAACTTGTGTTTGCGCACACACTTGAGCACTATAATATATCCTGCGTAGGTACGTGGTTGATTTTGAGATTAGCCCCCATAGCTGAATATTGAGATAACGATTGGAGGATATTAATATTACTTTAAGTTATCCCTGAAAATTTGTATCAACTAACTGGACATTTAGTATGGGGTTTACGAAGGTTCAATAATTTGTCTTGTTATTTTATTTATTTATATCCTAGGATTACCAACATAGCATACAGCTATAAAACACAAAAACAAAGCATCAGAAGATACCAGAGCTAACTGACCCTACATTTAAAAGTAACCACTTCATGCATAGTAAAATGAAAAAAAGACCAATTTCATAATTCAAATATGTGGGGCTTTTCCTCAGTTTTCCTCATCTCAAAAAGCAAAATGGAAAAAAATTAATTCAATAAATTCTTACATTAATTCATAAATGAGCTACTGGTCCATGAAGGTTTATACGAAAGGCGACTTCCTATCAATAATCTTCCCCTTTCACTTAAGCGAAAACTTATTTACCTCTATATGCCCGTCTTCACCTATGGTGCTCAGACAAGGTCATTAACTGAAAGCCAGAAGTCCAAGCTCAAGATTGCCCAAAGAGTATTAAACTCACGGATAGCGTGCGAAATACCATAATCCGCTCACAAACCGGCATTATGGACGTAGGTAAAAAACCGCAAAGCTAAAATGGAACTGAGCTGGCCATACTGTGAGAATGCACCCGGAGAGTTGGACACATGTTGTCATGAAATGGCTGGCTGTAGATGGCGGCAAGAGGCAGGCCGAAAAAGAGATGGCGTGACGACCTGGACCATTACTCCTGTAACTGGCAAACGCTGGCAATGAATAGGGAGCATTGGAGACTATTATGGGAGGCCACTGCTAGGCAAAGAGCAGTGGGACTATTTGTGCTTAAAAAAAAATTACGCATGCTAAGGCACGTCACCAATTTTCATACAATTCATGAACTTGGGGTGGCTCTGAAAGTTCATGTCAAGATTTTACCTACTTTTTTATCCTTGGGGGAAGAAAACACCATCGAAATATTATTATATCTCATTGCAATTCCACTCGTTGATATTTACTTATTAAGATTTGACCATAAAATTTCAAACTTATGCCTAACAAAAAATGTTGGCGAGCTAAAGGTTATTTGAAACACAGCCAATTAGTTAGACAACAATACCCAGGTATACCTAATCTAGTGTAGGTACACCTCTAGCTTTTGCAATTTGCTGCCAGCGCAAACTTGATGAGACAGCTTGTTAGAACCGAAACTAATGTGCACCACTTTGTTAACTTGCTCCTTAGTAGTAACGTGAGGAATTGACTTTGTCACAGATCACCGGAGCTATTAGAATCACCCGTCGCCTCTTATTGATTTGTCTTTCTCATCCTCATCTTAGGGTGTAGTTCCCAGTTGCTTCTAAAGCTGTAACTTTGGAGCCAGGGTTACGCTTGTACCATGACCTAGGATTCGGGAAGTCTGGTAAATACAATAAGTGACTGCCGTCTGACCTTTACAACCTTTTAACAGGGAAACGAGACCAACTGGACTTATTCTTTCTATTGTTTAAAAATCGTCTTCTTAGGAACATTTTTAAAGGTTCCTACACCTTCAGGCACGTCAATATAGGCCTATGAAATAGAATTTCCAAAAAGGATAGGTACTTACTCCGTTAAAAAAATAGTCCTACATGCATACGTATCTCCTTTCGTTTTAGCATGATATGGGTGACAGATGTCAAAATCTATAAAAGTTTCACGTTTAGTCTCTTTCTAACGTGTGGCTTACGTATGACTCTGTCCTGCTGTCACCGATATCATGATAAAGCGAAAGGACTATAGTTAAACATGTTACGATGATAGTATTCCAAGAAAAAAATGGTAAAAAATGTATTCAGGTTCGTTTCATCACAAACTTACTACTGGATACTGGTAAAATTACACTACATTACTTACGGTACCTTGGGTACACACCAAATATTTTTCTTCTTAAAACATTTTAACTTGTCCCAACTATTAAAAATCAAATAGCGGCGCTTGTGGGTATAATAATCTGACACCAAAGACGTGACTAATTTCTTGAAGGTTCCATAATCATATCCTTGCCATCTTTTAATGACTGATTGATCGACTTCACTTTAAGTTTAAAATTTGCTAAGACTAACAATAATAAAAAAAATATGTATGAATGAAACACGTTACGTAACAAGTCTACAATGTGTTTCTCGTCACTGAGAAACGTAGCGTCTACCATTCGTATTTATGTAAACATGTCCAAGCACACATCGACTCGCCTTGCTACTACGAACGAAACAACTTGCAAACGGACTTCTATATTTTGTATTCAGGGTTGGTTATTCGCAAGTAAACATATTATTTTGCTGTTTAAATATGTATAATCATCATCGTAAACATGTGTATGTACAATCAGATAGGTATCAAGCTCCCGGTTCCGTCTGTCTGGTTCATATGGGCTCAAAAGTATTATTGGGATAGAAGGTTTATGTCATGATTTAATTAGGCTTTACATGAGCAGTGTGTCGAGGCCCTGTGAATCGGACGGGGGGAGCCGAAGGTACCTAGAAGAAATACCCTAATTACATGTGTGTTTATCAGTCACTTACCGACTTGTTGATCTGTGCATGCCGTGGCAGCCCTTAAGTAAGGAACACTATAACATGTAGATATAAAAATTGAAAATTTAAAAAAACCCCCGTCACAACTAAAGCTCTTTCATTTGATACCTATATTGAGGCAGTTGGAACAACAAATAGGTTATTCGTCATTTTCTGACGGCGGCCATCTTGGATTTGAAATTTTTCACAATTAATATATTTTGCTACTCAAGCCCTTTTATATGATACCCATATTGTGGGAGTTGTGTTAAAACATAAGATCCAAATCTTTGTGACGGCGGCCATCTTGGATCGATTTTTATCCAACATTACTAAGAACACTCCCTCCTTATTCATCTTTCAAACAAAAGAATCAAAATCAAAATCGGTTCATTTTTACATTTTTGGTAATAAGTCTATTCCACGTTTTTTTTTCTTGTCTACTTATTCTGATGACGCACACAACCATCCGCCGTTCCTCCCTATTTTGTGCCACGGCTGACTAATCGTCAATCTGCAGCCCAAGCAGGTCGTTCCTCAATTCGTCCCTCCAGCAATCATCGCCGCCCATTACCATGCGCGAAATCAGAGAGTTCGCTAATGCGTTGTCGGCCTTTTTTAAAAGGAGTACGCTCTTCTCTTGAAGGTCCCTAAGTCGTAGCCGTCGGGAAATACTCCCGTAGGCAAACACAGACACGAGTATATTTCCCAACGTAATGTCAAAACGTTTTGTTCAATATCGATTGAGGAATTTGACAGTTGGCGGTAGTCTGATGTGTGGCTGTGTACATCTACCATCTCACATCGTGTACACGAAGAGGAGATAAAAAAACATCATTATAAAATCGAGAGGGTAAAGTAATATTGTAAAATCTGTATATATAAATAAATAAATAAATAAATAATAACTCTCACAACATCTCATACGCTGACCTGATTCCGTACTAAGTAGCTTAAGCACTTGTGTTACAGATATCAGACAACAGAGGAACACAAATATATACTTAAATACATGTATTACACCCAGACACCGAAAAAACACAAGTGTTCATCGCACGAATGTTTTACCAGGGTGGGGATCGAACTCACGACTTTTGGCATAAGAGGCAGGGTCACTACTAATTGCGCCATCCGGTCAGTCACCTGACCGGATAAAAGGAGCACCTGAGTGATTAAGTGACTAGGAATGGACCTAAAGCCCCAAACTACTGACCCATGAAACTTGAAATTTGGGCGGGGGTTCCTTTAATAGTGAAAATAAGCACCAAGAAGGGATTTTAAAAATTCAACCCTACAGGGGGTAAAAAAGCGGTGAGAAGTATTTATGAAAATCCGCCATATTTGGTGTTAGGAATGTGAAAAAATGTATTTTGACTAATAATTGGCAATTAAAAATAACTCATCAGAAGTTTTGGAAAATCACCCTTACGGGGGGTTAAATAGGCAGAAAAACGCGGAATGGAGGTTTAGCAATTTTAATGTAAGAATCTTGAAAATCATAATTTGGGCTCCTAATGTTAAGTCAAAAACAATTTGTTTAAACTTTTTTGTAAATTCTACCCTTAAGGGGGTGAACAAAAGGGATTGAAGTTTGTATGATAGTCCGTCGTCTTTGATGTTAGCAATGTGAAAATTTGTACTTATAATTTGAATAAAAAAGTGACTTTTGAACTTTCAACCCCTAAGGGGTAGTGGCGCGGGAAGACTTTTGTATTAAAGACTAAAATTGCGTGAGTAACGCCGCGGGCGTAGTCTAGTCCAATATATAGCGGAATGCAAATTGGGACCTGACCATGCATACGCAATTTCGTATTGCTCTCGCCACTGCTAAATTTTCTTTTACTATTTTTCGTTATTCACAGCTCCGAATGAAATGCGTTTAATATGACAATAGTAAAAGATTTTCTTCTCTACGGACTAGAAATTATTTATTTCTCAATTTTGTAGACATTAAACATAATTCGCTTTGCATCGCGTAAGTACCTAACTGGCCTGCTTGTTTGATTTTATGCTCATTAACTTCTTCATATCTAACCGAAATCAGGTATTATTTTACGGATTTTTTTATTTATTTTAATGATTTTTTGATGCTTATAATATTTTTTATGGAATTCATTAAAAAGTTAAGGGTCATGTCAAATTAAATTAGATACTTATAAAAACAATAATTTACTTTAGAAAATATAAGACTATTCAAAGTATTTACCCTGAGTACGCACCTACCTATACACTTTTCCACACATCTAAGAGATTTTGAAATCGCTTCAGTTCACTCTTCTCTCTACTCTTTCTGATCATCGGTGAGTACCATTCGCGAATCATCGTCATCATCATCATTTCAGCCAATAGACGTCCACTGCTGAAAATAGGCCTCCCCCTGGAAATGATCTCCACACAGATATGTCCTGTGCCGACCACACACTCTCAAATAATAATAATATCCTCCAACCAATTTCGGCTAAGGCGGCTAATCTCAACGATCAGCCACTTACGTAGGATATATTATAGTGCTCAAGTGAGTGCGCAAACACAAGTGCACTCTCTATTCCTTTGCCTTTTTATTCCGATGGGACACCAGTGTGACACGACCGGAGAGGGATCGGGCGCAGGACCAACGGCTTAACGTGCTTTCCGAGGCACGGGGGTAAAGGACCGCCAACTTCCAGACTCCGGGCTGACTGACACTGAGAGTTTCTTAACAGAAAAACTCAGCTACAGATTTTGGCCCGACCCGGTGATAGAACCATGCTCACGAGCGCAGCCGTCGACCCTTTAAAGTGCCACGCCAACTGCGCCAACGAGGCAGTCAAGTGAGGCAGTTCTCAAATAATGCTTACGAATAGAGAGTTGGACGACGGACGTTTAATAAGGCTGCTAATCCAATGCCCATATTTAACTCAAGCTCTACATATTTAAATTCACCGGTTTACATGAACAAGTTATTCGGCTGCTCGAACATTTACTTGAGTCTTCACCTCACATGCAAAGCTTTCTTGTTCTATTGTAAATATTTCAAATCACTTAAAACTGTTGCGTGTGAACAAATAGATTCGCAAAAGTAGTATTAACCTAAATTTCAAAACATTCTTAAATCTTTTAACATTTTTAATAGTCATAATGAATCATAACTTTCTTTAGTACGGGAAGGTGAATTTTTGAGATAAGACCCGATGTTCCTTGCGAAAAAAAGTCCCTCGAGAAGTTCTCATTCACCGGTTACCGAATACATTTCGGATCATAGGGCCACAACGAAACGTAATCCACGACCGAATCTTCTCTCTGTCCCTAACATACCGAGCGTCTCTTTTGTCCTCTGGAGGTATTAATCTCTCTTTTTGTATGTTACAGGTGGCAGACGAACAGACGGATCACTTGATAATGAGCGATTGCCGCCGCCCATGGATACCCGCGACACCAGTGGAGTCACAAGTGCGCTGTCAACCTTTAAGCCCCCCCTTCGCCCATATTGTGCCTCCGGCACCCTCACTCACTCAACGAAACACAGCACAATGCTGCTTCACGCCCGTTTTCTTCGAGGTCGTGGTATCATTCCGGTCGAGCCGGCCCATTCATGCCGTAGCGTGGCTTTCCCACGGTAAACGGCTCTCTTGTAAAGTAAAAGGTAAAGTCAGCCTATACAGGGCATCCAACGACCATGCCACATGGAGGGAAAGTCCTTTAATATTGTAGATGGAACATTTTACTGAAAGAAGACATTATTTTCATTTCAAAAACCATTTAAGTTGCACTCATAGATTTTTAAATAATTACACGGTTGAACCGGGAATCGGGGAACATTTTATTGTGAAATTTCATTCAAAAATATTAAAAGCATAATTCAATGTTGAAAGCTAACATTGCCGTAAGGACATAAAAGTGACATTAGCATAAGTGCTTGTATTACAAATGCTAAAATTCATGGTCTTGCTTTTATTTCTGATAGTATGTTATTTAGCAACAATAATCCTTATGAAGAGACCTTCCGATCGGTGTGATGAAGCTACAGGGTATTTTTTTTTCTCCTGTAGTGGGTTCGATCCCAGTTCAATCGGATAATTATTTAACAATCTATGAATGCAGTTTAGATTGTTTTTGAAATTAAAATAATGTCTTCTTTCAGTAAAATGTTCCAACTACAATATTAAAGGTACTTTCCCTCCACATGGCATGGCCGTGGGACGCCCTGTATAGTGTCCCTCTGCAGGGCAAAGGCCTACATCATAGAAATCAAATAATCGCTACTATGATGGGATTAGGCTTATCATCATGCTTGCCAAATGCGGATTGGTAAACACAAACTCGAGTTATGTTAGAAAAATTCGAAAAATACTTTTTGCACGACCCGGGAGCCGACCCAGGTCACCGAGATTAGGCCACGTACCTACTTAAACCACTAGACTAACATGGCATGGAATCCCTCTTGATAAAGCCCAAATTGTTTAGGTCTCCTGTCGCCTCTTAGAAATGTCTACACGTCGATGTTAACATTAATTAAGTACCTATTTGATTCCTGCGGGGGCATTTGCCCTAGGTCTGGATAATCTACCTAAGTATATCGTCTTGCATTACTGCTGTCGTAGTATTAAGTTCGTTGTGCCCAATACAAGCTTTAGTTAGACAGTTTAATTAATATACCTATCAAACCCGAGCATGCGGTATTTACAATGTGGCTAGACACGGCCTGGCCTCGGACTGTGGAGGTACTGGCAAAATAGTTTGGTGAGTTTGTCTGTTGGCGTGATAATTCATGTCTATGGACCCACACTCGGCTAACACTGAAACGTTCTTTTAGTATGCTTTTTTAAGTTATAGGTGGCAGACGAGCAGACGGATCGCCTGATCACCATAGACACCCGCGACACCAGTGGAGTCACAAGTGCGCTGCCAACCTTTAAACCCTCCAGATTGGGTCTCCGGTACCCTCACTCACGCAGCCAAACAGGCCGGTTTTCTGTGAGGACGTGGTATCACTCCGGTCGAGCCGGCCCATTCAGGCCAAAGCGTGGCTCTCCCACGGTAGCATGTGCAAAAACAACAACAGAATGTAACGAAAATATGAACCTAATAATATGTAATATTTCGTCATGACCAACGTCCTGTTGGTCTAGTGATTTAAGTACTGGCCGTAATCACAGGGTCCTGCGTTCGATTCCCGGGTCGAGCAAAAAGTATGTTTCGAGTTTTTCGAACATAGCTCGGGTTTGTGATCACCAATCCACTTTAGGTAAGCGTGGTGATTAAGCCTAATCTCATCATAGTAGCGATGACTTGATTTCTATGAGCCTTTGCCCTGCAGTGGGACAGTTTATAGGCTGATACTTATACTTATTTTCGTCAATGACCTTCATTGTCGGTTTGTTGTTTTGACAAAATACGGGTTTTCGATGTGGAGAAGGAAAAACGAATGAAAGTTGTGATAGTGTAGGTTTGTAAAGCTGGAGGCAGGCAAAAACTGTAATACTGGCACTTTAGACCGGGGAAGTGCATTGTTTTTCGCAGACGGACAGTTATGGCGGTGATAAACCGATACGAGCGGGCCGCGAGCAAAAAACCGCACAGGAAGCAAAATGCATTGCAAAATGACTACATTTTGCTTCCTACTTGACGATCCGTTTGGAACAGTGGTAGTGAACGCTGCCTTTGATCCAAGGGTTGCGTTGGTTCGGTCCCGCACAGTACAAACATTTGTGTGCATGAACAGTATAAGTAAAGTTAACATTTTAAGTTAAGTATTCGCTTTTGTAACCTAGTGAGTAAGTATCACTGCACTTCTAAGTTTTTTGAAAATAAATATTGATTGATTGATATTGATTGAACATGTCTGTTTGTATTTGTCTGGGTGTTTTCTATGTATTCATCATCAGCAACCCACACTCGTCCACTGCTGGACATAGGTCTCCCCTAATGCACGCCACTGCTCCCGATTTTCGGCCACTCTCATCCAGCCCACACCAGCCAGCTTTCGAATGTCATCATCCCATCTTGTCGCAGGGCGTCCTACACTACGCTTACCGAGTCGCGGTCTCCACTCAAGGACTTTACGGCTCCAACGGCTGTCAGTTCTGTGGCTAATATGACCAGCCCACTGCCACTTCAGTTTGCTAATTCGGTGGGCTATGTCGGTGACTCTGGTTCTAAAAAGTTCTATGTATTATAAGTATGTATTTACAAAAGAAAAGTATTATATGTATAAATTTGTAATACCACTGTTGATTCTGACAATACGTTATCAGAATCAACAGTGGGATTACACACAGTAGGATACAGTGTGTTACGACACAAGTGCTTGAGCTACCTATCTCGGAGTCAGATCAATGTACGTACACATGTGATGTTGTGAAATATTTATTTATTTATTTTATTTACTTTGATGTAGTAGTCGTTGAGTTGAAAACTCCCCTTTTCCCCGGATTGAGCTTCCGGTACCCTCACTCACACAGCGTAATACAGCACAGTGCTGCTTCACGCCGGTTTTCTGTGAGGCCGTGGTATCACTCCGGTCGAGTCGACCGATGCTGAAGCGTGGCTCTCCCACGGTAGATGTGCCTCCAACGCTAGCTTGCTATTGTTGCTTGCATGGTTAAAGCGTGATTACCGATATGCTATAGGTGGCAGATGAGCAGACGGATCACCGGTTGGTAAGCGATCACCGGTGTCTCCCATGGCGGTCAAAGCCTTAAGTTATTATCTGTAGATTTTAACTACATCTACTAAATTACTTCAGAAACAGAAATTTTTTCTTAATTTAAGTATTATCACATAAAAAAACCAACATTTTTATTCAATCAATCACGAGATATTTACCTTTTTAAAAATAATCATGACACTTGAGGCATATCTATTTTATTCTTTCGCTGTATGAAAGCAGTGTTAGTACCAACTTTATAATCTATTAATATGGAGTTTCCCGAGATTATTTTAATTCTAAAATAATTACTATTCAGTAATCGCTTAATTACTTACTTAAAAGAGGGGGCGTTCGTGGGAAACTTGCTGTAAAAGTAAAGTATCAGCCTATAACTGTCTCACTGCAGGGCAAAGGCCTCCATCATAGAAATCAAGTCATTGCTACTATGATGGGATTAGGTTTAATCACCACGCTTGCCAAATGCGGATTGGTGATCACAAATCCGAGCTATGTTCGAAAAATTCGAAACACACTTTTTGCTCGACCCAGGAATCTATCTCAGGACCCCGAGTTCACGGCCCCGTACTTAAACTACTAGACCAACAAGGCCTCAAACATGCTGTACTTATTTAAAATTAATATCGGGATTTGACGCATATCCACATTAAATAAAATCCATGTTAGTACCACAATAACCATCTGATTCCGAACTCTGGTTAATGAAGGGATATTTGAGAATAGAACCACTTCGGAGAAAAGAATTATCAAAATAATATATAACACATATCGTGGAATGAATAAGGTTGGATAGTGAAGTAAAGAAATATACACGTGGCTGTCTAGCTTAGTACGAAAATAGATTTGGGGACTGGTCCGCTTCGGTTTATCTCATATTTAGCTTTTAATTTGCTTCATTCTATTTTGTGTTGCATTAGACTGTATGACTTGGTATAAGGATAATAAACCATTGTAAAAAAGTTGGCGATTAAAAAGAGTAACTGGCGAGTTTCTTGCCGGATCTTCTCGACCAGAAACAACTTTCCGAGCCGGTGGTAGAATCGCATTATGTTTATTTACTTTTTTTAGTATATTTTATGTATCAACATATATATGTATTAACATGTAAATTATTACATAAGTACTTATAAATAGTCTTAAATCATTCAAATGTATGACGATTTGTAAGTGCTGTGTACAAGCCTATGCAAATAAAGATTTTTTTGATTTTGATATTTTTGATCTAAAATACGTTTCCAATTACTGACAATATTTGGAGTATGGATATTGCATAGTTTCTAGACGGTAGACGGTACTTAAGGTTTAAATCACTTGATTGACAGGCTCTATGGGCCGAGTTCACCAATTTTAAAACAACGGTAATCACAATTTAACCGTGCTTGCTATTGGTTAAAGCGTGATGTTGAATACTTATGACTTTTCATGGGAGATTCTCGCGTTAGGTACATGTTTACGAAATAAAATTCTTTTCGGTACCTAATCATTCTGAAGTCAAATCTAATAATAATCTTTTGAGATGTGACTTGGCTTTATGTAAACTAATTTTGTATTTGTAACAAGAATTTATTTCTTTCCCTGTGTTTATCTTTTTTTTTGAGAATTGATAGGTTAAAAAAAGAACGTTAAATCTCAACTATTGATAGAAATGGAACAGAGTGCATAGGTTTTTCACACAGGACCATCTGTATTTTATACAAAACTCGAGTCCAGGGTAGCACTGTTCGGATCCCGCAAAATATCCTATAGATGCTCTCGATAGATTATAGCGACGACGGTCTGTACATATCATAGGTGATGAAAAGGTTACCAATACACTTGAACCTCTTCTGTCGCTGTGCTCAGCGTCTATTACCGTCTACTTATATCACGGTGTAAATGCGGACGGAAAATTCACTCCCGCATAGGATTACACACCCTGTTGGTCTAGTGGTTTAAGTACCTTGCTGTGTTCTCGGTCATCACAAACAAGATAGCTATGTTGTTGGTGATCACCAATCCGCATTAGGCAAGCGTGGTTATTTAGCCTAATCCCATCATAAGCCTTTGCCCTCCAGTGGGACAGTTTATAGGCTGATAATACTAGGACTATACATCCGGGATCCCTTTAATTGGCATAATGTGTTTTGTTCTAATATGGATTGGCATAATTTATTTAGCATAATAATAATTTGGCCGAATTTGGTATTAGCATAATATGTACTGTGGCATAATACATTAATGCATAATTTTTTTTGGCACAAACATTTTTAGGCATTAATGGTTGTTTGAATCTGAAAAATAAAATAAGTAAGTAAGTAACCAGTATTTCCTATATTATATAGAGTAAAAGTAGGTTCAGGTGCGGCGGGGGTGGCCCCTGGGCCACCCGTAAGCCGCTTTTTAATGACTTATGGTTAATTATTTTTTGCTAAGTCATGTTTATGCTTATTGCATTAATGCTAAAAATTTTATGCTAAAAACTGTTGTGCTTATTAGTATTATGCGAATTTATTATTAGTAGTAATTGCATTATGCTAACTTATGTTATGCTTAAAATGTTTAAGCTTCTTGACAGTGAACCTATACATCCACGAGCGCAACTGTAATGTCACCAAACGACAGCGCGGTGCTGCTTAAAACGTCTGCTATAGATGGAAAGGCCTATGATGATAATGATATCTCGATGTGTGCTTTGAAGAACGTTCTACCTCATCTCACCCTCCCTTTTCTGTCACCGAACTATACGTGCTTAACAATACTGTCACCGCTTTACCATGGAAAGCATTACACGAGGGACCAAAAAGTTTAGCTGCTCCTATTCCTGCCGTACTAAAAAGAACTTGAACGCGTCACCGGTGTAAGTGTTTCCTTCGTCCTAAAATATGGGTTCCTTCAAGCGATGCGTGAAATAGCATCTCGCTTCTTCACGATGCAGTGCCAACGGAAGTTATGCCATGCTATCCCGTCCGTTTGAACTGCAACGTAGGCTACTTCTTTGTTTACAGGCTAAGGCTGCTATAAATAAAAAGTGTTTTTTTTAAATCGAATGAAAAAGTTGAATCCCGTATACGGATTCACGATCGAGTCTTTTTCACAAGTTCAGTGCGACTCTTCCGTGTGAAAGGGATGCGGATAAAGATTCGGTCGTAAATTCTTTTTTTTCCGAGCATAATCTATACTATTAATAAAGAGGTAAACCCTCGGAGAGTGACTGACTGATCTATCAACGTACAGCCGAAACTGTAAATCATGAAAATTGGAACATGGGTAGTTTTTATTATGTAGGCGCTCACTAAGAAGGGGTTTTTAAAAATTCAACCCCTGAAGGTTTGAAAAATAAAATTTACTTGTTTCAATTTTTTTTTTCAAAACAACGCCTAAAAGGGTAAAATGAGGGTAGAAATATTTTATGGAAGATTCGTTATTTTTAAAGTAAGAGTTCGTAACTAGTGGCCCCACCACTCATCATTGGCAATTGTGAATCATAATATTATTGAACGTCTAGGACGTCGCAAAACAGTTCAACATTGATGTCTAATTCAATATTTACTTTCCCTGTCCCTTGAATAAATATTGATTATAAAATAAATTGGTGCTTGAGAATTGTAATTTGACTGTGTACACATCTTTAACATATTTGTTTTTGCTAAGTGACAGATAATTTTTGGGCTGTACGAAGACACTTATTTCAGTTCAAATAAGAGCATAGGGTGATTGTTGAAATGTTTTATTGAACGCGAGGGTCCTGGGCCGGCCCATCGTCTTTAATCAAACACGGTTTTATTCGGCGATTTTTAGGGAGATGCCACACTGACAGATTGCGAACGTTTTCAAAGCCGCGTGACGACGTAGCGAACACGCCGCACACGTGCGCGACGATGAAGACGTCTGCATTCACGCAGCGGATGCGCGACTGATTCGCCGTGGAGATGTGCAGAAACACGCTGGTCGCAACGTAAACGCTGCGCGGCCGCAACGTGGTCGCTGCGTGGCCACCACAAAAAAACAATGGCGTGCCAACTTATCTTCACGGCGAATCATTCGCGCATCCGCTGCGTGAATGCAGACGTCTTCATCGTCTGTGGCGTGTGCGGCATGTTCGCTACACATCGTCACGCCTGCAATCCGCCATTGTGGCATCTCCCTTAAGGTGTCACTTTGCATTACAGTCACGTTTAAAAGATTTTCAATTTTATTTTAAAAGGAATGTTAGGGGAGTCCTTGTCTCCGCCTAAATTCTTTTTAAAGTATCTATCTGTCATCGTTAAAATCAAGGGCGTCCTGGGACATCATGGGAAAGTATCTTTAATTCTTAAGTAAGGTACTATTCCTTCATATCCCATAGTCTTGAGACGTCCTGTACCTATTCAGCTATTGAGCATGACGTGGATGAAGGCGAAAAGACGAGAGGAAAATATAATTTCTCTTGTTATAGTGTGGTAGTTGCTAGTTGCAATGAACTAGGAATATTTCCATGTAGGGATATCATATTTTTGGGCATACGTTTGACTAGATCTATTCTTTATGTGGTAAGTAGCATAAGAGCTGACGGATCACCTAGTCGATTACCGCCTCAAGACAGCCCCTTCCCCTCCCTCACACGATTGGTCCTCCGGTACCCATACTCACTCATCGGATTTTTGTGAGGTCGTGGTATAACTCCGCTAAAGCCGATCTTTTTATACCGAAGCGTAGCTATCCCATGGTAAATCAGCGACTTATCATTCCTACTGGTCCTTGGCACCAAACAAAATCTCCAATCCGGGTGAAATCTGTTACCATATTTTAAAATGGTTAATAGACCACTTCTCTCTATTACCACTAATTATTACGACTATTTACGACTCCATAGAGCATTGTCTCGAAAACTTGGAGGTCGTGGCTATATACCGATGTACCTACCAAGTGGTCCTATTTTGGTAATACAGGCTTAAATTACCTAACAGTCCGCAAGAAAGATGATTTCGTGCATCGGAGGCCACGTTAAACTGTCGATCCCGACACTTTGACAGTGCTTGTTATTTACACGACACATTTACACTTCCGTAGGCGGGTTTGATAAATTCTAACATAAGGTAGTTAAACCCTAACTGTTACCTTAACTAGGTAACAACTCGCATTATCAGAAAAATAGGGCGAACAGTTATTGAAACTAATTACCTTTAAATAATAATTCATTTATTTTAGGCAACAAGATACATTAAAAATACTTCATTGGCTCATATACCACAAACATTTTTTTTCACAATATTGCGTGCGGCGCGTAGAGTCAGCTGGTAACCGTCCTCGAAACTTCCGAAAGACGACTCCAAGCGGCCAGAAGACCTCCTTAATAAAGATCGTCAGGGTGACAGGTAGGTCGGCACTCTCACCACAAATGAGCTGAAGTTCACTTTGTAGCGAGACTCCAAGCGTTCGAACCTGAGCGTCCAGTTGGACTTCTAAATACTAAAATTTTTCTTAGAACCTAAAAATGTAATAATTATCTCGTCGTTACTTCGTATTCCTCATTATTGACGTCTCCCCATCGCTATTATTTTTCTTTTGAAGTTTCCTGCCCTGTAGACAGACTTCCCACTTTTTTTCGAGAAGAGACAAACGCGGTCTGGCCCGCCATTTTATCATATTCTTGCGACATACATAATTATCTGTCTATACACTATATATCTATATAGATATATAGTGTATATATGTCACAGGAAAATAACAAGATCCGTAAGTTTATTCATTTACTAGGAAGTTTATAAACTTTCGTATTATTCTAAACGGGAGATAAATCGTATTCTTTTACGTCCACATTTTCCGTTTTCTCCACTCTGGGCGGTTTTGAGCGGTTTCTGTGTTAATGTTTTTTTTGGGTCAGGTCTTTTTGGACCTTCGCTAGCCAGGTGGCGGGGGGTCTTTCGAGTCCGCGCTTCGTCGTTGGTATGTCTAAGGCTGCCCGCACCATGTGGTCTAGGGGACATCCGAGAACGTGTCCATACCATAGGAGATGCTTTTCTTGTACTTTTTCATAATATGGGGGCGATTTTGTAGATAACTCTGATGTACTCGTTTCGCACTTAATCAAGTCTGGTGACGCCCGCTGACCAACGTTACATGTGCAGTTCTGTAGTGTGTGTCTTTCCGCCCCAACAAAATCCGTCAAATTATATCTATATTAATATTATTGACGGGAAAGTGTGTGTGTCTTTATGTTTGTTCGTCATTCACAGCAAAACGGAGCGACGGATTGACGTGATTTGAGTGATTAAGTGGAGATAGTTGAAGATATGGAGAAGGACATAAGCTACATTTTGTCTTTTTCTAACGCGAGCAAACACGCGTCATTCACATTAATGAATGAAATCCTCTACCGTATGCTGTGAGTCCATGCGTTTTTTTTTTTGTTATGTGATGTGAGGTGGCAGACGAGCAGACGGGTCGCCTGATGGTAAGCGATTGCCGCCGCCCATAGACATCCGTGACACAAGTGGAGTCACAAGTGCGCTGCCAACCTTTAAACCCTCCTTTCCCCCGGATTGGGCCTCCGGTACTCTCACTCATGCAGCGAAACACAGTACCTAGAGATGCTGCTTCACGCCTGTTTTCGGTAAGGTCGAGGTGGAGCCGGCCCATTCATTCTTAAGCTTGTATACTTCGTTAAAATTGAGTTTTTTTACAAAAAATAAATCTAAATGGATGTTTAACTTTCGCAAATCCTTTCAACCAGGGAATCATGATATAAACAACCTTAACTTTTTAAACGTGCCTAAGTACCCGTTCAGAGTGAGCTTCATTTGACTATTAACAGTCTATTATTTACAGGCTTATATTAGCTTTCATCAAAAATTAATTTCATAGTTGTTTGTTCAACATAAGTTAATAACCCAAACAAAACGCTCAATGACGATGCTTTCTAGAATTGTTTAATTAAGAATAAAAGGTAAGGTATGCCATTCAATAGAATACATACTAAAGAATAAATAAAACCTAAACGAAATTCACATTTTACAAATAAAGCAAAATTATTTTTAGATTTTTCTGTGGAACTCCTTACCCCTTCCAATCAGGAAATCATAATCCCTATATTCAAATCGCGTGTCAAAACTCACTTCCTATCTCTATAAATAGTTACACTGTTTTTCCTGGTCTCTTCTTCCTATTTAATGTGGTCTGCTCTCTGGTCATTTATACCTATCTATAAGATTTTTTTTTTTAATTTTTGTTATAAGTTATCTATCTCATCGTCAGACCATTTAAGTCCCCACTGCTGGGGCACGGGCCTCTCTCAATCACATGAGGGGTAATAGCCATACTCACCACGCTTGGCAGACGGATTGGCGAAGGTTTTCATATAAATGCAGAGTTTTCCATCTCTGGGTGCTGATGATCAAGCTAGCAGCTTTACCTTAGTCGCCTTTTACGACACCTCGGTAAGAGTGAGGGTGGCCTATTCTTCTCTGCCGGGGACCACACGGCTATTATTTAGTATGTATAAATTATCCTAAAGATAGATAGATATTAAAACATTTAACCATTTATTAATTCTTCCAGTAAAACATAAATAATATGACCACATTATGGCGTCCAAACTAAAAAAAAAGATACCATAAACTATAAATGATAACCGTTGTCAGATTTAACTTTTTACTGTCACTTTGACAGCTCCTATCACCGTTCTTTTCAAGTCATTCGTCTTGTTCTGTTTGTTGCGTTAATGTGTCTCGATGTCTTTAAAACAATTTAGCTCGTTTTTGATAGTAAAAAGCAGTCTACGACACAATTAATGCGCGACGGGATTTTGAAATTGACAATCATAAACAAATTCATTCCCGCCATGATGGTTTTGCTGTTAAGTATTGCTATATTTTTTGTGATCTTTTTATTTGCACCAGAAAACGAAGTAATTTTAAAGGAATTGGACGGTTACAAATTATTTAAGTTATACTTATCTTTTTTTTACCAACTGTACAAGTTCCTCGCCCAGGGGTCATACAATCTGCGACAACACCTTTTTCATAATCAATACCTAAACCACGATCGATTCAATATCAATGGGGCACTGGCCTTTTTTTAAATTTTAGTTTTATACATTCTGTCTTATACATTTAAGAGTAACTTTAAGATACCAAAAACAAAAAAGTTAAAACATGCACAAATAATGATTTAAACGCAAATCAAAAATTGGCACTTACAATTTCTCGCGAAAACGCTCACTGGCTTGTCGTGACGTCACTCCCTAAGGCATTGCACAATCATGACATTTGCATATAAGAACTACTTCTTTTTCGTCTACTTAGTAGTTCTTTTCACGAACTTTATGTTCCGGAGTTTTTATTAATGTGATAGGTTTCAAACGAGCAGAAGGATCTATTGTTTTAACCTTTCATGGTCACTAACATCAGAATAGTTATTTGCGAGATTTCTACCATAATAAATAATAATAAGAGAAAACAGTGAGTTAGTGAACAGTACCCCTGTTAACTCAAAACCGCAGGTGCGCGTAGTAAAAGACTGGGAAGGAGGGTAGACCGTTTTGTTTGCCTGTAACATCTTACCCGCAAAAACTTCAGTTACTCCGTGACCATGGCGCTTGCAAACAGTGCCGAAATATCGGCAACTCAAAAATAAGGTACAGTCAGCGTCATATCAAGTTACCCTCCTGCAGTGGAAAAATAGCACTTATGCCCCAGACATAAGGACGGTCCAAAGGTCAACAAGAATAACTCGACGTGACGCTGTGTGTAGATGGTAGAAATCTCGTAAATAACTATTCTAATCTAGAGCAGAAGGATCACCTGATGGTAGGCGGTTGTCGCTGCCAATGAACACCCGCACGATCACAAGTCACAACGAGTCACAAGTGCGCTGACAATCTTTGCCCCGGATATGCGGATTGGGCCACCGGTACCCTCACTCACGCAGCGAAACACAGGACTTTTAAAGAAGAAAAGGAGCTTATATGTATTATAAAATGTATCATGTTTTAAATGACATTTTTTTTAAAATCATGGCTTCGATTGGCTGAGGCTTACGATGTCCACGCTTTGTGTTCGCGGATTCTTCGCGCGCAATACACGGACTAAGTGTGGAGCGGGCTTTTGAGGTTTCACAAATGATATCACCTTGCTGAAAGAAACCTCTGGATTAAACCCTAGTTAAAGTACCTGTAGATTATTGGATATAAAAATGCTGTAAATGTTTTGCTTTTTATTCAAATACCTCGTATTTCTTCACTTTATTCCGAAGCTACCATAATATAATATAACTATGTTACCTACTTACCTTGACTTGGTTATTTGATGTATTGTGAACCGTATTACAATTTTCACATAAGATTGAAACACAAAATAAATAAAATTTTTGAGCTCCTCGTACCTAGAGCTGAAACTCCATTAAACTTTTTGCATCAAACCCATACGTTCTACGATCTAATGAAACAACGAAGAGACGATAGATCGTCAAAAATTACTAACTTTTGACCGTGGGAGAGCCACGTTTTGGCATGAATGGGCCGGCTCGTCTGGAGTGATACCACGGCTTCACAGAAAACCGGCGTGAAGCAGGTTCCGGATTGGGCCTCCGGTACCCTCACTCACGCAGCGAAACATAGCACGTGTTTCGCTGTGTGAGTGAGGGTACCGGAGGCCCAATCCGGGGGAGAGGGGGTTTTAAGGATCGGCAGTGCACTTGTGACACCACTGGTGTCGCGGGTGTCCATGGGCGGCGGCAATCGCTTACTATCAGGTGATCCGTCGTCCGATCGTCTGCCATCTACCACATAATAAATATATATATTGAGGAGATTTTATATCATTTTTCTGATAGCATTTATGGTGTCTTATTACCATATATGCTCTGTTGGTCTAGTGGTTTAAGTACCGGGCCGTGATCTCGGGATCCTGGGTTCGATTCCTGGGTCGAGCAAAAAGTGTGATTTGATTTTTTCGAACATAGCTCGAGTTTGTGATCACCAATCCGTATTTGGCAAGCGTGGTGATTAAGCCTAATCCCATCTTAGTAGCGATGACTTGATTTCTATGATAGAAGTTTTTGCCCTGCAGTGGGACCGTTATAGGCTGATACTTTATTACCAGATAAAACAGAGGGGTATGGGTTGATCGAACTAATAACGAGATCGCTGACCGAATAAACAAAAAAAAGTTATTTGTACTGAAATAGCAAATAAATACCACTATAAGCCACTTACAAATAAAGTAATTCTATCTCCAAAATGTGTATAGTTTTGTTTATGCAATATTGAAAGTCTGATTGAATTTCATTTGTTTTGCTAACATGTATAAATAATATGAAATGTACGAAGCCCTGGTGAATTGAAAACAATACTTGTAACGTATCAAATCAAAAGGACAACCTATCAAGGAACTACAAGTTGTGAAAATTATTAGGTACTTTTATATTATATTTTTTTATTTTTTGTCGCAAATCCTTTATTATTTAAAATGTTTATATATTTTTTTTATTGCTTATAATAGGCAGACGAGCTTGCGGCCCATCCGATGGCAAACGGTAACCGCCGCCCATAGACATCAACAATGCCGGAGCACAGTCATGTCGCTGCCTACCGTAAAAGAAGAACTCTTTTCAAACCTCGTTTAGAAGGACAGGTCATAGCGATCAGGGAACACCGCGGCTGGAAGCTCATTCCAGAGTTTGCACGAGCGTGGGTGGATATTTTCATTTACTGTCTTATTTTCATTACAATAATGAGAAAATCTGGTGGCGGTGCCTTGATCCGTAAAAGTGCTCTTATACAACTGTGACTTAATGTCCTATGACCCTAGGTACCCACCTAGGGTCCTATGACCCCATAGGACTAGTACTATATTTCCTTATACTCATATTTCAATGGGACACGAGCGTGACACGATCGGAGAGGGATTGGGCGCAGGACCAACGCCTCAACGTGCTTTCCGACGCACGGGGGTACAAGACCGTCCACTTCCAGACTCCGGGCTGCCACTAAAAAATTCTTAGCGAAAACTTAGGTACATTTTTGACCCGACCCGGGGATCGAACCCGCGACCTCTTGCGCAGCCATCGCTTTAAATTGCGACCCACTAACCACTGCGCCACCGAGGCAGTCAGTCAGTTTCGTTCGTAATGACTGTATCGGTTGGAAGAATAAAAAAGCCAATCGTATTTTTATCCGGTTCGATTTCCGTCCAATACAAGCAAAATCCAAAAAACTATAAGTACCAACGTTTTATTTTTAAAAGTGACGATTCCTTTAAGTAACAAATACTAACATAAGGATTTAAAGTGTGTACTTTCCCTTCATGTCCCATAGTTTGGGTCGCCCTGAATTATTCAAAACCTATAACGCGGTTTCGTTGTAGGTATATACGTGAATACGGCTATAAACTTAATGATCCCATTTCGATTTAAAAATAAATCGCAGTGGACCTTTCGAGTACCTACTAGTACGTAGCTCGTACTGTCGGAACCCTCTATTACGAGCGTTTCTCGGCTAAGTGAAAATGCACTGATCACCTGTGATAGTAACCTCGCAGTCTCAATGCTTTTAGCATAAAGTGCAATGGGAAAACGAGATGTGATATCTTTACTAGAATCCTTTTCAAGAGCCGGTAGACCAGCTAGTGTGGTGGATTTTGCCATGTTACGCTTCCTCTAATAGTCATGCAATATGAGTTTTTAACTCATTCTAAGTCCTTGTGATAACACAATTTTCATTCATCAGATGATAAAGATAAAGATAAAAAATTCTTTGTTCAATTTAGGTCCACACAGAACACTTATGAATGTCAAAATAGGTACATATTATCTACCGCTGGTTCGGAATGTCGATTTCTACTGAGAAGACACCAGCAAGAAACTCAGTAGTTACTCTTTTCAAATATTGATGATGTTACAGAGTTTCAATTGAGAAGAGAAAAAAAATACAATTATGAAAATTAATAGACTACTATTAATAACAACTCAAAAGATTAATCAATGAACATGACCAAGAATCCTTATCATTTAAATAGTCTTGTACACTATAGTAACCTGCCTAATGAAGAAAATTAGGCAGGTTTTAATATGAGACTTAAACTTATCCAGTGATAGGTTAATGACATTTTGTGGTATCTTATTAAATATCTTAATACTTAAGCCAACAAACGAATTGGCGATTTTATGACGGACTTGGTAAATAAAGCTCTCACCACCTTATTATAAATCGCGATCTAAAGTTATTACCGAACTAAAACTGATGTCATCCCTTACCAACATGCAATGTTAAAAGGTGCTGACGCAAAGTTTTTTCCGGGCCTATCCTTAGTTTTTTTTATGTCATAGGTGGCAGACGAGCAGACGGATCGCCTGATGGTAAGCGATTGCCGCCGCCCATAGACACTCGCGACTCCGGTGGAGGCACAAGTGTGCTGCCAACCTTTGAACCCCCCTTTCCCCCGGATTAGGCCTCCGGTACCCTCACTCACGCAGCGAAACACAGCACAGTGCTGCTTCACTTTAGTTTGAGATTTGTAATAAGGGGATCTTTGTTTTTTTATTTCAATATTGAAAATCTATAGATAAGAAAGTAATGTAAAAATAATTTAATGAAACATTACTTACATGCAACTTTAGCTTTAAAATTGTGTACAACATTCATATCGCATGTACGGACAATAGGCTGTGTTATCACAAGACTTTGTTGTTACCTATACAAAATATGTATGTATGTCCGTACATGTTTTAATACATAGTTTATATCATTAACAGAGGAATTTTGTTGTACGGTTAAATATACCTACAGATACCTACAGGTACTTAGTGCATAAGGAGCGCTCGAGCAGAAAACTTGTAGGTATTAATTTAATAAGATACTTAAACTAAATGGACGTACACAAATCTTGATAAATCTACCACTTTGGAGTGGAAACATTATCATAAACGACTCGTCATTAAAAGTCGCCTCAGGCAAGTCGAGACTGAAGAATAAAACAGATTTGACAGACACAAAAGTGACATCTTTGAAATGACGTCGCATTTCACTTATTTATCGAGGGACAATAAAGACAAACGGTGCGAATAATTTCTTGCCGAAGCTCATTTAAAGTTTGTCTTTAGTTTTTTAAAGACGATTTACTAAAAATCTTTTATAACACAGTGTACGGCGTATTTAACTCCGCTAAATGTCCAAGATAAATAGTGGTAGAAGAAGGGACACCTATCTATTTCAGAAAGTTCTTTAACTTAGTTGAACATTTTAGTTCTATCATCATTATATGTACATCTATCTCTTTAAAATACGAGTTTATTTTTATTATTTTCATGCTTATGCCTTTCTCAAGTCCCTGGAGGAAGTTTGACGGGCGAAATAATCTAAAACGCTTAACTGGTCCATACGAAATAGAACAGTCACTCGGTAATAATGTACGAAACAGCTGTTTTTAATGTGTATGCTTGATTGTAATATGTAAACTGAAAGTTAAAACTCCCTACTTAAAGCGTAATTTGCAAGTGGTACCTTGCTTTATTCATTTCGTTTCTAAATGAAGCAGCACACATCCTCATCCTGTCGTTTTATTACAATCTTTTGTTTGCGAATTGACACTTACGTAAAAGCTTTCTAGAATTCTGAATTTATTTTGTGGCATGTCGAGTAAACATCAGCAATACCTACTATCGATTTTTTTATGTGATAGGTGGGGAGTCGAGCATACGGATCGCCTATCATTCATTATCTATCGGCATAACAGGTTTCACTAGAGTGCTATTTTGTATGAACGAACATACATTTTATTTATTACGCAGGTTTCGTTACTTAAAGTAAGTCAAGTCATAAAAAATATATATTTCTAAAAGCCAAGTGCGGCATGAGTATTTTATATAATTCACAAGTAAACCCTTTCACGTCGACAGAATCCAATGAGGCGTTCAGAACCTTATTGAAAGTTCAAATGGAGGTTCCCATTCATTTGAGGATGAGTGAGGATATGTCCGATGCATCTGAATGACAATTATGTTCTCAGCTGGGTGAGTGAGTGACGAGACGACTATTACATTTCGTGTCCGCAATACACATCTGCGCAGAGACGTATGTGGGAAATTGAGCTTTGCGTAACTTTTAAATAAACAGTTTATAAGTAAAGTAATATTCATATTTTTTTACTTGATTGCCTCGGTGGCGCAGTGGTTAGTGGGTCGCACTTTAAAGCGACGGCTTCGCAAGAGGTCCCAGGTTCGATCCCAAAAAAAAATCGTACCTAAGTTTTCAGTAAAAAAAATCTTAGTGTCGGCCTGGAATCTGGAAGATAGCGGTCTTGTACCCCCGTACCTTAGTAAGCACGTTAAGCTGTTCGCCCGATCCCTCTCAGGTCGTGTAACAGTAGTGTCCCAACGGAATATGAGGGTAAGGGAATAGAGAGTGCACGTATGATTCCGCACAACTTGAGCACTTTAATATATCCTGCTTACGTGGCTGATCGCTGAGATAAGCCGCCGTCACCGTAATCGTTTGGAGGATATTATTATTATATTTTGTTTTTAAATAACATTTTAAAAAATTTTTCTTTCATCCGTTTAAACCTTTATTAAAAAAATAAGTACCATTAGTACAATTGATTCTGTTCTGATCAATGGTACATATTTTTGCCTGTTGGGCATGTTTTTCTCATGCTACTTGAAAGCACAAAAAACACGGTTAATAGTAATACCTATTTAAGCACTTAATTTTTAATATTAACTTGAAATATAGGTTTAATAAAATATTTATTTTTATTGAGACACATTATGTCGCTTGCATGAAAACTTACATGCTATATTAATTTCCGATACTTCTTTTTTTTATATATACATTCTAGGCACTGACAGACAAAAGAAAACAATTAAATAACTCCACTAGAAGTTCACAATCACACATTGTCTTTACACTTTGTAACAAGACAGTATCTTGTTATTAAAATATAGGTTTAAGATGAGTCCAGGGATTTATTACCCTACTCTATGGGTTAATCACCAACAAGCGATCCGTCTGCTCGTCTGTCACTTACCACATAAAAAAAAAACAATAAAAAAACGTTGCTTTTGAATAACCCGAAGTACATGCACCCGGTGACCTCTCCATGGCTCAATCCGGCCCTGGTCCGCCCACACATGAGCCTGCTCTCATTATGCGCTCGCTGTTGTGTCATGCGGTTCTAAGTTAAAGGGATGAAAGCTTGCCACCATTTCTGTGCCACAATTTAAATCTCGTCTCTTTTACGCTAACACAAATTAGTTTAGGGGGGGAGAATTATGTTCGTACAGCATATTTTCGTCGTGAACTAAATGTACTAGCATTTTTTTTTTTTTTTGGTAACGCAGAGAGAATGCCGCCGGCTCAGAAAGAACCGACGTCGGCACCGTTGGTCGGCGCCGCCTTATGCACACCCGGCCGCTGGGAGTCGGCCGGGTAGTGTGGGGCTCTCTCCTGGGGTGCTCCTAGGGGCATACCCACTAAACTCTCTGCGACAGTTTCCATCCCTCGCCCGGGAGAAACTCTCAGAGCGGGAACGCGGGCTATAGGACGAACCTTATCACCGCGAACCCGCTCAGGGCGAAAGAGGCTCGCCAGTACGGCCTCTTACCACACTCCGGTCCAACGGACCTAGGGCCTCTCCCACGGCCCACCAAACACCGCCCCCCGAATGGCGCCCACACTGCTGGCTGCAGTGCAAACACCACCGGGAGGAGGACTGCGAGTACCCTTCCCCACCCATACACTGCTGGCTGCAGTGCAGAGTGGGTTGGGGAAATAAAACCCACAGGCTTCAAAACGAAAAACGCCGCAAAACCCAACTCCGCTGGATGCGGAGCCGAGAAAATTGGCACCACCGGTCGACATTGAGCCATCCTGGCTAGACGGCCCAACGCCGGACCTCCAGCACATGGCCTTACGGCCGCTGAGCCCGAAGGCTCTCCATCCAGTGGGGCCCACGTCGAAAACGCTATCACGCGTAGCGTGACGCCGGACAGGGCCCCGGGCCCAGAACAAAAAAGGCCACAGTAGAGGGGCTTCCGATGCCCCAAACCGTGAGGCTGGTCCTAGGCCCCGGGGGGGCTCAACTGGGGGTCGACAGAACGACTCCAGGAGCCCTCCCGTGTGTGTGCAGCTGTTAGCCGTCGAGTAGCAATGGGCGATGCCGATTACTACCCGCCGTTGCCCAGGGACGCCAGGACCCTTTCGGTAGCAGCTCCAAACAGAGCAAAAATACTACTGAAAGGGCCACACGAGGAGGCCGCCGCACCGTAGTCCCCAAATGTACTAGCATGCAAAATAATAACAGACTTTATTAACCTACATTTGCCTAAATTATTCTCTTGTGCAATAAACGTTGTTCCTACTAATTAAGGCATCTATTACAACAGGGACTTTAATGTATGCGGAAGATAAGCTTTTGATGGTAAAAGGAGACAATAATGATAAGTGGATGTGTTGTTAGATACCCGGAAGACGCTTTAGCGATCCATACTAATAGCTATTCTGTGGACGGAACTACTCGAAAAGGTTATTTAGTCAACAGTAAACAGACACTTTGACAATAGGTTTACTCGGCTTTCCCTTGGGTTACAGAGACACAATGCAAATGGGTCAAATTATAAAGGACCTCATTTCACAGAGGGTCGGAATAAACGAACCGATAGATAATTATATGTTCAATATGATTCAATGGATGCTTCTACGAGTGTACTAAAGTAAATTTTAAGCGAAATACATTGTGTAAGTCTGGTGTCAAAAAGTTGCATGTATTTTTTTAAATGACCCATCTTTATACCCGACTACGGCGAAGCAAAAAGTAGGGTTATGAATTTGACTTGTATGTATGAATGGTTGTTCACCTGTTCCCTCATAACTTCTAAAGTAGTTATCATATTTGAACAAATTAGGTGTCGTTAGAAGCGTCTTGATTGTCTTTATAGGCTACATGACGTCACGTTAAATTGATTACAGTGCCCTCTAGGGGACTTAGAGTAAAGAACTAAAAAAAAATTGGCTTGATGGTACCGTGTGGGATATCAAATGAAAGAGCTTTTTTAGCACATTTCAAATATGTAACCTAATGCCACCTACTGTAGCAAAACAGATTCATTATAATAATAAAATAAAATCAATGTGGCATACGACCACGGCAATACGGCATAATAATTTCAGCAGAGACAATTTTCTATTTTCGCTTTCACTTTTTAGAGCGTGTTTTTGGTAGTCGGTATAGTTTCTATATATATATATTCATAATAATAATAAAATAAAATCAATGTGGCATACGATCACGGCAATACGGCATAATAATTTCAGCAGAGACAATTTTCTATTTTCGCTTTCACTTTTTAGAGCGTGTTTTTTGGTAGCCGGTATAGTTTATTAGCCAAGAATGCCTAAAAAGCACTCCGAGCACAGGGATACACAGCCACGCCACCCTAACCATCACGATGGATGGAGTGATGCTACATGTACTTAGTAGAAAGTTTACTTTTGTTAGTTGGGGTCGAAAGTGTCGAATAATTTTTCGCTTGATGCGGGAATTAGCAAGGCGGCAACGACGTTCCGGAAACTCGGTCCAAGAGTCCTCATCGTCTTAGCACAGTAGATATATACGCTATATCTACTATGACGCGCGTCCGTGCGTATTACGAGCTTTGTTCGTAGTGTCCATGTCACCGGAAAATAGCAAGATCCACAAGTTTATCAATGCACTAGGAAGTTTATAAACTTTCGTAGGATTCTAAACGGGAGATAAATTGTACTATTTTACGTCCACACTTTCGTAAATTTATCAATTTCCGACTTCACGTGGTAAATTTATAAAATAACGGATATCTATTAGTAAAATTATACATGGTTCGACCAATCACAGAAACCTTTTTTAAATATACGAATGTTTGAAATGCGTAAAATAACACACTGCTCCCTGATTGGTCAATGTTCATAGTGGCAATGCCAATCAGATCGCGCGTAGCGTTTGGATATTGCTTACTTAATATTTTACGAGTAAGTTCGGTAAGTGTATCAATGTACGAAAATGTGGACGTATAATAATTCATTTTTTCTCCCGTTTAGAATCCTACGAAAGTTTATAAACTTCCTAGTAAATTCATAAACTTACGGATCTTGTTATTTTCCGGTGACATCCATACTGCTTAGCGTATATATCTACTGTGGTCTTAGCGTGTATTTCCCAGTTGCATCCAAAGCTGTCGCTTCGGAGCGCGGAGCACGCTTCTTGGACTATGATCCAGGATTAAGGAAGTCTGATATTTAAAATGAACAGTCTACCGTCTGACCTTCGTAACTCTTACACAGGGGAACCTGCAGACCAACTGAATTACAGTTACAAGTTCAGAATCATTCCTCAAATATTGTAGGTATTCCTTTTTTATGTGATAGGTGGCAGACGACCAGACGGATCACCGGATGGTATACGATTGCCGCCGCCCATGGACACCCACGACACCAGTGAAGTCACAAGTGCGTTGCCAACCTTTATATCCCCTTTTCCCCTGGACTGGGCCTTCGGTACCCTCACTCACGCAGAGAAGTACAGCACAATGCTGCTTCACGCCGGTTTTCTGTGAGGCCGTGGTATCACTCTGGTCGAGCCAGCCCATTCAAGCCGAAGCGTGGCTCTCCCACGGTTAAATTCACAATTTTAAGAAAATATCTGTAACCTACAGGTTTCTTCACGATGTTTTTTTTCCTCACCGTCGATCTACATGTTGCAACCTGCACATAGATTTCAAAAATCCAGAGGTGATTACTTGGATTCGAACCACGACCCCCCAAATGGAAGGCGCGTTCTGATACCAGTGTATGGTAGCTCAGTAGCTACCATCGCTCAAGCATACTCGGTCCAAGAGTATGGTAAAATAAACATCTGACGGTTCGAACAAAGATTCTGATGATTGATGAATAAATGAAAAAATGCTCAAGTCATTTAAAATAAAAAAGGATTATTTCGTGATTCACATTCTACTCATGCATGATTTAAGTTTTTAGTGGCCACTTTTATTTTAAATCATACTTAGAGATACGAGTATTATGACATGAATGGCGTATGTAAAATAAGCTTGAAAATCACTAATCCTTTTCACAAGTGCTTAAGCTACTTAGTACGGAATCAGGTCAATGCATGAGATTTTATATAAAAATATTGTTTTTAGAGGAGCTCACTGTTAACCGTCTGACTTGAAGAAGAACCCTGTCAGAGGGGCTAGATAACTTCGGGCTTGCTTTAATCAACTTGCGGAAAACCGTGCTAAAGGCCTTTTTTGATTTCGCAGGGGGAATGCCGCCGGCTCAAGAGATGAGCCGACCCTATGCATACCAGGCCACCGGGCGGGGGGCGGCCGGTAAATGTGAGGCTCTCCTTTGACGGGTGCTTCTGCTAAAGAAAAGCCAGGCAAAGGCATACCCACTAAACCCCCTGCCGTTCTCCCTCATCGCCCATATTGGGGAATATCATGGTGATACAGCCGAAACCTCCCTCCACGATATTCCCCGGGCGGATGACCGCCTGTACGGTGGACTAGGCGGTTTTTCCCCCGGACGTGCCGGGAGAGGGGATAGGGACAGCCGGGAAGAACTGAGGCGTCCCTATCGGGAAGAGGGAGCCTGTGCAATGCCGGTGCTGGTACAAAATTAATACCGCAACTGTAGCCCACAATTCACTTGTTATACTGTGGTATAGCTATAAGCACTGCTGTTATGTCACCACTACACCAAGTGATGCTACTCCAAACATCTGCCACAGATGCATCTGCCTATGATGATGTGTTAAACAGCCAAGTTTTTTCTACCGTAGGAGAATACGCTTTGGCATGAATGGACAGGATCCACCGGAGTGATAATGTATTTTTTTTTATAGTGGCACAATATATTGGCTCTCTTAAACTTGATGGCAAGCAAGAGAAGAGCCCCGTTGCAATTACAACGGAAGCGATGTCAAGGCATCACCTCCGTTGGGACTCATAATGGCTCGCGAGATGCTTCTTCACGCTTCGTTTGAAGGAATCCATATTGTAGGAAGGAGGGAATACATGCGCCGGCAACGAGTTACATTTCTTGATGGTGCGGCAGAAATAGGGACCGCCAATTTTTTTGTATAATGTCATAATGTTTAATTTCATTTCATAATTTTACTTTGACTTACTTGATACTGATACTTACTTATAAGCATTGTATGTCATACTATCAGTGTAATCATAATTTGTATAAGAAAGGAAAATTGCAATAAACAGATTGCATTTATTGAACAAAAGAACAAAACCACAAGAAAATTAAGACAATACCTAAGAAATAAAATTAAGCTAAAAGTAAATAAAAAGGAAAGTTAAAACAAAGTAGGTCCCCGTCGCAAAGTCCCCAAAATGCTGGCAGCATTACCCCGCTGGATTGCGATGGAAATTCGCTGGGCGAAGGTAGCTGCCAGCTTTTTGCTCTCCCGTGACTTCGACTAGACGCTTAGCTAACAAACATATTATTTGAAAAGAGTAACAGTAGTTACTCTTTTCAAGAATCAACAAGAAACTAAGTAGAGTTTCTTGTTGATTCTTCTCGGTAGAAATTGATATTCCGAATCAGCGTTAGATTAGGTTCATTCACATGTATGAATGTCAAATATTACGTAATCTACCGCTGATTCGGAATATCAATTTCTAACACACACATTACAGAACATTCTGTATGGACTTAAATTGAATAAAATTTTTTTGATTTGGATAGCCCGACATAACAGAAAATCTGCTTGAAGCAGCGCGAGTTAAAAAATTGCCTGTTCTTTGACCTTGCAGGTGGACAAACATGGTGGTGGCAATTGCTTATACTGTGATCGCTCTGCTCGTCTGCCATCTATCCCATAAAATGTTAACCGTCGTAGTTTATATTACAGTTTATTTCATTTTTCTTCCAGGGAATCTTCTCGTGATCCTGGTGGTGACGCTGTCGAGGCGTCTGCGGTCCATCACCAACTTCTTCCTGGCCAACCTGGCGGTGGCAGATTTATGCGTCGGGGTGTTTTGCGTCTTTCAAAACTTGACTATTTATCTCATACCAAGGTAAGGGCACAGTAAATACCTATTTAATATTTCGTAATTCGTCGTGGTGCAGACTGTATTAAGTTAACGGATTTTGTCGCCAGTTTTCTATCTAATAATAAGATCCTCCAACCGATTTCGGCAACGGCTATCAATCTTAACGATCAGCCACATGAGCAGGATATATTATAGTGCTCAAGTGTGTGTGCAAACACAAGTGAACTCTCTATTCCCTTGCCTTCATATTCCGATGGGACACCAGTGTGATACGTCCGGGCGCAGGACCAACGGCTTAACGTGCTTTCTGAGGCACGGTGGTACAAGACCGCCAACTTCCAGACTCCGGGCTGACACTGAGAATTCCTTTACAGAAAAACTCAGGTACAAATTTTAGCCCGACCCGGGGATCAAACCTGGAACACTAAGCGCAGCCGTCGCTTTAAATTGCGACGTACCTAATATCCACTGCGCCAACCAGGCAGTCTATTGATGTTACCGAATTATCCAATACTTTAAAAACAACAGTAAGTTGTCATTTTTTAATCTGTCTTTAGCAAATAAATAGCTTTTTTAAAAAAAAAAAATATTTGCACTGTCAAATCGTAACCGAACACGTGTGAACCTAATTAATATTCATAAGGCACAGTATATCTTCAAAAGCGCACATGCACGTAGATATCAAATTATTTTGTCAAATGCGAGCGTTTTACAACGTGCTCGTTAGATCCCTCAACTATTCTCAATTTTATAAAGTAATTTAAAGTTAAATTACTGCGTATACTCATAGCTTGACGTTTTTACAACGGTCGTGGTCCCAAGCGGACTGGAGGTGCACGGCGTCGTCTGCTACGCCCGGCTTGTGAATCTTCGGATACCCTCTCATTTTTGTTATTTACACTGCCACTAAATAAAACGTCAGTGAGGACACCCCGACACACTACACTCACAGTATCCGGGTTGGAAGTAATTTGAAGCGGCAAATTGCGAGGTTCACATTTGTCAATCACTGGATTCCACGCCGATGATAATTTAAAACCCATCCTCCCGATTGAAATTCTGATACTTCTTTATCTCAATCGCTTCACGTACTACTCTACGTATCGTTCACGTGCTACTACGAGTATGTACTTACATATAATAATAATAGCGTTTTGTCCCGTGTACATTAATTATTTGTATAATGCAACGCGAAAGTTTAAAATCTTATAAATTGCTGCGAACTAAAAACGTCCTTATCAAACAAATACTTGGCTGGAATATCTATGAAGAATGTTGAGAGCACTCGTCCGTGGTTTTTCATTTCTGACAGAAAGTTTTTACAACTTTTGTTAGAAATTAAGTACCTATGAATGAACACGGACGTGGTTGACTCAGAAGAATAGGTACGAAACGTGGGGAAGATTTTAATATGGAAAATTTTAATCAGCTTATTTCAGTATCAGCGGGCATCAAGTTAATTGTACAATTTATTTCTAGAATTACATTGTAAACCTACTTACTTGCTATCGCTTTCTAAAACTGGTTACAGTTACTTCATTCATAACTTATTCTCGTTTGAATACTAGGGGATGATGAGGTGTTTTATTTAAAATTTTAAATGACTTTGAGATAGGGAGCTCGCTTGAGCTACCTATCTCGGGCCTACCTACCTCCCTGTGTTACGGATATCAGAATCAATAGTGAAAATACAAATATATAGATATAATACTTTTCTTTTGTAAATAAATACTTATAATACATAGAAAACACCCTGACCAATACAAACAGACATGTTTATGCACACAAATGTTTGTACTGTGCGGGGATCGAACCCGTAACCCTTGTACCAGAGGCAGCGTTCACTACCACTGTTCCAAACGGGTCGTCAAATGGTTGTAATGGGAATAGGCGAGAACCCAAAAAAAAACTGAATTATGTAGGTGGGTCGCTTTTTTTTATCGACAATGAGCCAAACTTACAAATCAACATTTAACTTTAACATAACAGACTACAAATGATAAATAGTATGTCCTAAATATTCGTTAATGTACTATTTTACAGATAGACTATTACATGTAAAATTAGAATATTTTAGATTGAAATGAACACCTCCGTCACGTCCCCCGAAATTAGTGCCATTTACACCTCTGTCATGGTTTAAAAAAAAAATTACATACTTAGTTAAATCATGCTAAAGTACCTACGAGGTGATAAAACAATGTCATTATTTCATGATAAATTAGGAATATCTTGATGGTGTATCGTATATTTTTTATATAATTAATTACTTCATAAGTTACTGAGGACGGGCTCATTGTAGATAAAAAAGAAGAACGACCCAGGTATAATTTGTTTATTACATCCGATAGAGATAATTTTTAGTCACTTTGTAATTTAGGATATTATAGGGCAAATGGGAGTCCAAGAAAATCTAGCACATATCGGTAACTTTACCCTAAGCTGACTGCTATTGCCCTACTTTCCCCTATAATTAAAATGGAATCGATCGAAGTCCAAGCTAGATGAATTTATTAGTGAAACTCTTTAAACACAAACCGCTAAGGCTTTGAAAAAGGGCAAAAAGTAGAGGGTAGGGGGAAACTCGCCCTATTAAAACTCGTCTCAGAATTTTAGGATTTTTTTGCTGGCCACTGTTCTAACCTCATCATCATCATCATCATCAGCAACCCACACTCGTCCACTGCTGGACATAGGTCTCCCCTAATGCACGCCACTGCTCCCGATTTTCGGCCACTCTCATCCAGCCCACACCAGCCAGCCTTCGAATGTCATCATCCCATCTTGTCGCAGGGCGTCCTACACTACGCTTACCGAGTCGCGGTCTCCACTCAAGGACATTACGGCTCCAACGGCTGTCAGTTCTGCGGCTAATATGACCAGCCCACTGCCACTTCAGTTTGCTAATTCGGTGTTCTAACCTAACCCAACCAATATTTTTGTGGCGGTAATGCATACTGAACTCTACAAAACCAAAAATATTGGTTAGGTTAGATTAAAACAGGGGCCAGCAAAAAAATCCTAAAATTCTGGGACGAGTTTTAATAGGGCGAGTTTCCCCTTAACCCAAAGTAGCGTGTCCTTCGGTCTTCTACAGCCTTACATACGCTTTAAATAGTGTGCCAATGAATTTTTTAAACTGATTCCACTGGCCCTTTTTCGGCTTTTTTTATGATATATGTGGCAGACGAGCAGATGGATCACCTGATAGTAAGCCCTTTTGCGGTGTTCTTCAACCTGGAATCCTCATACTTATTTGAAATCTCAATAAAAACAAACTTTAAAATGCTACAAAATAGTCTTATTTTTGTTTAGTCGCATTTTAGTTTCGGCGTCATAACTAGGTTAGTGATGATTATAGCTTGAAAGCTTGACGCTTTGATCCTCACTTCTGGTGCAAGCAAACGGTAGTCCACCAAACTGGTTTAGGTTCCAAAAAATATAGTCATTCAACACAAGAAACAGTTCTAATGACATTGAGCTTACCAATAAAACAAAAAATTTCAAATGTACATTATTGTTGCGATCAGCTAAGGAATTGAATTCTCTGGAAGTTGATGTGTTTGTTCTCTGAAGACTAAGATTTGGATATTTCTGGTTGCGCCACCAAAAAAAAGGTACAACCAGTGCGGATAAAGAATGGGATCAGAAATGGCGGCGCATCTATTCACTTCTCGCTCGCACACTCACGAGTGCGAGTATAGACGCAAATAGTGTGCGAGCGAGAAGTGAATAGATGCGCCGCCATTTCTGATCCCATCCTTTATCCGCTCAGGTTGTACAGTTGCGTGGAGCGCATTTCAGCTGGTATCAGCCAAGTTTTTTCTCTCGACCGAAACACATCGATAGTTATTGTTATGTTTCACGGAGTATTGTATCCTAATAAAATAAGACCCCACAATAAAACCTAATCTAAGCGAAAAAAAAAACACAGGCATTTATAGGTGTTTGTTCGCAACTATCCGTTAGATTTATTAATATCGGTTTTGTGGAGGTCTTTATTATTATAGTTCGATTTTATGTGACTGGGCCGTTGGCTTGGATTCAACCACGAGTCACATAAAATTCAACTATCAGTAGGTATAATAATAAAGAAATCGCAGTAACGAACCTCTTAGACTTGGATTTGCTTAGAGATTTTAAGCCCTTTATATTAATAAATGGTAAATATGTAAACAGATGCTGCTATACCGACAGCTAGTTTGTAATACATGTCACTGGATGGCGCCACTGCGCCAGCCAATTATAGTGCATACTGTTTTTAATTAACACTCAACTCCTGTCGCCATTTTGCGTGCCTGTTGTTGTTTTTATACAATAAATATTTTATACTTCACTTTTACGAGTTTACAATTCTACAATGGACCTTATACACCCTTTTCAATAAACAAGCAGCTCCATCTAGACTTGACTAGTTTTTACAGGATTTTTGGTGGGCTTACAACTTTCTGGCAATATATTAAATACAAACTGATAAACTACTACTATTTGGTGTAGGTACAGACAAAAGCACTTCGGGTTACTGTAACTGTTGAAATTCCTAAATTGACACCAAAATTACTCGTATAATTTGTTTGATAATCTGTTGTCATTTGTACTGGTAATTGACAATGTCGTCTTATCCTTACCATCAGGCTCAGGTGAATAATGGTTTTAAAGCGTTTTTTATATAGGCAGATGGTAAGGAACAACAACCTAATGGTGGTATCCAATGCCATCGCCCTGGATCCCGGGGTAAGCTTGGACCATCATCCAGGATTTGTTGAGTCTAGAAATTTCGAAGCGACAATCGTCTGGCCTTCGCAATCTTTAAACAGAGGACTAGACGAATTGAACCATGATTAAAGTATAGTAAAGTATCAGCCTATATACTGTCCCACTGCAGGGCAAAGGCCTCCATCATAGAAATCAAGACATCGCTACTATGATGGGTATAGGCTTAATCACCACGCTTGCCAAATGCGGATTGGTGATCACAAACCCAAGGTAAAAATCGGAAACATACCTTTTGCCCGACCCGGGAATCGAACCCAGGAGACCCTGAGATCACGACCCGGTACTTAAACCACTAGACCGACAGGGCATTAACTCATTCCAAATATATAAACGTGCTGCTCATAATGTTATTTCTCACCACCGAGTTGATGATATGAATGATAGAAAATATGAACGCATGTAGATATAAAACTTCCAGAGGTATATATATGCTCGAATTCAATCCCACCACTAAGCTAATATAGCTCAGATCCTTAATACTGCAGTCTCTATGTAGTCAAAGTCAAGTCAAAAGATTCTTTATTTGCATAGGCTTGTACACAACACTTACAAATCGTCATACATTATCATCTTTTGAAACTGTTAATAATTATAATAATAATTTACACGTAATTACATATATATGCCGATACGAAAAATAAAATAAGAAATAAATAAACATAATGCGATTCTACCACACCGGCTCGGAAAGTTGTTTCTGGTCGAGAAGATCCGGCAAAGAACTCGCCAGTTACTCTTTTTAATCGCCAACTTTTTATATAATTGGTTTCTTATCCCCATACCAAGTCATACAGTCTAATGCAACACAAAATAGAATGAAGCAAATTAAAAGCGAAATATGAGGTAAACCGAAGCAGACCAGTCCCCAAAGGTGGCACCTGTTTACAAGTAATAATAATGTCCTTCAAACCGATATTTCGGTCATGGCGGCAAACCTCAGCGATCAGCCATCGATGCAGGACATATTATAGTGCACAAGTATTTTCGCAGACATAAGTGCACTCTCTATTCCCTACCCTCTTATTTCGATAGGACACTAGTGTGACACGACCGAAGAGGGATTAGGCGCAGGACCAGCGGCTTAACGTGCTTTCCGATGCACATGCTGGGGTACAAGACCGCCAACTTCCAGACTCCGGGCTTACACTGAAAATTTCTTAACAGAAAAACTCAGTTACAAATTTGGCCCGACCCGGGGATCGAACCCGGGACCCCAAGCGCAACCGTCGCTTTAATGTGCGACCCACTAACCATTGCGCCACCGAGGCAGTCAACATGTTTACAAGTATGACGTAAGTGTCAGACATCATTTCACTCAACCATATTAGAGGGAATGTAATGACCCGCAACATAGCGCCACCACCATGTACAAAACAAACTCCAAGCTGTGGTCCGTATATTTACAATGGAATAAAATAAATATCAAATTACTTTGACGGACTGCGTAACGAAAAATCTACCCAAATCCCTAAAGATAAAGTGATGACGTATGGATGCCAGATGCTCACAAAAAATACAAACCTACAACTTCACTGCATATTCATTAAAATCAGACTTTATGAAACGTGAGATCGTTAGATACTCTTTTGGAGTGCAAGACGCGTCTGTTTTAACGCCCTTTCGTAACATTGAATCCAACTGAGTATTTAGGTACACTTTAATGTTTTCGCGTAAACGGCTGGACCAAGTCGTGTTATTGATATGCATATTTTACGCCCTCTGAAGCCAAAACAAACGGGTTTAATGGTTGCCTGCGAGCTTGTTAATTAAAACTGTCAGTGTTGATCCCGGTTTCTCCTTTGGTTGCCTGTGGAATTTTCAATCGGATCGCTTGGCGTTCACGACACGTTTTGTAGTAATAGTAAATTGTTGATAACCAAAACTAGCCAAACAACCGTAAAATAATAATATCAACATCACATAACATCGAACAGACCCTAAGCTTCGTAGTTTATATTTTAAATATATTTATTTAATATACATAACACCCCGACACTAAACAAACAGTTTAAGAACACATGTACCATATCTTTGAAATAAACCATCTTTATCTTTTTATCATTTTTTTAACATAAGTAAATCATACGAAATATTGCCCAGACAAGCCATCAAACCCATGACTTCTAGAGCGTGAGGAGAGTAACAAGCAACTGCTGTTGCTGAGTTGAGGTGATGATAATATTGTTACACGTTCAATATTATTGAACGTGTAACTAAGATCCAGTTGGGCTGATTCCCCTGCCTAACGGTTTCACAGATAAGATAGCTCTCGGTTTTATATTTACCTGTCCTACCAAATCCTGTAGAACTAATTTAAAGCAGACGTTTCGACCGAATCGGAGTTTCTCTCTCTTTCACACGCACTGTGTGTCTCCTTTGTCTGGATGCGACATGTATATTCTCACCTGGATCACGATCTATGTAAGCTTAAATGTTGTTTATTTACCTATGCATACTAAAACACAGGTTAAAAATCATTTGATTGCAAATGTCTATTACACAGTTGAAGAGGCGGTGCGTCCTCATTTGGAATACTGTTCTCTCCTCTGGGCTGGAGCTTCTAAGTAAGTGCTTCTTCCTCTAGATCGTATCCAACGAAGGGCAGTCAGAATTGTCGACGACCAGGCTCTTTCCGACAAGCTTGATCCTCTGTTATTGACTGAGATGTAGCATCACTGTGCATCTTCTGTAGCATCTACAATGAAGAGTTTTCCGAGGAGCTGTTCAGCCTTACTTTTCACCATCGTACGTCACTTTAGAACGCTGAATTCTACCCACATCACTTGGATGGATTTATTTCCACTACAGCGCGTTTCTCACGTAGGTAATTTCCTACAGCGCACAGTAAAACTGTGGAACCAGCTGCCATCTGTGGTGTTCCCGAACAGATGCGACCTGGTGACCTTCAAGAAAAGCCTTATTCTTACCTTGACCGGCAACGTAAAAGTGATACTTCAGGTGACTAAATATTTTTAAACTTTCAAAACGCATGCGCTTTTACTGGAACATAATGTAACATCAAATTAAACACGTGCAGTAATGGCCGCGCGCAGTTCGCGAGCTGACATTCGCGGCTCATTCGTAAGATGTGGACGCACCCTAACATCTTCTATCCAATGTGGACTTTCGCATGTGAAAAATCCTCTAGATGCAGTACTATTAGGAGTGAGGTCCATATACAATGCGATTGGTTATTTTTATACGTCATCTGTCAAAATGTCAATTTGACAAACTAAACAACCAATGCGGTTGATGTGATGACCTCAGTCCAATAGTACGCCATATAGCGCATTTTTCATATGCGAAAACCTTCATTAAAGATGTCAAAAATAATCGATACTTTGTGTACCAAGCACTTCATTGTTGACATCGACCGTGTGTAAAGAATGTGACATGATGTGACGTGACAAAATAAGCAGCAAAATGGTCGTCGCGTTTCATTTAATCGCTCGAAAATTATAGCGTTTTTGTTTAGCTTAATAGATTATATTTTGAATGTGTTATACCTACCACTTACATAGTTATTTAAAGTGCGACGTGCAAAATAATTTAAGTACTTAAATCAATAATTTCCAATCAATACCTACTTCTTTATTTTGACTTGACTTAATTGAAATTTCTAATTGTTTCGAATTAATTCATAGTTCGAAACGTTCGAAACAATTGAAATGTCAATAAAGTTATTCCATAATGTTTACATTAAGTTTACTTGAAAATATGGATCCTTACCAACCTAAGCACTCTTACTTCAAATGAATACCTCTCATCGTATTTATATTTTAATACAAATTTCTGATCTAAACAGTTATTTTGAGCTATAAGAATCAGATGGAACCGGAAGGAAATTAAAATCTCCGCGAAACACCCATTAATTCGTCGTAAGAACACAGCTAAAGTACAGACACCGACAAGCATTCTGTTTCAAAGATTCAGAACTTCGCCAAATCCAACTCCTTGTTAATTGTCTCAAGTTTACGAGTAAAATGTTTCTAGATTTACTTTGGATCACTTTAGATCTCTTGAGTACTGAGTTGTTTCGTGTTTTGTTTATTGAATAAGTAAATAAATTCTTACATGTCAAAAATTAACTTATTCCATTATAAGTAGTTAAAACTTTTGTGTTACGAGCATCAGAGATCCCCGAATCGGGCGAAAAATTAACATAAGTTTTCGGTAAGAAATTCTTAGTGTCAGCCCGGAGGCTGGAAGTTGGCGGTCTTGTAACCTCGTGCCTCGGAAAGACGTTAAGCTCTTGATCTTGCGCCCGATCCCTCTCCGGTCATGTCACACTAGTGTCCCATCGGATTATGAGGGTAAGGTAAGAGAGTGCACTTGTGTTTGCGCACACACTAGAGCACTATAACATATCCTGCGTATGCTGATCGTCGAGATTGGCTGCGTAGCCGAAATAGGTTGGAGGTTATTATTATTATATCAGACTACGGAGGAATTACAACAGGAAAACTTTTCATTATACGAGTATCTATGCATACCTATATATAATATACCCAATAATTTCAAAACGTGGTCTAAGACACATTCCGGAACTAAACTCAAGCCCCATTTAACATTGCGTATTGGAACGAGACGAGACGGCTTGAGCTTTAGTACGGTAATAACTTTAAATCGCGATTTATAATAAGGTGGATAAGGTCGCAGATAAGGAACTACCGAAGCAATATTTTTATGAAAGCTTAGATCGTTCATTATTTCGGGTATACTATTGGGAATCCATAATCATAAAAACTGATGATGTACAATTTAACGTAAAAAAACCAGTAACCCTTTTTTATTGCCTTTGACCGTCATATTGGCATATACTTTTTGTTTCACAGTTTGTTTTCACATCTCATAAAAGCAAAATGTTTTTGTATTCAGAATCAGAGCCAATGGAAACAACAGCAATTTACCCTGCTAGGTTTTTTATTTATATTATTTATGATATAGGTGGCAGACGAGCTGACGGATCATCTGACGGTAAGCGATTACCGCTGCCCATGGACACCTGCAACATCCAGTGCACAGTGGTGTCACAAGTGCGCTGCTTACCTTTTAACCCCCCTTCCCCTGGATTGGGCCTCCAGTACCCTTACTCACGCATCGAAACACAGCGCATGCACTGCTTCACGCTGTTTTTCTGTGAGGACGTGGTATTACTCCGGTCGAGCCGGCCCATTCATGCCGAAGCGTGGCTCTATCACTGTTGAAGGTAACTAAGTATTTATAATAATTATAATAATAATATAATAGTCTAGGTTCGAATCCAAGCGTGCATCAATGGTTTTTTCAAATCAATGTGCGTATTTCTACCATTACCATCTGCTCGGCGGTGAGGGAAAACATCGTGAGGAAACCTGCACGTTACGGAAAAAGTTTCAGAAACGTGTAATCATTATTCAGTTGCTCTAGTTCCCCTGTTAAAGGGTTGCGAAGGTCAGACGGCAGTCGCTTCATTGTAATTACCAGACCCCCCAATCCTGAAACGTGGTCTAAGCGTACCCCGGGCTCCAAAGCGACAGCTTTGGATGCAACCGGGAATTAATTAGAGAAGAAAGAGGACTGTTAGACTGACTGGTTATTTACCTAACAGGTAAGTTTTTAAAGTCAACAGTTAAAACATTAAATCATTCTAAGAATGATGAACAAAATCGAACAAATGTATTTAAAAGTTACCACCACAAAATTTATTTTACCTCATGGGTAAATATTTAGAAAGAGAGAACAAGTTCTTAATTTATTCCGACTTGAAACAAAGTAGGCATGTGTTTATTTTGTTACCACGAACTTCTCTCCGCTCGGAATGAATGAAGGATTTCAATAACATTACAGCACAGTTGTAGAGAGTTACGATTCCAGTGCACGTGCCAAGCCGGCGCACATCCAGAGACATAGAGAGGCGATGGTCGAGCGCTTAAACGAGACCTTGAAGGCGGTCTCCGACTGCGGCAATGCCAACCGAGTTTCGTTCAATGCAGCTAAGACCCAGGCGTGTCTGTTCTCTGCTAAACGGAATTCCAGAATGTGTCCGTGCCGATTACTGGCCGTCTTGAGCTTCTTGGCATGTCTCTCACCCCTTCCCTCGACTTTGGCATGTACATCGAGTCCAAAGCTCAACTTGCCTCAAAAAAGCTCGGTATTCTGGCTAAAGTGAGGCAGTACTTTACGCCAGGACAGCTGCTTAACTTGTATCAAGCGCAAGTCCGAGCCTGCATGGAGTACTGTTCTCATCTTTGGGATGGCTCAGCCATATACCAGCTTGAGGCGTTAGGGAGTATTGAGAGAAGGGGTTGTGGGTAAGAGGCTACAAAGCCTTGATCACCGACGCAGGGTAGCAAGCTTATCGATCTTCTATCGAATACATTTTGGAGAGTGCGTCACGGAACTGTACAATGCCATTGGAGCATATCCGTTATTTCACTACTCCACCAGGCAGGCCCTCAATCGACACCGGTATATGGTAGAAATACCAAAAGTCCTTGTTCGTACTGCGAAACAGTGGAATCAGCTGCCTGAGGAGGTGTTCCCTAGAGGCTACAATTTGGGGGTTTTCAAAGCAGGAGTGAATCTAGGTAATCGTGCTACATCTTAGACCATATTATCACTTACCATCAGGTGAAATATGGTCAAACCCTTACCTATCTACAGTAAAAAAAAAATATCACAGTGTATTTAAGTAAGTTACCAGTGCTATAATTTATTATCATATGTTAGATAGTAACTTTAAATCGTGGTGCGATGGTAGCTCAGTGAATAAGAACGCGCCTACCATACAGGAGGTCGAGCTTCGAACCCGTGCGTGCATCTTTTTATTTTCAAATCTATGTTCGTGTTTTTACCACTTTAAATCATTTCTGAAACGTGTGACCATGATTAATTTAGTAGATTTCCTTATTCGAAGGTAGTGAAGCGAAGGTCAAACAGTCTCTTAATTGTAACTATAATTTATCAAGACGGGAATTGACACGATAGTTATTATGTGATACAACATTGTGTACTCACATATTTTACTCGACGTTTCGGCGACGTTACAGCAGCCATGTTCACTGGCGGAGCACGGCGTCGTCCGCTGGGGCCGGGCTGTGAATCTTCGGACACCCTCACATTGTTTGATATTAGTTCGCCACATTGTTTGATAACAGTATCGATGTTTGTTTGCGTTAGTAACGGCCTAGCACGGGGTTTGCACTTGTTAACTCTCCGAAGCGACAGGTTGGACTTAATTGAGAATTACACGCTAATATGGGAGAGATGGAAAGTAACTAAGAATCGTGCTACTAATATTATCCGTAATACCACGAAGAGTAAGTACATATAATACAAAAATAGAAACAGTATTGAGTTTCTATAGGTCCTCAGACTTTCATATATTTTTGGGTCCAAATATGGAAGTGCCTGACAAAACATTATTTTTTTTTATTGTAGATAGGTAAGCGTTTGACCATATTTCACCTGATGGTAAGTGATAATATGGTCTAAGATGTAGCACAATTACCTAGAAGATACCTATTCACTCGAGCTTTGAAAACCCCCAAATTGTAGTTTCTAGGGAACACCTCAGGCAGCTGATTCCATTGTTTCGCAGTACGAATAAGGAAACAGGATTTAAACCTCTTTGTGCGGGCTTTTGGTATTTCTACCATGTACCGGTGTCGATTGAGGGTCTGCCTGGTGGAGTAGTTGTGGTGTTTAGCTGTTCTGTTAGGGGGATAAGCCCTGATGTTGCAATGTCAAGAATTAGCAGAATTTTTTTTTGAACTCAAATAAAGCCAAGGATAATGACCCTACAGTTTGTTGCCATAGTAATAAATACTGAGGGGGACAAGACCTACAGAATACAGCAAAAAAAATGTGACACTTGCACCAAAAAAGAGGATGTCCTTTAAAATGATTACTGAATTAGGCAGGAGTCCAGACATATTCCTATAAGCCTTGTGATCAATCAGCAGGCAAAGCTCATTCAAATTTATGGAGGCTCCACCCGAATTTTTATTATGCTTTTAGATTTTATTTGCACAGTACATATTAATATTTTCACTTTTAAGTGACCGGTTTTATAATGGTCTATCCTCTTTAAAAATGATTGTGAGATGACAGTGATATTCGCGATTGCATTGAAGTTTCGGGTTCAATTTCAGAGCCGGGAAGAAGTTTCAGTGTCAGCTCGAAGTCTCTAAGTTGGCGGTTTTTATACTTATTGCCTTAGAAAGCTCGGCGCTCCATCCCTCTCTGATCGTGTCACAGGTGTCTCATCGCACTAAGAGAATGAAGAGTACATTTGTGTTTTCACTCACACTTGTGCACTATACTCGTAATGTCCCGCGTACGTGGCATAGTGATAATTGAGATAGGAGGAGGTAGGATGATGTTATTATTATTTCTTGAGGTAGCCTGGTCTTCTAAATAGTAACCTTAAATTAAACTTCAGCTCTTCAATATCCATATTTCAAGTTATTGCCATATTATCACTCTTATTAATAAACTTGTAAAAGTAAATAGATAAGTAAAAAATGTTGGTATATAATGCAGCAATACTATTTAAGCACATCGTACACAGTAAAATCACAAAATAATACACACATTTTTTTGGAAAGGAAAATCAATATCAAAAGTATTTACTTAAAGTTTAATATCGAATTATTTGGGTACAGTGAAAGAAAGAAGTAGGCAGGTATTATTGATCAACGAGGTGTCTGTGTTGGTCAGCAGGTGCAGCAATATCGGTCCTGATTTTCATTACTTATTTAGTACTTAAGTTTATAAAAGGTACTTTTACTTCGAATATGGGAAAATGGTGCAGATTTTAAATTCTTCGGCGACAGCCTAAATAAATTCTTTGTTCGTGACGTCCTAAAAAAGACCCAAAAATAGTTACGTACATGAATTTGCAACAAAAGTAACAAAAAGAGAGTTGAGTTACGAAAAATGAACAAAGGGTGTTCTTTTTAATACCATTTCATGAAACCACGGCACGCGACTTCAGACTTTTTGTCAAAACGTTGTCTTTTTCCTTATTATTAAGATGAAATGTAATATAAATTATTATATCTTAGGTGGTTTAATACTCTGCTGTATATTATGTGAAAATAAATATTTTCTATTTCTATAAATGTTTTGTTTGAACAACGTGGTTTGTACCTATCAGTTTTATATTATAATCGTGTGTGTTTTGTATTGATGATAATGATGGTTAGAATTAATTGTAAGCGGGTGTTGTATCTAATTATTGAAAATTTCAGCTACACGTTAATCGTGGCATACCCACGCTTCGGCATGAATGGGCCGGCTCGACCGAGTAATACCACGACCTCACAGAAAACCGGCGTGAAGCAGCACTGTGCTGTGTTTCGCTGCGTGAGTGAGGGTACGGGTGGCTAGTCTAGACTGATATAAAGAAATTATCTTATTTATTAGGGTTCCGTACCCAAAGGGTAAAACGGCACTCTATTACTAAGATTTTTCTGTCCGTCTGTCCATCTATCTGTTACCAGACTATATCTCAAGAACCGAGATGATAGGTGCTATTACTGTTTCCGCTTTAACATCAAATTATACTAATATTAAGATAAAATAAATAGGTATTATTGTTAGCTGTATGCCACCACGACTGTACGCGAACTAGATTTTTTTAAAGAAATAATGCACTTAAAATGTATCGACAGTCTTCGGGTGGGACTCGAACTCACGATCTTTTGCAAACCGGGCAACTGTTTTACCGATTAAGCTATCGGAGACATTGGTAAGTCGACGAATTTTGTAAGTGCTTTTGCTTCGCCGTGAGCCGACATTTTTTTATCCTGTTTTGCTGGATATCAACAATGGCAACACAATTTAAATATTGACAAAAGAATCAAGAGCGTTTTTTCTAAAAATAAATATTTATGGGGGCCTCCATATGATAATCGCTTTTTTGCCTATATTATGGTACGGAACCCTTCGTGCGCGAGTCCGACTCGCACTTGGCTGGTTCTTATTTAGTAAGTATTTAAAAGTATAAAACTACTTTCTAAATTTTCGAATAAGTATACAAATCTCTCAAGACTATAAAGGTTCCTTAAAGCTGTTTGATACAATTTTACATTAAAAACTATACTTAACTAAAATGGTGATATAAAGCAGTTTTCATTCTTTTTTTGGAAATTTTGTATGAATTTTTTTTGTTTCAAACGTCAAAACAGCTTTATTAACACCGGTTTTGCTAACAAAGCTTTATTGAACGTTTATCAATAAAGCCCTTAAGGTTACGGGTAGAGCAGACTCGCGACGCCAATCGATTTTAATTTTTAGCTGCTAAACCGGATCTATTTTAAACCATTTCGGGGTAACAACCTCTCGGCAAACACTTATACGAGTACATACTATTTATTAAATAACCATGCACAAATGTTGGGTCCAACGCTTCCGCGAAAATTATTAGGCCAAAAGCGGCCACTTTTGGCGTGAATCAATTTTTCGCGTACAAAAACGGACCCAACATTTGTGCATGGTTATTTAATAAATAGTATAAGTGTTTGCCGAGAGTTGCAACGCCGAAATGGTTTAAAATAGATCCAGTTTAGTAGCTAAAATTTAAAATCGATTGGCGTCGCTAGTGTGCCCTACACGTCACCTTAACTAAAACGGCGATATAAAGCAGTTTTCATTCTTTTTTTGGAATTTTTGTATGAACATTTTTTTGTATCACACGTCAAAACAGCCTCATAACACCGTTTTTGCTAATAAAGTTTTATTGAACATTTATGAATAAGGCCCTTAATACTCATCTGAATGTTTATTAAAGCGTTTGATCAATTCAGACTGGGGTACAAAAGTTATCATTTCTGATTTATATACAGCACAGCTTAGAAGTCGGCATTATTTTTGTTTATTTTATTATGTCATTGAAAAAAATATGTTCAACATTCTTGAATGAACATTTTCCGAATTGATATTTTCAAATAACATTTATCTCGAGAATTGGACCGATTTACATAAGGTTTTTTAGTAAAAAGAAAAAAAGAAAATACATTTATTCACCATCACAATCCACAGGAAACAAACATATACAATTAGTACACGGTTTGAAACAACATAAATAACAGAAGAGGGACAAAAAGATGTGGATAGTGTGTGGTCAATCAGGTCCCGACCTCAGCATTAGCTGCTACTACAATATCAGCATTGCCACAGCAGCGCTGGTAGTCTGGTGGGACCTGTTTGCGAGCGAGTGTGATGGTGTGGTGTAGATAAATAGTAATGCGTATGTTATGAATAAGAATTGTTTTTCAGATTATAATAATAATATCCTCTACTACGGCTACGGCCGCCAATCTCAACGATTAGCCACGCACACAGGATATATTATAGGGCTCAAGTGTGTGCACAAACACAAGTGCACTCTCTATTCCCTTACCCTCATATTCCGATGGGACACCAGGGTCGTGTCACCCTGGTGATTTCACATTAATATACAATGAATTTTTGAAAAACCGATAAACTTTTCAAGGCCTTATACTAATGAAAATAACCATTTTCCCCCAAGGAAGGGGACGAATCTTTTAAAATAAATTCACCTTTCCATACAAAATTGATAAGCTGATTCATGCAATCTGTATGGACAGGCGAATAATTTTTTTCAGGTCCTTGGGGCTTTGGGAAAATGCTTGTTTTCATTATTATTAATGCCCTTGAGAGGTTTTTAGGGTATTAAAAAAAGCGGTGTATACATTATGATATTGTAATATTTTCTTGTTACAGTTGGGTGTTTGGCGACTTCCTCTGCAAAATGTACCAGTTCGTCCACTCGCTGAGCTACACGGCGTCCATCTTCATACTGGTGGTGATCTGCACCGAAAGATACTTCGCCATCATACACCCCATAACGTGCAAACAAATCCTCACATCTACAAGGCTTAGGGTAAGTTTTAATTGTTTTGCCGTGTATATTATCCATCCGCTTTCGGCTACTGCGGCCAATCACACCGATCAGCCAATTATTTTTTTTATGTCATATGTGGCAGTCGAGCTGACGGGTCGCCTGATTGATGGTAAGCAATTGCCGCCGCCCATGGACACCCACGACACCAGTGGAGTCACAAGTGCGCTGCCAACCTTTAAATCCCCCTTTGCCCCGAATAGGGCATCCGGTACCCTCACTCACGCAGGAAACTCAGTACAGTGCTGCTTCACGCCGGTTTTCTGTGAGGCCATGGTATCGCTACGGTTGAGCCGGCCCATTTATGCTGAAGCGTAGCTCTCTCACGGTAAAAAATTTATACAGGATATAGGTATTATAGTGCTCAAGCATGTGCGCAAACACAAGTGCGCTCTCTATTCCCTTACCCTCATATTCCGATGGAACACTGCTGTGACACGACCGGAAAGCTAAACGGACCAATAGCTAAACGTGCTTTCCGAGGCTCGGGGGACAAGACCGCCAACTTCCAGACTCCGGGCTGACGCTGAGAATTTTTTAACAGAAAAACTCAGGTGCAAATTTTGGCCCGGCCCGGGGATCGAACCCGGGACCCCAAGCGCAGCCGTCGGTTTAAAGTGCGACGCACTATCCACTGCGCCAACGAGGCAGTCGTGCTATATAATATAAAATAATTAGTTTATTTCTCTCAGCACAAACAACAGTTACAGATTATTACAGATTATTAAGGTACAAGCCTATATACATATGAAATCCCTTTAACCGCCTCTTTTACCAAGTATTCTGAACCACCGAACCACGCAAAATTTAAAACAACTTTTCGCCAGATTCGGCGAAAAGTTGTTTTAAATTATGCGTGGTTCGGTGGTTTTAAATTTTGCGTTCTTTAAGTTGTTCTAAAGTTGTTTTAAATTTTGCGTTCTGTATCTGTAATATACAGAAAGAATCGCCTGCTCTTTCTGTTGAAAAGTATGTATTTAAAGTGGCAACTTGCCGATAAGTAGCATTCAGGTCTGTTTTATATTTAGGGACACAAAGTATCCTATTTGAACGGTTACGTATTATGGCGTTTTTGCAGTAAATAAAGTTGAAAATTCTCTATATTTCTGTATATTTCACTTTAAATCACTATTGTTTGCGATATGACATCCCTGAATTGAAGGAGCGATTTCTTGTTTGTAATGTAGTTGTTTATTGAGAACTTCCTTAATTGTCTTTTTTATCTACTTTTATTTTAGGGTCAGCGTACTTTTACGTTCTATCTTCCATAAGTCTTGGCAAGACGTCAACGAGCTGTCATTTCTCTTTTTTGTTGCTTTCCTTTTATGTATACTTCGAGTCATGTAAAAAGGCCGCTAGCGTTCTCTTTACGTGCACGCGAACTATTTAGGTAAGTAAGTACCTAGGTATATCTACCTAAAAGTTATTCTGTATTTTTTATCTTTATTTTCATCTGATCTACACAAAATGAGGAGAAAAAGTTATAATACTTTTGCACTTTTTACTTCAACGACTCCTTTAAATATGTTATAAGTTTTGCTCAAAAAGATAAATTTCTTTTCGTTTTCTTTTGACTTCATAAGTTAACAAAATATTTATGAAGAATGAAAAAAATATTAGCACAGAAAATCGTAGTGCGCTATCTATCTAAAAGATACAATTTCGTTTACAAAATATACGCTGGAAGTGCAAAATACTAAGGAGAAAAGAGGGAAGAAATATCAACCTTAAAAGGAAGTTATACTTAATTTATTTTAATAAATTCCGCAAAGAACGTTTATTCTAGCAACACAAATGAATAATTAACAAAGTTCTTTGGCTCGCATACAATTATTTATACCCGGTGTTTGATGAGCGGTAATATTAAGCCGGATGTTACCTATAGCATACATGGCAAACGAAACTTATGTATTAGGTAACTTTATATAGTCAGAAACTTTGAAATTTTGAGAAACTAAAGACATCTATACATTTTTGTCAAAACTACGAACATTCCCTAGTCAGAAGAATCCAGTAATAATTATTTTATGATAAAACATGTATTTTATGTAGATTAATTAAAAAATACTTTTTCAAATCGTCCTATTTTGATATTCTCTTGTCAGACAAGCTAAGCTAATTACATGTATCGTCAAAATTGTGTCATTTTAATGCTGATTTTTTTTTTTTTAAGTCTGGCTGGTTTAATTCCCGATTCACCTTAGCCTCATGTTGCAATTACAACGGACGAGATAACTCGGTATTTCATCCATTCCATCCGGCCCGCAAGATGCGATTTCTCGTTTAAAAAGCTATTTCATGACATATAAGTTTAAGACCTAATGTTTCTTGAATTACTGTTATCTTTATCTTAGCCTGCATTGATTAGTGTTATAAAGCAGCCTTTCTTGTTGAATGAATGAATATTTCTTTTGAGCATAACGCGCTAATTTAGTTTTTAAGGTACTTTCCCTCTAGGGCCCAATGTATGTATTTTTAAGTAGCTTAATCGATTTCGGAGTTATTCTGTCATTGTACTTTTTTCGGGAAATTCATCTGGACATTAAAAACGAATAAGCTGTTTCGTTGGTATATTATTGCGGAACAGGCTTTTCATGACGCTGCCCTCGGCATTAATATTCCAAGGAAACAGCTGATTCTTATTTTTATGTGATTGGTGCAAACGAGCAGACGGATCACATGATGGTAAGTGATTGCCGTCGCCTATAGACACTCGCGATACTAAGAATAAGAATAATTTATTACAGATAATTGTTACATTACATTATGGCACTTTAAACTTAAGCTAACAAAAATATATAAACAAAATTAACGAAGTGTAACATACAGGAGATCAGTCCGTAGGTCCCACACTAGGATAACCCTGTATCGTGGGCACATACCTACATGACGAGATGCGAGTTGCGATAGATGCTTCATGTAGAAAAGTGAAGAACTTAAAATTTTTAAATAATATTTTTTCTTATATAAATCTATTGATAAAGATAGGTAACTAAAAACTAAAATCTTATTATTTGTACAATTATTTATTTAAACTAAATGCCTGTGCGAATTAGCCTATATGCATGTAGTTATGAGTGGGTGTGTATGTGAGTGTGTTTGGGCGTGTGCAGTTGTGTGTGTGTGTTTTTGTGCGTTTATGTGTACAGATGAGTTGTATTTGCAAGTCACGACTATTATTTTATTTTAAACGGCTTATTAGGCTCTCTGTTTGGTGGTAGGTCATGGATAAGAGCAAGGAGGAAATTATCTTTTTTGCTTGGCCAACAGTGAGTTCTTTTATGTTGCATTTCTTTGCAACTCTGTTGTAAATATGAGGTGACATGAAATAAGGCAGTCTTTGTGCGAAGGCAGTTTTAACAGAAACAGTAGGTATTTTAAAAACCCTTTTTTGCACAAGTTAGTATATATAGAACTATTCAAAACCCTGCGATGAGTCTTTAGACCAGTTTTCAGAATATAACTAGTGTTGTTTCGCTTATATTATTGATTTAACTTGTAAAAAGAGTTTTTGCTGTGATGGGTGCCTACTTGGTTTCGACAATTCCATCAAAACTGTTTATAGCAAATATCTCAAAAGTTCATTATTATAACTCTTAAGAGTGGTCTTAATATATTACATGAGAGTAAGTTATGTGAGTATTTGACACATCGTTGCCTTTTAGGCCTTCAAACCCTTTTCAAAAGAGGTTTAATACAGCGTGGAAAATTGTTCCAGCAAACTTTAATACCTAATGTATTAAGGAAACTATGGTAAGGTAGTCCCCGATCCGCTGTCCTGTGAGTGGGAATATCGACGGGTATGTTAAACTAGGCATTCCTAACCTGCCTTCCGCACGGTCGGATTTGACATGCCGCCCCATGGGCGGACACCCGCGACACCAGTGGAGTCACTAGTGCGCTGCCAACCTTTAAACCCCCCTCTCCCCTGGATTGGGCCTCCGGTACCCTCACTCACGCAGCGAAACATAACACAGCGTTGAATGCAGTTTTATTTCTTTTTAAAAATAAAGGAATGTTTCCTTGAAGTAAAACATTCTAACTAAAGGATTTAAGCACACTAGCAACGCCAATCGATTTTAATTTTCAGCTCTTATACCCGATCTAAGTATTTTAAACAATTTCGGGGCTGCAATCTCTCGGCAAACCTTTATACTATTTATACAAATGTTGAGTCCGTTTTTGTACGCGAAAAAATTGATTACTGCCAAAAGCGGCCACTTTTAGCGTGAATCAATTTTTCGCGTACAAAAACGGACCAAACAGTATTCCATGGTTATTTAATAAATAGTATTAGTTTTTGCTGAGAGGTTGTTACCCCGTAACTGTTTAAAATAGATCCGGTTTAGTAGCAAAAATCAAAATCGATTGGCGTCGCTAGTGTGCCCTACCCGTCACCTTAAGGTAATTTCCCTCCACGGTCCAATATTTTTTTCTACCCTGTATATCTATTGTGACTGTAGCGTTTTGATATTGTGTCATTTGTTGAGTTGCCTGGAGAGTTTTCGATGAGGAGTTTTTCTTTTCCACGAGAAAATATTTTCTAGAGACGCCTTGGCTGCATTGTTGTGCAAAATACAAGGAACAACTTGAGCCGGGACTGAGTTCGAGCATTTAAATCAGAGTCAATTAAGGAAAGTACCCGATGGTTCAATGGAGTAGGTACATAGAGTTAACTCAAACAGTAAATCTTCATCTAGATTTTTATTTTCAAAATGACAAATGCATTGAAAAGATACTGGTCTTTCCGAGAAGTATTGAAGAATAAATACAAGAAACAACAATAAAAGTTATACCGGCTCATTTGCTATTGGTTATGGAGAGGCACTTCGGTTTCCCTAAGATTCCATCATCAGATCGTGACATGGTGACAGGCAGGAGTTCATTCTTTCAAACAAAAAAATATTTAGCAAATTTTCTACGCACAGCTTTAGATGCATATTAAATTTTTATTAGAATCAACAGCTGACACTTTATAGATAGATATACTTTATTGCACAAAATAGACCACTTAAAAAATAGGCATTACAGAAACTTAAATGTACTTAAATGGCTGTTTCAAAAATCCAACCCGTTCACTATCCTGGTGACTGCCCAGACCACTAGGCCTCAGAGGTATTAAATTATAACTTTTCTAGTACTTATTTGCATTTTCACTGCTGTGAACAAGTGATCAATCAATTGAAGTCATCAATGTTCGGAAACAAAAATCTTCATTTCATTTCATTACTTATTCATATCTACACCATCACTAAACTTGCCTCCCCTCCCGCGGATTTTGGCATAATTTTTTAAAACTAAATCTGCGCTTTACCACGTCCCGTGTTAAATTGTCTAAGCCTAGTACAGGCTACTCAGAAAATATTGTAAAAAAAGTTTTTTTTTGCATAAAGCACTGGCCACTCATAATTATTTTGAAAAATTTATTTATTTAAAAGTAAAAATACCACTTTTCCATTTTCATGGTATACACAATTCAAATTTTGCAATGATTTTCTATGATTTCAAGTGGTTTAAAACCTGATGAGTCATTTGGCATTCATGAATAAAGACCTTCAAAATCAACCATATATCGTTGGCAAAGCGAGTTCAAGCGCGGTCGCCTTACTTTGGAGAATGAAAAAAGGAGTAGTTGTCCTACGACGGTTGCCACGGAAGAAAATGTGCTGGCAGTGAAGAATTTAATTCAAGAAAACAAACGAATTACATAAAAAGATTCAGCATATTTAACCTTCAGATTGGTTTAGCGTTCTTAAGCGTTCTCAAGATTTCACATGAACACCTTTCGAACGAAGAGGATAGTTTCGCGCACAAAGTCACCGAAGCTCAGAAGCAAGTAGACCGGGCAAAAACGTATCTTTCTAAAGATTGGAACATTTGAATCTGGATCAGTGCAAAGATGCGAATCAGTAAAACGCTTCATTTTAATCTTTTGGAACATCAACTCTCAGATAGATCCGTGACTAATCGGATTATTCCCGTCATTCGGATCAATCGGCTCAATCGGATCGTTCAGCACATTCGGCTTCCTCGGATCAGTGAGCAAGATTACTACCGCGTACCGAAAGACCACTCTGGTCGAGATCCATGAGTCGAATGATACATTCGGAGCGAACATTAGAAATTCTGAACACTCTATCACTTCGCTGAGTCGGATCATTGTGTCGTTTCAGTAAAGAGTTACACACGTCTAGTGTGAAGGGTGAAAAATATGATTAAAGAATTCGAAGCAGGCTCGTCTCGGCGCATTTATGACATTGTAACAAGTGAGGAAACCTGAATATCTTAATATGATCCAGAAACAAAGCGTCTGTGGACAGTTTGGTTGTTTAAATAAAAACGAACCAACGCCTACAAAAGTGAAACGGTTGAAAAGCGTAGGGAAAAATTTGATTACTTACTAGTTCTTCACTTTGACGGGGTATCTGGTTTCGATTCCATTTCGAGATCAAAGCAGTTTTAACGCCGAGTGATATACCAAAAATGCCTGCCAGAAATTTTGTCTGCTATGAGCAACAAGTATCCAAATACCGGGCAAATACCGCGAAATACTGCTTCACCATGACAATACGCCGGCCCACTCAAACACGACTGATTTGTTTTTATGGTTCTCATTTTAACCTTAATAATTCGGCTTCTAAATACCTTCATAAAATTATTTTTTGTGCTATCTTCTCATTTATCTCTAAGTTCTTTTAAATGGGGGAGAGCCACGCTTAGGCATGAATGGGCCGGCTCGACCGGAGTGATACCACTGCCTCACAGAAGACCGGCGTGAAGCAGCGCCCGCGGTGTGTTTCCAATGGGGGGAAGGGGAAAAGGTTGGCAGCGCACTTGTGACTTCACTTGTGTTGCGGGTGTCCATGGGCGGCGGAATTGCTTACCATCAGGTGATCCGTCTGCTCGTCTGCCACCTCTCATTTACCTAAAAAAAAGTTTGTGCGATATTATATAAAAATGGCCCTCTTAACCTAGACTAAATTTTTTGTGCTATCTTGTCTTTTAACTCTATGTTTGCTCTGCGGTATGGCCTTATGCAGGGACCTATAGTGCGGGGGGTGCGGTGCAGCCGGGCGCCGGATGTTGGGGGGCGCCGAGAGCCGATCGCGACTAGAGCCCCCACTGTAACGCTTCGCAAGGAGCGAGCGTCCAACCATTTATAATGCGTGCGTAATGCGCAGCATAATGCGTGATTTAAACAAATGGACAAAAGCCGCCCCTGGCCTTATAGTATATATTCTTGTTTGAAACCTGCGAAGCTAACCGGAGTAGCATGAAAAACAATGACTCTCAATTTAGGTCTTTTATTACATATAGGGCAGACGAGCAGACGGATCACTTGATTGTAAGCGATTCCCGCCACCCATGGGCATCTGCAACACAAGAGTCACAAGTACACTGCTTGCCTTTTATAAAGGAATACGCTCTTTTATTGAATAATTCGTAGCCTCAGATGCGGGATCTAGGTACCTACTAACCTACTGTCCTTTAAGACTAAGGCTCGACCGAAATCGCGGTCTCGGCATTCTCGGCTACAAATCCAACCAAGAAATCGGTCTTGGTTCTCGGCTTGCAATAGCGGGGATACTTCGAAAAACTTTGTTCGAATCGACATGCCAATTCTACTGCGCGCGGTCTTTGGGTGCAAATGCCAAACAATTTTTTTTTTAAATAGTTTACAATTATAAAACTTTCATTATTGATACAGTTAGTAGTCTTACAGTATGCACTGCCTAAAAGTTAACAGCATTTTCATTTTTTTTTCACGCTTTGACTTTTCTCGGTCTCAGTTTAATTTCCCGACCAGGAACGAAAAAAGTCTTACTTAAAACCAATTTTAAAATTAAAGAAGGAAAAGTCTTGCAGTAGGCTAGTAAGTACACAAAATAAAATATGTATCCCTTTGTTACAGTTGGTGATTCTCGGTGTCTGGATAACAAGTGCCGCGTACAGCGCGCCCAAGTTCATATGGGTGGAGACCATCAACAACAACCTGGGCAACGGCCATACGGAGACCATTTGCATTTCACATCGAAGGAAATACAACTCAGAGTTGTTTGACATGATCAACTTTGGGCTACTGTACGTCACCCCGCTCTGCGTCATGACGGTAAGTCATTAGACTAAGATACGGCCGTCATTCGAATGACAATACCTTAGGAGAGCTTCGGCATGATACATTTACTAAAAGATTTACTTACCCATAAATGCTACTACTCAGTGAACGAATATTTACAGGATAAAATATGAAAAAATATAAGTACATGTGGACTATAAATATTTCATACATATTAAAAATTTCAACATAGAAGAATATATATCACAAGCAAATATTAGGTAAATAAAGTAAGAAATATCTGCCCCTCTCTATGCCAATTTGCAATGCCTACCAAGGCGCATATGTTCTTTTGATTGTGTAATGTTACCATATACCTAGTCATATAGTCATGTGTAATGCAAATTAAATAAATAAATAGATACCACGAGCTCACAGCATGTTGCAGCGCTGTGTTTCGCCGAGTGAGTGAGGGTGGCCGAAGTCACATCTGGGGAGAAGCATGGCAGCGCTCTTGTGATTGTTTTTATAGGTACGAGCAGCGGCAAGCGCTACTACCATCAGCCGCCCCTGGCCTTATAGTATATATTCTTGTTTGAAACCTGCGAAGCTAACCGGAGTAGCATGAAAAACAATGACTCTCAATTTAGGTCTTTTATTACATATAGGGCAGACGAGCAGACGGATCACTTGATTGTAAGCGATTCCCGCCACCCATGGGCATCTGCAACACAAGAGTCACAAGTACACTGCTTGCCTTTTATAAAGGAATACGCTCTTTTATTGAATAATTCGTAGCCTCAGATGCGGGATCTAGGTACCTACTAACCTACTGTCCTTTAAGACTAAGGCTCGACCGAAATCGCGGTCTCGGCATTCTCGGCTACAAATCCAACCAAGAAATCGGTCTTGGTTCTCGGCTTGCAATAGCGGGGATACTTCGAAAAACTTTGTTCGAATCGACATGCCAATTCTACTGCGCGCGGTCTTTGGGTGCAAATGCCAAACAATTTTTTTTTTAAATAGTTTACAATTATAAAACTTTCATTATTGATACAGTTAGTTTAGTCTTACAGTATGTACTGCCTAAAAGTTAACAGCATTTTAATTTTTTTTTTCACGCTTTGACTATTCTCGGTCTCAGTTTAATTTCCCGACCAGGAACGAAAAAAGTCTTACTTAAAACCAATTTTAAAATTAAAGAAGGAAAAGTCTTGCAGTAGGCTAGTAAGTACACAAAATAAAATATGTATCCCTTTGTTACAGTTGGTGATTCTCGGTGTCTGGATAACAAGTGCCGCGTACAGCGCGCCCAAGTTCATATGGGTGGAGACCATCAACAACAACCTGGGCAACGGCCATACGGAGACCATTTGCATTTCACATCGAAGGAAATACAACTCTGAGTTGTTCGACATGATCAACTTTGGACTACTGTACGTCACCCCGCTCTGCGTTATGACGGTAAGTCATTAGACTAAGATACGGCCGTCATTCGAATGACAATACCTTAGGAGAGCTTCGGCATGATACAAAGATTTACTTACCCATAAATGCTACTACTCAGTGAACGAATATTTACAGGATAAAATATGAAAAATATAAGTACCTACATGTGGACTATAAATATTTCATACATATTAAAAATTTCAACATAGAAGAATATATATCAAAAGCAAATATTAGGTAAATAAAGTAAGAAATATCTGCCCCTCTCTACGCCAATTTGCAATGCCTACCAAGGCGCATATGTTCTTTTGATGGTGTAATGTTACCATATGTTGCAGCGCTGTGTTTCGCCGAGTGAGTGAGGGTGGCCGAAGTCACATCTGGGGAGAAGCATGGCAGCGCTCTTGTGATTGTTTTATAGGTACGAGCAGCGGCAAGCGCTTACCATCAGGTGATCCGTCTGCTATAGTATCCGGTGATACCTATTATGTCGATGGATATATCATATTGATGGTTAGTAACAGAAGACAATATTAGATGGCGATAGGTCGAATGTCAACTTTTGCCAACCGATAACGGTCGGCAAAGTAACAGGCAGGGCTCTTTATACTCGGACTCTGTAATACGATATAATGTCACCTCTATGGAGTACACCGGGGCAAAACTGTTCATACCTGTGCCTAAAATTTGGGAAAGCATTTGTGGCGCAGCAGGAATAAGGCAATACAACAAAATAATTAATTTTTGAAAAAATAAAACCTAGGGACATGTTAATAGAGGCCATATAAAAAAACTCATCTGGCATTATCCAGTGCGGAATAAAGTTTCTTTTTTTATATGGCAGAGTGGCTATACCATTTCGTCTTAATGCGTTATTTTTATACACTTAAATTCAATCCAAAAAAAAAATTCAACAACAGAAAAAAAACCGATGCCGAAATTCAAGTTTGCATGAATAAATATGAAAAATTTTGAGGTTTTCCGAACACCACAAACATAGCACAGGTCATTCGAGGTTGCAAAAAGGTTGTATGTTTCAATTATTTCTAACAACATAACAAAAATCAGAACTTTTCCAAAATTAATTCCAACCTTTGATGTGTCTACAGTCTTGTCTCAGTCTTGTCTATCAACAACGATTGATGTATCTACGGTTAGGTACTGACCTAATACATTTATTATATTATATTGATCCAAACTAATATAATAAACTGAAAGTGTGTTTCTTTATCTTAGTTCGTGTTTCATGGCAAAACAGAGCGAGGGAATGACGTGATTTTTTTGAGACAAAATTATGTCATAATTTTGTTTGTGTAACCATAATTTTTGTAACTGCTAAAAGTAGCCACTTAGGACCTTTAGTCTAAACAAGGTAGTTTATACTTAATAATAAACATGAAGCGTGAAGGAGAAAAATCGCATTTTTTCGGTATAAAAAAGGAAGCTTGACTATGCGAGCCATTTATCTTAGTGAAGGTCAGGCCGGACGACATAATGATGTAGCCACAATGTGTTCTTAGCCTACTCTACTGAAAAAAAACGCAACCCTAATCCACAAATACCGTGACTAACACGTGCCTACATTTTGTATCGATTTTATCATTACATTTTATCTGTATAAACGAATGTTATTAAATAATTATTTTCCATTTGGGGGACATATTTTATTTGTAAATATTTATGTACAATCATCATCATCATTTCAGCCAATAGACGTCCACTGTTGGACATAGGCATCCCCCAATGTTCTCCACAAAGATCGGTCCTGTACCGACCGGATCCAATGGATTCCCGCGACCTTAACCAGATCGTCGGTCCACCTTGTGGGGGGCCTGTCACGGCTGCGACTTCCTGTACTTGACCTTCACTCAAGGACCTTTCCGCCCCAACGGCAGTCTGTTATATTCGCTATGTCCCCTACCCATTGCCACTTGAGGCATGCAATCCTTTGGGCTCTGTCTGTGACCTTAGTTCTCCTGCGGATCTCATCATTTCTGATACGATCACGCAACGAGACTCCGAGCATAGCCCTCTGGGTGACTTTGAGCCTCCTTAATCGGCACATTGTAAGCGACCACGTTTCGGTTACGTATGTCATCACTGGCACACACACGGATTGAAGACTTTCGTCTTAAGACACTGCGGTAGATGGGCCGGAAGTATGCTGCGAAGCTTCCCGAGCGCGGCCCAGCAGAGTTGGATTCGTCGGTCGACCTCTTTCTGGAAGTTGGACGCCAAGCTGGACTTTTTAGTCCGAGGTAGATGTACTCGTCTAGAACTTTCAATGTAGAGCATCCAACTTTTACAAGAGTGGGTAGGACATGGGTATTCGACATTATTTTTGTTCAATTTTAGTACAATATTAGTTCTTATAAGTTCTAGTACAATATTAATTCTTTTTGTGTTTTATTAACTGTACCCATATAGAAGAACGGTATTTCCTAACACAAGCATTTGCCAAACCCATTGTAAATTAATTATACCCAAGTAACTGAAATAAATTATTTTGTATTTTTGTAATCATTACATTTTTACCACACAACCATTATATAATATAAATTATACATAAGGTATAAAACAGTAGATACTTTTCTAATTTAATAAATATTATTAGAAAAACAAAACTTCTAAGTTTATAGACAATAATCTTAAATCTATTTTTTTCTTGAACAAGTTAAACTATCGACCTAGCTTTGACTACACAGGGTGCTACTAGCTTTGACTGATTCAAGAAATCTTGTTTTTAAACCAAAGGTTCTAAAACTTGTTGAGAAAACCCTATCGTACCCTAGCAATTAGCCAGCCAAGTGAATGTTGTAATATATGCTACGGCTGACAATCAATCAATCCGCATGTTGAATGGCGCCGTTTAGTCAAGTGGCTAAGCCGAATATTGAACGGTTGATTCAGCCAGTTGGCTGCGACCAATACACATAGTTTCTTACAAATGAAATATCTGGTGCAAGGGTTCGCTCCCCGCACAGTACAAACATTTGTGTACATAAACCTGTCTGTTTGTATTGGTTTGGGTGTTTTCTCTATGTATTTTATGTATGTATTTACAAAAGAAAAGTATTGTATATTTGTAATTCCGCTGTTGGTTCTGATATCCGTAACACAGGTCAGGCTTGAGCTACCTGTCTCGGAGTCAGATCAATGTATTTGATATTGTGAATTATTTATTTATTTATCTTGATTTCTGTTGTACTATTAGATCTTTCTTCCATTACTCTATCAAACAGCGGGTAGTCACAATTTGGTGACCGCTATAAAACCGCACTTATTGGGGCGACTTTGATAGCTACATTAAATTGTTACAATAATAAACTTAATATTGTTGAAAAATACTACACTACAATTCCCAAAGGTGTGTTTTCGTAGATATATTATCATGAAACTTCGGAGTATACCCGCTTACGACTTCCGGCAAAGAAACGGCAACCTTGTGTGGATTAAATTAAAACTTATTACTCTGGTAGTAAAAATCATAATAACTTCTCATAGACCTGATTTCGTTCTGAGGCTTATCGTCGTTGAAGTTCTAACACCACGTAACTCATTTTAAGCAACTTATCAAAAAAGCTAAAAACTGATCGGAGACTTATGTGCTATTTCCATTAGTAATTCAATTGTTGACATCCGTTCTTTTATCTTTTCAACATTTAAAAGGTTTTTTATGACCACAACAAAAAAACAATCGACGAAAAATAAACAATCCGTCTTCCGAGTATCAAACGTATAGCATCAAAATGCCATAACCGCCACCAATAAATTTATAAAAAACTAAATTGTGACTTACGTGGTCATCTGTTACTTTGTTTTAATTTTAAAGGTTTTTATTGGTCGTATCTTGATTCTGCTGGAGCGAAATGACGCGTCTTCGATTCTCTAGCGAATGGAATCAAGATATAAAAACCGATAGAAAATTACTTACGTGGTGTTAAAATTTCAACGCCGTTATGCAACTGTGTCACGCGTAACATATTAAAAATCATCATCATCATTTCAGCCTCCCACCCACTACTGAATGTAGGCCTCTTCAGATAACAAATAAGTACCTACAACAAATTGAATTTTGTCTGCTCTATCGTAGCAAGTAGGCGTATGCCAAGTAGGTATGAAACCTATACCTAGAATAATGGTTTTAGTATGTATCTACAACCTAAGTGAAAAGCAATACTGACGCAAATCATAATTAAATATACAGGGTGTAAAAAGACCTTTAAAGAAGCCGAAACCTACGTATTCAGCACATAATCAGGACCATTTTTTCCTTGTAGACCATACCTGGGAACTCAATACTTTCCAAGTTATTGAAAGTCAAAGTCAAAATAAAAATCTCAAGATTTTGATGTAAATAAATTTTAAACATTATTACCTAATTTTTGTCCAAAGGAACTTGTTCAACATTTTAAGTAATTCCTAGGGAAAAATGGCTTCAAAACGTACAGCCCGAAATGTAATATTTGGGAGCGGGGCGGTACGGGTGTGCGGGGGACGCGCCTCGGCGACTGAGGCGCGGGCGCGCGTGCGGCGCGGTCCGGTGTACGCTGTTCATTGCGTTGTCCGTTTATAGGATTAAAATTGACACAAAAAAATCAACTTCGTTTCCCATCAATATTTTTTGTTCTAAGACTTGTTTTAATGGTGCTGAGTGCTGAGTGCGTAGACGCCGGCTTCGTTAAGGGTCTTTTTACACCCTGTATAATTATAATCATAATGATAAAATCTTTATTGTGAATCACAGGTATACATGAAATGCAGTTGTTATAATTAAGATACAATAGTTTCACTGTGTTCCGCCTAGTTAGCATACAATATTACAGGTGTGGTGAAGTTAATATAGTCCATTATGGTCTAAGTACCTACATCTGGTCAGATAAAAAGTCACTGTCAGCATTTTATGAATGAATGTTTTTGACAAGTCTACTTTTTTCGGTATTTTGATCATATCTGGACGCTTCTCCATTCATTCATAATAAATAATGTTCTAGGAAACCATATCGCCATAAACAAACTTTCTTCATAAACACGCGAATTGATATTCGAATCACAGTGGGCGTTAATAGTGAACCAACCCAATATTGATCAATGTTTGTATAGGAAAAGCCTTTTCAGAGGACCGGTTTATACAGAAAAATAACTATACACGGTTTATTATTTTTACTTAAGCCATAAGAGTCAAAATTGTACAGTTAATATTCTACTGGTATGTTTAGGTAATATCCAGTTCCTAAACAAACATTTCTCCTTAGTATGAATGTGTGATGATAAGATTGTGCCTTTAGCTCTCGGAGTTAATAGAAATTTTGAACCCTCTTGTATTAAAACATGAATACTTATAAACGCATAACGACCATTAAACACGGTCGGACTTCAAACAGAGCTATTAAAGCTCCTCGTCCTTGTCAGCTTATTTAGAAGCTGCTGCAGGGCAAGCTTCCCTAATTACAGGCCGGCTGGGCCAGTAACCCAATTCAGATACTCGCGACGTTAATGTTTTCCTCATTGTCCTGAGATTCAGTTTTCAGAGTTGCAACCTGAGAATAGAATAGGTTTAGCAGTAATAACCGAATGAATGAAGGAATATACATCGATATTAACTCGTATTTATGTAGGCGCTTAGAAAAACAGCAATGAAATATATTTGATAGAGAAATTCTTAAGGAGAATTCCTTTCCGGGAACACGCTTACCTATGTACAATTTATCTTCGTTTGAGGAATGTCATTCATCAATGGACATTCCTCAAAGAACGACGGTAATAGAACGAGAATAAGTGAGGTTAATCAATAAACTGTAGGTTAGAATTTTGTCAATTGACATAGAGCTATGTTAGGGAGTTGCCACACTGGCGGATTGCGAGCGTTTTCAAAGAGCAGCGACGACGCAGCGAACACGTCCCGGTTGCGCAGCGTTTATGCTGCGGATGCGCAACGGATTCGCCGGCGTTTTTCAGCGTGATCGCCACAAATAAACAATGGCGTTCAGACTAGATGAGAAAGAAAGAAAGAAAAATTTATTATTTTGGACATCACAACACTACATAAGAGTACCATTAGTCACAAAAGAACAAAGAAACAAAAAAAATTGATACAGAAAAAAAGAAAACAAAACAAAGGAAAAACAAAATAATGAGTACAAACCAGGCAGTGCATATAATATTTTGTGTGTTGTGACCTCCAGCATAAATGGCCCCCACTCAGCCTATGCCATGACCCTGCTGCCGTCATGACCCTGAAAAGAGATATTTATATATATATATATATCAGTGGCGAAGGGTGAATATTTTCAAAAGGGAAGCCGGAATATGAAATTAACTTACCAAAATGCTCAGCATGCCCATGGATACCCGTGACATCATTGGAGTCACAAATGCGCTGCCAACCTACGATCGAACCGGCCCATTCATGCCGATGCGTGGCTATCCCACGGTCATATGTTAAAGTCGAAAAAAATATATTTTGATTGGCGCGGCCTAATTTTACTACATGTTTTTTGTTTTCAAAACTTAGAGAACGAAGTCTTGTTCAATAGCAAATAATCTGTGCGACAACAATATATCAGTATTAATGACATTTTTAACCGACGACCGACATTAAGATGACTTCAGCATAACACACAATACAAAAAGTAATCCAATTCACCACAATTCAACACCAAAACAAATAAAATTCGACAAAACGAAAGCAACAAGTTGTTTACAATTCGCATTATCCGCCATTAAATAAAAACTAAAAAGCAAGGGAAATAAAAATATAGTACGCTCCTGTCATGATTTAATACCGTGCTACATTCATTCTTAATTCGGTATCATTACAATTTTACTTCTTTCTCGCTTGCACCTGTGCGTTGCTAATTAACCTATCTCTATAACAAGCCGATAGGCATCGAGTTATTTCAAAGTAATTTTGCACGTGCTAAAACGAGACGGAACATAACGATCTATACACATAAATGAAAAGGACAGATGCTCAGTATGAGAATTTGTAGTATGAAGAAGTAACTCGGTATTTTACCGGCCGCGGCTTGCCACCTGCATTATTTGCGTTGCTCATCAAATTTTGTAGGCGTTATGTCTATAATTCAAACTATTTGAACTATGTAAATGTGACACTAAGTGAATTTAACAGATAAAAATATCGTTTACCCATAGATTCGATTTTTCGTAAGGGAAGCCGACGGGAATCGGGTTGTATGGACTCTTCGCCACTGATATATATATATATATATAAGTAAATAATGAACGAAATAAAATTATTAATAAATATAAATGTGGGTATATTTATGTGGGTAAAAAACAACCGGCTTCGGCTAGCGCGCACGCAGTCGTTTATGTAAACCCATGCACACAACGAATGCAACCACAACCGGGACGTGCTCGCTGCATCGTCCTTCCGCTTTGAAAACGCTCGCAATCCGCCAGTAAGTTTGGTTTTTGCGTCTGTGTGCCAATAACCTCACTTCTCTGGATGCTAAAGACTGTGTGAAGTGGAGGAGGTCCAGTAAATAGGATTTCTTCCGCTTCATATTTAACAGCAAAATGTTTGTACAGAACAGGCGGATATTTAAATGTTATGACCTTAACAAGAAAAGCCATAATCTCTTTTATAACATTTTCCAACTCACACAGGCACGAAAGTCCAACTTCTTTGCACGTTCCGAAAATAACCTATTTAATTCACATTCAAAAGTTCAAACTTATGAGCTCCTGTCTAGCTGTTTACTGGATCTGTGGTACATTCTCGACCCGGCGCTTACAAATGCTGACGGAGTCCGAATTAAATTACCATTTGTGACAACGGCTTGTGAATATTGAATTTATGTTAAATAAAATCCATTTTCATATTTCCGAGGCTGGGGAGCGAAATCTTACTACAATTGAAAGCGAATTAGAGCTATTATTGCAACGCGAAACCACAGGATTTACAACGAAACAGTCCCATAACGAACAAAAATACTGGTACCAAGTAGCTGTCATATCTAAACAAGACAGTTGCACACATGGAACTAGAAAGCGCGCGCTTTAAATGGAATGTGCCATTTTCGAAAAATCGTCACAGAGTGTGAAAAACATCCAACCGGCCCTGACGCAGATTCTATACGGGTATAGAGAAAGAACGTAGCCAAGCACGTCACGCCAGTGTTAACGGCTTTACGCGATTTTTCATGTATTTCTTTCTAGGAAAAGGCGCAGTTTGTTTAGGGTGTATGTCTATGGTTCCACAGAACGTGTGGAAGAGACGGGACGAGACTACAAAAAAATTAACGATGCACTGATTTTTAGCATTGTTTCCATCGACAAAGCTACCCAAGCGACGCGCCCTTGTTGAAAAGTCCTATAACTTGGAACTGTATACTCGTACTATCACAATTTCATATCCCCTCGGTCGTATCCCCTGACATTTAAACATTACGTTTCTACTCCAAAACTATCCTTATCTCGAAACTCATGCAGTAACAAATAACGCAAACAGTAGAAACAAATAGCTAGAATAAATCTACGACTACTATATTATTTTGGTACTTTTCTACAGTTGCCCACATAAAGGAAACTGGACACAAAACTTCTGAGATTTAGTTAAATTTACTTGACGACTTACCATTTGTTGTAAGTTAGGTTACTTGAGGAAATACACACTGCTATATTTTAGTCGCTCCATTTTGGCACATTTTAAATAATCTCTAGATTTACATTTTGACTTTCATGTTTTTTCATTACTCTGTGGTCTGAAATAAAGCTGTACATTAATTCATTTGGATCAGTGGTAGTGAACGCTGCCTCTGGTGCAAATGTTTGTACTGTGCGGGTACGATCCCCACACAGTACAAACATTTGTGTGTATGTCTGTTTGTTTTGGTCTGGGTGTTGTCTATGTATTATACGTATGTATTTACAAAAGAAAAGTGTTATATGTATATATTTGTAATTCCGCTGTTGGTTCTGATATCCGTAACACAGGTGCTTGAGCTACCTATATCGGAGTCAGATCAATGTATGTGATGTTGTGAAATATTTATTTATTTATGGAACTAAGTTCAACAAAGAACATTAATATCAGTTTCATTTTCAAAAAGCTCACTGTATAGTTTATGTACTAAAGATGTCATGATGTATAAACGTGTTAGTTCATGATCACCTTCATTCATGCCAATAGACGCCAACTGCTGGACATTCTCCCAGTATTAGTTGGCTTGGCTGCAGGGATTTGGCCTAGTCGAAACTTAAAATCGGCTAGAAAGAAAATTATGATTGTTAAATAAAATTGCTAACTTTTAACTGGCTAGCATTCAAATTCATCTTGGAACTCGCGAAACTAGGCACCAAGTTAGAATGAAACCAACGTTTTCAAGAACCAGCCGAAATGCTGCGCTGGGATTTTAGTCTCACATTCTCAAATAGTTTTGTTGATAACGCAACTTTTTTAGATTTACACCTAGGTTGTAGTAATGTAGAAAGAAAAGATTTTGTATAAAATCACGAAAAAGTGAACAATTCATGGGTCAATTTATGTAATAAAATACTCGTATAAAATTTTTCTCTAAATTATTATAATTGCTTATTAGGTAGGTATGTCCGAGGTTATAATAGTAGTTTATGTGACTCTCACTTATCTATGAGCGAGTTGGCGTGTTTTTCAATATGTAGTATTTGCGAGAGTTTTAATACCGATTTATTTGCAGTCATATACACTACTTTATTTACATTCATGTTTAAATTTTCAGAAATCATAGGGTTTGTCCACATAAGTCCCTGATAAATAGATTTTCCTGGCAAAAGACTACTTATTTGTAACTATTGATGCTTTTGCTAAAATATCTGCTAGAGCCAGATCCTGAAAATATTTATCTACTATTTTCTCGCTTTCAGACTCTAAATAAAATAGATAAATTATTTTCTAATCAATAAATAGCAATAAATCGAAATAGCGCGAAAACGACTTATCGTGTGACCGCGGATAACTTAATTATTGCACGCGCTTTGAAGGTATTTTATGAGGTGTCAATTTTTAACTTTTTTGTCAGTATAAATGATAATACCTTTGTCTTAATATTGTCATTTAAGAAATTCAGCTGTTGCATGAAGTGCAAAAGATATATCATTATGCAACACCCTTACTTTTTAATTTTCTTCAAAGCTCTCAATATTACAAAGCCTGTCATTATGTTCATTAACAAGCCCTTTTATTATACGACTGCCCAAAAACGCAGTATAATGTAATTTGATACATACCTATATTGAGGGCGTTGTAACAAAATAGGAAATCTTTTTTTTATGTGATAGGTGGCAGACGAGCAGATGGATCACCTGATGGTAAGCGAGTCCGCAGCCTATGGACACCCGCGACACCAGTGGAGTCACAAGTGCGCTGCCAACCTTTAAACTCGCCTTTCACCAGAATTGGGTCAGCGAAACACAGGACAGCGCTGCTTCACGACGGTTTTTTGTGAGGCCATGGTATCAGTCCGGTCGACCCGGCCCATTCATGCCAAAGCGTGACTCTCCCACGGTGAATCTGTCACTGGCGGCTATCTTGGATCGATTTCCTTCAATCACAGCTAACAACACTCCCGACTAAGTATAATTCAAACAAACAACCGATTTTGGTTCATACGTTCGGCCCCGTTGTTATTGCGTCGGGGGTAAAAAATTAAGTATATTATTGTTAAGGATTGCCAGTGGCGATGTGATGTCGCATCTTAAAGCGACGTCTTCTCTATAAAACAAATAAATGTTGTCCTACTTTTCGTTTATGATTTATGTCTAGGTTATGTTTCTAAATAAGTTTCCTTGTTTTGTATTGTGCCAAATAAAGTTTTCATTCATTCATTCAAATATTATGTACCTATCATTGCAGTTGCATTGTAAGTTAGCTTAAAACAAAACTTAATCCTTTTGAGGGAAACAGAGGGAAAGCGAGATGGGACGTTATATCGCCCGGTGACAGATGATAGGCCAAGGATGCAAGCGATTTTGGCGCCCTCTAACCTCCATCAGAGGAACTAATTCTGTTTAATGTAGGGTTTTATGGAAGCTTAGGTCAGTTTCAATAAAATGAAAAGATCCATAATTTGCAAAATTGTGTATATAAATAAGAAGGGTCAATTTAGGCTGAGATAATTTTCCTTAATATTAATTATCAAGGAAAATTAGCTCATAAGATTAGATGTTGAAGGTCGTATTTTTGGTGCTAGTAACCCTATAAATAAAAAAAAGCACCTGGACACCCTCTTAAAGGTGCTACATCGTCCAAACTAGCGCCGCCAGCAGATTTAAATTGATTGTGGCGGTTATGAGACATTATTTAAAAAAGTGCAACTTGAAGGAATATATTTTTATTTTTTTATCTAATAACAAAATATAATTCTCACAACATCTCATACGTTGACCTGATTCCGTACTAAGTAGCTTAAGCAAGAGGAACACAAATATAGGTATACTTAAATACATATATTACACCCAGACACTGAACAAACACAAGTGGTCATCGCACGAATGTTTGTCCAGGGTGAGGATCGAACCCACGACCTTTGGCGTCAGAGGCAGGGTCACTACCAATTGCGCCATCCGGTCAGTCATTGTTATGTCAATGTATTAACGGTTTTTTGAGAGAAACTTATGAAATGATTTCTTCCTACAAGGAACAATAATCTGCATAAATGCTAAAAGTGGCTACTTTTAGCGATTATGCAGATTATTGTTACTTGTTGTAAAAAATATTGTTTTGCATCTGAAAAAAATGAAAATTCTTTCCTCCAAGTCTTTTAGATTGTAATTTTATAAATAATCTCTCATAATCGCCACAATCAATTTAAATCCTTACTGGCGGCGCTAGTGTCACCGATGTAGCACCTTAACGAATCATACGCCATGTCAGCTGTCTAATATATGTTGGTAAAGTGACAGAATACCATCATGAAATATCATCATGAGAAAAGAGAGACTGTTTTTATAAATCTTTACAATAAAGATGAAGGTTTCGTATGTTACGATTTTAATATACGTAAAGAAAAAACTAATAAACCTATTTTGGCATTTCTTTCACCAAAAGAAACCTACAATGTCACTGCAAATTATCAATTAGGTAAAGGAAATCAGTAAGTATGCATTTCTTCAAAAAAAAAAACAATTTTATGTTGTTTTTCGTATCTCAAAATATGAGTTGTATATCTTTCATTTATCTACTTTTTAAGGAATTGCCATGTTTTTGGAGTATCACATCGCTTATTCGCTCCTTATTTTCGAGAAAAAATAAACACACCTTAACTGTTATGACAGATATATTCCATTAACTTAATTAACTTAACTTAATTCAAGGTTTAACAACCCAAGACGATTTCCCAATTCCAAAGTTAATAAATTCGTCGTAAAAATAATATGGTGGCTTAACGCCTGTAATTATAAAAAGGTAAAAAAATTTAATTTAGCCAGTTAAAAGCTCAGTTCAACAAGTGTGGTCGTATTCAGAAGTCAAGAACAATCTAGATCATTAATTTAAGGTGACGGGTAGGGTACACTAGCGACCCCAATCGATCGATTTTAATTTTTAGCTACTAAACCGGATCTATTTTAAACAATTTCGGGGTTACAACCTCTCGGCAACTACTTATACTATTTATTAAATAACCATTCACAAATGGTGGGTCCGTTTTGGTACGCGAAAAATTGATTCACGCTAAAAGTGGCCGCTTTTGGCGGTAATCAATTTTTCGCGTACGCGTTGGACCCAACATTTTTTCCAGGTTATTTAATAAATAGTATAAATGTTTGCCGAGAAGTTGTGACCCCGAAATTGTTTAAAATAGATCCGGTTTAGTAGCTAGAAATTAAAATCGATTGACGTCGCTTGTGTGCCCTACCCGTCGCCCTAAAGTAAAGCAACCGATCTGAACAAAAGTATCCTTTTTCGATACGAGAATTTTACAAAGTAAAACTTAAAAGAAATGAAACGCACTTTTATTGAGCACAAACAAGAAGTTTCGATACAGAGCGTTAGATACATTTTATATATTAGGTATAATAAAAAGGCAATCTCACTAACTCTTTTAAGCAATAGGTATTCAAGACACTAGGTATTTCAGTTGAATCGCTTATTTAAGTATACCAATAATAATTATTGTGCCTCCAGATTTATCTAAAGCAAGTAGATCAAATCAATCAAAATCTTTAATTTTTGCACACCAGTTTGTTTGTCACCATTGTCTATGTGTATAGACAACAACTGGATAAGTTCGGTTGAGGTCCGGAGCTCATTTACCTACACCTAATTAATAATACAATTAGCTATCATACGAAAAACGTACTTACTTTCATGTGCAAAAGATAATAATAATAATAAATATTTCACAACATCACATACATTGATTGAAAAGATAAATGGCAGCAAGTTCACCAAGGCAGTTTTTCGGGGGAGGATAGCCGCAGACAGGTGCTAATTATTGGAGCGTAAACTAACCTGATGAAATATGTTCCGAAATAAATAATATAATATTTGAAACCACATCATAATACCACCTACATACAAAAGCCTGATATCGTATTTATACGTATTGAGTAACCCTGTTAGTAATACGTATTGAGTAGCCGTGTGATCCCCGGCAGAGTAGAATAGGCCACCCTCACTCTTACCGAGGTGTCGTAAAAGGCGACTAAGGTAAAGCTGCTGGCATGATCATCAGCACCCAGAGAAGGAAAACTCTGCATTTATATCAAAACCCTCGCCAACCCGTCTGCCAAGCGTGGTGAGTATGGCAATTACCCCTCATGTGATTGAGGGAGGCCCGTGCCCCAGCAGTGGGGACTTAAATGGGCTGACGATGAGTAACCCTGTCTCTCACCTGCTATTAGGTAATGTGGGTTTCAGTTGCCACCCAGATGAACATTAGGTGTAATAATAACACTTGAAAAGTAGTGTTCAGTCTCTGGATAAAAACATCAGTTAACAATCGTTTATAAAATAGGAGTTAATAATAATCAGGAGAGAGAGAAAGAGAGGTCATAACTGATTGCACGTTAAAAATTCGGATGGTGATATGTGCAAAAAATCGGTTACCTAATTTTTTTTATTTTTTTTAAATCAGCCTATAAACTGTCCCACTGCAGGGCAAAGGCCTCCATCATAGAAATCAAGTTATCGATACTATGATGGGATTAGGATTAATCACCACGCTTGCCAAATGCGGATTGGTGATCACAAACGCGAGCTATGTCCGAACAATTCGAAACGTACCTAATTACTTCATGAAAATATATGCGTGTTACTTCATGAAATAAATAAAAATTTTATGCGGGAATGTTTTGGAATAGGTCAAATTATTGTTTGTTACACAATCCTAGGAATCGGAGGTTTCTATAAACCAAAGCGCAAACTCCGGGGTCAAATGGAGGCGCCATGTTTGATTCCGGTCGGATATAATCAAAATAGAGGGAAATGCACTATTTGCACGACCGCGGGAGACGGTTAGGGATATAGACTAACCGACCGCTGAAATGCAAACGCATTTGTAACAGTTTACCATTATGACAAACATTATGCTGTCTGTCTAGCTGGCCTAAACAAATAATCGTTGTTTATATAAACTGTAACATAGGGATTATTAAAACACGACCGAGTTTTGAAAACCGAGTCTTGGCGAGTTTTTAAAAGCATTTGCAAGTGTTTCAATATCAAGTTATGTGCAGTCTCATACACTACGTTTTCTACACTCAATCTTTACCTTTAAATCTTCAAAGGTAAACATTTAAACGTTTTGGGCAGTATGAAAATATACATAACTTGAGCTCATGGCATTGGTTTAAAAAAATAACTATTGCATAATGGAAAATTCGAACCTTTGATGGTCATTATAATAAAATAAACCTTATTTTTTATCTATGCGGTTGTATAGAGCCTGTCAAAACGTGTTTACCTTTGATACTTAGGGGTTTTTATTCGGTCCAGTGGCGCCGAAAATAGATTTTTATTTTGTTAGGAAGTGAAATGATTGCTCATGACCTTTTACGTAGAAAGTATTTGTAATTTTTGAAGCTTAATTTGTACACGTCATGCATGAAACAATGAGCTATGATTATATTGAAAATTAGTTAAAAGTTGCCACTAAAAATATCATAGGAAATGGATTGTAGGGTGCCGTCGTCGATCTTTTTTGATTTTGAGTATTATTATGGTAATGAGATTGAGCCATAGACATACTTAAGCAAAATAGGTAGGTGTGGACTTAAATGAATAATACAGGTTTCGTCTACAATTGATATCCTACACCTACCTACTTAACTATTATGATAATCAGTATCTAGATGCGCCATTATCTTATTACTCGTACTGGGTACCCTAGTTGACTCTGATACCATCTTATAACTAAATGCTTAAACTACTTATTTTGTGATCAAATCAGATGAAAATAGGTACTTTTATTATAATCTGATATTCTTTACTCTAAATATTTAATATGAAAAATATTATGTAAAATACCTAAGAGTTTGAGGACACAAACGGTTTTACTGTTGTTGCACCATTTCTAAACTTAATTTCTCTTTGGAAACCTCCGTACCATTTCCGTGTTTCATAACAAACGTTTTTAGTTTTAGGTCTTGTGAAAAACATTTGCTAACTTTTTATTTGACTGCGCAGTGATCGCACTTTAAAGCGACCGACGGTTGCGCGAGAGGTCCGGTTTCGATCCCCGGGTCGGGCCATAATTTAGTACCCAAGTTAAGAAAGTCTTAGTGTTAGCCCGGAGTCTGGAAGTTGGTGGTCGGAAAGCACATTAAGGTGTTGGTCCTGCACCCGATCCCTCTTCGGTCATGTCACATCGGAATCCCATCGGAATTTGAGGATAAGGGAGGGAATAGAGAGTGCACTTGTGTTTGCACACACACTTTAGCACTTTAATGTATTCTGCGTACGTAGCTGATCGTTGCGATAGCGGTAGCCGTAGTCGTAGTCGGTTGGAGGATATTAATATTAACTTAGGTTTATTTTAAGTTGCCATCTGAATTAAACCGCTGTTATAACAGTAATAAAGAACTGAACCGTCGGAGGCTTGACCCACTTAATGTGCTTTATTTGTCATGGGCGTACTCACAATGGGTCAAGTGGGGCGCTTGTCCACCTATCCACCCTGACTTTGAGCTTGATATATTGTAGCTTCAAATCCTGACATTAAAACGAAAAATCTGAATTTCTGACACCGGCCACATAAACCGAGATCTAAAGTTATTACCGTGCTCATGTCATCCCGTTCCAACACGCATTATTAAAAGGGGCCAGCCATAGAATAATAAATAATTCTATGGGGCCAGCAAGAGTTTTGTGCCGGGATTATCCATAGCTCGCGATTTGTAATACCTACTTTGTGACCTTGGAGGGACTTTTTTTATATACCTATATTAAATGGGTTTGCACTTGACCTCATTTCACCTGATGGAAAGTGACAATAAGGTTTAAGATGTAGCGTGCTTACACAGAAGAAGACTATTCACTCTCGACTTAAAGACACCCAAATTGTAGCTCTCTGGGAATACAGATGCCGAAGTGGTTGGCGGACTCCAAAAATAAATTCACAGGTGTAAAATCCTTAAATTAGCAAGTTTTGGTTATACGTTCCTATTAAAGTAATAAAAACGCATTCAAAGTTATTTTTTTAATCTTGCTTGTATTGCTTGGGAAACGAACCAGAAAAAAATGACAAAGGAAGTGTCAAAGTGACAGAAAAAAAAAAATATGTCTTCAACTTGTTCACTTATTGTTCTGTGATGTGTTCCAAAAGTAAGCCGCGAGAAGGCTACATAGAGACCCTCTACAGTAACTAACCACTTACCAACCAGATACCAACAACTTCTTTCCTTGAAAAAATATTAAAATGGTAACATTTTCTTCTTCTGCTTTTAGTGCAATATCCTCATCAGATGTCGGCGACCACCCTGAGATATTCCTCTCTATTCCGTGCTCTGCTTTTTAGCAGAGCAGCGTCTTTTATTCCAGTCCACTCCTTAAGATTGTCCTTCCAGGTCATTCTTCTACGTCCCCATACATGTATAGAAATAATAAATAGATATACCTAATATATTCGAAACTTTAGTGGAAGGGAAAATCGAAGGTAAAATTTTATTAAGGTGACGGGTAGGGCACACTAGCGACGTCAATCGATTTTAATTTTTAGCTACTAAACCGGATCTATTTTAAACAATTTCGGGGTACAATCTCTCGGTAAACAGTCATACTATTTACTACATACTATTTACGAAGGAAAAAAAATTATCTTCAATAATAACTGTATCGATTGCCAATCCATTTTTTATATTAAAGAGCTAATTATATACATCTACATGAGCCTTGTCCAATCATTACTCTCATATTGTATAACTCTATGGGGTGGTACCTACAAGACATCATTTATCAACATTGAACGTGCACAGAGACTCATTCTGAAAGTGATGTTACGCAAAAAGAGACTGTTTAGTACAAACTTATTATACAAAGAGGCTAACGTCCTTACAGTAAGAAAATTGTATATACTGCAGTGTATTCTCAACGTACATAAGGATTATTGGTTTGATCCAAAACTATTAAATAAACGCAAAGTTATCAAAGCGGTAAGCGTTAAAGCCACCAAAACAGTATTCGCTCGTAAGCAATTCTCAGCTCAATCAGTGTTTATATATAATAAATTAAATAAAACATTAAACCACAGTTCATTACCATACTTCGCATGTAAAAAGAAAGTAACAACATGGTTAAAATTGCAAAACTACGAAATTGTGGAGGGCCTCCTAACTAACAATTCACACTGATATTTTGGTGTTAGAGAAAGGGAAACAATACATAATAAACATTATATTCTATTCTACATATTATAAATAGGTTATATTATTAAAATCATGTATTTTTGTTAATATGTAAGTGTATCTTATACGTAATTACAATAATTTAATATTCACATTTATTTATTTTTTAATTAATAATCATAACATTTAATTTATCAAATTCTATTTAACATTTTCTTATTATCATAAATGGATTAGAACATAATTCAATTTATTATAAGTTCTTCTTTGTACCCAACTACAGTTTACTAATGTATACTAAAGAGAGGGGCTCTTCTAATACAGGTTTGCCAAACTTAAAAGAAGAGGCCCACACAATGTAAGAACTACCTGTAGTTAACAATAAAGTTATTTTGATTTTGATTTTTGATTTTGATATTAGTTTCCCTCCAGGGCCCAATTTTCTTTCCGCCCCGCATATTTTATGCATTTTTTTTATTTCCTACTTCTACGGTACGCACACTGCCTCGACTAGGCTTTATGTTTCCTTTGCTGACTTGTATTTGTCGAAATGACTTTTATACTCACATGATTACTATGATGTGATGGATGATACATGGAAAGTTGCTCGCAAACTCTACTGTATGGTTGGCTGATAGGATGGATTGATCGTTTTCAAAACTTATGTTTGTAAATTTTTTTTACCCATACAAACACGGCGAGTTAAAGTGTGCTTAGTACTGGTATACATATATACTTGCCCCTTAATAGATAGTGAACGGCAGAGACCCAGCATCCTCCTATCGCTCGATTCCAAGACTAAAATCATAGGGCTACCCAAAACCCAACTCCTCCTCACCACACTCACACATACACATACACATACACACACGCACACACACTACTTCACTAACGCGCTTACAGCCATAACTTAAATTTTAGGATTTTTGATTACTTCTTCGATATTTTTTTTTTTAAGATTACATTCAGTTTGTCACTTTAGTCTTAATTTAGACAATAAGCCATAGCGGAAATTCATATGATTTGACACCCACGAGACAGGCACTGCCTAGTATGGGAGTTAAAGAACTTTTCTTTCTGTTAATGTGTGTTTTTGGTGAATAAATGTTTTTATTTTTTATTTAAGTAAACCTTTGGAAACCTGTCAGGAGTATGCTTCGGTGTTTGTAATATTTTTGACTTAAATGATATCCGCTCACAAATTATGTATATTTGATGTAAAATTTACAGCTGAAAAAAAAATTTCGATATGCATTACAAATGTACATCTGGATACTTAGGAATGCGACATAATTGATTATATCTGATGGTAAATGGTAACTGCCGCTCATAGTCATGGACAATGCCGGATCTCAGTCATGCCGCTGCCTACCGTGAAAGAAGAACTCTTTTTAAACCTCGTTTAAAAAAGGACATGTCGTAGCAATCAGGGAACACCGTGGCTGAAAGCTCATTCCAGAGTTAGCACGAGCGTGGGAAAAATGAATGCTGGAAACGGACCGTTCTGGAAGGGATGGTTCCAGATAGTATGGGTGGAGTTTACCACGTCTTCTAGTCGTGCGATTGTAAAATTACAAGACTCACAGAAGACCGACGTGAAGCAGCGCCTGCGCTGTATTTCGCCGTGTGAGTGAGGTTACCGGAGGCCCAATGGGGGAAGGGGAAAAGGTTGGCAGCGCACTTGTAACTCCACTGGTGTTGCAGGTGTCCATGGGCGGCGAAATTGCTTACCATTAGGTGATCCGTCTGCTCGTATGCCACCTCTTATATAAAAAAAAATGGTGACCCTGGTATGATATTCAACAGCAGCTTCAGAGCATTCTCCATGTCAGAGCACGTCTCGGATAAGTTCTCAAAATTGTAAAGAGGTGAGGTCATATTGTACTTGATATAATGCCTATATCAGTATTTACGACGTAATAAATAATGAAATAATAAATCTAAACGTGTAACTGTGATCCAATTTTTCCCTGTTTAAGGGTTGCGGAGGTCAGACGGCTAGTCGTTCATTATAATTACCAGACTCTAGACCTGACAAAAATGTATCTTTCAAATGATTGGAACATTTGCATCTGGATCAGTGCAGAGATGCGTAACAGTGAAACGCTTCATTTGGAACATCAACTCTCAGACAAATCCGTGATTAACTCCGCTCATTTGGATCATTCGACTCATCAAATCATTCCGCTCGTTTGGATCATTCGGGTCACTCGGACCATTCAACTCATTCGGCTCATCGGATCATTCAGTTCATTCCGGATCATTCGGTTCACTCGAACTCGAGATCCATTTGCGCCGAATGATACATTCGGAGCGAACATTAGAGATTTGGAAACAGTGTATCATTTGGCTGAGTCGGATCACTGAGTCGTTTTAGTAAAGAGTTACACACGTCTACCATAGCTCCCTGAACCCTAGATCATGGTCCAAGCGTATCCAAGGCCTGAAGCGACCGCTTTGGACGCAACTGGGAATTACACGTTACAATGAGGTGTGAGGGTGAACGCCCTGCCAGCCGCGAGCTGCGCGGTGGTAAAATGTACGTAATAATATTACTTTAACGTTATCTGAATTATGGGTTATTGTCCAATCATAATCTAAGCAATGTTAACACGAGTATTACACGTGTAGGTTCAATGTATCCTTATTAAATGATAACACAAATATCCGAAAAGAAACCTACTATTTTTTTTCAAAGGAATTTATTATCCTGTTTCATTATCCAACTGACAGTGGGTTCAGTCATATTGTACTTGATATAATGCCTATATCAGTATTTACGACGTTTGTTTGTTCTTTAGATATAAATAAAAGATGAATGAACTCCTTTAATGTTGTTGTTAACCTTTAATTTGATAGATTATAGTCGAAATGGAAGGATCTTGTTCCGAGCACGTTGATTACTTTCCATCGCTTGACTCGCTTGCTCGTTTGTCCGCCTCTAGCATAAAAAAAGAGTATCTTTAGCTTCTATTCATAAAAATATATCGATGATCGATGGCCATCAGCTTTTCGTACGTTATTGCCGAGTAAGCTTTCTATTTTGTATGTATGTTTGTACTAATACTCAATAGTTTTTGACTTTAACGGTGGGATAGTCACGCTTGGACATAAATGGGCCGGCTCGACCGGAGTGCGGCCTGACAGAAAACCGGCGTGAAGCAGTACTTTGCTGTTTTTTACTGTGCTGATTTTCATAAAACAATTAAAATTAATTAACTTACTGGCATACACGAAAACTATCTGTAGATATGGCTATCGTGTAACTGTCTTACAACTTTCCATTTTACTTCTTTTTAAAACTAATAGTTTAGTTTAGTTTAACTAAATTAGGCAGATTAATCAAAGTCAAAATTCCAAATATAAATCAAAATTACTAGGGAAGCCAGTGGCTTACTACAAAGCTCGGAAAAAACTCGGTCGGTCACGTTATTTGGTTATTTTGTATGACTGCCTCATTGGCGCAGTGGGTAGTGCGTCGCTGTTTAAAGCGACGGCTGCGCTGGTCCTGGGATCGATCCCCGGGTCGGGCCAAAATTTGTACCTGAGTTTTTATGTCCAGAAATTCTCAGTGTCAGCCTGAAGTCTGGCGGTCTTGTACCCCCGTCCCTCGGAAAGCCAGTTAAGCCGTTGGTCCTGCGCCCGATCCCTCTCCGGTCGTGTTACACTGGTGTCCCATCGGAATATGAGGGCAAGGGAATAGAGAGTGCACTTGGGTTTGCGCACACACTTGGGCACTATAATATATCCTGCGTAATGGCTGATCGTTGAGATTGCCACCTTAGCCGTAATCGGTTGGAGGTTATTATGGCGAGTCGAAAACAATTTCAGCGATTTTAGAAAAGTCATAGAACAAATTGTTCTGAATTGTTGGTAGAACACATTTTGTGGTTAAAGGGATGTAAATGTGCGCAGGAAACAGCCAGTAGGTCAATAAATGGTGTTTACACATTGTTTTTGAAACATGATGGTTTGAATGTTACATTTAAACTCTAAGATCAGTGTTACGACACTGATGGAACGCCACTTTTCCTTCTTTTTAATTGGTTTGCAATGTAAATAAGGCTTTAGATTTTGTGGTTCATTTTCCTGAGCACGACACCCCGCCCTACATTTAGGTGACAATTACCACCAATCTGAAACACATTTCGTGCTAATCTCTTCCCGGCTGAGTTATTTAGCGCACAGTCCGATCCATTGAAAGCTAAAAGATTACGTAATTCTATACACAAAGTTAACCGCGTGGACAGTATTTTGTACCTTATGTAGGTATGTACCTAATCTTTTCACCTCAAACACCTTTTAAGTTTGATTCAGGTATTTCACACCTACCTACTATTTTTTTTAAATATACATTGAGTTGCACGGACGCTGGTTCCGTGCCTTTTTTGTGCTTATTCTTTTTTAAGGGTCACACAATTTTAACATTTTCTCCGCGAAAAAATTAAATAAAATAAAATTACAATAGCTTAAGTTTAAGCAGTCATGCATGGTTATTGTTAGTAGGATGAATTTAGTGTGTTTTTATGTCTTTGGGGGTAGGGGGTTTTTTTTTACGTAGTTTATGGGCCTTAGAGTCGGTTTTTAGTGAGGCCGTGGTATCACTCCCGTCGAGCCGGCCCATTCGTGCCGAAGCGTGGCGCTCTCACGGTGTAATCTCTGGTGATATCTCTGAGTGTGGGTAACTCAACTTTATGTCATAGGTGAAAACGTGATTGAGCTTCTTCAAAAAATATGAAACATTTTAGTTTACGGTCGTTAATATCATTATATTCCAGTATTCGACACCATAGATACACATATTACCACTGGTGAGATTATCTAACCGACTTCTAGCCAGCAACAGAGGCAATCGGCATTTGTTGACAGAGCCAAGACAAATATTTATACACCACTCGCATTTCGATTTCCGCATGCACTTATCAAAAACAATTTTGTAAAAATTCAAAACCGATGGTCACGGGAAGAATATTCTGAATAGAAAGTGTACAGTACATCACGCCATGCTTTTGAGGCCGTTGCCTTACAAATAATACACTTATGATTACTGTAGCCAGAATTTGTATTTGTTGTATTCAAAGCTGATGTACTTATGTACTGTAATCAATGTTATTTAACGAATGTCAATGACCGATCTTTGTGTATTGCCAAGATTACTTATTTCGTCGAAGTTGATATGGACTATATGGAAAACATCAACAATGTCACTTTTTAAGGTATCTCAAAAAGATATTGGCATTTCATTCTTAGTTTTATTTGAGCACTGAAGATCTAGGTTTTGGTTTTCTGTATTTCACAAAACGAATAACAGATTTTTGTAGCTCGGCAGTAGCAAATTATTTAATTAGTTCGATGAATTCCGTGGTTAAAATTTCATAAAAAAAGTTTTCTAAGTATTAACTGACAAACAATAAAACTTTACTAAAACTGAAACTAATAACACAATTTAACGCTTATCTACATACTAATTACTTTACAAAACTTATTTGACCTGTTAACAGAATTAGGTTAAGCATATTAAACGCTGATAATGGTCAAATATATCTAGCCGACTTCGCCTTCGTTTCTTAGATTTCAGAATAAACATGCACATTAAATCAATACCATCGGGTATAATGCGAATAACTTTGATGTTATGTTAACCTAAAGGCAAATCACATATTGTAGAACCTCGATTAACCGGACTAATTGATGTCATTAGGCGTCCGGATAATCGAATGTATGAAGAAAAGCGGGTTTTTTGCATATGCATATTGTTTTTTTTTTAATGGGATAGGGGGCAGATGAGCAGACGGATCACCTGATGGTAGCTTTACTAAGTTCCTATGGCTCCATTATCAGATTAGCTCCATGTTATGATAATTTCGCCTTGTCATCCGATTTACATGCATGCAAACTTTTAGCTACATCGGTAACCGGGCATTGGGTCAAATTTAACTTGCAAGAATCCATTACAAACAAAATAAAAACATTGGGACAGGCGAAACTAAATAAAAGCTTGTAATAATGATTTATTGTTACATACTCATAAATTTAAGTAAGCAAAATTTTATTTGAAACGTATATGTTGGAATGAAATATGCAACTTCTTAATAAATTCTTATGCAAAACAGAAATTAAATATGAAACGGTGATATTGTAATGCCGCTTAGTCTTAAATATTTGCAAGATTTGAGATCCAGCTCACGGCGGAATGATTTCAAAGATTATTTTCCTGCGTAGAAGACGAAAATAATATTATAAAAATGCTGCTACAAATATATTACAAAGACATCTCGAGAATTAATTGCCGAGCTGCAATCAAAAAGTCGAGTAGGCTTTCCAAGATTGTATCTAGTTATTTTTCTTTGGTTCTATTAGCTAGTGAAGGCCTCCTCGGAAAGTTATGCCTTCTCCACAAAGATAGCTCATCACAACAGCCCCTGTTATGAAAATTAGATTTTAATTTAATTGCATCAGTAATAACACACAGAGTAAACACACTTTACATAAACAATAGCATCATTAGTTGACATAATGGCTCCGTAATTATAATCATAGTAAGTTTGAATAGCTGAATTATTAGTGCTTAGTTAAATTTAAAACGTATTTGGGAACATTTGAGAACATTTGGGAATTTACATTAACATGTTTGGGAAAAGGTCTTATTATGCTTAGACCAAAAAATAAAGTTTATAAACTAAAACCCAAAGCTACCAAAAAACACGCTCTAAAAAGTAGGAAACAAGAAAATTGCCTCTGCTGAAATCATCATCAGCCCATTTAAGTCTCCACTGCTAGGGCACGGGCCTCCCTCGATCACAAGAGGGGTAATTGCCATACTCACGGCTTAGCAGACGGGATGGCGAGGGTTTTGATATAAATGCTGAGTTTTCGTTCTCTGGGTGCTGATGATCTTGCCAGCAGCTTTACCTTAGTCGCCTTTTACGACACCTCGGTAAGAGTGAGGGTGGCCTATTCTACTCTGCCGCGGACAACACGGCGTCTGCTGAAATAATTATGCCGTATCACCGTGGTCGTATGCCGCATTGATTTTATCTTATTATTTTAATGAATCTGTTTTCCTACAATGGGTGGCATACGACCACGGCGATACGGCATAGTTATTTCAGCAGACAATTTTCTTGGTTCGTACTTATTTAAAGCGTGCTTTTTGTTTAACATGTATATGTGAATAAAATTACATATTTGAAATGTGCTTAAAAACTCTTTTATTTGATATCCCACACGGTACCGTCAAGCAATTTTTTTTTTAGTTTCTTCCTCTAAGTCAATGTCGCTGTAGTCAATTAAACGTGACGTCATGTTGCCTATAACCAGAAGACATTCAAAACGCCTTTTTGCTTCGCCGTAGTCGGGAAAAAATAGGGCATTTTATAAAATTGGTATTAAAGTAAAAAAAAGTCATAGTTTAAAAACTGTGTGCAATGTGCACACTAGTGCGATACCAATGCATTTTTATTGTTTTTTTATGTAATAGGTGGTAGACGAGCAGAGCGGATCACCTGATGGTGTCCACATGGACATCTGCGACACCAGTGGAGTCACAAGTACGCTGCTAACCTTTAAAACCCCACATTTCCCTGGATTGGGCCTCCGGTACCCTCACTCACGCAGCGAAACAGCACAGTGCTGCTTCACGCCGGTTTTGGGCCGTCCATTAATCACGTGATGTGTTTTTTGACACCCCTACCCCACCCCTACCCCACCCCTGGTGATATTTTTTCGAAGCCGCTCTCTTCCCTCTGCGCCTCACGTGATTAATGAACGGCTTTTCTGTGAGGCCGTAGCATCACTCCGGTCGAGCCAGCCCATTCATGACGAAGCGTGGCTCTCCCACGGTTAAAGTAGATTATGGTGAATTTAAAGTAGATAAGTACACCAAAACTCTTTTGGGTGCACTGTCTCGAGCAAGATATTTAATGCTTTTTAAGAGCCTAACTAGGGTAATAATATCCTCTGAATACGGCTACGGCGGCCAATCTCAACGATATATATTATAGTGCTCAAGTGTGTGCGCAAACACAAGTGCACTCTCTATTCCCTTACCCCTCATATTCCGATTGGACACCAGCGTGACACGACCGGAGAGGGATTGGGCTCAGGGACCAACGGCTTAACGTGCTTTCCGAGGCACGGGGTTACAAGACCGCCAATTCCCAGATTCCGGGCTGACAATAAGAATTTCTTACATATAACTTAGGTACAAATTTTTCGGCCCGACTCGGGGATCGAACCCAGTACCTCTTGCGTAGCCGTCGCTTTATAGTGTGACCCACTAACCACTACGCAACCGAGGCAGTACCTAGGTACTGCTTGTAGAACTCTAGAGTTCGACTAATTAACCAAAATACTTTGTATTATATAATTAATTAAGAAGGGTTTTTTTATTCTTTTTACATAGAACACTTAATTCTGTGCGTCCTGTGAAAAGTGGTACAAGTCGTCTTATATCGAATCTGTTTTTTTTTCTTGCTACTTCATCACAAAAAAAATCTTTATTTTTCCGTCAAAAAATTCTCCATTTTCCCGTCAAAAAAATCCTCTATTTTTCTGTCTGATCAGACATGCAAAAAAATCCTCCATTTTTCCGTCAAAAAAATCCTCTATTTTTCTGTCTGATCAGACATGCAAAAAAATCCCCCATTTTCCGTCTGATCAGACAGAATAATAGAGGATTTTATTGTGATGAAGTAGCAAGAAGAAAATCAAATTCGAAATAAGTCGACTTGTACCACTTTTCACAGGACGCACAGCATATATATTGCATATTATATTGGATACTTACATAGTTACAAGTAAACTGAGATTAAGTTAAAAGCAGTATAAAATTAATTGTTGTTCGATTTTAAATCTGTGTAAGTATCAGACCGTTTCTCCATTCATACGTAAAGACAGGTGATTTAATTTACTGTAGAGACTGTTGTTTTTTTTTTAATTGTGCAACAAACTCTTATTTTGCATGTGACATGCAATATGCAGTTTAATGTGTTGCATTTCGTAGAAGCCATTGGGTGCAGCAAGCCAGCATACTAAGATAGGAATTTCTTATTTAGTTTGAAGTTCCAATGGTACAGTGGCGAAATGTTCATTCCATGTGCAGCGGTTCCGAGCTCCATTTAAATAATTTTTTTTTTAAGACTGGGTGTACGAGGATGTGCGAAAAGTTTTCGGCCATCGAGATATTAGTCGATTATCAGCCTGTATACTGTCCCACTGCAAAGCAAAAGCCTCCATCATAGAAATCAAGTTGTCACTATGGGACAGGACTGATGGGATTAGGCTTAATCACCACGCTTGCCAAATGCGGATTGGTGATCATTTAATATGTTCGAAAAATTCGTAACATTCTTTTAGCTCGACCTGGGAATTGGATCTAGGACCGCGAGATCGCGGCCCGATATTTAAAACACTAGACCAACAGGGCGTTTTAAAATCAAACAGTTTTACAAATTCAGTGTCATCATCATATGCAAAGGCATATGATGATGACACAACAATGAGGTGTAAAGACACCTCTAGCAGATGTGTCTCTATTAAGTACAATAGCACCTGTGTCAGAGAAGTTCAATCAATTCCTTAACTTAAATTAATTATTTATTATGTATTATTTGTTAAATTGTTAGCAACTAAACCGGATATATTTTTAACAATTTCTTTGCAGCCTCTCGGAAAACACTTATACCATTTATATATTACTTATACTTAACTTTTGTACTCGAAATTTGAATTACCCCCGAAAAAGGCCACTTATGGCGTTAATCCAAATTTCGCAAAAACAGATAAAAATGTAGTGCACAATTATTAAATAAATTGTATAAATGTTGGTAAATAAATAGTATAAATGTGGAGCCGTGTGGTCCCCGGCAGAGTAGAATAGGCCACCCTCACTCTTACCGAGGTGTCGTAAAAGGCGACTAAGGTAAAGCTGCTGGCATGATCATCAGCACCCAGAGAAGGAAAACTCTGCATTTATATCAAAACCCTCGCCAACCCGTCTGCCAAGCGTGGTGAGTATGGAAATTACCCCTCATGTGATTGAGGGAGGCCCGTGCCCCAGCAGTGGGGACTTAAATGGGCTGATGATGATGATAAATGTTTGCTTAGAGACTCCCGTTCCGAAATTGTTTAAAAAAGATCCGGTTTAGTAGCTGACAATTTAAATCGATTGGTGTCGCTATTTAGGACTACCCGTCGCCTTAAGGAAATAGAATGTCAAAGCATTAAGCACCAACTAATAATTTAGGCCATGACCTAAACTTGAACACGAATTAATTTGAGTCAGTCATTTCACAACCGACAAATTAGGGTTAATCCAAATCACGTGGGTGGAGGCCTACTTTATTATTAACGACAAGGGACGTGTTTACGTGGCTCTCATTGTTTCTCATCACATCTCGGTTTGCATTTAAAATTAGTTTCGCAGCACACTGTACGCACTTGAGCATAATAAATTTACTCTCAATTAGTGAGAACTTCGTAAGAAAATTCAGCAAACTAACTCACGGTCTGGAATGTTTTTGAGGTAGTTAGTGTTCGAAAGTGGTTTGTCGTATTGATAAACGTAAATATCTATAATTAAGTGTCTGGGGTGTTTGTACAATTTACTAGATAACAATAGATAGTTTTTCTTTTCTATTAGATAGATAACTCTTTATTTCACAGCAAATAAAAGCTTAAAAGCTAGGCTAAAAATATATTCAGTGTAAAATTTAGGTGGTCATATCGCTGAGAACGATCTTTACCATACAACCTTCAGTTCAGGTATAGAACATTAGATAGAATAGGGGAGGGTGGTGCAATTATTTTGATATAGGTATTGGAACGAGTGCGAACTCCTTCGTTGCTCTCCGTTTTAACACTGTGGCCAATTATTTAAAAATTGTACAAAGTACAGTTTACTGCAAGCTAGCATAATTCTTAAGTGTATTACCTTATACGAGTCAATGTTATTTGTTATTGTTTATATCACGTCAGTTCATAGCAGCCTTTATTATTGTGCACACATTTACAAGTTATCAATAAATGAAGTTATTTCAAGTCTTCGAGTGTTGTCAATTATCAAGATACCTTAAGATACTTCAAGTCTATGTATGAACCAACCAAGAGCTCATACAGAAGTGTTTAAAAGAAATAAGTATTTAAATTTTTGAAGAGTGACGGTTGTTAAAGTGATTGTCAAAAGAGCTCATGCTCTTGAAGTTTAACTCGTTTAGGATAGCCCGACCTCCGGAGGGCGCTTATCGAATAGCAGTCACTCTCGGAGGAGTCGCGTCCGCGGTATAACTCGTGCGAGTACCTATAGTTGCTGTAACCATTTATTGCAGATTTTCTTGGAATAAACGTATAAACTTATATTAGTTTCTTTGCGCCAAAGCGGCGCGACAGTATCTACAAAAAGACAAATGACAATGAGACAATGTATATCAAGAGCTCTACGTTCCAGATACCCCACCTGGCAAACAAAATACAATCTCCAAATTCTCCCAAACAGCCCCTAATATTTCGATACTCAGTATAAAAACTCTCCACCTACTAGGTGCCCCCATTATCAACAAGTGTGGTTCCATTCCCAACTTCATTTCATAAAAGGCTTTGAAATTTCAAAATTCGTCCGATGTACTTCTCAAAATCAGGTTTTCTTTTTTTTGGATAAGTAATTTACAAATTTTACATAATATATATGATACATAATACTTATTGCAATAAAAACAGCACTTTTAATTATCTAAACCTTAAAACAACTACTTTAGTTAAATAATATCACCTTAACTATTGTTACAATAAAACTTACATTATAAAAATAAAGCCAAGTAATGACATACACAGCAGTCCTTATAGACGAATTTAGATCTAATATTAAACAATTTTGAAACATAAAAATATAAGTAGGTAGAATCAAAATGAAAATACAGATATTACACATGAGCCTTGTGTATCAATTCACACATGGCCCTTACAATTATCCGTTTCTGCACTTTTGTACCTATTATATTCACCTATTACGAGTACGTTGTTCCCCGCTCTGGAAATTTAAAATCATTCTCACCTCTTTGGATGACCTTCTATAATCCCACTTCGCCACCACACCCCACAAATTCTAAATTACCCGCTACAATGACCGTTTCTGGATTCAGGGTTCCCTACCGGTTCGGCGGTTTAGGCACAAGAAAAAGTTCCAGTGTCGCTCTACCCATATTCCTGTCATTCGCCTATAACACGTACAACCTCTACTCTTCTATCATAAACCCGTCACTTGGCGATGTTGAAGTTACGTGCTTAGAGGATGCTTGCATGTTCCGATGACCCACCAATCAACCTTCATGCGCAGAAGCAATGGGACGAGCCACTCTGCCGGGCCACTTTGAAGACCTATTGTCTTCATCGGTCAATCACACAGAGCGAGCACGTTTTCTTGCCCTAGCAGTAAGAGAGTCTGACTTCTGGCATCATGCTCTGCCCTCGGCGAATGTTGAAACCGTTCTAATCAACGTAACTCTTTCCATAACGGTTTCTTTTCGCCTTGGGCTCCTCATCACTCACCCTTATTCATGTTCCTGCGGAGAATCTGTTGGATTTCTGGGCCATCACAGCTTGTCGTGCATCCAAAGCGCCGGCCACATTCCTCACCACGCCTTTTTTGCCTGAATGACATCCTCCAGCGGGCCTTCATCTTAGTCCTTGGATCCCCTCGGCATATGCGGGAGCTAGCGACGGCAAAAGACCCGATAGGATGACCCTCATCCCATGCAGACTCCAGGCAAGGCGTTGGTTTAGGGATGCGACTTGTGCAGACATATCCCATGTCCACGCCACTTCACGCAGGGCGGGTGCAGCAGCTGCTTCGGCGAAGACTCGTAAAGGAAAAAAATACCTACTGCAACTTAGACGGCTGTTACCGATTTGCTCCGTTTTGGCGTGGAAACGGTTGCGGAAAGAGTTTTTCCAAACTCTCATTCGTTTTCGAACTACACGCTTAGGAGAAGTGAGATTTATGATAAAAAAAAATCATTAAATATTCGTTTAATTCTGTTTGAATAGTAGCTTTACCGCTTCTTTGCTGTGACACACCCCTTGAGGTACCAGTAGCACCCCTGGTGTGGCTGACGTCGCACAGGCTAGGTTACCGTAGCCTGTGCGACTGTGCGACTGTGTCTCCTTTCATCAGGTGGGCCGTATAATTGTTTGCCTGCTTAGTTCATCATCATCATCATCATTTCAGCCAATAGACGTCCACTGCTGGAACTAGGCTTCCCCCAATGTTCTCCACACAGATCGGTCCTGTGCCGCCCGCATCCAATGGATTCCCGCGATCTTCACCAGATCGTCGGTCCACCTTGTGGGGGGCCTGCCACGGCTGCGATTTCCTTTACGTGGCCTCCACTCAAGGACCTTTCCGCCCCACCGGCCATCTATTCTCCTCGCTATGTGCCCTGCCCATTGCCACTTGAGGCATGCAATCCTTTGGGCTATGTCTGTGACCCTAGTTCTCCTGCGGATCTCATCATTTCATATACGATCACGCAGGGAGACTCCGAGCACAGCCCTCTCCATGGCTCTCTGGTGACTTTGAGCCTCCTTAATCGGCACATTTAAGCCTGCTTAGTTGTATTTATAAAAACCACCATATTTTTATCCTCTCAGGTCGTGACGGTCCAGGCAACTGTTCGTTTTCTTTATCTTCTTCCACGCCCTCCTTAGTTTTGTGTGGTTCTACTTCTCGCCTGGCTCGCCAGAAGAAGAGGGAGGAAGCCTAAATTCAAGAGTCGATATACAATGGCCCATCATGATCATGATGGTTTGCTACTTACCTCATGAATGATGATTCGTCTAGCGAAGAAGACAATGAAAATGACGATGAAGATGATTTAGATCCTTTCACCAGGAACCACTTACATTAAATTGTAGCTTTCATTTCATCTTAGAACATTTTTTAACCCCCGACGCAAAAACGACGGGGTGTTATAAGTTTGACGTGTCTGTTTGTGTGCCTGTGTGTCTATGGCATCGTAGCTCCCGAACAAATGAACCGATTTTTATTTTGTTTTTTTTTTGTTTGAAAGATGAATAAAGAGCGAGTGTTCTTAGCTATGTTGGATCAAAATCGATCCAAGATGGCCGCCGTCACAAAGATTTGGATTTTATGTTTTAACATAACTCCCACAATATGGGTATCATATATGAGATGGCCGCCGTCAGAAAATGACGAATAACCTATTTGTTGTTCCAACTGCCTCAATACAGGTATCAAATGGAAGAGCTTTAGTTGTGTCGGGGGTTTTTTAAATTTTCAATTTAATCTATTTATTTCTACAACGCACTGTTATTGGGATATTGGCAGAAGTCCTAAAATAGAGACCTGAGTATGTTCTTATATACTCAGTTATACTATCTACTACAATTCCTAGTAGTAAAAAAGCATCTATACTTTAAAACGCATTCGCTCAAAAGTAACTCAATATTGGTTGGATCTTTTATTTACACATAACAGGGCCCAAATTATGTATAATGTTATTGCTCGATTTTCCCACAAAGCTTATTCTAGGTACGCTCGTGTATTGTTGATAATACCCAGAGCGCGTATAACTTTATTTAGGCAATCATTTTAGATATAGAGAGTGTGAATCCCAGGGTATTTTCACAGGAGAAGGAAGTAGGTAAATTCAATTTTCTCCAGTTTGAATATGTTTCGAGAGAAAGCAAATTTGAATAATTTACTGTTTGTGATACATCGTAGACCAAATAACATTATAAGTTAGTGCTAAAAGTAAAGTAATTCTAAATCCACTCTTGGCAGTTACTTAGTTTATACCTACACTAAAGGAAAGTTAGTGACTTAGCTACAAAAGTCTATGAATTTTCTACAATATCATAAATTGCGCGTCTTCTGCATGAATAGAGAAAAGATTGTTAACGAGAGTAATAATGCCGAGTATCCACAGTCCAATAAAACTTAGCGTAAGCCTAAGCGTAGAATATAAGCCTTTTGAGAATTTAGTTTTGTATTTGGAATGTATTTGAAAGGAAACGAACGTCTGCGGAGGATCACGTTTATTTCGAGACTGGCGGGTCCTGCGCCCCGGCCTATCTGTCACACAAATCTCAGCTACCTCCTAGTATACAACACCTCACCACTTAATTAATAATATCTAGTTTAAAAAAAAGAAGTAAACAAGAAGACAACTATGGAAAAAAAAACATGCAAAACTGTTTACGCAGCTTATTAGGTATCAATTATAGAAAACAAAAGCTTTTACAAGTTATCCTTACAACTAAATTTACATGTTCTATACACGTACATTAATTTACATAACAATGAGATACAATTTAATTAATTTTAATCTATTTCAAAACCGTAACGTTTTACAGGAAATTTTATACGCTTAACTGGCAGAAGTGGTTGTTCAGTGCGTAACTCTGAACCACTTTGAGTGTGCGGCGAAACAGGGTCGGTGCGGACCGACGGCGCTGCTGGCGGAGTGACGCTGGGAGCGGAGGGTGATGCGGGTGTTTCGGAACTACACTGTGGCTCCGCGTCCTTACAACATTCGGTATTAGGAAATGTTTCGAACAACTGTTGTGTTACGGTTGAACCTGGTGCTTCTCTCGAAAAAGATGAGTCTACCGCTAAAGACCTCCTCTTTAATTGGTCAATATGTCGATGTGTTACCTTACCTACACTATCTCTTACTTTATAATCGGTTGAACCTAATTTTTGCGCGATCATTCCTGGCATCCAATTCCGTTTATTGCTAAAATCCTTCAAGTAAACAGGGTCACCTACTTGTAGCTCCCGATGTGAGCCTTCAGTTTTTTCTGCCTGATCTTGTTGTGTTTTTAACACTTTCAAATCCCTATCTGGTTTCAATGCATCTAATCGAGTTCTTAAATTCCTACCCTGTAAGATACGAGCGGGGCTGTCACCCGTCGCAGCATGTTCGGTATTTCTATAAAGTAGTAAATACCTATGTAATGCAATTTCAACGTCGACATTGTCTTTGATAGCTTTTTTTATGACAGCCTTACATAATTTCACTGCATTCTCTGCGGCACCGTTTGAAGAGGGATGATACGGGGCCGAAAAACAATGTTCTATCTTATTGCCTTCTAAAAATAATTTAAAAGTATTGCTAGAAAAAGGGGGCCCATTATCAGACACAATCATTTTTGGCAATCCAAATTGCGAAAATAAACAACGTAGTTTTTTAATAACTTCTAACGCATTGGTATTAGTCATTTTAAACGCTTCAACCCATTTTGATGTGGAGTCTACCACAATCAGAAATTTGTAGTCGCTTATAGGACCTAAAAAATCAATATGCAACCGCCGCCATGGCTGGCCGCACCAGGGCCAGGGCCGCGGGGCGTGCGCCGGCGGCGCCGCGGCCAGCGTCGCGCACGTCTCGCAGCTGCGACAAACCGTCTCGATTGCCTCATCCAGACCGGCCCACCATACGTAGCTCCTTGCTAGCCCTTTCATTTTGACAATTCCCAAATGAGTCTCGTGAAGTTCTTTGAGCACCCTATTACGACACGTTTCGGGTATGACGACCCTATGACCCCACATTAAGCAACCTAATTCTAAGTATAGTTCCTTTTTACGATTATAATAAGGTTGAAATGCCTTACTATCCAATTCTATTGGCCAACCATCCTGAACATAGCTTACAATTCGAGCCAACACTGGGTCTCTCTTTGTTTCTTTTTTTAATTCTTGATAATCTAGAAGTAACGCGTCCCTAGCAAAATGTAAAAACGTTTGCTCTGGTTCTGGTAATTTATTGACCATCCTATTCGATGGCAACGGTAAACGAGATAATGCATCGGCACAATTTTTATCAGTCCTTACATATTCAATATCAAATGAGTAAGCTGACAAAATTATTGCCCACCGCTGAAGGCGGCTAGCAGCCATACTAGGAATACAGGCCTTCGGGCCTAATATTGTGACCAGCGGTTTGTGATCCGTTCTTAGTAAAAATTTCCTACCATACAAGTATTGGTGGTACTTCTTTACCGCAAATATAATCGCGAGTGCCTCGCGCTGTATTTGACTATATTGTTTTTCTGCCGGCGCAAGCGTTCGTGACGCATAGCAGATGGGTCGCTCCTGTCCGTCGGGCGCGCACTGCGACAGCACTGCGCCGACTCCCTGCGCACTGGCATCGCAAGTCACTATCAGTTGCTCGCTAGGATTATAGTGCAGGAGCACGTCGGCACTAGTTAGCAATTTTTTTACTGTATCAAATGCCGAATCACAATGAATATTCCAATTCCACCGTGATGATTTCTTTAGTAACGCATATAATGGAGCTAGGTGGGAACTCAAGTTTTTAATAAATTTTGCATAAAAGTTAACCATACCCAAGAATGATCTAAGTTCTGATACACTAGTAGGTCGAGGTAGATTAACGATCGCTTTTACTTTCTCAAAATCAGTATGAATGCCATTTCTATCTATAACATAACCTAGGTACGAGACTGATTCTGCAAAAAATACACACTTATTTTTGTTTAACTTTAAACCGTTTTGCTGTAACCTTTGGAACACCTTTTCCAGAGTTTTTAAATGGGTTACCCTATCCCCAGCAGTGATAAGCAAATCATCCATAAATATGGCTACTCCAGGAATGCCTCTCATTACATTTGTCATAATGCGTTGAAATATTGCTGGGCTGGATGCTAATCCAAACACTAAGCGATTATACCTAAATAAGCCACGGTGAGTATTAATGACAGTATATTTTCTAGAGTCATCCAACTCAATCTGGTTATAAGCTGACGATAAGTCAATTTTAGAAAACTGTGTGCCTCCATTTAACTGCGCAAATAACTCATCCACTCTGGGCAATGGATACTTATCGACCAATAAAGAGGGGTTCAGTGTTACTTTATAGTCTGCACATATTCTTAATTTACCGTTAGGTTTACTTACCGGAACTAAAGGCGTAGCCCACTCGGAAAAGTCAACAGGTTCAATCGTTCCGTTTAGCAACATTGTGTCCAGCTCCCGGTCTACCTTCTCCTTAAGCGCGTATGGCATAGGGCGCGCGCGACAATACACCGGTCTCGCTCCCTCTCGCACGTGCAGCGTCGCCTGTCCACCCGTGTACCTGCCCAGCTGACCGTCGAACAAATCCTTATACCTATCGAGTACACAACATATATCATTATCAGAACAGTTTTTTATGCTTAAATGATTATTATTGTGGAATGAAGGGATTCTAATACATAGCTCTGATAACCACTGCCGACCTAATAACGGTGTCGTTCCCCCATCTATTACATATAAGTCTAATATTTTTTTACGATTTCCATACTTGACCCACGGCTTAACAATACCTAATGGTCGGACTTTACTACCATTGTAAAATCGCAACGTAACTGTACAGGATTCTAACGGTAACTGCTTGAAAATCTCTAAATACGTCGATTTACTTATACATGATAATGCACTTCCTGTATCTACTTCCATAAGTAACTCTCTGTTTTCTATAAGTACTGGAATGCTTACCGCTGGATAGTTTCTCAACGACATTTGATAAATCGCTTCTTCGTCGGATGAGCTTCTTTCGCTGCCACTCCTACCTTCTCCCGGCTCCACAAAATGCTGACCAGTCATCTTGTCCCGGTTCTGGTTACGCTTATCTTTATTTGGCTTTTGCATTTTTCTGTTAAAACTGCCTCTCTTATTCGGGCACACACGCTGTAGATGACCCGGTTGCTTACAAGAGCTGCATACATACGTACGGAAACGGCATTCACTCATCTTATGATAGACTGACCCGCATGCTGAGCATCGATCTGAAACGCCATCACTTCTCCTATGAGTGCTGTTATTTATGAACACGTTATTCAACTCCTCACACTTCATTTCTGTTGGTTTTTCTACTGCTGCCGCGTCTTTCTCTGCCGATTCTAAGGCGGTAGCTAACGTAACTGCCTTCGCATACGTTAGCCCTGTTTCTGCGAACAGCCTTTGTCGAGTAATATCGTTGGCTAACCCACAAACCAGTTGGTCTCGCATGTTATCCTCCAAAGTATTTTCAAATTCGCAGAATCGCGACAGCCGTTTTAGTTCTGCTACATATTGTGCCACGCTCTCACCTACCCGCTGTCGCCGCTGACGAAATTTATACCTCTCCGCCATTTGTGACGGCTTTGGCTGCAAATGGTCGCCGACAATTTTTACCACTGCCTCAAATGAAAGGGACGATGGTGCCTTGGGACTTGTTAAATTCACTATAAGTTCATATGTTTTATCACCTACGGTCGCGATCAACGTTGGCAATTGCATTTCCGGCTTTATGTTGTTCACCATAAAGTACATTTTTATTCGATCACAATATGTCGACCAATTTCCATCTTCTAATTGAAATTCGGTTATCTTTCCGATAGACATGTTCGGCGTTTTCACGAATAACGTCTATTTTGCACGCAAAATCACAATAACACTCGATTTAATTACCGGTCGTCGCCAGTTGGAATGTATTTGAAAGGAAACGAACGTCTGCGGAGGATCACGTTTATTTCGAGACTGGCGGGTCCTGCGCCCCGGCCTATCTGTCACACAAATCTCAGCTACCTCCTAGTATACAACAGTATTGAATAAACAGGTAGGTAATTTTAGCAAATGGATACTTTATTTAACTGCTACTAAATAGTTGTTATTTTCTATTGAACTATTATTACTAATTACTGTAAATGTGTCAAATTTACATTGCCCAACGTAAAACAGGTCAGTACTATGATTAATATGAATAATGAAAATGTTGAAGTAATTAATTCTACAATATTTCTGGGCATCACGTTAGATTCAAAATTACAGTGGTTTCCATATTGCTGCCCTGGCAGGAAGACTTAGTTAAGCTGCATATGCAGTACGATAAGTAAGTCCGATATTGAAGCAGCAAGATAAAGATAAAGACTTCTTTACTGGCCACATAATACAAATTTAAACCTAGGTGACATAAATAGAATAGCAAGACTTGTGTATTTCAGATATTTCCATATAGTTATGTCTTATGGTCTGCTGCTATGGGGTTATGCAGCTGATATTCAAGTTACCTTTGTACCACGGGACTCACTTAGAAATTTCTTCAAAGAAATAACATCTTAACATTAGCATCACAGTACATCTTTGACTGTATTATGTATGTTTATAAAAATCTGGAAAATTTTCCTAAAAATCTGATATACATAGCTTAACCCCAGAAATAAACATTATTTAATTTACTGTTTATTTATTATTTGTCGGAAAGAGTATTTAAAAATTTTACAAGTTACCACAAAAGCTTTGTTGACTTACCAGCCTACCTTAATTTAAAACAATAATTAAAAATTATTTAATGGCAAAAGCCGTACAGTTGATGATTATTTGAATGACAAGAATTTATGGAAATGATAGGTAAACTGTTCGCCTTCACCTTAAACATTGTAATGAATATATTTATTGTTGGACATGAAATCGACTTATGCGAGTAATATAGTAATAATAATAACATTGTATTAACATTTTTGACGATTAAAAAGAGTAACTGGCAAGTTTCTTGCCGGATCTTCTCGTCAGAATCAACTTTCCGATTCCGGTGGTAGAATTACATTATGTTTCTTAATTTCTTACTATATTTTATGTATTGACATAAAATTACATGTACATTATACTTACAAATAAATAGTTATAATTTTTGATGTATGACAAATTGAAAGTGCTGTACGAGTATGTATACAAGCCTATGCAAATAAAGATATTTCAAATTGACTCACTGCCATTCTCTAAGTAAAAAATATGTTTTATCAAAATATTCGTTGTCCGCATTGGCATAAAAAAATACCAGCCATCTGCCCCAGCTTCGCACGGGTGCAATTTTTGCTTCTATTATATTGTGCAATTTATAATTATATTGCAATACATATAAACCTTCCTCTTGAATTACTCAACTTATTAAAATTTAACCGCACAAAAACCGTTACGTAGTTTTATGTTGTAACTCGAATAGAAACCTTTTTATTACTTTATGGGATAGGGGGCAGACGGCTGAACGAATCACCTGATGATAAGCAATTACCGCCGCCCATGGATATCTGCAACACCACATATATATCTAGTGTTATGTCGAAATAGTATATATCGCCGCCGCCCATGGACCTTTAAACCCCCCTTTCCCCTGGTTTGGGCCTCCGGTACCCTCACTCCCGCAGCACAGCAAAGTGCTGCTTCACGCCGATTTTCTGTGAGGCCGTGGTATCACCCCAGTCGACCCGGCCCATTCATACAGAAGTGTTGCTCTCTAACAATCAAAACATACGAGTATCTAACCCTATATCATCGTTGAAGTAAAGTAAGTTTGAGCTGAAAGTAAAAGTATCTTGGAATGTTTCGCTTGTACTGCTTCCCTCTTACAATAGTTCAAGCAAATACTTTATTTAAGAATTTTATCTCAAAGAAACTAAATTCTGGAAAAAAAAATGTTCGTCAGTAAAGTAGGAAAATAACTACAGCGTTTGTTACCCGTTTAATAAAAGAACGCCTAAAGAAAGCTCGTTCCTACAGGCCATCAACTATAACTTCTTAAGAAGTTGGGATGTTTTCCTTCACCTAAATGAAACATTGGAAAATTTGTTACATTATCCGATCACCGCCCACTATTGAACTCGAACAAAGACCTAGCACAAAGAGCGCCGACCAACGCGGTCTCCTTTTTGACCCAGACAACAACCCCCACTTTAATTTTGTTTGGACCCCCATTTCATTTTGTAAAGAATAGACAATGCTTCGTTCCGGCCCTGATTGCCGACTATGTGGGTCATACTCATTTTTTCTACGTTCTGGGACACAGAGCTTTTAATTCACTTGCCTCAAATCGAGTGCCACAATTTCGACAAATTCATTTTTAGGGTTCCGTAGCCAAATGGTAAAAAACGGAACCCTTGTAGATTCATCATGTGTGTCTGTCTGTCCGTCTGTTCGTCCGTCTGTCCGTCCGTCTGTATGTCACAGCCAGTTTTTTCCGAAACTATTAAGAAGTATTACTATTTAAATTTTGTAAATAGACCGCATTACGATTTTTACAAAAAATAGGAAATAAAAAAAATTTAGGGGTCATACTTAGAACTGAAACTCAATTTTTTTTTCATCAAACCCATACTTTTTAGGGTATCTATGGATAGGTCTTTAAAAATGATAGGGTTCTAATATATATTTTTTCTAAACTTAATACTTTGCGCAAGAGACGCTCGCAAAGTGGTAAAATGTGTGTGCCCCCCTCTAACTTCTATAATAAAAGAATTATTAAACTAAAAAATATGTATGATATACATTACCATGAAACTAACAAAGAAAATTGGTTTGAATTAGATCTAGTAAGTAGTTTTTTTAATACGTTATAAACCGTAAATCGCAATTTACTTTCCATATAATCTTACTTGCAGCTACGAAACCCTTCATGGGCAAGTCTGACTCGCACTTGGCCGGTGTTTCAAAAGTCATTTGCATTGCATTTTACTATCGCAACAATTGACCCTCTGCACCCTCGTCGCAGTCGAGTGAATTTACTAAATTTGATATTTTCTAACAATTATGAAAATTGAGTCTGCCTTTTAGAACTATCGACCTAACAGCATTTTGCTTATGCTTCAGTTAAAGCTAAATAACTTTTCTACCGGTGGAAGAGGTTTCAAAAGATTCGTCGTAAAAGTGAGAAATGTCTGAAAAATTCTAGGGTTTACGTACACCACATAGTTATCAGAGGTCTACTAATATTTATATCTGACCTCCTAACAACATACCAAAAAACAAAATCATAATTTTGAATTTATTGCGACCTAAAATGTTTAAATAATAGCTACTGGTAGCCATTTGAAAAGAAGTCTTAAGCCTTTGTAATATAATAACGAAAATCGTACGGTATATATTAATTGCGCCGATGATGGTAAGGATTAGATTAAGTATGTAATAAATTAAAAAATAAATAACTTTTTGAACTTTGCTCGTCAGGTGTTATACACGAGAATAGCCGTGGGCCTGTGGCAGAGTTCCCATGGGCTGCAGCAGCTGGGCCGGGTGCAGTGCTGCGCGACGCAGTGTCCGCGGGTCGACAAGGCAGCTTTGCCAACAACAGTCACCTCCAGCTTCGAACCTCAGCGCACTTTTGTGGGCACTACTGAAACCAAGGTACTTTATGACATCTAAAATATTAAAAATATTTAAAAAAATATTATTTAAAATTTTTAAGTTCTTCACTTTTCTACATGAAACATCTATCGCAACTCGCATCTCGTCATGTAGGTAGGTGCCCACGATACAGGGTTATCCTAGTGTGGGACCTACAGACTGATCTCCTGTATGTTACAGTTCGTTAATTTTGTTTATCTATTTTTGTTAGCTTAAGTTTAAATTGCCATAATGTAATGTAACAATTATCTATAGTAAATTATTATTAAATTACACTGAGGTAATGGTAGAAACGAAAAATTCAGAGGTGCATGATGAATTGATGATGCTCCTCCGGATTTTTGACAAGTTTTTAATACGCGCGGTTAAACAAGAGATCAACACTTAATAAATTTACATTTTGTAAAGTTTTTTGCCCCGCAAAATCGTGACTGAACGATGTCCTTAAAAAATCAAATTTTACACGGATTTTTTATGGAGTATTAAGCTGATATTTCTATGTGATAGGTGGCAGGCAGACGAGCAGACGGATCACCTGATGGTAAGCAATTGCAGCTGCCCATGGACACCCGCGACACCATTCGAGTCACAAGTGCGCTGCCATCCTTTGAACCCCCTTTACCCAGGATTGGGCCTCCTGTAGCACTGTGCTACTTCACGCCGGTTTTTGTGAGGCCGTGGTATCACTCCGGTCGAGCCGGCTCATTCATGCCGAAGCTTGGCTCTCTCACTGTGATATTTTAATAAGATATAAGTAATAGTTACCGACTGTTAGTAAATACATTACTGAATTACCTACATACTCTTGCATTCTCGTCTTATCACAAAAAGCAAAGCAATAAATGATATCAGTATCGAAGAAATATTTGTTCATAAATCAGATTCAAGACAGTACTAATGGAAGCTGTAATGGATTGAATCAGCTTGTGATGATACGATCTGTAGTATTAAAGCGAGCAAATAAAGTAATGCAATAAGAAGCCATTATACGCCAATTGTCGCTTTCTGTAATAATACAAACGGCTTCAAATCGCATCTAGACGATATCAAAGTAATATTAATGAACACATTGGAAAATTAACTGCCGCACTCAGAGATGTCAATTAAACTAAAAGTTCTTTAACTTAATTATGGATAGTCTTTAAGCGTATTGAAATAAGTATAGTTTAAATTCCCAAGTGGGAGAGCCACGCTTCAGCATGAATGTGCTGGTTCGACTGGAGTGATACCACGGCCTCACAGAAAACCGGCGTGAAGCAGAACTTGTGCTTTGTTTCGTGAGGTTATCGGTGACCAAATCCGAGGAAAAGGCGGTTTAAAGGTTGGCAGTGCACTTGTGATTCCACTGTTGTCACGGGTGTGGCGGAAATTGCTTACCATCAGGTGATCCGTCTGCTTGTCTGCCACCTATCACATAAAAAAGTGCTAATATGTTTTAGGCCAAATTGTCCCACGCTATGGTGACATTTTCTTACCATTCTTGTATTGAAACTTACCCATATTTAAATTGTTACAGAAGTTTTTGACAAGCAATTCCAAAAACAATAATGTGACGAAAGCATGCCGCAACCACGAGTCGCGCGACTGCCACCACCTGAGCCACCTCTCGCGCAACGTGCTGCGCGCGCGCCGCGGCGTCGTCCGCATGCTCATTGTGGTCGTGCTCACCTTCGCCATCTGCAACCTACCCTTCCACGCCCGCAAGATGTGGCAGTACTGGTCCAGCGGCTACGAAGGTACCAGCGACTTTAGCGCACTCCTCACACCTCTCACCTTCCTAATAACCTACTTCAACTCGGGTATCAACCCGCTCCTCTACGCTTTTCTGTCAAAGAACTTCAGAAAAGGCATGAAGGAGCTGCTCTTCTGTAAATATCATGGAAAAAGGAAAAGTGAGAACTTAATAGTGCTGAACCCAGTCGGGGTCGGGCTGCGGCGGAGCTCTACGCGGTCCACGCGCGCGAACTGCAGCACGGTAACCATAGCGCCCAATGGTGACTCCTGAGACTTGCGTAGGCGCCGGTTCCTGTACAAAGTGGAAAACATGGACATTTCCTGATTAACGGAGAGCATCACAGACGAGGTGACCGACAGTAGTGGGTTCTACACTGTATCCACTATATCCAAAAAAGACTTATACGATTAGGGATTAAATGAAAATGGTGTACAGAAATATATTTTTTTACAAGTTCTGAACTACGTGGTGTGATTATATTATATACAATTCGTATGAACTGAGAACTTAGTGATCTCATGAGCTTATGGTAATATTTTAAAGTGACCGAATAGTGATAGTTAAGTAAACGAAAAACACGTAAGGACTTTCAAACTATTGTGATTGTGACACATGATGTTTCAACAGTAATTTCTCTTCAATCTACGCTTTAGAAGCAGGATGTAAAATAAACAGAAAATATCTGCTGATCTTATACAAAATAGCGTAACATCATCATCAGCCCATTTAAATCCCCACTGCTGGGGCACGGGCCTCCCTCAATCAATGAGGGGTACCTCATGTGATTGCAATACTCACCACGCTTGGCAGACGGGTTGGCGAGGGTTTAGATATAAATGCAGAGTTTTCCTTCTCTGGGTGCTGATGACCATGCCAGCAGCTTTACCTTAGTCGCCTTTTACGACACCTCGGTAAGAGTGAGGGTGGCCTATTCTACTCTGCCGGGCACTACACGGCCAATTATAAAAATAGCGTATATACTTGGCAATCGATAATATAAACAGTTTTTTTTTTCGCTCATATTGGAGATCTAACGTGATATAAGGTCTTTACTCACGATACTTACTATGACATTAAAACGAGTTAGACCACGCCGTGTGGTCCCCGGCAGAGTAGAATAGGCCACCCTCACTCTTACCGAGGTGTCGTAAAAGACGACTAAGGTAAAGCTACTGGCATGATCATCAGCATCCAGAGAAGGAAAACTCTGCATTTATATCAAAACCCTTGCCAACCCGTCTGCCAAGCGTGGTGAGTATGGCAATTACCCCTCATGTGATTGAGGGAGGCCCGTGCCCCAGCAGTGGGGACTTAAATGGGCTGATGATGATAATGATGAAAACGAGTTAAATTTACTTTAAGTACTGTGTATTTTACTATACACCTTTATCGATTACATCCGGAAACCAGGCATTATTGCCGGGTAGAAATTCAATGTTGTATGGAACAGCTGATTTTTTTTGCATATTTTCTTGATCTAATATGCTAAATGGTGTTTTTTTACGAAACCTATTGCTATGAGGCTTTCGGTGTGTAAACGATAAAAAAATAACGGTGTATACTCGTATATAGGACAGGAAACTGATATTGAGCTGGTAAGAATAAATTGGCCCAAAACATGTAACATAGCAATGATACCCCAATTAGAAACTAATTAGCCAGCAGAATATTATTTAATCTCGTAATTGCTTCAAATAAACAATATTTTTATACGATAAGAAAATACACTAAATGAAAATGTTTAGTGTTAATAGACTGTCATATCTCATCGAAATTTTATTCCTAACATAAGGCAAATGATTCATTATATTTTATAGCCTAAAGATGTAATTAAATAGATACTGTTCTATTGATAGGTAATTCGGCATAAAACATTTTTATGACTACCTAGATATACAGAAGTTTAAAAAGTAATTCTAATTAATTGTACAACTACATGTACCATAGATCCTAATTGCATTAGAATAATGAACAATACAATAATCGGGTTGTTTGTAAATACGATTTATATAAGTACCTCTACTAAGAATTAATTGTACATAATATATGGAATAGAAACAAAAAGCTAGGCTTTTTAATTAGTATAACTGGTTTTATAATAAATATGCATATTCAACTGAATGTCATGCGTAACTTTTTTTTTATTAATGTATAACTAGATTACGGGAAAACGAGACGATTGATATAACGCATCTACGTTGGTACCTACCAACTACTGTTGTGCGTTGTTATAAGATAGTTTTCATTTTTTTTTTAATTTAGTATGATTTTTTTTGTTGCACGTACAGGAAGTCGCAGCCGTGGCAGGCTCCCCGCAAGGTGGACCGACGATCTGGTGAAGATCGCGGGAATCCATTGGATGCGGGCGTCACAGGACTGATCTGTGTGGAGTACATTGCGGGAGGCCTATGTCCAGCAGTGGACGTCTATTGGCTAAAATTATCATACAGAGGATGATTTTTTTTTGTTTCATACGTCAAAACTGCTTTATAACACCGCTTTAGCAAACAAAGGTTTATCGAACTTTCATGAATAAAGCCCTATATCTTTTAAAACTAGTTGGAACAAAGAATGTATTTACTTCGTACTTATATAAAGTGCTACGTTCATAATAATTTGTGGTTTGACCATAGTCGCAAGAGAACTACAGACGGTATCACATCATTGTACCTACCTATACAAGTTTGTGAATTTTCTTCAATTGATTCTTACCTTAATGTCAAACACATATGGTTCCATAACGATGAAGTACTAACGATTGTAGTAACCTAATATGTGGCTAACTGTACCTTCCTAACAATTTGGGATCGGAGGACGCTACGACGATCCACGCTTTCGTAGTACTCTAGTAGGGGTATCCTACGTAGTTTCGAGTGCCGCTGTCGCGACGCACGCTGTTGCGAATTTAGTTTTTACTTCCTCATAGTTTCGAAAGCTGATGGACTCGAATGATGTAGTCGCGAAAGACGCTGATTCGAAAAAAATTTGCACTGCCTCGTACGCTCGAATGCTTGTGACTTCGATTTATTATAAGTCATAATAACGTGTAAAAAACTGGCAGCTTTGGATGCGACCGGAATTATTTCCCGGTCTACGCTAGAATGAGGTAATTTATGCCCAAAAAGTTTAGGAATTATTATATAGACATACAACCGCTATAACTAGTCTTTCGCGACTACGTCATTCGAGTCCATGAGCTTTCGAAAGTATGAGGCAGTAGAAAAAAATTCGCAACAGCGTGCGTCGCGACAGCGGCATTCGAAACTACGTAGGACATCTCTAGTAGGTATCGTACCTACTCTAGATGCCCTACTGGGTACGAGGGTATTCGCGAAACAAGCGCGCGCGCGCAAGCAAAATGGTCGACGCATCGTTTTGCTAACTTTCAGTTTCCGATCCAAGGCCACCGGAGGTCTTGTTATATATTTATTATATTGAGATAAAGAGGTTCTTATTCAAAAACTTTGCAACCGTCATAAATAGCTAATCTAAAATTGGTTCATATTTTGCTTATTAAAACAAAAATCGATTAAGCATGCAATTTTTAATTTAATGTATTCAATTGAATGTTTAACGAGTTCAAATTAATATATGAGCTCTATTTATACTCGAATAAAAAATATTTTAAAAGACTCGCTCTAGGACAAGTCATAGTAACATCGTAGCTACTAAGTGCTACGTGTTGCTACGAAATTTCGTAGCAGGCCCAAGATAAGCACGAATGGCATAGCATATAACATTGATATACGAATATTAAGGTGACACACTAGCGACACCAACCAATTTAAATTTTTAGCTACAAAACCGGATCTATTTTAAACAATTTCGGTGTTACAACCTCTCGGCAAACACTTATACTATTTATTAAATAACTATGCAAAAATGTTGGATCCAACGCGTACGCGAAATATTGATTCACGCCAAAAGCGGCCACTTTTGGCGGTAATCCAAAATTCGAGTGCAAAAGCAGACCAAACAGTTAACTATAAGTATTATATAAGTAGTATAAGTGTTTACCGAGAGGGTGTAACCCCGAAATTGTTTAAAATAGATTCGGTTTAGTAGCTAAAAATTGAAATCGAATGGCGTCGCTAGTGTGCCCTACCCGTCACCTTAACTTGATAATTATGTTTATTTATTCATCTCTCAAATTTTAAAAGCTTGATCTATAATTATTTTTAGCCGGTCCGTTGATCGTTTGATGTTTTCCCGTACTATATTTTATTATAGGTCCTATATTAGTCCACCAGGAAAACGTATAAATAGTGAAAGATTATTTTAAATCAGTCTAGTATTGTTTTTGAGTTTATAATATAAAATAAAATAAATAAAATAATAATAAATATCTCACAATGTCACATACATTGATCTGACTCCGAGATAGGTAGCTCAAGCACCTATGTTACGGATATCAGAATTAACAGACAAATATATACAAATAATACTTTTCTTTTGTAAATAAATACGTATAATACATAGAAAACACCCAGACCAATACAAACAGACATACATGTTCATGCACACAAATGTTTGTACTTTGCGGGGATCGAACCCGCAACCCTTAAACCAAGGGCAGCGTTCACTACCACTGTTCCAAACGGGTCGTCGAATATCCAATGTTTTTTCTCTGTTATATTGGCATTGGTAAAGGCAAATAATAATAAAACATACAAAAACAAATTATGTTTGATACATATGCAGCTCACTGTTTGCTAACCCATTCTGAAATTGTCAATATTAATTTGAATTTAAATACAATAAGCAAGATTAAGACCTAATTGCTGCGTGATTGAGGGTACCTGAGGCCCAATCCGGGGGAAAGGGGAGGTTTAGAGGCTGGCAACGCATTTATGATTCCATTCCACTGGTATCTATGGGCGGCGACAATTGCTTACCATCAGGTGATCCGTCTGATCGTCTGCCAGCTATTACATGAATAAGAAAATTTAAAGATTAGAATTATTCAAATCGAAGTTGAGACGTTTCTATTCTCGATTAGACTTACGAGTGAAACTCTTGGTCGCATTATCATAATGCATCTATTTCTAACATTAAAAGTTATCTTTAAGTTTATGTAAATTCTGTCACAGCACAAATTCTCGTTCGTTTTTAGGGTTCCGTAGCCAAAATGGCAAAAACGGAACCCTTATAGTTTCGTCATGTCCGTCTGTCCGTCTGTCCGTCTGTCCGTCTGTCACAGCCGATTTACTCGGAAACTATAAGTACTACAGTGATGAAATTTGATGGGAATATGTGTTGTATGAACCGCTACAAAAATATGACACTAAATAGTAAAAAAAAGAATTGGGGGTGGGGCCCCCCATACATGTAACTGAGGGATGAAATTTTTTTTTTCGATGTACATACCCGTGTGGGGTATCAATGGAAAGGTCTTTTAAAATGATATAAAGTTTTCTAAAAAACATTTTTCTTAAAGTGAACGGTTTTTGAGATATCAGCTCTCAAAGTCGTAAAAAGTATGTCCCCCCCCCTCTATTTTTATAACTACGGGGTATAAAATTCTAAAAAAAATAGAGGTGATGCATGCTAATTAACTCTTTCAACGATTTTTGGTTTGATCAAAGTATCTCTTATAGTTTTTGAGATAGGTTGATTTAACTGTAATTTTGGTTAAGTTATTGTGCTTACACTGAAAACGATGGCTGAACCTTATAAGATAGATCAAAAAATATACTACAATAAGTTTATTATATTTGCTGCTACGGAACCCTTTGTGCGCGAGCCCGACTCGCACTTGGCCGGTTTTTCTTTTTATGTCAAGCTGCACTTTGTTATCGAGCCCGAGCACTTTGCTTACTCACTTCTTTGTGAAATTCAATTTACTTCTGTGAATAAATTGCTTCGACCTATCTCAGAAAAGTGGTAAGCATTAGATGTGCACAAGTGAGCGACTATATTAGTATTTAAACAACTAGGCGTCACCACGAAGATCATTTTTTTTTTTTTTGAGAAGAATCATAAGTACCTAACTACTAGGTAAGGTTGCTACTTAGACACATGAGTAGATCTATATTATATGATACCATCCTATTAAATTGAGTTGAAAAATTAAATTAAAATGATTTAATTAGTGAGTTTAAATGCTTTGTATAATTTATCTTAATTAATTATCGTGATCAAAGTGGTAAAAGTAATTTATATAATCCACTTTATTAATAATAGCTTCGTATAAATTAGAATTAAATATTTGAATAAAACATCTTATTTTCTATTGTAGTATCTTCAGTAGCAGGGATGATTCGACGTTTAAAGGAAAGACGTTTAAAGAAAAGTATACGGCTTCGAAGACGGATCTTTACTGGTTCATAACTTATAATCTAAAACATAATATAAAATTATGCGACATCAACAGTTTGGACGCGCTATGTTACAGTCAATTATAAAGTTCACATGTTACGGTGCAATTTACAAATTAATATCTATATTTCATCTCCCCCGAAAAGTTTACCATTACACCCCCTCGGTAAGAGAGAAAAAAAATGTTTAAAATTATTAATATTATGTATATCAAATCTAAATTACATATTACATTTTTTTTCTAACGTTTATTGTAAGCAAATAACATAAAAGATTATTTTTGTGAGTTACAAACTCTTTATTATTTTTCAAAATAACAACATTTGGAGGAATGTCCTTGATTACAACATATGGACCACTATAAAGTTTATCAAGCTCATTTCCAACCAGATTTTTCAGTAACAATAAATCTCCTTATAACTAACAGAGTTGCAATTCTTATCATAATTAAATTTCCTTATTTCTTTATTTATTAAAATATTTTGTTTTGCTTCTGCTTGTGCTTTTTGTAATCTGTATTTCATTTGCAATGGATAATCGTCATAGTTATATAATGGTTCTGTAGGAATATTTAAATTACTCGGTAATGTGCATAGTTTCCCAAATACAAGTTCATAATGGAGTATATTTTGTTTCAGTGTGTACAGTAGTGTTAAATGCAAAACACCAATAAGGTAACCATGAACTCCATTCCTGTTTATAGGATTCACATTGAATTCTAAGAAAAGCTCCTAAGTTTTTATGACTGTTTTCTAACGCACCTATTTTTTCATGATGGTATGCAGTGGATTGTAACTTTTCAATTCCTAATAATTTGCAGATATTACTCATGATATATGAAGTGAACTCTGTGCCTTGATCTGTAGTAATAGATTTAGGCAAACCATATCTTAAAATAAAATTGTCTACCAAACTTTTTGCTACACTTTCCGCGTCTTTTCTCTGTAACGGGTATCCTTCAACAAATTTCGTAAGATTACATTGTAGAGTTATAACATACTTGTACTTAAAGTTATCTATTTCTAGAGGACCCACTAAATCTAAACTAACTATTTCAAACGCATTATAAGCCGTTGTCGTTATGACCATAGGCTCTTTAACATGTTTATTCGTAAATTTATTTGTCTGACATTGTTTACATTTTTTAACGTAATTAGTGACGTCATTTGTCAATCCTGTCCAAAAATAATATTTTTTTATATTATTTATCATCCTAGTTATACCCGCGTGACCACTTGTGGGCAATAAATGAAAATCATTTAAGATTAAAGTTTTATTGTGTTGACACCAGTCAACGCGCGTCACATCTTTAATTACAAGAATTAGTGGTAACTCTAACACATTCGTTTCTTGCAATAAGGATTTAATCTCTTTTTCATTGTCTTTGTTTTTTACAATAATGAGCTCATCAATTTTAAGACGTTTGCATAACAATTCTAATTCTCTCGTCAACGCTTTGAAAGTCGATGGCGATCGAGGAAATAGATAAATATTTTGAGGCCACATAAACGCAATTGCCCGATTGGCTACTAACTACATTATCATCATAGTTTATCAAATGAATAATACTTCTTGTTGGACAAATAACAAGTTCTATTCCATCAGAAGATTCCAGGTTCGAATCCTGGCAGGGTATGCCATGTAGTATCTTCAGTAGCAGGGATGATTCGACGTTTAAAAGAAAGACATGTGTACGGCTTCGAAGACGGATCTTTACTGGTTCAAAACTTATAACCTAAAACATAATATAAAATTATGCGACATCAACAGTTTGGACGCGCTATGTTGCAGTCAATTATAAAGTTCACATGTTGCTGTGCAACTTACAAATTAATATCTATATTTCACTATTTTCTATTATTAATTATTTGGACTAATTTATTGTAATAAAAAGAATAACAGTTATTTACTATAAATCAATCAATTTTATAAACAATTAATTTATTTTGTAATTAGAACGCTAAATTAAATTATTTGATTGTAATATAAAGCGATCAACAATGCGCCGTGCGCACTCCCTACCCTACCCCTTCCGGTAACTTGTTTTGATCGTCTTATAAAAGCGCTACCTGTCTGGCGTTTTGGTCATTCGTGTTCGAGCTCTGATCGAGTGAACACCTCCTGCAAATCACTCCGTTGTTATTGCTGATCATTGTTATTATTTGTGGATCCTGATCACGCTCTAACATATATGTAAAAGGCGAACCTGAGTGACTAAGGTATTAAGTGAATAAGTTAAAATTTGGGAAAGGGGTTCTTTTAATAGTGAAAAAGCACTAAGAAAGGATTTTTGAAAATTCAACCCTTAAGGGGGCTAAAAGTTTGTATGAAAGTCCGCCATCTTTGATGTTAGAAATGTGAAAATTTGTTTGTATTCAGAATAATAATAACAAATAAAAAGTAACCTATTTGACGTTTTCTGAAATTCACTTTGAGGGGGTAAATTAGGGGATAAAATGCAGTATGGGGAATTAGACAGTTTAAAAGTTACAATCTTATAATTGATGTTTAGGCAACGGTTTTGAATAAAAAAGTGACTTTTGAGTTTTCAACCCCTAAGGGGTAACTGCACGGGTTTGAAGTTTGAATGAAGACTTTTGTAAGAAAGACTTAAACTGCGTGAGTAACGCCACGGGCGTAATCTAGTATATATTAATCATATTACCTTAAGAACGTGCGATTGCGTATATAAGACATTTTAGGATATACATATTAAAACTTAAATACATTTATAACAGACAACCCGATTGAATCAGTGGTAGTGAACGCTGCCTCTGGTGCAAGGGTTGCGGGTTCGATCCCGGCACAACACAAATATTTGTGTGCATTAACATGTCTGTTTGTATTGGTCTGGGTGTTTTCTATGTATTATAAGTATCTATTTACAAAAGAATTTTATTAATTATATATATTTGTAATTCTGCTGTTGGTTCTGATATCCGTAATACAGGTGCTTGTGCCTGTATCTATCTCGGAATCAAATCAATGTAATTTTATGAAATATTATCTTATTAACACCCAGTCACAGACATACATGAAGACTGACCAATATGTTTTCTGAGAGTGGGAAATAAACCTATGACGTTCAGTCAGACGCCAATTTTAAAATCCTTTCCCCAGTAGAAAGTTATGTTATTTCGGAGTAAAAAAAGATCACTTTACTACGGGACATCTCATTCCCACGGCAAAATACAATTTTGTCCAAGCCAGAAACTAAAGCTTTGTGTTTTATCATTACGGTCTGTCACATTTTCTCTACTTTGAGTATTTGCATACGAGGGGGGAGAATGTGGCAAACCGACTTCTTTAATTTAATTATTTTATTTTCGTTTTTGTTTTCTTTCTCATTTTGACGTTTTCTTATTGTCATTGATTTGTTTTGGTGCTTACGTACGTAAATATATTTTATTTCTATATTTTATTATTTTATTGCTATTTTTACTCCACTCCCTCGCTCGCTAACAATTTGGTTCCATAATGGTTATATCAAATAAAATCAATCCACGTCGCGTTATTCGATGAAGATTCGATTTTGGCTAAGACACTGAATTGGGATAAAGATAAAAATACCAAGACGTACAAAATATATTGGAAAGGTGTTTCCGTAAATGGTTTATCATGGTCGCTACCAGGGATGTTACGGATATGAAATTTCGGATACGGAATATGAATGATTATTACTTACATCGGATACGCATATAAAAATATTTCGCATTATCCGATAATTACAGATAGTTTCGGTTATGGACGCCCTGTTGGTCTAGTGGTCTATGTACCGAGCCGTGATCTCAGGGTCTTGGGTTCAATTGCCGGATCGAGCAAAAGGTATGCATGTTTCGCATTTTTCGAACATAGCTCGGGCTTGTGATCACCAATTCGCATTAGGCAAGCGTGGTGATCGAGCCTAATCGAATCATAGTAGCGATGACTTGATTTTTATGATGGAGGCCTTTGCCCTGCAGTGGGACAGTTTATATGCTTTTAGGTTATGGATATAATTTTTTTACGGAATTTTACAAGTAAAATAAAAATAGGTAATAAAACAGTGGACGACAACAGAAAAAAAAACAAATTGTGCGCGGCTTGTGTATCGACCGCGCTCTGCCGATCAAAACAACTTGTCATACATAACGTGTCTCAATTAGGCTCAACTTTTTTTTTCGAACGTATTTCGGATTTGGTAACGTATATTTATCCGTTGGTTTACATCCTTGATCGCTACAAAATGCTATGGAACCACGTTGCTATGGAACCTCATATTGATATGGACAATATCTATTTCTAGTTATGAGATATTTTTTCGTGGAAAATCTAATCTTTTTGATTCGTAAGGTATATCTAATCGTGAAACAAGGTATTATTACCTGGAATATATGTAATGTAATCTGGTACAAAACCGCGGTAAATCTAGTTAGTACTAGCAATATTAATTCCTTCGTTGAAACTAGTTACGAAACTATGGTTACTTATGGAAATGCATTTTCTACTGTCTTTGTCAACTGTGAATACTGAACGTATAACTCACCACGAGTACTACAACCCCTCTTCCGATACTCCCGACATACAGAATGGCGGAGCATAGATAATAAAACCCGATAGGAAATGAAAGTCCAGGTCACGGTTCTGAAGGTACCTCTCGAAACGAAGCGGAGGCTAAAACGAAACGTGAGGGTACGCCATTCTCAATAAATTTTAATGCTACCACTTTTCTACGAATCCTTTTGAGTTTTTATCTTTCTGTGTACTGTAACGATGGTGAACTCCTTCATTGCTCGCTGTCGGTTTAATATCAGTAATTTAGAAGAAAAATTATGCTTTTGAATATGGAATTCTGGCAAGAGTCAAGAGGGCTTAGAGAGGACTAGTAGGTCGTTCGCCCCACCCTGGATCGGACCCGTTAGGTAAGGTACAATCAAACTAAAAAAATAAATACTATATTTCACAACATCACATACTTACATTGATCTAACTCCGATACAGGTAGCTTAAGCACCAACAAATAAACTTAATCATCTAAGCGTTAAATATAATACTTAAAGGTCACACTCGAGTGTCATCTGTCGAAAAAAATGCGATCAAAACAAAAAGCAATGATTACTATTATTTTAGACTGCTGCCCCACTTTGATCCGAATCAGCGGTAGAATGTGTACCTGTTTTGACATTAATTAGTGTTCTGTATGGACCTAAATTGTTTTTTTTTATCTTTATCTTTTATCTTTTTTCTCTTGGGCCCATGGCTGCCCCACCCGGTGCCCATAACTGCCCCACTTTGAGCCCTTGGCTGGCTATGCCCATGACTGAAGTTTATCTAAATGTAGTTTCTCGTGGTAGCATTATAGTACTGGAATCTGCGGTAGGTACATTTTACAAAGTGTAAAGTTAATTCCACCGGAATTATTACTAAATCCACTTCAAATTAATGAATTCAAATCTCATCATGCACCTTCGTGATGAGCACTTGTGCAAACATTCAACAAAATTCAACTTATATTAACTTTAGCTTCCTAGTTGGAAGTGGATAATAATATGAAACTTACAATTAACTAGAGCTAGGAAATAAAATGTAACAAGGAATATAATATGAACTTTTTTTTCTTAATGACTGTGTCTTGCGACACATCTATAATTCTGCAAATGTTGAGTGATTAAAGTGACACGTTATTTGAAAGAGTTTTGATATCACCTAAAACAAAACAAACATACACATGGATAATAAAGACAAAGTAAACGTATGGACAAAGTAAAAAAAAATGTAAGAGGGAGATTCATTCATAATCAACAAAGAAAAGTAGCACGCGAGACTTTCTAATTTTATTTCATTTTACCAGTAAGGTAAGTATTCTTAAAAAAAACTAAATAATTAAATACGAGGGGCATGCCAAAAGTTTTTAGATACTCTTTCCTTAATAATTTCATACTGGCCAGTAATACACCATCGTAAACACTGGTTATTTAGTAATGAATTTAAGTATGTTCCATATTTGAATTCATTTGTTTTTTTTATTAGGCTCATTTTTGTAAGATTTCGGCGGGAATTCACTTTAGTTGTCTCGGACTAAGTACGAATATAATTACTAAATACTATATGGTTACTGTATTTTAAAGTAAGATGTATTGTACATTAGCATGTTATCTCCTATAAATAAATAAATATTCGTCAAATGACCCCCATGGATTAGATTTTTATTAATGTGATAGGTGCCAGACGAGCAGACGCCTGATGGTAAGCGATTGCCGCCGCCCATAGACACCCTCGACACCAGTGGAGTCACAATTGCGCTACCAACCTTTAAACCCCCCTTTCTCACTCACTCAGCGAAACACATCACAGTGCAGCTCTTTTTCAAAGGCTTTTCACACATATCTGACTATACCTCACTGATGAGGCGTTGGATCTCCCAAAATTATAGTAAAGTATCAGCCTATATACTGTCCCACGGCAGGGCAAAGGCCTCCATAATAGAAATCAAGTCATCACTACTATGATGGGATTAGGCTTAATCACCACAATCCCGAGCTATGTTCTAAAGGTAACTTATTAAAAAAAGTTTTTACGTTATTTCTAAAACTTTGTCCCGTTTATGACCAAGATTTTTCCGTTCCGTTCCATTTTCATTATGAAAGAGCTGCCATTTGTAGAAGCAATTGTAGCAAATAAAAGTACCTCGAATTTGTGACAGATTTTACTCTAATAATAAAACATAGAATAGAAAAGCGTTTTAGGCACATATTGTTGCAGAAATCGTTTATCAATTTCAATAATGGCCGCCACTTATTTCGATACCTACTCCAGCAGTGATTATCTGAGCTTGATATTGTTAGAATCTTCGAATGCTGATGGTTACAAACGTCACGTCCATTAGGAACACAGTCAAGTATATCCGATGTATAAATACTCGTCAGTCACTAAGAATTTCTTACCGAAAGCCCGGTGTCTGGAAGTCGGCGGTCTTGTACGCCCGTGCCTCGGAAAGCACGCTAAACTGTAGGTTCTGCACCCGAACTCTCTCTCTGTTGTCCGGTCCCGAACTCTCGTGTCACAGTAGTGTCCCATTGGAATATGAGGGTAATAATAATAATTCTCACAACATCTCATACGTTGACCTGATTCCGTACTAAGTAGCTTAAGCACTTGTGTTGCAGATATCAGACAACAGAGGAACACAAATATATACTTAAATACATATATTACACCCAGACACTGAACACAAGTGTTCATCGCACGAATGTTTGTCCAGGGTGGGGATCGAACCCACGACCTTTGGCGTAAGAGGCAGGGTCACTACCAATTTCGCCATCCAGTCAGTCAGTCAGGTACCTAATGGAATAGATAGTGTGCTTGTGTTTGCGCACACACTTGAGCACTATGATATATCCTGCGTACTGTTACACGGCACCCGGCGAGTCTTTTAAAGAAACACCTTGACTTCCAAACGAAAAGTTTATTTCCAAAAAAATAGTTCAATATATTGAAGAGATTGACCTCACTTTTCTTTTAGTAGAATGGTAAAAAATCGGTAAGCGCGGGACACGGATTTTAAGGACTTAATAATGACGGACGGATGGTAGGCAACTGTGTCGCAGATGATGGGCAACTGTAGAACCGCACGGTCGTAAACAGTGTTATTAATTGAAAATATGACGATCTAAGCATTTATTAATGATAGATATAACAGTACGTGGCTGATCGTTGAGATTGACCGCCGTATCCGTAATTGGTTGGAGGATATTATTATTATCCTCATCATCATCATTTTACCCAATAGACGTCTACTGCTGGACATAGGCCTCCTCCAATGTTCTCCACACAGATCGGTCCTGTGCCGCCCGCATCCAATGGATTCCCGCGATCTTCACCAGATCGTCGGTCCACCTTGTAGGAGGCCTGCCACGGCTGCGAATTCCTGTACGTGGCCTCCAATCGAGGACCTCTCCGCCCCAACGGCTGTCTGTTCGCCTCGCTATTTGCCCTGCCCATTGCCACTTGAGGCATGCAATCCTTTGGGCTATGTCTGTGACCTTAGTTCTTCATTTACTATTTTACTCGATTATTATTATACTCGTCAGTATAACATCTGCTTTGACCAATGGCAAAAATGATAACTAACACTTCTTTTAGGTACTGTTATTGACACTTTTTTGAGTTTACAATCTTTCAAAAACAACTTTGTCGAAGTATATGTACTATGGTAAGAAAGTGCAAAGAATCTTCAGTCAAGTATCATCTGACACAAAATTTGTCATTTTGCATTCGTCATTTTTGACTTCTAAACTGAAACAAACAAATGGCATGTACAACTTGTACGTTGTAACTACTTTCGACGATTAAAATTACTTCATTATGTCATTAGTGTTAGGGTTGTTTTTTTTTGTTAGACGGATAATGTCTAGCAGAATCTATGTAAAACAACAATATGTCTCCTACTTAATTTACTATTTCAAAATCATTGGATGCGAGGGAGCTGACACTGTATAGTTTTAAACCAAATTCCTTTTTCTATACTTCTTTCATCAAAATATTCCTTAAATTTATTAAATACTTCTGTATTTAGGTAAAACTTCGGTATAAAACGGTAAAATGTCATAATTAATACCAGAAGAACAGGCTGTTTTGGCTAGTGTGTCAGCTTCCTTGGTACCAGTTAGTTAGGGTTGTTTATTAATATCAGTTTTTTGTTATGTGATAGGTGGCAGACGAGCAGACAGATCACTTGATGGTAAGCGATTGATGCCACCCATGGACACCCGAGACACCAGTGGAGTCACAAGTGCGCTGCCAACCTTTAAAACCCCCATTCCCCCGGATTGGGAATCCGGTACCCTCACTCACGCAGCGAAACACAGCACAATGCTGCTTCACACCGATTTTCTGTGAGGCCGTGGTATCACTCCGGTTGAGCCAGCCCATTCATGCCGAAGCGTGGCTGTCCCACGGTCAAGATTTGATTATTAATGTCAGTTAATTTGTTAGATAGGAGGTATTGACATATCATCGTCGTTATATAGCTTCATCATCAGCCTATCGCAGTCCACTGCTGCACGTAGGCCTATCCAATCCATGGCTTCTCGCATCTAGCTCTTGTCAGCCATCCCGCGCAGATCGGCCCCCCACCTAGCCAGAGGGCGCCCTACATTACGTTTGTCAAGACGCGGTCTTCACTCTAGAACTCGTTTACCCCATCGGTTGTCGGTTCTGCGGCTAATATGGCCAGCCCACTGCCACTTAAGCTTGCTAATCCGATGAGCAATGTCGATGACTTTGGTTCTCTGCCGGATCACCTCATTTCGGATTCGATCTCGGAGAGAGACGCCAAGCATTGCTCGTTCCATAGCCCGCTGAGCGACCTTTAACTTGTGGACCAGCCGTACCGTAAGTGTCCACGTTTCAGCTCCGTATGTCATGACGGGTAGGACGCACTGATTGAAGACTTTCGTCTTTAGGCACTGTGGTATCGACGATAAGAAGACACGACGTAGTTTTCCAAATGCTGCCCAACCCAACTGGATTCTCCTTTTCACCTCATCCTCGAAGTTGTTTTTACCCAATTGCATAGTCTGCCCGAGGTATTACGTATTTTTGAACAGCTTCGAGGACGGCACCGTGAATTGCAATCGGTACCGGTAGAACATGTTCATTGAACATGACCTTGGTTTTGTCCAAGTGCGTTAGTGTTAGGGTTATTTATTAATGTCAGTTTTTTTTATGTGATAGGTGGCAGACGAGCAGACGGATCGCTTGATGGTAAGCGATTGATGCCGCCGATGGACACCCAAGACACCAGTATAGGAATCACAAGTGCGCTGCCAACCTTTAAACCCCCCATTCCCCCGGATTGGGCCTCCGGTACCCTCACTCACGCAGCACAATGCTGCTTCACGCCGGTTTTCGGTGAGGCCGTGGTATCGCTCCGGTTGAGCCGGCCCATTCATGCCGAAGCGTGGCTCTATCACGGTCAAGTAAGAAGAAAATGACTTCCTTATGTCATTGGTGTTAAGGTTAAATTATTTATTGAACAAAAGAACAAAAGCACAAGAAAATTAAGACAATAACTGAGAAATAAAATTAAGCTAAAAGTAAATAAAAAGTAAAGACTGCCGTCTGACCTTCGCAACCCTTTAACAGGGGAACCAGACCAACTCAATCATGGTTGCACGTTTAAGAAACTCTCCGTGACGTGCGGGATACCTCACGATGTTTTCCCTTACCGCCGAGCTTTTGGTAGAAATACGCACATAGATTTGTAAAATCCTGCGGTGCATGCTCGGATTTGAACCCGGCCTCCCCATACAGAAGGCGCGTTCTGAACCACTAAGATACCATCACTTAGCTCAGCGTAAATACCTATTACCCTGATTTGAGAGAGCAGTGATTCTGTTAATTACAATAAAGCGACTGCCAGATTACGAGAACAGTAACTGTTACTTAATAATCGCTCTCACTGAAGCTTAAATTTCCCTAATTGGAAGCGTTGTCGCCACCATCTGGACGTACGTTAACACATTTGTAGCAGACGGGTTGCCAGACTTAATCCGCATAAACCGGATAATCATATTTGGGTTATAGACAAAAATATTTAGGTAAAAATCGATATTCAAAAAAGGAAGAGGTTCTAAGTTCGATGGTATGGTTGTTTTTTTTTATTATTATTTTTTATGTATGTTCACCGATTTCATCCGCCAATTGTTGACCGATTTGCACAATTCTTGTTTATTTGAAAGAACACATTTCCAAATGGTCCCATTTTTATCACGTCAGGATCTGATGAAGGGATCCCAGAGAAATCGAGGGCAACCCTCAAATTTTACAGCTATATGAAATATTTTTGTATTTGTTATCAAAGCTGCACCAGTATTTACGCCTGATTGTATTATTTTTGTGGGTCAGCTGGTGGAAGGTCAACTCCTCAACGGTTAGGTGTTAAAAGATAACTCTTTCAATTCCGTATGTACAATTAGGCTGATGGGACCACGAACTAAAAAGTGTAAAATATAATTTTTTACACTTCATACACTTTAAATAACATTTTATAACAGTACACTCGAGAAATTGAAGTCGGCGCCTAATCCCTGTTGAATAATAGAATGAAGTATTGCAAGATAGTCCTGGGCGCCCACTTCGGTAACACTTTTTCTCAGTGTACTGTGATAGAATGTTATTTTCACTTTTTAGTTCGTGTTTTTTTTTATTGATGCTATAATGCGTATGTTTGTAAAGAAAGAAAGAAGAAAAACTATTTAGTGACCACAACACATAAAACATAAAATAAATAATAAAAAAACGGTGCACAGCATAAGAGTTGCGGCCAACAAGGCTCAGCCTCAGCATATGCTGCAACTGCCACAAACAACAGCTGCAGCGCTGGTTTTCAGGCTGGACCTTGGATGACGCCTTTGCATTAGAAAAAAATATAAATATTGACATGCAATACAGAAGATAACAAAACAGATACAAAATTATTGAATACATAAAGACCGACCAAGATCAGAAGGCACTTCAGTGACATTGACATGAGGGCGTTGTACACAGCGTATTTTCTATGCGAAAATGTCTAAACAGCATTAATTCCGAACCATTTCTCGAACATTGGGTATTGTATAAGATTTCAAGGTACGTCGTGTACCGACACGACGTCGTATAGACAGTAGCAGATCAGGTTACTATAATAAATATGACGAGATTCGATTAAATTTGTATAGGTTAGGTATACGAACAGTATGGCTGTCCATATATCTACTATAAATATCTTAGTGATCATAATTAAATTCCATGGCTACGTATGCTACGCTAGAAGGTATTTCCGTATGTACAGTCAGCGTCAGATTAAGTTACCCCCCTGCAGTGGAAAAATAGCACTTGTGCCCAAGACATAAGGACGGTCCAAAGGTCAATAACGGTAACTTCACGTGACGCCTTGGTACTATTCTGAAACATTATAAACTTGTTGTAATTGAGTGTAGTACAAAATATACAGTCAAAATCGTACACCTCATTATTCCAACGTCATGGTGAAAAATTAGGTGTTATGAGAGCTATGTACAAAGAACTATAAAATTCTCCAAACATGAAAATTGTGTTTTCGGTTGGTGCATAATATGTAATATAGGTACCTTGACAACTTAGTATTTTTTGAATAATAGTTGTATACCTAACTATTTTTATAATTGATTTCTTTAGGTAATGCTAAAGAACATATCGTAATAGTATCGTCATAATTCAATACACGTATCAAAAGAATGTACCTAAATGACAGTTAGGCAAAATAAATATTTTAAAATGTTGAGAAACTTATTTTAAAATAATAATATAAAGTAAATTATGGACGTATTAATCAATAAACTATAATTCGGAAATTGTAAATGTAGTTTAAAAATTGGTTTTGGTCTATTCCTACTCTTAAGGCAATTTATAAATTTGAAATTATAAGTAGACATGTGTACAAAACAAGTTTAAATAGACTTAATTGAATTTTGTTACAATTTGAATAGCACGATATGTTTGGTTTACTAAAATTTGTCAAGTTACCTCCATTGATATTGTTTTGTAGGTATCCAACTGTATTTGGCTTTAAGGTGAAGATCGGATGGTTAACTTTGACAGATTGTAGTAAATAGATGTGTGATTGTCTATACTTAGATTTACTCCGTGAGAATTGTTGTGTGAAATATTGTTTAACGTTTGTTAAAATGTAAATAAATTGAATGTATCTATTTTTAGTTTTTGTTTCATTTTATCTCCAACGACAAATTTAATCGAAACGTCTGTCTTATTTCGTCCTTTGTCGTCAACAATGCCGCATACAATAGAAAATCAAATAGACGCAAGGTTAAAACCTTACCTTAAAAGGTATCTGTGAAATTATAGGTATTCATTCTGTTTTAACTCAGTAACCTTATTTCCTTTGATACCTGTAGTGGTGTAGCTAGGTGTGAGCTGTGGGCCCTCGCCCATGGCCTCGCGCTCAAGAAGCCCTTGCAGCTGACCAGAAAATAAGAAAAGAGTTAAGATGTTTAAATAAAATATCCTTTGTAACCTATTGAGATCCTAAATAGACTTGCGGCACAGAATAAATAACAGAGGACTCATTTCCGACACTGCCTTAATAAAATATCAATCTTCGTCTCCCGGCAATAAGGTTAAAAACAACATGCACCTGCACGCTTGCCTACCGCGATCGCGAGGTGCATTCACTCGAAACTCGACCTTTTCACTAACATGTCACGGTCTTATGTTGTCTAGCTGCGCGCACCTTCAGGCTGTCTTGATTTGGAAAAGCGGTTTCTCGTCGCCAATTTGTGCCACGAAATACTGGAATAATCTGCCGCCGCGCTGCAGATTATTCCAGTATTTCGTGGCACATGCGCCGCGCTGCTGTGCTGGATCTTTTAATTGTACTTTTAAATTACTATTACGAAGACGACATTGACTAATATTAGTGATTTCATATTATATATCTATGTTGCTGTATTATATTATAGACATTTCTAGGATATTTTAACTAACTTTTATGACATAGGTGGCAGGCGAGCAGACGGATCACCTGATGGTAAGCCATTGCCGCCGCCGATGGACACCCGTAACACCAGTGGAGTCACAAATGCGCTGCCAACCGGTGCCCTCACTCACGTAGCGAAACACAGCACAGTACTGCTTCACGCCGGTCTTCTGTGAGGTAAATAAACTTATAAATTATAAACATTATATTAATTATATTTCACTTATACTATACCACTCTAATATAACTGCATTATCTATACAATTCGTTTTATCTCACTAGATGCAAAATACCATAGTTCACTATTTTATTTAATTTCAAGTCTAAGCTCAAGACTGATTGCTGCATCACCTACCAATTAAAATCATTAAATGTGTTGTTTTACGAGTAGGCAATGTTACGTACTACATTTTTACGCACATAGGTAGAAAGGTAACAATCAACCACGTCTCCTGTATATTATTTACGTGGGCATGTACCTCTTGCAAAATAAGTAAATGTGTTCGATTTATTTGATTATTGGTCTCACACAAAACACCAATTTGTAACGTGTAGGTACTTTTGTTAATGTATTCCTAGGTACTGGCATTATTATAATTTTAATCACGTCTAAGCGTCTCCTGTGTATGACACCAAGTAAAAAAGTTTTCAAAATAGATTATTTACCTTAAGCACATAGTGATAAGGCCGCCTTCGTTCTACATACTTAGTGTTTTGTGTGGAATAAACGTGTAGGTATTCAGTCATTCATTCTTTGTAACACATAAATCTTGCAAATTCTCCGAGTGCCACTCCGCACCATTTCGCGCGTATGAAACATACCTATATCAAAGTACTCTGTGTATGCAACGGAGTGTGCGAGGCAACCGACTAAATTCGCCCCGCCGGCGGAGCGCGGCTCGTGTAGGTAAACAACTCAGCTGGATCGCGAGGTGATTCACCTGCTTGCGGCCCCCTTATGCCAGTAAACCTACCTACATAGATTGTTTGCAAGGACTCTTTCCCCCTCATACTTAAGTATGTAGATACCTACACCAATCAATCAATCAATCAATCAAATAATTCTTTATTTGCATAGGCTTGTACACAGCACTTACAAATCGTCATACATTTGAATGACTTAAAACTATTTATAAGTACTTATGTATAATTTACATGTTAATACATATATATATGTTGATACATAAAATATACTAAAGAAATAAATAAACATAATGCGATTCTACCACCGGCTCGGAAAGTTGTTTCTGGTCGAGAAGATCCGGCAAGAAACTCGCCAGTTACTCTTTTTAATCGCCAAACTTTCATACAATGTTGTGTCATCATCATACCGAGCCATACAGTTTAATTGTTACACAAAATAAAATAAAGGAAATAATAATAAAATAAATATTATGAGGTAAACCGAAGCAGACCAGTCCCCAAAGGTGGCACCTGTTCACAAGTATGACGTACGTGCCAGCCATCATTTCACTCAACCATATTAGAGGGAATGTAATGACCCGCCACATAGCGCCACCACCTCAGAGACATTTGAGTGAGCATGACTACTTAGGTTCCCCCCATAGGTCACAAAGAATAGTAGTTACTTAATCCAGACTAATAAACTGCAGGACGAGGTGTACAATAGTAGGTGGTTAGCATCTTGTCAATTATTGAATAATCAATATAAATCAATGTTTATACAGTCAAAATCTAAAATGTCTTTATTCAATAAAGAACATTTATGAATGTCAAATATTATGTAATCTACCGCTGATTCGGAACGTCAATTTCTACCGAGAAGAATCAGCAAGAAACTCAGTAGTTACTCTTTCCAAATAATATGGTAATTACAACTTTCATTCTTATACAAAGTATGATTACAGTGACAGTATGATATACATTGCTTATAATCAATATCGTTTAGATAAATCGTCAATGAAAAATTATGAAATGAATTATACATTAGAGGACAGGCGAAGAGATCAACATGTCCAGGAATCCTTATCATTCAAATAATCCTCTACTTTATAGTAGCCTTTCTGCATTAGGCAGTTTTTTACATGCAACTTAAACTTATGTACCGGTAAATCAATAATATTTTGAGGTAACTTATTAAACATTCTAATGCTCAATCCTACAAATGAACTTCCAATTTTATGAAGCCTTAGATTTGGGACAGCAAGCCTATGTTTATTTCGCGTGTTAAAGCTATGAAAATCTGATTTTTGCGAGTAAAGGTGCAAGTTCTTGCGTCATTTTTGATTGTTACATAATACAATCAAAAATGTATTGAGATGATACGGTTAAAATATTGATTTCCTTGAATACTTCTCTGCGTGAGTCACGTGATCTAAGACCGTAGATGGCACGGATGGCCCTCTTCTGCAAAATGAAGATGGCTTGTAAGTCAGCACCGGATCCCCACAGTAGTAGACCATATGACATCAGACTATGAAAATAGCTAAAATAAACCAGTCTCGCTGTCCCGATATCAGTCAGATTCCTTATCTTTCTAACTGCATATGCAGCTGAACTAAGTCTTCCTGCCAAGACCGCAATATGAGGGCTCCATTGCAATTTTGTATCCAGAGTGATACCTAGAAAAACTGTGGAGTTTATGACTTCGATAGGTTAGTTATTCATGACAATATTCATTTTGACCTGCCTTACATTAGGCATTGTGAACTTAACACATTTTGTTTTCTTTGAATTAAGAACTAAGTTATTATAAGTAAACCACTGTAGTACTTGAGAGAGTGTGTTATTTACTTCGTCAACATTTTTCTTTTGCCTATCAACCTCAAAAATCAAGGATGTATCGTCAGCAAATAACACTATCTCACATAGATCATTGGTATAGTAAGGCAGGTCATTTATATAGATTAAAAAGAGCAAGGGCCCCAATATAGAGCCCTGGGGCACACCCATGGTTAGAGGGGCGCCAGAAGAGTTAGTTCCATTGACATTGACCTTCTGAATCCTATCTGATAAGTAAGATTTGATTAGACTTAGTGAGGTGTCTATGACACCGTAATGCTGTAACTTCATTAGCAATGTTTCATGATTGACGCAATCGAATGCTTTAGACAAATCACAGAATATTCCAATAGCATCTCGCTTTTTCTCCCACGCATCAAATACATGTTTGATAAGCGCCACTCCAGCATCAGTAGTGGATTTCCCTTTTGTGAATCCAAATTGCTTACTGTGCAATATTTTATTCAGGTTTAAATGAGACAACAACTGAGTGAATATTACTTTTTCAAAAATTTTGCTTAGAGCAGGCAGTATAGAAATAGGTCTGAAGTTAGACGGGTCACTTTTCTCACCCGACTTGAATAACGGTATTATTTTACTGTATTTCATCATATCGGGAAATTGACCGTCGTCAACACATTTATTAAATATTATTGCTAAGTGGGGTGCGATAGAATGTATTATATTTTTGATTATATCTACCGAGATGCCCCATAAATCCTCAGTCGGTTTCATATTTAATTCTTTGAATGTTTTTAAAATTATATTAGAATTAACATGATTGAATCTAAAAGGCGTGTTGCACTTATCAACATGAGACCTGAGGAGAGAAGCAGCGAGATGTGGACTGGAATTCAATTAATTGGTTGTTGTGACTGGTATATTAGAAAAGAAAGACTGAAATGTTTCTGCTACTTCAGAGTCAGAAACAAGTGATTTGCCATCAATTTTAAGAGAGAGCTTGTTGTCTTTTGTTTTATTTTTACAAGTCTCTTTATTTATTATCTTCCATGAGATTTTACTTTTATTAGGGGCTTTTATTATTTTGTCTTTCAAATAATTTGATTTTGCCATTGCACATACTTTTTTGAATAATTTTGAGTATGTTCTGACATATTCAATTAAATTAGCGTTTTCAGAATTGGCTTTGATATCATATAATTCAAACAGCCTCTTTCTGCTTTTATAGATGCCTGTAGTGGCCCAGTCACTGAATTTAGTTTTAGAAGTATCTAATTTAATTGTTTTTTTAGTGAAAATCTGATTATATTCTTTTTCAACCATATTAAAAAGCATATTATAAAGCTGATTAGCATTTCCATCGTGACATGATAATGCAGGTACCTTTCTAGAAATATTTTCTTTAAATTTTTCTTTACGGTTTACAGTTATTGGCCTGCACACAAAGCTACATGAAGAGGGTGCATGACTGTATTCAAACATTACTAGTTGTCCACTATGATCTGAGTTTATGAAGTTTATTATGGACTTGTCTAATACATCACAGTTACAAAATATGTTATCTAAGCAAGTAGCTGTGGTGGGGGTTACTCGTGTGGGTTCGTTAAAAAGATGATATAAATTGAATGATCTGAAAAGATTCAGAAACCGCACTGAGTTCTGAGAATTATCTAAAATATTGATGTTAAAATCCCCGCACACAACCACTTTTTTATTAGATGAACATATTTTTCTTAATACTTCTTCCATAATGGATTCAAATGAAGTAAAATTCCCAGATGGAGGCCTGTACACACAAACAATGACATGTCGTTCAAGCTCCGCACATGCTAGCTCAATAGTTCGCTCAAGTGAAAGTGAAACGACATCTTTGCGTTCTTTATATTTAATGGAATTATTTAATAAAATTAGTGACCCGCCTCTGATTGCAGACCTTCTCGTGAACGAACTACCGACGCTATAGTTGTCAATATTAATAATTAATTCATACTGTCTTAACCAGTGTTCCGTAATACATAATACATGGACATTCATTTTATTTAAAAATAATTCCAATTCAAGTAATTTGCCAGACAAACCCTGTATATTCTGATGAATAAGGTTTAGATTTTTAGGGTTTCTTTTTGTCATTGGTTTGCAAGAGGATTCCTCTATTGTCTCACATTGTAATTTAAATCATTTGGAATAAAATTATTTTGGGAAATCAAATTATTAATATTAAATGCTAACAGAGTAGCTATTTCTTTTTTAATTTTATCAGGCAAATAAAAAGTTTTGCCAGTCAACAAAAACTTATTATCTATAAATTTATTTGTGTCAAAAAACACAAATTTGTCACTATGACTAAAGGTCAGGTTGTATAATAATGTATTCAATAAATGAATACTGTTATTTTGGCTAGGTGTGTAGTACCTAGAAAAAGGGAAGGCACACAAAAATATTTTTTTTTATATGAAGCTCACAAAGGGTTGAGAATCTCTGAAGAAAATCTCTTTTCCTTATTTCTAAGGAATTCCCAATCATTAGTATGATTATTGAATCCTTACTAAATGTACACTTGCTCATCTTGTCAATAATTTGCTCTAATGAAGCGTTAGGCATACAATAATTTGTTACCATACATTTACATTTCTCATTTAGAAGAGGTCCACAACCAACTCCAATCCTATCAGAAAAAATTGTTACAGTATTATTAGTATTGTTCATTACTGATGACAATAAGTTATTGTTGGTAGTGAGGTCCAGAAGCGGAGCTTCATCTTCCACCTGCAGGTCAGTGAGGCCGGGCCCTGTACCATGCTGACAGTTACACTGTTCTATAAATCGGGTAGCAGCGAGGATATGTTCGCTTATTTGTCCTTGGGCTGAGTTATATTTGTCGGTCACACGCTGTAATGACCTATGCAGCCGCGAGATGTCTGCTTGCAGCTCCTGTGTGTCTCTTTCATATTTATGCCTACTCTCATCTAACTTCTTACTATATAATTCTAAACTATCAAGTAGGTCTACTCGCTGTTTTCTCAATAATATGTTTTTCTGGTGGCATTTTTGTTTTTTAACTAATTTTTCGGTTTTCTTAATATAATTATTTATTTTGACATATTTCTTAAGTCTATTTTTCTTGCCTAGTTTAACCCTATCATTCTCCAGACATGAGTTGTTACTCTGGATAGCCCCCCGCCCAGCTGGTGACCCGATCAACTCTTCATACAGGCTGTGGGTATGTAATGCCTCTTGACACCTCTTGTCTTCCTCATACTGTTGTATGACTTTGTTGGCGTCCCCTAGCTCCACCTCAAGGTCTTGGATCCGTTGCAGAGCCCTCTCGTAGGTCTCACTACACTGGTCAAAGCTGGCCACGGTGTCAAGTAGTTGATCTCGTTGCATCAGGACATCCATAAGCTGAGCATGGAGGTCCCCCAGTTCACACTTAAGTTGGGTGTTGTTGTTTATAATTTTCAGAGATTCCTCTTCATTGTCGTCCCGTTCTTTGAGGATTTGGGTGTTGTCCTCCCTAAGCTCTTTTATTTCCTCAAGGGCCCTTTTTAACTTAAATTCTAATTCTTGGGAAGTGGCCTTCCGAGTCATCTTCTTAGGGTAAGCTCCACTACCCAACATACCTGGAATTATTTACAAATAAGTGTACAAAAAACGTTTGAACCGGTTTAAAAAAAGAGTATTTGACCTATAACACAAATATTTATTAGGTAGGTACAAATTCTTTCAGCAAGCAGCTGATTTAAGTAGGTCAATGTAGGTACCTACAATTTAAATATTATTATAAAGTGAAAGAAGTATTTATTAGGTTTTTTAAGATTAATGTTGGACTAAAATGATTGTTATTTAATAAAATAATGAACTAGTTACTCAAATAACATAACATACATATAACTAATGTGTGGAGATATTATTTTTTGTGGGTAACAGATTATCTCTCATTACAATGTTCAATGCAAACCAAAGATAGTAAGTGGTATTTGTTAGTGTTCGTGGCCAGGTGTTTAATCATCCACTTTATTTGATTACAAGTAAAGGTAGACAGAAAACCAGGTTTGTGTTATGGAATTTGACAAATCTCTTTATGGAGAACCGTCTCATTCCGATAATGTCGGGTTTAGCGAATTGTGTTATTATTGCAGAGGCTAATAAGAGATAAAGTGTCAGTATTAGTGTAGTGTTAATTGTTTTATAGGTACTAAGTAGGTACCTAATGTAGGTAAAATAGATAAATAACCTCGAATTAAATACTGTATTGGGTGAATTACAACGGTGTTGGATTGGATAGGTTCTTGAATTAACACAATATCGTATATGAGTTGAATAAATAATTAAAAAATCAATACTCCCCCGGTTTATCCGTTGTCGGTTCAAATTTTCTGCAACGACACTGACCGTCGGATGGTCACAATAAGTTATCCAGGTAAATATTGTCAGCGGAGGCTTGCTAACAATTACCCGTAATGTTTTCAGGTATTTTATGGCAAATCACTATGTTTATTACAATAAAAACACTTAATTTTTAATAAAATTAGATTTTAAAATACGAGCTGGCGATTTGACGTCTGACACTTAGGGTTGCCAGAAAAAAAAAAAAAAAAAAAAAAACCTTCAAGAGATACCCGTATAATATTTTTGAAAACCTTGAAGAAGGTATTTACCTACACAGAATTTAAACCAGTAACAAAAACGGACGTCTACTCTGCCTGCGACATACGGTACCATGTGACAAGGCTGAGGGCCTACAACAAAACTTAATTCACAAACGAAACTTTATCCCCTTCCCTTTCGCTCGCCCTGTGCGTCTCTCTTGTTTCGTTGCGTTAAAAATTCCTTGCCTTGTGGAAATTTGCCTGCGTTCAATTTGACATCTCGAACTGTCCTCTCCCCGAAGTCCCAACTTGTGCACATCGATTAAACAAATATTCAGGTGCAGGTTCACTGCACGTCCGATACAGAACCGAAAACTTTTTACTGTATTTTACGGCAAAGCAAAAGGAGGGTTATGATTTTGACAGGCTATGTATGTATGTATGTACGTATGTATGTATGTATGTATGTATGTATGTATGTTCATCTGTTTGAACGTAACTTCTAAACTAGTTATCATATTTGAACAATTGAGGTGTCGTTAAAAGCATCTTGGTTGTCTTCTGGTTATAGGCAACATGACGTCACGTTAAATTTATTACAGCGCCTTCGAGGGGACTTAGAGTAAGGAACTAAAAAAAAATTTTGCTTGACGGTACCGTGTGGGGTATCAAATTAAAGAGCTCTTTTAGCACATTTCAAATATGTAATTATATTTACATAACTAAAAAAATGTTAAATAAAAATAAAGTTTAAAAATTAAAACCCGACTACCAAAAAACACGATCTAAAAAATACAAAACAAGAAAATTGTCTCTGCTGAAATAATTATGCCGTATCGCCGTGGTCGTATGCCACCTACTGTAAAACAGATTCAATTTTCTTGTTTTGTACTTTTTAGATCGTGTTTTTTGGTAGTCGGGTTTTAGTTTTTAAACTTTATTATTATTTTACAAGGCCATTTGGAGCGGGACACGTAGTGACGTCATTTATCTTGCTACTTTGCATCTTAATGCATACAAATTCATTGTCAGAGGCAGTCAATGCCCTCAATAAAATGGACACAAACCAGACTGCCCAAACAAAAATAAAATGACGCTGAGAATAAATAATATGCGTGCATTTTACAGCCAGTCCGATATCTCGTAATAAAACTCTCAAGTAATTAAATAGAAACCTTATGAATGTGAAACCACCATCACTCAACGTGTTTAAAAGAGAATCAAAACAAGACTACACTCAGCAAAATAATTTAGCTATTATCTATTTTATTATCTTTTTAAAATTAGAATTGCTTACTTCGCAGGCTTTACAAAAAAGGAAGATAATATTATGACTGCTATAAATACTACAAGTTCACTAACTTTTCAAAACGTTAAATAATTCTTAATTTATACCGTTTATCACAATTTTATATAAATAATTTGAAACAATCTGTCAAGTGTTGTTTAACATCTGTTTGAAAAGTTTGTGAACCTGGACCTGTGAAGGTGACGGGTAGGGACATTAGCGACGCCAATCGATTTTAATTTTCAGCTACTATACCGGATCCATTTTAAACCTTTTGGTAACAACCTCTTGGCAAACACTTATACTATTTATTAAACAACCATTCACAAATGTTGGGTCCAACGCGCATGCGAAAAATTGATTACCGCCAAAAGCGGTTTTTTTTTCGCGTGAATCATTTTTTCGCGTACAAAAACAGACCCAACATTTGTGCATGGTTATTTAATAAATAGTAACAGTGTTTGCCGAGAGATTGTAATCCTAAAATTGTTTAAAATTGATCCGGTTTAGTAGGTAAAAATTAACATCGATTGGCGGCGTTAGTGTGCCCCACCCGTCACCTTAATAAGGAGGCGCAAGTGATTAAAGCTGAGAAAATAATAGGTAATACCTATCTCATATCTTCCTATGTGGTTGACCTGGTGGGCCAGGCCAAAAATTGGCAGAGAGAAACTAGATACCGAGACCAAGTTAAAAAAAGAACGCTGGCGTAGCTAGAGATTTTACCTAATAGAGGATCATTGTTGATCGTGTCATTTACTAGCGGGGAGGAGGGGAAAGACCATGTCAATAATCTGTTAATAATTAAAAAACGAGATCAAATGTTCATACATTGACGGAACGTAAATTAAACAGCGGATGTATTCGTTTATAATCTCAAATTAATTTTCCCTAGCCATATGATATGCGGGCCTCACGGAGCGTGTAACGTGGCGGCCACCATCACTGAACACGAAATTAAATTGAAAATATCTTCAATTGGATGCCCACATTTCAATTTTAATATTACCTACTGGAATTACGTATTGAAAGTCGCTTGATTTTTGATCAACGTAATGATTTTTTTTTATGATATCATTTTAAGGCTATGTGATTGGTAAATTTCTTCGGCCTTAACTTTGAATCAATTTTTCAAATAGATTAAAATCCCATAATTATAAAAAATATGGTAGGGGGTTGGACTATTGTTCAACGTGGGTTGGTACGTGAATAGAAAGGTGGCCTTTGCCCTGCAGTACGACAATACACGCTAACAATATATCCATTTTTAAGCCAAGAATTACACCAAGAGTTTCACGGTCAAAATAATTATAGCCTTATTGATAAAGATTGACCCAGTTGTCAACCCTTAATTCGTTAATATTTCGAATGCTTATTATTTATTTAATATGTTAAAATTTAATAATAAAAATCTACTAAATACGGTTCTACTAAAATCTAATAAATACGTCTAAACTTTGAATAATCTTTAAATTTGAAGCAGTACCGGCAGTTTAATTAAACTTGTTATATTGATTACCATATTGCTTATATATTTTATTGTATAATTTCATTTAGATGTTAAATTCGAGTATGTCTGTTCATTAATTTTGAACAAGGGTTGAAACAATTAATGTTGGGAACTTGTTTAGCTGGTTAAATTGAATATTCTTGGATAGTTACTATTTCTAAGCACCTACCTACGAATGGGTATAAGATGTTTTGCTACTTTAACAGTTATCGGATGGAATAAAGTAAAAGTAGGTATTCCTAGAAGTCAAAACTTGTAATTGGCCTTGTTTGGTTCAAATTCAGTGCTATTCATATATTATCTGTAAGATTAAAAAAAAGTAAAATAAAACAGAATAACTTTAGAAACTACGGCGATCCGCCGGGGTGATGATGCGGTTAGGGACAAGCTTGCAAACAAAACATAAAATATCTACGTACCTCAAAACCCCCCCTCTGAGGCCCATAAACTACATAAAAAACAAATCCCTACCCCAAAAGACAAAACAATTACTACACTTAATTCAAATTCAACCTACTAACAATAATCATGCAGGACTTCCTAAACTTAAGCTATTGTAATTTTATTTAATTTAAATTGTATCGGAAAGCAAATTTTTCAAATTTTGTAACGCTTAAAAAATAACTTAAAAAAAGGCACGCAACCAGTGTCCGTGGAATTTATAGTATATTAAAAAAAGGAAACTACCGTATTTCAAACATTACTAGTAGCAGCTTTAATAACAGGTAGCATTGTTTTAGAAATATTTCGCTAATATCAAACATTTGGGTTTTTATATGGCTGCTAAATACCTATTGTGTCCATCAATGACAAACAAATACCTATTTAACTCTACCAATATCGAGTGTATAAGGGACATACTTTTATAAAAGTTGAACGGTATTGCGAGATTATACACTTACACTATATTTTTTCAACGTTTACATCCCGAACACCTCATATTAAGTGTCGTGAATAAAGTTCATTTAGATTGGTAGATCAACAAAACAAGCGAAAAATTAAATTCTGCTGTTTAAAATATATTAAAAAAACTACTTACTAGATCTAGTTCAAACCAATTTTCGTTATTAGTTTTCATAGTCATGTATATCATATGAAGTTAGAGGCTGTAACATACGGACGGACGGACGGATAGACAGACAGACATGCCGAATCTATAAGGGTTCCGTTTTTTGCCATTTGGCTAAGGAAGCCTAAAAATAACGATGTATAGGTATACCTACTCTTCTAGGATATTATTTTTATTGAGTTTTTACAGTTATACATATATACCTAACCTAAGATAAGTTTATGATGATTTTAATAATGGATCGGTAGAGTGTCAACGTGTTGTCTGCCAAGATCCTATTCGACAATAGGACTACATAGAATTACGAGTATTCAGTAAAGGAAAAGGATTGAATATTATTTTTTCGTGGAAATAGCTTTTAATGGAACAAGATTATTCGTATGTGACAAAAGGCTTTTTTATAGACTTATCCCGCGCACGGTTATGGGCCGCGCGTGTGATTCCGCCAACTTCAGGTGTTTAAGAGAGACACGTGTATTTGAAATTGAGCGGTAATTTTGCCGAATGCTTGATCTATTTTGAGGTCCTCTCTTAGATTAAAAAATGCCATATCTACAACAAACAAAAGCGGCACAAGTAAACAGCACAGACGACTGGACACAATAACACAAAATCACAGCGATGAAAAACAAAAACATAACACAAGAAGACTAGAGAAATGTACTTATATATTTACATAAATATTTTGTAGGAATATTTAATACGCTTGTTTTTTTTTAGGAATAAATTAGTAGTTAACCAATTTTGAGATAATAGGTAAGTATTTAACTGAGACTAAAAATGAGACACGTCAACTCTCAAGTTTTCCCAATACTTTTATATGAAGTTGAGACGTGGACGTGTTGCAAAGGGCGGACCGCGACAGATTCACTGCTTTCCGCACCAATGTCTCCATCCTCAATCACTAACCATCAAGTGATCCGTCTGCTCATCTGCCGTCTATTACATAAAAATGACGTTTTAAGCCCCGTCTACCAATTTAGGGGTTGATTAAACTAAATATGAAAGTCCTTTAACACATTTCCATTACTCTAGCATTAAATATGACGAATTGTCCTTATAACCACTTACCCATTTAGGCGTTTAATAAAAATACTGAAATGCCTTGAATTCATTTTGCTTAAACTTTCATGACTCTAGCACTATAATACCAAATATGTGGGAGAGTCACGCTTAGGCATGAATGGGCTGGCTCGATCGGAGTGATACCACTGCCTCACAGAAGACCGGCGTGAAGCAGCGCCTGCGCTGTGTTTCGCCGTGCGAGTGAGGTTACCGGAGGCCCAATGGGGGGGAAGGGGAAAAGGTTGGCAGCGCACTTGTTAGGTACTCCACTGGTGATCCATCTGCTCGTCTGCCACCTCTCATATAAAAAAATATAGCGAATATTTCATACGACGTTTTAACCCCAGTCCACTTGTACGGGCGGGAAGCGATAGTTGTAAGGCACCGCGTCCCGGCGAACAGATTATAAGGAAAGGAAGGGAACCTAACTCTCTAGTGAGCCTACAGCCAAGAGCCAAGACACTAAGTCCCTACAGCCCTGCTTATCCTGGGAATAAATACATATATAGATAAGGTGATGGGAGCTTGCTCCCGGGTCGCCCAGGGTAGCAAGCGGGAAGAGTCAGGACGGTAGGTAGGAGGGGAACCGCTGCCAGTCGAGCAGGCTCACTCGACTGATCATAGTGACGGCTAAAGCTGAATGAGACCCAACTGAAAATGAGACAGACGGTTGAAATCTGTTTATTGGTATAATCTTAATGGTTTACATTATTGATACATAGAAAGGTATTTGTAGGTGTGTCGTCGGTGTAGAGTGCCGACGGTGCATGAACACGGTCCATCGGTCAGGCGCGCTGCATGTAGGTCGCTGCTGAGTTGCACTGTACGAGTAGCTCGTACACCACTCCTTTAGGAGTTGAATATAAAACTGCTAAATAATTTATTTTATATAAAAAGACCAAAAATATTTTTTCATTAGTCTGGCTTTAAAAATAACGACAATCTATACGGCGTTTGAACCCCCCGTTCTTAATATTTTAATTTACTTATGTTAAATGCCCAAATATACATTTTTATTACTCTAGCTTTAAAAATAACCAAACTTCCATACGACGTTTCAACCCCCATTTTACCCCGTTGGGGGTTGAAGAAAAAAAATGTTCAAATCGATTTTCTCAAACTTGTATGATGAGCCCAAATACCAATTATCATGACTCTAGCTTTAAAAATGATTAATCTTCCATTCAATGTATTTACACCCATTCCACCCCTTTGGGAGTTGAATTAAAAAACACTCAAACCGGTAAATTTTTATTTGTAATGAATAAGCTTAATCCAACTTTTCAAATCTCTAACATCAAAAAAGACAGACATTCATACTAACATTAACCCCCCCGAATTCTTAAAAATCCCTTCTTAGTGCGCATCTCTATATAGTAAAAACTTTTTTGGTCTAGTAGTTTCGGCTGTGCGTTTATAATAATAATAATAATAATTCTCACAACATCTCATACGTTGACCTGATTCCGTACTAAGTAGCTTAAGCACTTGTGTTACAGATATCAGACAACAGAGGAACACAAATATATACTTAAATACATATTATATTACACCCAGACACTGAACAAACACAAGTGTTCATCGCACGAATGTTTGTCCAGGGTGGGGATCGAACCCACGACCTTTGGCGTAAGAGGCAGGAACACTACCAATTGCGCCATCCGGTCAGTTGCCGCCGCCCATGGAAACCCGCGACACCAGTGGAGTCACAAGTGCGCTGCCAACCATTTAAACCCTTTCTCCCGGTTTGCGGTTGCCAACCTTTAAATTAGTTGTAGGTCTTCAAGCGAGCTATTTAATATTACCGTTTGAGCCATTATTTACGGGACATAAATAAATACAGGTATTTATTCGAATCGAATTAAGTACCAACACCCGGCGCCTTCGGTAACTCACTGGATTTAACCGGTTATAGCCATAACCCGATTAGTAAGGGCATAGGCACACGGGTTTGGATTTCATCTGATTAGACGGTTGAAGAATTTTTAAGTGCGTAGGTAATAACTTACAAAGAAAATGTTTTTGTTCAAGTTATGTAGGCTGTTTTTTTATGTGATAGGTGGCAGACAAGCAGATCACCTGTTGGTAAGCAATTGCCGCCGCCCATGGACCACCGTGACACCATTGGAGTCACAAGTGCGCTGCCAAACTTTAAGGCGGACGGGTAGGGCACAACAGCGATGCTAATTGATTTTGATTGTTAGCTACCAAAACAAATACATTTTAAATAATTTGGGGGCTTCAGTCTCTTGGCAAACACTTATACTTACTATTTATTTAATGGGCATGGGCCCATATGTTGGGTCTGTTTTTGTACTAAAAAATATTCACGCTAAAAGTGGCCGCTTTTGGCGGTAATCATAAATTCGAGAGCAGAAGCAGATCATACAGCTAACTATAAGTATTAAATAAATAGTATACCTAAGTGTTTACCGAGGGACGGAAGCCCCGCAGTTGTTTAAAATAGATCAGGTTTAGTAGCTAATAATTAAAATCAATTTGCGTCGCTAGTGGGCTATACCCTTCACCTTTACCCTTTCCCCCGAATTGGGCCTCCGGTGAGTGAGGGTACTCACGCAGCGAAACACAGCACAGTGCTGCTTCACGGTTTTCTGTAGGGCCGTGGTATCACTCCATTGTGATACCAAGTGACCCATTCATGCCGAAGCGTGGCTTTGCCACGGTCATAACGGTTGGTAACACCAAACTGCTCTGTATCAAAACCTGTGCAGCGCTTACGTTTAAATTATGCGTCAATAAAGCTTAAGACTGTAGGTACCTACAACCTGTGCGGATAAAGAATGGGATCAGAAATGGCGGCGCATCTATTCACTTCTCGCTCGCACACTAACTGCGTCTATACTCGCACTCGTGGGGTGTGAGTATAGACGCAAATAGTGTGCGAGCGAGAAGTGAATAGATGCGCCGCCATTTCTGATCCCATTCTTTATCCGCACAGGTTTTACTTACAGTTACCCCATGGCATACGGTTATTCGGCACGTGGCAAAAATCGGAACTAATGCTATTTCCTTTAAAAGTATCAGTGGTTTTGACATTTCCCCATACAAAAAATATTTTTCATTCAACGCCCTCCTGTCTATGCCACTGAAGTGTCTTTTGATCGTAGTTGCGCACTGTAGTAGTTGGCGACCAGCAACTACCCTCCTTTCAATATTTATGGTTTTTAATATGTCCTTTTCTATTCTTCTTATGTCAATAAAACAGTTGCTTGGAAAAGGTGTTTTCGTTTACATACATTTAAACTGACGGCTGAATTTGTCCGAGAGCAAACTTATATTTCGTCACACCCATTTTATTCCTTGGTTTTTACAATAAACGTCAAAAAGACATAACAAAATAGAAGAATATAAAAAAGTAAACGTTTTAAACAAAATAGGTAATAGCGCTTGCTGTGGGTGTGGCGCGGTACGACGGCACCAGCGCGTTCCTAGAGGGGCGGCGGCGCACGAACGCCTCGCGGTGTGCAGCGCCGTGCCAATAGCGCCTGCTGTGGCGCGACACGACGGCACTGCGTGCTCCTGGAGGATCGGCGCACGAACGCTCGCGGTGGGCAGCGCCGTGCCAATAGCGCCTGCTGTGGCACGACACGACGGCACTAGCGCGCTCCTGGAGGGGCGGGCACGAGCGCTCGCGGTGTGCAGCGCCGTGCCAATAGCGCCTGCTGTGGCGCGACACGACGGCACTAGCGCGCTCCTGGAGGATCGGCGCACGAACGCTCGCGGTGTGCAGCGCCGTGCCAATAGCGCCTGCTGTGGCACGACACGACGGCACTAGCGCGCTCCTGGAGGGGCGGGCACGAGCGCTCGCGGTGTGCAGCGCCGTGCCAATAGCGCCTGCTGTGGCGCGACACGACGGCACTAGCGCGCTCCTGGAGGGACTGGAGGGGCTGCGCACGACGATGCACGGGGCGTTCTTTCCTTTTTGCATGACACCATTAAAACAAATGTCTGGATTTGTCCGACAGAAAACATATATTTCGTCACACCCATTTTATTCCTTGGTTTTTACAATAAACGTCAAAAAGACATAACAAAATAGAAGAATATAAAAAGTAAACGTTTTAAACAAAATAGGTAATAGCGCTGCTTGTGGATGTGGCCGCGAGACGACGGCACTAGCGCGTCCTGGAGGGGCGGGCACGAGCGCTCGCGGTGTGCAGCGCCGTGCCAATAGCGCCTGCTGTGGCGCGACACGACGGCACTAGCGCGCTCCTGGAGGATCGGCGCACGAACGCTCGCGGTGTGCAGCGCCGTGCCAATAGCGCCTGCTGTGGCGCGGACACGACGCACTAGCGCGCTCCTGGAGGATCGGCGCACGAACGCTCGCGGTGTGCAGCGCCGTGCCAATAGCGCCTGCTGTGGCGCGGACACGACGCACTAGCGCCGCCCCCTTTTCAAATGGGAGGATCGGCGCACGAACGCTCGCGGTGTGCAGCGCCGTGCCAATAGGTAAACGTTTTTAAACAAAATAGGTAATAGCGCTTGCTGTGGGTGTGGCGCGGTACGACGGCACCAGCGCGTTCCTAGAGGGGCACGGCGGCGCACGAACGCCTCGCGGTGTGCAGCGCCGTGCCAATAGCGCCTGCTGTGGCGCGACACGACGGCACTAGCGTGCTCCTGGAGGATCGGCGCACGAACGCTCGCGGTGGGCAGCGCCGTGCCAATAGCGCCTGCTGTGGCACGACACGACGGCACTAGCGCGCTCCTGGAGGGGCGGGCACGAGCGCTCGCGGTGTGCAGCGCCGTGCCAATAGCGCCTGCTGTGGCGCGACACGACGGCACTAGCGCGCTCCTGGAGGATCGGCGCACGAACGCTCGCGGTGTGCAGCGCCGTGCCAATAGCGCCTGCTGTGGCACGACACGACGGCACTAGCGCGCTCCTGGAGGGGCGGGCACGAGCGCTCGCGGTGTGCAGCGCCGTGCCAATAGCGCCTGCTGTGGCGCGACACGACGGCACTAGCGCGCTCCTGGAGGGGCGGCGCACGACGATGCACGGGGCGTTCTTTCCTTTTTTCCTGACACCATTAAAACAAATGTCTGGATTTGTCCGACAGAAAACATATATTTCGTCACACCCATTTTTATTCCTTGGTTTTTACAATAAACGTCAAAAAGACATAACAAAATAGAAGAATGTAAAAAAGTAAACGTTTTAAACAAAATAGGTAAAAAGGTTGGTTCTGGCCGTCGCCAACAGTAGTTGCATTATTAATAATATCCTCCAACCGATTACGGCTACGATTACCAATCTCAACGATCAGCCACGTACGCAGGATATATTATAGTGAACAAGTGTTTGCGCAGACATAAGTGCACTCTCTATTCCCGTACCCTCATGTTTCGATGGGACACTAGTGTTACACGACCAAAGAGGGATTAGGCGCAGGACCAACAGCTTAACGTGCTTTTCGAGACACGGGGTACAAGACCGCCAACTTTCAGACTGCGGGCTGACACTAAGTATTTCTTACCGAAATTTTTGGCCCGACCCGGGGATCGAACGCGGCACCTCTTGCGCAGTCGTCGTTTTAAAGTGCGACCCACTAACCACTGCGCCACCGAGGCAGTTGTTATATAAAATAGTTGAATGCCAACCATTCTCAGTAATATCAGTCTCATCCTTGCGTTTTTTTACAGAAATTTTATGTGGTGTCGTTGAATAATCCATTTTGTTACGTGCCATTTTAATTATTCATTCACCATTCTCACAAAAACAGTAAATAATAATTTAGCTAAGTGTAGTTTTTGGGTCTACCCCTTCAGCCGGGACCCAGTGGTAGTGGTAGTGGTAGCATGGCTAGACATTTGTTTCCCACGTAGCTGCCCGGTTTTCACATGACATCACTGTACCAATGTAGGCGACTCTCCAGCGGTTGGGCTGTTATGTCACGGACATTAAGGCTTCCACGAGTTTTTCACATGTGCTCGTAAAGTAGGCATTAACTACTATCACTTGCGAAAAATAAACTCCAATGTCTAGCATGCCTAAAAAAAAATCAGCTCGTAGAGGTAACAAACGAGAGATTTAAAGCGTACCCAAATATCCTGAATTCAATAAGTTACCAAATAAGTCTTAAAAGTGCTAAAAGAAAACGAATAATAAGTTTGACAGCAAATACATTAATAGCCTCTCAAAAAATGTACTTGGACGTAATAGGTTTAGGCAGAGTGACATGAGGAGTAAACACTAAAGTCCACGCCACGAAAGAAGTCTCGCTTAAAAACATGGATTTAATTTTGAGATCCTTGTATCTATGTGCATAAATATCAAATTTGAATGTTGATGGCCAATCAAGCGCGCTTTTCACGGGACTTCTTTTGTGGCGAGGACTATACTACCTATATACTCTCTCTTCTTTGCCATAAACAGGTTAATGTCTCAATTCAATCAACTCTCACGGTCGCTTGAACAAAAAATTTACATGTCATACTACCAAAATTTAAATAAGTACACACACATAATTAGATACCTATTTAGTTATCTAATAGCTATTTTTCCGGTATCAGGCTCTCGGTTCCGTTTGTCTTGCTCATATGGGCTCAAGAGTATTGTTGGGATTAAAGGTTAACTAAGGAAAGGAAGGAAAATTAAGATATATGTGTAATGATTTAATTAAGCTTTACATGAGCAGTGTGTTGAGCCCCTGCGATTCGGACAGGGGGAGCCGGGGGTACCTCGAAGAAATACCCTAATTACATGTGTATTTATTGTCAGTCGCTTACCGACTTGTTGATCTGTCATGCCTTGGCAGCCTTTAAGTAAGACAACAGTATAAAAAGGAGATATAAAATAAGATTATCCAAGTAAGGTGTATGCTTTGTTGGTTGTTTTTAAATAAATACCTACGTATCTAATTAATATTTTGTTAAAAAAACCACGTCTTGTTTTTCATGATCAAGATACACTTTTGTATTAGAAAATTCCAAAAGCAATCTCTAATTATTATGTAACATAATATTCTCTTATTAAGCATCACAAGAGGAGGAAAATGTTACCGTAACGAGTGCCATATATATTACGGATGTCTTCCCACTCAATATGTTGTTGGCATATTGATAGTAATTAATATGATAATTTTTATATTTTAGAAATTACTACGCAGTATCATACGATATCTTATGCTTATTAAACGCAAGGATTCGCGGCAGCCGGTAAAGTTCATTTAAAAATATTTATATTAGTTCACTGTATAAATGACAGCTACGATGTTCGTAGAGGTAAGTAACTTTAAAGGATAGTTACTGATACTGCAGCTAAAGACACGTGGTAGTCGATGTCAAAATTCATTGATTATGAATGAAATCTTCGTCTTTGCGTTTAGTGCAGGAGCCCAATTCTCGGGCTCGTGACATTTATCATCATACGATATATATCAACAAAACATGGCGGATATCGTATGAAAACGTTTTTGCTTATTCTCGCGATGTCGAATGGTGACATATGTCACATATTTTCGTGCGACACGTATCGTATGGTCTTGACCATACGATATGAAGTATCACGGTGATTTTGGTGATATTTCTCCAATTCAACGTGACGTTTGAGTCGTTTCGCGTTTTGTTGTTTTATTGACGTTTGGTTGTTCAAATCACATAACAAGTTTAAATAAACTGCACAAGCTAAGAAGATGATTGATTCTCTGTGTGAACGATTGTTTAGCTGAGATTTTTAAATTTTCTTATATTTTATTTAATTGGTACAAATTTTCACCAGTATTACCTACATACCTTCAAATATTCAATCAATCAATCAATATATTAATGCGTGCTACATTGGATACAAAGTATCTTAAATAATAAATGTACGTACATAAGATGTTATTGTAGCGCCCTGTTGTAAGGGCAATGTTAATCAGTCATACTTCACATTATAACTACAAATTACTATCTTGAATGCTAAATTTTGCTTATTACTAGAATTAAAAGAAATATAATATTATTACACTATTTGTTACTTATCTGTATTATTCGTCATTAAGCCTTTTTATCTCAGCTTAATAAAATCAGTGTAAAGAAAATTCTTTATTTTTTTTCTTTTAACGCGTCTTTTTGCCACAGCTGACGTTTCTTTTTGCCACAGACTAAAAAGAAATCTTTTGGCTTTCGGTCAGTGTAACTGAATTACAATTTGATAAAATCAATTTTCTTTTTCGTCTTTTTTGATCGTATTTTAAAGCAGTTATGATAATTATGATGTTATACAAACATAAAATTGACTGTTGATATAAAAAGGCTAGTAAATGTTGAATTAATACTTAAACAATAAACATTAAGATTTCTCGATTGTATATTTGTGTCAATCAAAAAAATGGAACGTGTCAGCTGGAAATGATATGGGCCACATTCTCTATGGAAGTGACTTTTACTGTCGCATGGGCACAAGAATAGAGTTTCTTGACTTTTGTGACATTTTGGTGACATTTTCGTACTACATTGGAAAAGTGACCTTACAGAAAATACGATATTTTATCGCACGTCCCGAGAATTGGCTTTCCACCTGAAGGAATGTCATAGCTAGGACGCCGTGTTTACTATAGACCTGGCAAAAACGTATCTTTCAAAAGATGGAACATTTACATCTGGATCAATGCAGAGATGCGGAACAGTGAACCACTTCATTTGAAACATTAACTCTCAGATATATCCGTGACACATTCGGCTCATCGTATCATTCCACTCAATCGGCTCACTCGGATCATTCTGCTCATTCGGCTCATCGGATCATTCAGCTCATTCGTCTCACTTGGATCATTCGGTTAATCCATTTGAGTCGAATGATGTATTCGGAGCGAACACTAGATATTCGTTACAGTTTTTTCTGAGTCAGATTACTGAGTTCAGTCATTTGGCTGAGTCGGATTACTGAGTCGTTTCAGGAGAGAGTTACACACTATAATTAATCAAAACGGGAATTAACACAATATTTATTGAGTGACCTCAACATTGTGTCAGTCACTCACATATTTTGCTCGACGTTTCGGCTACGTTACAGCAGCCGTGGTCACGAGCGGACAAAAAAATCCCGTTAATTCTCGTTTTGATTGATTATAGTTATAACTCGAGTTACACACATCTAGTTACACACGTCTAGTTTACTGTGCCGAAGATACACTGTTTATGACATCCCTTGGGAATATTAAATTCACATCAAAAAGGAGTACGTCGGAGCGGATGCACGAGGGAATTTTAACCTTCCCTTAGCCACTTGAGCGGTTGGGAGATTGACGAATGATTATTCATGGTCGTAATGTTTCGTCGCATAGGTGCAACATTATGCATGTTACCGTGGCCCCCCCCCACGCTACGACATGAATGGGCCGGCTCGACCAGAGAGTTTCCTCCCTAGGTTTAAAGGTTGGCAGCACACTTCTGACTCCACTGGAGTTCCGGGTGTCCATGGGCGGCACCGATCGCTTATCATCAGGTAATCTGTCTGCTCGTCTATCATTTATCACATTAAAAAATGTATTATATTATACAGTTAAGCCTTCCTCTTAGTGTTGAATTACTCTGGGGTAATTCCGGGGGAGATGGCCCTAGTAACTTGAAGGCTCTAGTGTGAAGGAATTATGATGAATAAAACAATAATTAATAAAGAAAATTAAACTTTACTTATTATAATTATTGAAAATCAAGAATAAGTCACTTTAAATATTGTAAAAACACGTAATATTAAACTTTAAAATAAATCTAGGATTGGCCATCTCTCCCAGAGTGGGGGAAGATGACCGGTAGTCTTTTTGCCTTTCGTTTGCCCTTGAGATCTATGGACTCCTTTTTTTTCTTACAACGGCATTCTTATGACACATGTGCTCAAACTCGGTACAATTTTCATGCACCCAGAACATCCAAGTATAACATTGAATCAAATCTTCAATTAGTTAGTCTCAGTCTTATTTTTGTTTTTGGTAACGAAGGTTGATGACAGTTTCCATTCGTATTGGTTAGGCATCAGTAGAAAATTAAGTAGATGAAACGTATATCCAAATTTAGACATAAAATTGTATAGCTATCTATTCAATCAATACTATGGCCATTTATCCCGATTTTCCGGATGAGGTAGCTAGCTTACGTAAACACCACAACTCCTTAAATTCAAAGGTAATTTTTAGGATAGGACATTGAAAATATTTGTATTTCAACAGGAAACCACGAAATCAGACATAACTTTCAAAACCTTTTTGTGAGCACTTAATATATGAACCCCTTACCTTAAGTCGAATGTGTCATTAAAAAATAAAGTGAAATTACTCAACTTTCTATTATTTTTTCGAACAAAAATTCACCGACACTTGTTGGCCACAGTCACCTGAACCAAACTAAATTGTAAGTAGTGTCACTTGGGAATTATTTTGTGATTTTTTTTCGATTGGTCGTCTCCCCCATACGGCCATCTCCCCCGGAATTACCCTATTTAAAAAACACATAAAAATCCGTTATCCTTAAAACTTTAAAGATCTAAGCATAAACATGCACAGACAGTAAAAGCGACTTTGTTTTATACTTATTATCTAATGATAATAATACTATCTTAGTACCACTTACATAGTTAACAGTCTCGATTCACGTTGATCAAGTAACGTTACACTCATAAAATATTTTGACTAACTAACTCAGTTGGCGCAGTGACCCATAGTGAGTCTTGGCCTCCAATAATAAGAGCTTCCAACTCGGTCGGTCTTGCGCCACTTCCTGCCAGTCATCCACCAAAAGTGCGCACAGATCCTTATCGGCCTCATCTTTCCAGCGGTATCTTGGACGGCCGCCTGGCCTTCGCTCATTAGGACGTCCCAGGTACGCTCTCTTTACTGCACGATCTTCCCCCATTCTCTCGAGGTGGCCGAGCCAGCGAAGTCGATGCGCTTTAGTCTCGCCAATGATGTTAGGCTCGCTAACCTGACCTATATTAATATAAAATATTTTAAAGATATACAAAAACAATTGAAGACTTCCTCCTTTGAAAGAGACTTACTTATATGTACCTTACGTTTTTTTCACGGAAATTTTACTCCATATATGATGAATTTGATATAAAATGGGGAATGGCATAAGATTCATTATAATTTTAGCAAACTGGGACAAAAGTCCTGTTACGTCCCACCGGTCACGTCCCAATATAAAACTCTCGCTTCGGAGCCTGGGGATAAGATTTCTTTTATCAAATAATCGTAACTAAGGAATAGAAAGTAAACAGGGATTATTATCCAATTTCCCTCCCACCTATTGCTAAATAGGTATATAGACACTTAAGCCCAAACACGGAAAACTTCGTTAAAATATCTGGAGACTCATTAGGAGCTTTATACAGTTCGGCACTTATTCCTACTCATACATAGATATTTATCAAGAGTACTAACGAGTATTTTCCAGTAAATAAAGTTGAAGCGACTTCCGTGGGCGCTCGTGCTTTGTGCTCCATAATCGGTTTATCGGAGCAGCTTTGCAGTGATAATAAACAACATTTTTGCCTTTGCCTTGCTAACGAAGCGAAATAAATTCCATCGTCGAAGTTCCGTTAATATGATAATCCATTTATTTATGTTATTGGATTAGCAGGATAATTAGATCTACTCTTCATCGTAACGTGTTATTCCCAGTACAATGATGTCGCTTCGGAGCCCGGGGTGCGCTTAGACTATGATGCAGGATTTGGAGAGTCTGGTAATTTACAACTAAGCGTCAGCTGTCTGACCTTCGCAATCCTTAGCTAGGAGAACAAGACCACTGAATCATGCGGTTAGTTTCTTTACGATGATTTTGCTGAATACGCGCTAAAGGTAGAATACGCACACAGATACGATACTATGCCTTTTCGGATGGTGATGAGATGAGTCATATAGGCCAATTAGGCCTTTGCATCTTGTCAGATGTTTTAAGTAGCAACTCGGGGCACTGCATCTACGCTCGTGGTTGTACAAGTCGATTCGCGAGTGGGCGCCAGTTGTTCGAACTAGGCTTGGTCGTGTTGGGCTATGCCTTCGGACACTAACCTCCTGCAGCTGAAGCGTTCGGCAGCAAGCTCCTCCCAACATTTAGATGAGTTAGCAACGCCCTAATTTTCACACAGCATATTGGCTCTATACTGGTGGTAGTCCAGCCATGTTGCACGTAGGTATTAATGGACAATGGAGCTGATATGCAGGTACTAGAGCTGATGGTACGTAGGAAATCGTGTGTGACGCCCTGAGGTAGGATGGAATAATGATTTAAGAAAGATGACTAATGCGAGTTCGTTGCAGACTGCTATAGAGTAACTTATATATACTGAGATAGAGGCATCAGTCGGCTAGACAGTGCAAGCGCCATCTAGAGGAAACCGACGAATAGTCAACGGCTATGTAGAACGGGACGGAACACCTGCGATAATCAGTCAGGAAGACCATTTAATAAAATATCAGAAATCGTTTTATTTGCTATATAACAAAATTCCCAATATCTTCTGACCTTAGATTTATTCCCCGTACCGTAGAATTGCTAATGTGGGCAGGTGGGTTAAGGTATAATTGTTTCGGAAACACGCTTTACTCCCGCGAGCTAAATGCATACTGACATCTACCGAGACAACAACGGAGCATCAACTTGATTGCTTTTTAAAGCTACATCTACTTTTTACAAGCCCCTTCTAACGAAAACCGCTGAACTATTTTTTCCATAAGTACTAAGTGGAATGACCCTATAGACGATTTTAGAGAGAGGTCTATGTAGAGCATAGGGTGGCAATATGATGCAGCTTGAGCGCGAAGTCATCCCGTAACGAACAAACAAAGGATAAACACAGCGCGTGTAAAAGGGAGGGCAACTCCGATTCGGTCGTACGGTTCGCGCTATGGCCCCCGATTCAGGAAATTTGATTGAAAGGTTCTGGGAGAATATTTATCAATGGATTCAACTTTTTCATAACAAAAACTTAATTAATGACGACTCCACGAACAGTTAAGTCGTTACAAAAAAAGAAAATATAAAATTGCATGGGTAAAGAGAACAATTGGAAAACAGAAGTAAGAACGAGAGCGACACTGAAAGTTCTAAGAAAATCAAAAACTGAACAATTTAGCAAGTTGTTACTTTACTATCTTTTCAACATAATGTCCCTTCACATCAATACATCGCTGCATTCGATGAAACCACTGAGAAAAGCCCTTGGCCCACTCTTCTTTAGGGGTCTCTTCGACGGCCTTTTGATACGCAGCCATTGCTTCTTCGGCGTCCGTGAAACTTTTGTTTTTTAGATTTTCTTTTTTTTTGGAAATGAATAAAAATCGCAGGGTGCGAGGTTTGGGCTATATGGCGGGTGACCCAGTAACTACGTCTACGTCTGACGTCGCCAAATACTCGAGTGTTTGCTTGGCGGTGTGCGGCGAGGCGTTGTCGTGGTGAAGGAGGATCCTACTGCGAGATCGTTTTTCCCGAACTTTTTCCAAGACAAGTGGCAAACATTTGTTAGTGTACCACCCTGCTGTAACTGTTTTTCGATCCTCTAAACAAACTGTTGCGATATGACCTGTCCTTCCGAAGAACGAGGCGACCAACTACTTTCCCACGCTGTGGCCTCTGTTCACTTTAGTTGGCAACTCCTCGAATGGAAACACCCATTCAGCAGATTGTCTTTTAGTTTCAGGATCGTAACAATAAATCCAGTTTTCGTCACCTGTTAGTATGTCAAACACAGCATTTGAGTCACCTCCGTTAAATCTTTGAACCATTTCGCGGCACCAATCAACACGACGTAGTTTTTGGGCCTCTGTCAAATTATGAGGTCCACCGGGCACAAAGCTTCCTGACCCCTAAATGTTCATGAATGATTTTGTGTACTTGACTCATACCAATGCCTAAACTTGTCCGAATCTGCTGATAGGTCACTCGTCACTATGTCGGCCTCTATCATACGTCGCACAACACTGATGTTATCTTCGGTAGTCGCCGTACATGGCCGTCCCTCACGCAAATCATCGGTGAGATTAGTGCGACCATGTTTAAACTCATTAAACCAGTTGTAAACAGTGGCACGAGCATCGTGAAAGGCCAATCGAAGTCTATCATAACTTTCTTGTTGACTTATTTGACATCGAAAGTCATAGAAAATGATTGCACGGAAATTTCTCGCGTTAAAGATTATTTTCAATTTGCCGTCAAATCGGAAAAAAAATCGAATTAAATGCACAGACAATAATATTGGCAAAGAGTTCCATTTTCAAAATTTAAACTTATTTTTTAATCATTGTCTTATAAGTGGCCAGTTCTAAAATCTTTCAGTGTCGCCCTCGTATACTAATGGTGTTGCGAGTGTCCATCATGTGATCCATCTGCTCGTCTGCCACCTATCTTATAATAAAATATATAGTGAGTTTTTGGAGAAACACCTACTCACCTTTTTTTTTTTTTTTTTTTTTTTTTTTTTTTTTTTTTTTTTTTTTTTTTCCACCCTGGGAAAATGCCTTACGCATACCCATCCACTGGGGGGGTGGACGGGTTATGTCGGACTCACCTCTGGCGAGGGCTTCTCCTAACGAGAAGCCGGCCAGAGGTATACCGACTAAAAACCCAGGGGTGCTCCCGTCTTCGCCAGAGTGGGGAGGGGACGTGAGAATCTGACTAAGAAGTCTCCCTTCACGTCCCTCCCCAGGCGTGAGCCCGCTTACGTCGCGGGCCCGACACTACTCCCCCCGGGTGGAGTGGGGGGAGTGATAGGGACAGCCGGGAGCACCGAACCGTCCCTACCAGGCTGCAGAGGAGGCCTGTGCAATGTCGACGCCGATGCCCCCGCACCGGTCGCCGTCTGGCCTCTTCTGCGGAGAGGAGGGAGACGCGCACCTGTTCGGCGTCTCCTCCCCCTCCTTGCCCTTCGCTGCGCATCTGCGCGCGGGTCCTCCTCACGGAGGCGCTCTGCAGCCTCCTTCTGCGACATCACGTCCTCGCAGAAGGAGGCAAAGGCCGTAAATGCCTGCTCCGACGCTAGCAGCGCGCGAATGACGGCAGGGAGCGCAAGATCGCTCCCAACCACGCGCACCAGAGCGTCCCGTTGTGGGTCCCAGTTTGGACATTCAGCGAGCGTGTGCTGCGCTGTGTCCTCCGGGGCCCCACAGTGATGGCACACCGGGGTTGCCTCTCGCTGGATTAGGTGCAGGTACGAGCCGAAGCAGCCGTGGCCCGTGAGCACCTGCACCATCCTGTACGAGAGGAAACCGTGCTCTCTCTTGAGCCAGTCGTCGAGGACTGGGGCGATGGCCTCTATTACTCGACGACCAGCCTCCACCGTCTCTAGGGACTCGGCCCACTGCACAGCCAAGTCCTGCTGAGCCTCTCTCCTTATGGCCTCACGCTCAGTGGGGCAGAAGGGTTCGCCGCGCGCTCTTTTGTCTGCCGTCCACTTATAGACGGCAGCCAAAACCTCGGCCTCCTCCTCCCATGGGGGAGTACCTGCCAATACGCAGGCCGCCGAGAAACCCACCGTGCGGTAGGCTCTGGCGACCCGCTGAGCGATGGCCCTCTGGGGCGCACGCAGGAGAGAGACATTCTCTCTCCTGCTCAAACTCTCCGCCCATATGGGCGCGCCGTATAGCGCCATTGAGCGCAAAATGCCGGCGTAGAGTCGCCGGCATTTGGCGCTCGGCCCGCCCAGATTAGGCAACAGCCAGCCAAACGTATCGGCGGCCTTTAGGAGGCGCGGCAACATCCCCCGGAAGTGGGGGCCAAAATGCCACCGCGCATCCAATATAAGCCCGAGATACTTCATCTCGGGCTTTACAGGGACTTGGCATCCCCCAACGGTGATGGAGGCGTTGGGGGGGAATCGACTACGTGGAGGCGGAAAGTACATCGCCTCCGTCTTGCTCACCGCAACCTGCAGGCCAAGGAGCCCTATGCGCTTCACCATCAAGTCCCCCCCGACGGACGCCAGAATGGCCGCTCGGTCGAAGGTTTTCCCCCGGGCTGTAATAAGAGTGTCGTCAGCATAGCATACGACACTCATGCCCGGGAGAAGGTGCCCTCGCAGCACCCAGTCATATCCGACGTTCCACAAAAGAGGGCCAAGGACTGACCCTTGTGGAACGCCGGACTCGACCGCATGGTGCTTCAGTTCGCCGTCCCCATTGACGAAGAGCACCTCGCGCTCCTCTAAATAACTCCTGAGGAGCTCCTGGAGGTACATCGGCACTCTGAAGTGCCGGAGTGCCTCCAGTACGACCGAGTGCGGGAGGGAGTTGAATGCATTTTTGATGTCGAATGACACCGCAATCACTCCCTCCTTCGCAATTGCCGCCTCGTCCGTAATGCGCCGGAGGCGCGACAGGGCGTCGATAGTTGAACGCCCTGCCCGGAAACCGAATTGCGCCTCACAGAGGCCGCCAACCTGCGCCAGGTGCTCGATGAGACGGGAAGACACCACCCTCTCAAACGTCTTCCCAATCTCATCGAGCAATATTATGGGCCTGTAAGCCGAAGGGTTGTCGGCTGGCCTCCCGTCTTTTTTGAGGAGGCACAATTGCCCCCTCTTCCATAATCGGGGGAACCTCCTGGCCGCGAAACAGCGGTCAAAAAGGCCCCGGAAACGTGGCTCCATCTCTGTGATCGCCAGTGCTAACTTTAACTTTTGCCGGGACTCCATCAGGGCCCGGTGCCGTCTTTTTGGAGCGGAGAACCATCTCCGCCGACCCAAACTCCCCGGATGAGATGGGAGTGGGGTCCTCAACGGACGCTGCGGGAACCCCCGGAGGCGGAGCCATCGACGGGGGGGAAAATTCTGGGTCACGCGCAGGGAATAGGCCGCGTACAATTTCTCCCAAGAGGCCTGGCTGGAGGGTCTCTGTGAGGGGAGGACCAATCGGGCGCAATTGGTTGCGCGCCGCCTTGTATGGCCTCCCCCATGGATCGCGATCCAGGCCCTCCAGCATCTCTTGCCTGGCCCTGTCTTTCGCTGCCCCGATCGCAGCCTTCGTGGCCCGCCTGGCCTCCCTAAGGACCTCGTAAAGGCGAGCCTCATTCTCCAGGTCCCGTCTCCGCCGGCGTCTACTATTCGTATACGCCCTCCGGGCAGCAAAGCAGGCTGCCCGGAGACCCGCGATCTCCTCCGTCCACCAATAAATGGCATGACGGGGATCGGGGCGGCGGGACCGAGGCATGCTGAAGTCGCATACCTCGGTCAGAGAGTCTCGCATTTGGGAGGCGGCCACATCTACATCCTCATCCAAGGCTGGACTCAGCCAGTCCTGAAGGAAAGCCCCTTCCTTGGCCAGGTCCTTGTCCAGCTTAGAGAGCGCCCACCGATTGAACGGGGACGCTTGCTGGACAGCCCTCTGCAGGCCTGGCAGGCCATTGACCCGCACGTTAAATCTAAGATACCTGTGGTCCGACAAGGATTCCGTCGGATCCACCCGCCAGTCCTCTATGCGGGACGCGAGAGCTGCAGTGGCGAAGGACACGTCGACGACTGAGCCTCCGTGCTGTCGGACACATGTGTGGGTCGTGCCTCTGTTAAGAAGACACAACCCACGGGAGATGGTCCACTGCTGAAGCAGACGACCCCGAACGTCGGTGGCAGGGTTACCCCATGCCACCGATTTGGCATTCAAGTCGCCTGCCAGCAGAACCTGCCTCGGCGCCAACCGGCCCAAAACCGAGCTCAGGGAGTTGAGGAAGATCTCAAACTCCCTGAGGGGGTGACTTGGAGAAAAGTACACCCCGACGACAGCGATCGACCCCCAGGCCACCGCAACAAAACCAGGTCCCCTCTCTAAAAGCGAGAGGGGAGATGCATCCGAAAAGGACCTTGAAAACACCGCTACTACGTCGTTGGTATCACTGAACCAGGTGCGCTGGACGTAGTAGGGCTCTGCCACGATACTCAAATCAACCTGCCATTCAGCCAGGACCTGCATCCACAGGTCCTGAGCTGAGCGGCAGTGATTAATATTTCCCTGCAGTATGGCGCGATGTCTGACTGGGTCCATCATTCAGACATCGCACCATCTTTTGCCGCTGGAGTGGCAGCGGCCACAGCAGCTGTAGCCCGAGGTGGGGTCGGCCGCTTTCCCTTCTTAGGGGGGGGGTTGCAGTTTTTCCCCCCCATGCTGTGTTCCGCCGGCTTTCCGGCCTCTGCACAGACCGGGCAGTGTGCCTTCTTGGCAGTGCATGTAGCAGCCTTATGGCCCTCTTTGCCACAGCGGAAGCACAACTCCCTTCGGCTGTTGGCAGACGGGCAGCATGCACTTGTGTGCCCCGTGCAGTAGCAGCGGAAGCATCTGAACGGGCGGTCCTCAAGCGCCCGAACAGACACCGCGCTCCACCCGATAAGTAGGCGGCCTCCGCTCAAAATGGCCTTCGCTGCGGTGACAGGGCACTCTAAGCGGAGTGAGCCCACACCGCCACGGCCTGGCCGGATACTGCCAGACTTGATGGCCTCCTGGGAGCATCCTCCGACGGAGGCCACCTTGGCAACAACCTCCTCCCTGGAGATAGAGTCGTCCAGGTCGCTGACAAGTAAGGTGGTAGTCTTGACAGGACGCACCACCTTAGCGACACTGGAGATTGCCTCCCTTATTTTCCCCGCAAACAGGTCCGCTCGCTCCGCGCTTGCAGCCCCCGGGAATTCAAAGAGACGAGCCCCAGTCAGGGTCTGCCGGCACTTTGCCTTGGCCGCGTCAAGGGTGGCCTCGTCCATTCCGGCCCGTGCTCTCTTTAGCACGGTGTCATAGGTTTCCCCCTTCTCCTCGGCTTCTTTGGTCAGGGTGACCACCACCACTGCCGTTTTGGGGGAGACCAACTTCTTCTTGGGTGCAGCTTTCTTGGTCGGCTTGCCTGCCTCTGCCTTACCCTTCTTTTGGGCCGAGGGAGTAGGCTTGGAGGTCGCCGCAGCTGCCTTTTTAGCCTTGTTTTTGGCTTTTCTCCCCACGATTTTGTTCCAGCCATCGTTGGCTGGAGTCGTCGAGGGGAGAAGCACGTCCTCTTGCACAGGCTTTAGTGCTGCTGAAGCTATCGCCGGAGCTGACGCAGGTGAGTCAGCGTCAAGGACCTGAGAAAGGGAAGCCTCCTGCTTCCTTGTTTTCTTGCCGACCCCCTTACCCTTGTTTTTGGGCGTCGGGGGAGGCAGGACGGATTCGGGCGCTGGCGAGGATTCAGCAGCCCTCTTCCTATCCGCAGCCAGAGGAGGGCGGACTCGAACCTTCGGTAGGAGCCGGTCCTCAATGCCCTCAAAACAGGCCCTGACAAAAAACTTGAATTCCGCCATCTTCTTATTGAGCATGTCCTCAGTGCGCACATCAATTTGCGCGAGGACATCAGCTGCGACGAGCGGAGGTGAAGCGGACGCTCTACGTGTCTTGGGAGACGCAGAAGGAGCAGCTGAAACGGCCTGTGCGGCGCGCACAATGCGCAACTCCTCACGAACCGCCGACAACTCATTAGTGAGCCGTCGGACGGTGGCTTGTAGAGCCGCAGTCTCGTTCGAGACGCTTCTCTTCCCCATCTCAGAAGTCACTGCAAGGAACGACGTCGCGTGGTCCTTGAGTGACTTTTGTAGCGTACCCTTGATATTTTTGGATTTGAGGGCCACGCCTATGATCTCCTCTGCGTCGGATTTCGCAGTTGCCTCCAACTCCTCGACCGACATGTCTGTATAATCGAGAATGTGTGCGACGCCATATCCCGATTTCTCCCTCGCTTCGCGGGTGCGCCGCTCCTTCTCCGCGATCTCAGCCTCAAACTGGGCCTGTGTCAGTTCCCGCTGAGCCTTGGCCGCCTTAGCTTTACTCTCGGCCAAAGCCACATAGTGGCCCGAGGTAGCTGGGCGGCCGCGGCCTCGCTTTGCTGAGGAGGTCCGGCTAACTGACGAGTCACAGGAGTCCGAAGACTGCTGTAACTTCCTCACTGCTGTGCGTTTACGCGCCGATCTAAGATATTTAGACCTCTCGTCCGACGTAACGCTAACAAAGGACTCAGCATCCGAGGTCCCCTTCAGCGTATCTGCGTCCGAAAGATCCAGCACGCCTGGGTAGAAGAACTTGCTCCCACTAGGCGATCCCTTCTTACTCGCCTTGGAAGGCGAAGACTTTTTGGAGCCAGCTTTAGAAGCTGACACCTCCACTTCCATATCGCTCTCACTGAGAGCCGGTTCACATGCAAATTCGGAGTCCTTTTTAGAAGCCAGAGTCTTAGTGGAAGCGCCGACCATCGGGGCCGCCGCCTCCACCACCAAAACATTCGAAGCAGAATCGTGAGCAGAATCGGAATCCATACACGAAGCCAAGTTGTCGTTGTTGGTGGGCCTATCTTGAGAAAGACCAGCCACACCGGGGTCTACCAACGTGGCGGGCCTATCCTGAAAAGGACTGGACCCGCGCACCGACGATCTCGTCACTCTTTTCTTCATCGCAAGGACGCTCAGGGATTTGCGAAAGAAAGCCACAAGTATTGCTTCACCGAAGTTCAGTCACCCACCTGCCACCTGCGTTACCGGGGTCAGGATGGGGTCCAGGGCGTACGACGTGGACGTATTCGGAAGCACTTGGGGCACGCCCCACACCTACTCACCTAGGGGTAGAATCGCTAACCATAGTAACTTTATTAAACATTCACGTGTTTTTAACTACATGGGTACATTTTTTTCTGTAATTGCGTAGTACCTTTTTGTTCTAGTACCTACCTACCTTTTAATAAAATTTAATTTTGTAACGAAGCAAAAAGGGTATAAAGATAAGCAGGGCATGAAAGATGAAACTATTTTGGCACATATTCAATAAATTTTAATTGCTTATATACTATTTATAACGTGAACACTTGTTTTGAGGATGTAAATGAAGGACCCTTTAAAAGAAAAGCTTTTTAAATAAAATAACCGAACGTTTTATTATGAGTACCTACCTATCGCTTATCAGTTGTACGCTAACCAAATAAAATGAAATTAGGTTAGTTTCTTATGTGAGTAAAGTGGTGGCTGCGTTTTCCGTCAGGGATTGATCGAGCTGTTACTTGCTAATGGCTATCCAAGGGGCAAATAGAGGAAATCCAAATTGCTACGATTCTTACACACTTAACTGATCTGAACAGCTGTCGAAGAGATGTGAGGTTCTGATCCTCAGAATTTCCATACATTTTATTGCTATTTTACCACTTCTACTCAATAAGCGTGCCAATCGGGCAACTGTTTGGAATATTATGTGCTCATCCTTATCTTAGCGTGCAATTCCTCACGGGTACGCTTGGATCATGATTCAGGATTTGAGGAGTCTAGTAATTACAATGAAGCGTCTGTGGGAAAACATCTTTAAGAAACCTTTTTTTATATATATATGATAGGTGGCAGACGAGCAGACGGATCACCTGATGGTAAGCAATTCCGCCGCCCATGGACACCCGCAACACCAGTGGAGTCACAAGTGCGCTACCAACATTTTCCCCTTCCCCCCATTGGGCCTCCGGTAACCTCACTCACACGGCGAAACTTAGCACAGGCGCTGCTTCACGCCGGTCTTCTGTGAGGCAGTGGTATCACTCATGCCTAAGCGTGGCTCTCCCACATTTCGGATAGTTTCTAAATCTCAGAAACTATCCGAAATGTGTAGGTGCAGATGCATTGAATGTCAATATCAGATCACATCTCGAGTATACCAATTCTAAATCGGGCAGCTATTTGGAGCTATTATATGCTTTAAAGGTACCTATAATTTAACAACGATAGCTGAGTACAAGTTTGGCCCCAATAGGGTCATAAAATAAACATGAAATTCCTTACGTCAAGTGAAATATTGAGTTGTAAGTTGTCAGGGATAAAGATAAACGCGGCCCATAGATAATACTGCGTCTTAGTTTAGACTAGTGTTTCAGTGAGCTATAACTATGTAGATATCGATAGATGGTACATATGAGTACCTATCTTTGGAAATAATAACTACCAATATACATAATTTTATATAGATTGGAAAATTATTCGGTTATAGATAGTACAAGGTTACCTATTCCTGGAAGCTATAGTTAAGTGTAATAAAAATATATATATATTTTCACAACATCGCATACATTGATCTGACTCCGAGCTAGATAGCTCAAGCACCTGTGTAACGGATATCAAAACCAACAGTGAAATTACAAATATATACATATAATACTTTTCTTTTGTAGATACATACTTATAATACATAGAAAACACCCAGACCAATACAAACATACATGATCATGCACACAAATGTTTGTACTGAACGGGGATCGAGCCCGCAACCCTTTCACCAGAGGCAGCATTCACTACCGTCGTCGATATAATAGTTATAGCGGTCGTTAGGATTTTGGATATTTTACATTTTCAGGAGAGCAGAAATCAATTACCTAATTGGAAATAGGTGCTTAAACTAAACAAATACCTCTCGTATTACACTTAAAACATTATTAATATTGCTAAATGAATTTAACGTGATTAACCTATTCGGTAGCTTGATTGACGGAATGTCTTCGTTGGTCCTTATTGCGAATAAAAAAACATTATACCATTATGTTTTGAATTCTCAATAACAGTAATCTCCCGTACATAGAGTACTTAGGTAATAACAATTACATATCGCCAATCAGTTTCTATTAAGTCCGCATGGATAAATATTACGATAAGATTCGATATATTCATCATCATCAGCCCATTTAAATTCCCACTGCTGGGGCACGGGCCTCCCTCAATCACATGAAGGGTAATTGTCATACTCACCACGCTTGGCAGACGGGTTGGCGAGGGTTTTGATATAAATGCAGAGTTTTCCTTCTCTGGGTGCTGATGATCATGCCAGCAGCTTTACCTTAGTCGCCTTTTACGACACCTCGGTAAGAGTGAGGGTGGCCTATTCTACTCTGCCGGGGACCACACGGCTGAGTACGGTACGGTACGGCACGGTTCGATATATTAATTCTGTTTTTTGTCCTAACGGCCCATGATGACGATGAATGGACAAATGGAAACCTTCGATTAAAACATCGATAGGTACGATCGAACTGAAAGTTTGTCGACACTATAATAGATAGACGTTTTCAAAATTCGGAATTCGAATCGGAATACTCATTTAATGGATTAGGGGGCATCCACAAATATCGTCGCCGTGACGTCACACGAATTTCATGATTTTAACCTTCCCCCTCGTCCTTATTACAGCTGGTGACATTGGGACAACCCTATCCCGTCCTTCTACTCCCTAGTGTGATGTCACATATTTTGCATATTTATACCTAGACGTTATTGAATTGATTAAATAATTACGAAACACCTCGTGTTTCATAATTATTTAATCTTTTTCAATTGTAAATATAAAAAAAAAAACGATTATTATTTAAGATGCAAAATTTTATCCGATATATTTACAATACTAACATCTATGTAGATTGTTAGTAGTTGATTTGACATCGAATTTGAATATTTTAATTGTATTTAGTATCTATTTAGATTTTATTATTTTGTTTTGTATTCTGAAAAACAGAACATAGCAGACCCGCCTATAAAAATAGTTATAACACCTTTGCAACCTATGTTTTCACTAACAAAGATTTTTGAGTTTTTTATCATTTTGAGTCTATCTTCTCATTAAGGACTTTGAACCCATTTTTTTATATTATTAATAACTAGCTATCCTCTTCGTTCTGGAAACTATACAGCATTATCGTCGATATCCAAATAACTTCTCTGGCAGTAATTTTTTGAAGACGATTCTTCGCGATAGGTAAAACTTCTTGTTAACTCTAATGTGATTGCTTGTTTTGAGTAGTGGCACTGTATGATGCAAATTATAGGCCACAGATGCCACATGATCGCTTTATTGAACTATAATAATAGATTTGGAAATATCACATCACGAACTTCTTTTTTTTTTTTTTCCTATATGGCTGCTACTGTGTTGCCTAAGGCGAACACATAATAACTCTGCCAATGTCGAGTGATCAAAGAGACGTTAATTTAATGGTTATTGACCGGTGTGGCGAGTTAAATCCTTTTGATGTTTATTTTAATTGAGTTTATCACCAAGCACCATCTAAAACCAAGACAGAACAAAACATACACAAAGACGTCACAATATTAAAGGGAGTTTGATCACGAACTTCCCTACTCTGTTATCACACAATGTCACACATTGTCGACCCCCTTAGCGTGTGACGTAATTTAAGGATGGCCCCTTACGAGCGGGTATATGGAGCGTTTCTGATCTAACTAGTAGATAGGACCGAGTACCACAGTGTCAATATAGCTAGTGACTCGACAAAATTAGCTATTTCCGATCAGGGGGGCAATTCTCGCGCACTCGCCATTGAAGTCAAATTTAGAGGTTTCATACATTCGTCCATACAAATCTCTAACTCGACTTCAATGTCGAGTGCTTCAGAATAGGCCCTCAGAGAATAACGTTGAGGTAGACATCGGGGCTCAACAAGGTAGACATCTGCCGTGTGGTCCCCGGCAGAGTAGAATAGGCCACCCTCACTCTTACCGAGGTGTCGTAAAAGGCGACTAAGGTAAAGCTGCTCGCATGATCATCAGCACCCAGAGATGGAAAACTCTGCATTTATATCAAAACCCTCGCCAACCCGTCTGCCAAACGTGGTGAGTATGGCAGCTACCCCTCATGTGATTGAGGGAGGCCCGTGCCCCAGCAGTGGGGACTTAAATGGGCTGATGATGATGATGATGAGACATCGGGGCGAGAGACGTACGCTACGCTGCACACTGGGGCAAGGTATATGGAAGTGAAGCGCATAATTGAATTTTTAAAATGTGGCTAGTTGATAAAACTTACGACAATTCATCAAATTGTAACATATTTCACGCCAGTTAACATCGATCATAATTATTACATGATTATTGTTTTGCTATCAGAGTGCTCTAAAGTTCATCGTGTGCATTTGCAATAATTTAATTAAAGCAAACAAAGTGTTATTGCTTGAGACAGGGGATAGTTATATTTAAACTAAGTTATGGCAAGTGAAGATCAAGGTCAGGACAATATAAAAACGAAAAATAATTAATTGAATAAGTTGATTCAGTACTTATATATATTTTTTCAATTTTATCTTCTGATGGGCCTTTTTCAAGTGCGCAAAAAGCTCTTTTGAAATTATTTACTGTTTTAAATATGCATAACCTTCCTTAACACGAAACTACAAGCGGAAGTGAAAGAGCTTTTTGCGAACTTGTAAAAGGCCCATAAGAAGATAAAATTGAAAAAAAAAAAAAAAATGGCAAAAACTGACGTGTAAAGCGCACTGGTGGTGCCACCGTGCACTTTACACGTCAGTTTTTGCCACGCACCTCCTCATGGGGAATCAACTTCCCGCAGCGGTATTTCCGAACCGGTACGACATTGAGATCTTCAAGAAACGAGCCGATACCCTCCTAAAAGGACGGCATCGCATCTTCACTCCCTCTGGTGTGGCCGATTTCCATGGGCGGCGGTGATCGCTTACCATCAGGTGACTCGCTTGCTCGTTTGCCTCCCTCTCTCATAAAAAAAATATTTACAAAAAAAAATTACTCCAGGAGCAAAATTCTCGGGATTTTCGATAAGAAAAAACATAGCGGATGTCGCATGAAATTCGCGATGACGATGATAAATGTCACGAGCATGAGAATTGGCCTCCTGGAGATCGATTATCGTACATAGCATACTATGCATGTACATAATATAGTTTTTCCGTATGGATTTCATGTGACATCCGCCACGTTTCCAAAATATCACGAGAACGAGAATTGGGCTACTGGAGCCCAATTCTCGGGATTTTCGATATGAAAAAACATAGCAGATGTCACATGTCACAAAATTATGTTTTAGTGATCTAATATGTCGTATGATGATAAGAGTCAGGAGCCCAAGAATTGGGCTCCTAATATGTAGAAAATTACAGACCACACTGATAAAAGTCGTTTTTTATAAAATAAAACAAATCCTTGGAAAACGATGTTCAAAATAATGAAACTTGTATAACAAGTGTTTAGGAGGATATTACTGTTTATCGATGCAATGTATCGGTAATAAGTAGTGACATATCAATATACAAATTAATTCATACCAGTGAATTATGGGCGGAGTTGTGCTGGCTAGAATAACCAGGACCCAACACGCACAATGGACCAAATGTGAGTCTAAGTGCAAAAAAAGGTGTCCACTTTACATTTACATTTACGTGTGAATTAATTTGTATAACCATTTATTTGTATTTGAATACGAGTACGTAATAGATAAGTACCTACTATGTGTTCCGGAAGCAATAACACGCTCTACATTCTATGGGAAATGGATAGGCACACACAACTTTCCTGTTTGAACGCCGCTTCCGCAAGCTCCTATACATATGTATATGGTATTTGTGGCACACTGCGTCTAGGTAGGTCAAGGTTGGTTGGCCAAGTCCGCAATGAGTACCGAAAAATTTGGCAGAACAGAAATATATAGAACGTGACCAAGACCAGACTTGTGCAGACGGCTCCGAATCATGATCTATCCGTGTAGCCGACCGAAAGAAGATTTTAAGATGTGGTGTTGATGGAGACGCATACCTTGGACCGCAAAAAGAAGAATTCAATCAATTCTCGCCCAACTGAAGGTCAAAACCAGATTGTCGACTATCTGTTACCAAAAAGTACTGGGTTACTTTGGCCATATTGCCTGGAGACAGTCCCACAACCTTGACAAGTTGGTTGTTGTGGGGAAGGTTAATGGTAAAAGATGAAGAGGCCGTTCATCTCTTCATTAGTCAGACATTTAGACCAAATAAGCGATATAATCGGACTCACTTTGCCGATGTCTCTAAGACAAGCTGAGGATAGGAAAGAATGCAAAGAGCTTATCACCTCCTCGCTAAAATCACTTCAAAAAAGGCAAGACCTTCAGCAATTAAGAAAACAATGAAGAAGAAGAAACGTTTTGGCTTGATGAGTACCTACCTACTTAAATGGAGACAATATAATGCGAAATTAGTTTGCGAAGAGAGGCGTACATAATATTCACGCCTTATCATAAACAATGTTTGATTATAGGCGATAACACTAGCTCCAATCTTAAACCCCCTTATTACAAAACATGAAGTCCGGAACAAAACTCGTTCCAGCTCTTTTTAACATTGAGTGTAACGGGATGACATGAGCAAGTAATAACTTTATATCGCGTTTTTTATCAGGTGGAACTCGAAGAAAAATACTCCCGTAGATAGGTGAGGATAGATAAAGAAACTATCCAATTTATTTTCACCGTTTGACACCCCTGTTTAAAATACCTACTAGAGTTACTACCTACCCACGAGTAGCCGATTGTAAGAAATGTCGCCAGCTCGCATGTATATTTTGCAGGAAATCCCGAGGTGGATCGCCTGCGTTATTATAACACCGGTGATATTTTTCGGCTAAAGCCGAATAGGTATCACGGTTAAGGCTAAAGTGGTTGTATGAAGTGATTTACCGGTACAAAATGTAGGATAGTGTTCTATAGCTTGTTTTGTATAATGGCGGACGTGGGACCCGAAGTCGGCGTAGCAAGATTGATTGATCTAGGACGGCTTAAAAGCTTGAGCTGAGCTAAAGCCAGGGGTTATCTACTCATCATACTAGACAACCCTTATCTACTTAACGTCCAGTGTTTCGCAAGACATTAGTCTTAATCTATAACCTGGCCATCGAAATGTAATCTTTCCTTTCTTTTTTACTTTTCCTTTTCCGCCAGAGGGCCTTCTCTGAAAACTTTCTGAATTTTTTCAATATTTGGCAAACCAGAATATCACCATGAGGCCACGGAATTCCCAAATACAAAATTAAAGTGTTGGCACCCAACCGCGGCCAACAGGTAAAGATTTTGTTTGAGTACGGTCAGCGAACGTAAAAAAATCGTCGACCGTGCTTTTCATAGCGAGTGGTGGAGACTTTACTAATACATTTAAACTGTCTATTAAGGTCGTAAAGCCACAAAAAGGGTCACCATGTGATCAGTGAGCAAACATGTGATGGATAGTTGAAATAAGTAAGTAAAGTGTTTTAGTGTACAGCCAACTCATGCATCAATTGTCTCCTTTTCCACAGGGTTGCACGCTTCGTTAACTTGATTTACCATTCCTTATTTCTGAGTCTCATTCTTTTACGGAATACATGGTTCCCATTTTGGTTCATCATAATTTCAGCCAATATAGGTACATCCACTGCTGGCCATAAGCCTCCACCAACAATCTCCACACAGATTGGTCCAGTGCCGCCCGCATCCAAGGCATTCCCGCGACCTTCACCAGTTTTATATTTTCACAGACTGCGGTTGGGTTGCATTCTCAGAGCCCTTCCCTTTGAGTAAGATAATAATAGTCTTGCCCTAACCCCAACATCAAAAACTCCTGGTGTTATTAAACGCCGCCGAAAGGCATGTGTTCCACAATATGGGTCTGGGTCTGTCTAACTTATAAAATTAAATTATGGGTCTCTCTAACTTATACAATCTGCCACAAGTACCTATACTATTTCATATTTTGTCGAGGACGAAGGCCGCCGAAAGCCCACATCAAAGGGAGCCACGGCAACGGTAAGCTGTCTCGACTTTTTCGTAAAAGGTAAACAAAAAAATACTAAAAGACCTTAATTAAGAAAACTTTTCATCATATTAAACAAGACATAGCTTTATTTGATAATTTTACTGTTTACGTAAATATACTCAAGTCAAACTTATTTGCTGCTGCTACAAAATTATTCATCCATTTTATGAGCCTCTGTTCACTTATTCACTTGATCAACCATGATCCAGTCGGTCGGACAAGAAGGTTATGAAGGTCAGACAGCACTAACTAGGTACTTTAAAATTGCAAAATCCTTTCATTTAGAAACAGATTATAGCGCTAAAATAAAACAACAAAACAACCTTAGACTAAATTAAAGATATTTATTTAGTTAAGGTGACGGGTAGGGCACACTAGCAACGCCAATCTATTTTAATTTTTGGCTACTAAACCGGATCTATTTTAAACAATTTCGGGGTTACAATCTCGCGGCAAACACTTATTACTATTTATTAAATAACCATGTACAAATGTTGGGTCCGTTTTTGTACGCGAAAAATTGATTCACGCCTATAGCGGCCACTTTTGGCGGTAATCCAAAATTCGAGTGCAAAAGCAGACCAAACAGTTAATTATAAGTATTAAATAAATAGTATATGTGTTTGCCGAGATACAATCTCTCGGCAAACACATACCCCGAAATTGGTTAAAATAGATCCGGTTTAGTAACTAAAAATTAAATTCGATTGGCGTCGCTAGTGTGCCCTACCCGTTACCTTAATCTAACTGTTTACACTCGTAGCTACTTGTACATTAAATAAACATGTTTAGTTTAGTATCTAATTCATCGCCAATCGGGGACTTAGAAGAAACTAACTGTCTGATTGGATTCCCAGAAAAGTTCTTTTATATTGCGAAACCTTTTTTGTAAAATAAAGTGGAGATTTTTCGTGATTAAGTAGTTAGCTAATAAAGTATCTCCTAGTGTCTGAGTAAACACAAAGCGACGGAATGAAATCGAAAACTCTTTTCTAATTTTATTAACAGTGTAATATATTTTCCAAGAAGAGAAAATGTTCCAAGACTGCGTAAGATTTTAAAGAGAGTAGAAGGCAATCGTCGGCCCCAGTCTTTTAACCCTTAAGACTGTTGTAATTTATTATAAGAATAAAAACTAACGACTGATTTGAGTAATCACTTATAACTTAAGGCGATACCGGTCTCACTAGCGCCACCTATCGATTTGTATTAATTGTGACGAATATAGGATATTGTTGCAAAAAATGGGGAATGAGATTCTAAAAAAAGTATTTGTGATTTTTCAAGATATATCTGGCACAAATTATCCCTCTACAAATAGTTTAATTTTTTAATAAAGTGGCCACTTTTAGCAATCTCAAAGATTTGGTTACTTCTAAAGAGATATTTTGTGTCAGATATATCTTGGAAAATCACAAATACGTTTTTCTAGAATGTCTGTCAAATGGGCTGATGATGATGATGATGAAACCGAATCTATTTGAAACAATTTCGGAGCGTGAGTCTCTAAGCCAACATTTATACTATTTATTTAATAATTGTGCACTACTTTTTGATTTGTTCTTGCATTCGAAATTTGGATTAACACCATAAGTGACCGTTTTTGGCGGTAATTCAAATTTCGAGTACAAAAGCAGACCTAAAAGTTAAGTATAAGTATTAAATAAATAGTATAAATGTATTTCAAGAGGCTGCAGCTTCCAAATTGATAAAAAGATATCCGGTTTAGTTTCTAACAATTTAAAGCAATTGGTGTCACTAGTGTGCCCTACTCGGCACCTTAAAAGAAGTTAAAAGACTCAAGCTTTATCCTGCTGCTGCGATGTAAGCATATACTTATGGAAATAAACTTATTACTTATTATTTTCAGTAAGCGTTAGGTAATTATGTCTCAAAATGTTTGTTGAAAACATTTGACAACCAATCATACTGTACTCACGGGCCTAGAACAAGCAAATGAGCCACAGTTTCTGTTGTTGGGTTCTTAAGTTTCATTATCCTGCAAAAACTTAGTAATATGACAACACGTTTCAGAATAGCGGCCTTTTACCTTGTCATATATATGTTGCAGTCCGATTGTATAATCCGCGGTATTACATTACTTCTAGCTGTTATCAAAAACAGGGTCGTTATATTTTCGGGTAAATAGAGAGTTCGTAAGACAGTTAAAAGGTGTTTTGGGAATCCTTTTCATCCGAGCCGTGAAATATGTGAACATCATCACATTCTTCTTATCATATCAAAAATTGTGAGCCCACGGTCCGCTTCCCTAATCCCTCATCTACTTGGGACATTTTGGCATTCGCAATGAAGCTATGTACAACCTGTGCGTCTATACTCGCAGCCCACGAGTGCGAGTATAGACGCAAATAGTGTGCGAGCGAGAAGTGAATAGATGCGCCGCCATTTCTGATCCGATTCTTTATCCGCACAGGTTGTATATTTATTCTGTGGCTATGTATAGAGCGACTGTCATCACCAATTTCTCCTTCTTCCCGGTTTGGGCCTTCAGCTCCCTCACTTTATCGGCGAAACACAAAGTGCAGGCGTTTCTTCGCTTGTGGAGTAATCGTTCTGAGCCACGTTCTCGAATATGTTCTTCTTTGAAACTGTATTCTTATCTTTTTAGCTTTGTCAGTAGGAATTTTATAATGTTGAATTTTTCAATACTCAATACTTTATTACTAAACCATATTGTACATAAGGATGTTACAAAAATGTTAGAACAATGTTATGGACCCTGTTCGGGCACGCAACTTAGGGTTAGGAGAGAGAAAGCGGTTTTAAAATAATCGAATAATATCGAAGTATAGTTTATTCATCGTCATCCCATTTACGTCCCCACTGCTGGGGCACGGGCCTCCCTCAATCACATGAGGGGTAATTGCTCACCACGCTTGGCAGACGGGTTGGCGAGGGTTTAGATATAAATGCAGAGCTTTCCTTCTCTGGGTGCTGATGATCATGCCAGCAGCTTTACCTTAGTCGCCTTTAACGACACCTCGGTAAGAGTGAGGGTGGCCTATTCTACTCTGCCGTATATATAGTTTATTACTAAGTAATTATTCCAATTATCTATCTAAAATTAATGTTTAATTTAATCATTTTGTGAAGCTTATATTTGTATGATCAATAAAATATTCATTAGTAGTATAATAACATTTATTAATTAAATATTTCTTCAATTCTTATATAAATATTTTGTCGCTAATTTCGTTCTGTGGTTTTATAAATAAATAAATATTTCACAACATCACATACATTGATCTAACTCCGAGATAGGTAGCTCAAAAATCAGTGTTACGGATATCAGAATCAACAGTGGGATTACAAATATACATATAATACTTTTCTTTTGTAAATACATACTTATAATACATAGGAAACACCAGACCAATACAAACAAACATGTTCATGCACACAAATGTTTGTGCTGTGCGGGGATTGAACCCGCAACCCTTGGACCAAATGCAGCGTTCACTACCACTGTCCCAAACGGGTCGTCTTCAAACACGGGTCGGGTTTATGATGTAATTTGTTATATATTTTTATAGAGGAACTAAAGCTGCTTGAGGAGTTTAATTTCAGACGGGAGTTTGGAAGGGCTAATTTATTTTTATTTCTTAATGTGTATTTACACGGTACGTCCTCACGTTTTGTATAAAAAATTCTGAATTTTCTAACAAATTTACATATTTCAATAATGTATAAGCCGGGCAGAGTTATTATATTATATTTTATGAATAATGGTTTGCATCTGTCTCTTTGGTCTATATTAGTGACAATTCGGATCAACTTTTTTGAAGAGTGAACAGGGATAATTGGGTACATGACTAAGCTCAAGATTTTACAAAATATAAATATTTTATCAAAATATAGGTCAATATGTGCCAATGGCAAAAATTCTCAATTAAAAATATAACGTCTAGCCGGTTTAATGGTCATTCAAAGATTCATGGGCAAGTCCATTTTAAAACTATGAAATTATTAAAAATAATTGTTCCATTGAATAACCCATACAATTTGCACCAATTATTATAATAGAACCATAGATATAAACGAAACATTTGATATAGCTACCGTACAAAATTCAAAGAAATGCATACAAAATACTCAGGTGTGACGTCACATCTAAGTAGCCATTTGTATGGAGCGTTTTGGGTTAGCCCAAAATAATGTGATTTTAAAGTTGTGATATCTCAGGTAGTTCAAATGAGAATCAAGTGATTCTTTCAACGATGTTTCTATCATTGAGAGGTCTTTTGATTGCAAAAATAAAAAAAAATAGTCATATACCGTATTCGGATCGACTTTTTTTTAAGGTTTTGTATTAGGGTTCATAGGAAATTAACCCTTAGAATTTCAATGCCATAGCACAGACTAATCACTAAGACAGAAATTACTAAAGTATGATGTGAATTTGAGACGATGAAGGCTTTTAGGAAGGAATTAATACTTGAGATAACTATTTCAGTTTGTATTACTAGTAAGAAATTACTAAAGTTTGATGTGAATATGAGAAAGATGATGCGATGAAGGCGAGTTCTTATCCACTGAGCTACTCGGTGGCAAACGAGCAGACAGATCACCTGATAGTAAGCGTTTGCCGCCACCCAATGGACACCCGCGACACCAGTGGAGTCACAAGTGTGCTGCCTTCGAGGCATTTCCACATGGCTTTGGGCAGAATCTCAAAAAAATATCCCCTCTTCATACTAAAGTAATCAACTAATTAATGCAATTTGTATGTGATCCTATGTTTCTTAGGGAACAATGTTTGTTTTTATTAGTATGTTGCTCTCGAGAATTAAAAAAAAAATCACAGTGTACACCTATGCTTTACTTTTTTATAAATAGCGTAGACATTTGTCCAGTCTCTCGAGGTGACCAAGCCAGCGAAGACGATGCGCCTTGGTCTCGCCGATGATGTTAGGCGTGTCTACAATCGATGGGCCGACGCCCTGGTAGGCCGGCCTAGGTATCGCTGGAAAGACGTCAGTCGAAAATGATCTGCGAGAACTTCAGGCTGATGACTGGCGACAAGTAGTGCAGGATCGATCAAAGTGGCGTTCTCTTGTTTCGGAAGCCAAGACTCGTTTCGGGTCAGTGAGCCAGTGTAGTAAGTAAGTAAGTAAGTAGATATTAGTTGCTTATTACTAAGAAAACGAATTGTATTAATTTATCTGTAATTAAACACTCGGTCTCATTCCAATGTCACCAATTTCCTAGATAAGCGAATGTTTTCTGAGAGTTTTATTTATTACATGAATTCTAAATCTAGTTACTTCAAACCCTATGATAATGGCCGGGCTTTAGTCTGGCCTGGAATCCAAGCAGACGGGTCCCAAAATTTATAGCAGTCGGATACGCAGGTAGATAGGTGTATCCACAGCCTAAGTATGTCTATTAATCTTCCCGAAAAAGAATGTAGTAATTTACATTTCAGCGCAGGAAATTCTATTCATGTCTATTTGTACGAGATAAGTAAAAATAGGCATTGACGACCAGTCACCGTGGGAGAGCCACGCTTCCGCATGAATGGGAAGGCTCGACCGAAGTGATACCGCGGCCTCTGTAGTGTCTACTACGTTTCGCTGCGTGAGTGAGGGTCCCGGAGCCTCAATCCAGGGGAAAGGGTTTTTCTTAAATAAGTATTTCACAAAGGTTTCAAGATCGGCAGAGTACTGGTGACTCCACTGCGGTTGCGGGTGTCCATGGGCCACGGCAATTGCTTACCATCAGGTGATCCGTCTGCTCGTCTGCCACCTATAACATAAAAAAAATGTTCACAGTAATAAGGCTAACTAGTTTTAAGTTTTCATACTTGGTACTCATTCATTCATTCATTCTTTTGTCTTATCTGATAGGTCATGACATGACCCAAAGTATGAACTGAAACTTTTAGAATACTAATTGATTTACCAAGTCTCCATTTTATACAATTTCTCTACCTTCAAATACTTAGGTAATAAATTACAGAATTTATGTATGAGAAAATCTGAATACCTTCAGCTGAACCCGTTAAGTATTAAGGTGACGGGTTGGGCACACTAGCGACGCCAATCGATTTTAATTTTTAGCTACTAAACCGGATCTATTTTAAACAATTTCGGGGTTACAGCCTCTCGTCAAACAATTATACTATTTATTAAATAACCATGCACAAATGTTGGGTCCAACGAGTATGCGAAAAATTGATTCACGCCAACTTTTGGCGTGAATCATTTTTCAACCGACTTCAAAAAAAGGAGGAGGTTCTCAATTCGACTCGTATGTTTTTTTCTATGTTTGTTACGCGATAACTCAGCCAATTATGAACCGATTTGAACAAATCTTTTTTCGGCGTATAGGTAATAGCTCAAGGGTGGTCCAATTTAAGTTTAATAATGAGAAAAACAACCCCCAAGGGTGGAAAATTGGGGATGAACTTTTTTATACGCAATATCTCCGCTGATTATAAACCAATTTGAACGATTATTATTATTTTTATTTTTTTTGTGTTCACGCATTTGAAGTCGGTTTTATTTTATTTTTTTAACTTGGTCGCGCACAAAAACGGACACAAAATTTGTGCATGGTTATTTCATAAATAGTGTAAGTGTTTGCCGAGAGGTTGTAATCCTGACATTGTTTAAAATAGATCCGGCTTAGTACCTAAAAAATAAAATCAATTGGCGTCGCTAATGTGCCCTACCCGTCTATAAACGAGTCACTTAATACCTTAAGTATTAAGTGACTCGTTTATAACAACAGCTTATTATAATGAATATTGACGGAGCTTAAACGGGCTTTAATTTTAAGGAAGATTATAATTACCAAATACCACTTGACGGCTGGATGGGCGGAGTTACAAGAGCCAATGATCGCAAGCGAAAAGACGTGGGAGAGCCACGCTTCGGCATGAATAGGCCGGTTTGAACGGAGAGATACTGTGCTGTGTTTCGCTGCGTGAGTGAGGGTACCGGAGGCCCAATCCGGGAGAAAGGGGGGTTTAAAGGTAGTGACTCCACTAGTCGCAATCGCTTACCATCAGGCGATCCGTCTGCTCATCTGCCGATGACGATGGGCGAAAGTGGTCCAAGAGCTGTCACGGACTAGAGTAATGCCAATCGTTAGATATATTATTTCTCTATTTAAAAAAAATATACTCCATCAAAATCCCCATCCCCATCTATGTAAATACGAAAACAGACCCAACATTTGTGAATGGTTATTAATAAATAGTTATTAACTAAATATACACTTATGTGTTTGCTGCGAGACTGGAGCCCGCAAAATGTTTAAAATAGATCTAGTTTACACCTAAAAATTAAAAGCAAATGGCGTCACTTCTGTGCCTTAATACTGTCGTAGTACTTTATGTGTCGACGCACACACTTCAATATGAGTATTTTAGATGGCCAAAATATCCAAAAATACTGATAACTTCTGTCAAGAAGTGATAATAGATGCGCTTTTTATTGATATTGCAAAACTCTTATTTACCACTTGTAACGTGATCAGGTCTATCTAAATGGAGTAAAAACCATGATGTCATATTTTTTTGTTGTTTTATACCAACAATATTAATATCAATTATTGTTTCATGTAAATTAATTTACCAAATATAATTACAATTAGTCTGAATCTCTATAAAACTGGTTAGACTTGCTGCGTACAAAACTATAGTGTCCAACTTATGAAAAAAAGAAAAAAAACATACTTGATTTAAAATGCGTGGATATGCGGTTCTAGTTTCATCACCACATTTAGTCAATGTCTTAAAGGTTACAAATATTATGATCGTATATCGATACTTAGCGGGACTTTTTTGCATCTCTGAGAAAATCTCAAGTATTTGTTAAAATCATTAGTTCGTTTTTTATTACAGTATCGTATTACATATCCGAATTAAATATTTTTAATCACAAAACAACACATTCGTTTATTCGATACATAGCTGAAGCAACAAGATCCATAGTCAATTAGAACACTTACGGCCGCACTCAGAGACGTCATTTAAACTAATGTTCATTAACTTTAGTATCCGTAGTCTTTATGTATATCATTTTTTTTTCTTAAGTAGCCAACTAAGTTAATCAACGACTCTGAGTGTGGCAGTTAGCGACAACCTGAGGAAACACTGAGGAATGTCACTTTCGATGTTGAAGGTATCGACGCGTTAATTGACGTATACACGCCTGACCTTTTTTGCGCGTTTGTTACGAATTGTAACAAAAGAAAATGTACTTAGTTCGAACACACGGCTATCTGGCTTTGTAAAAGCAATGAAATGAAGACCGTATAATCTTGCATAAAATCTTTTTTTTGGCCACCTAAAGTACTCATTTTGACGTGTGTGCGACGAGTCGAAAGAGTGGTCACGTGGACAAATTGTCTTAGCTGAGTACAGAAATAAAACGCTAACAATTTATTGAGTGATTACTAAATACTATACAGGGGTGTATATATAGGTATATAAATATGTACTTTCCTTTAAGGGGCTGGCAAACAACGTATTTCCCATACAAACGTAATACCAAAATAATTTTCAATTTGAGGATATCTCGACGTTTCATTGCTGTTACTCTGATTAAGGAAGTATTTATCTATGTTTCGGTTAAATACCTGCTCTTAAAAATATTTATCCATTTAAAAATATATGGGATTACATTTCGTAATATTCCGACGTTAACGACCTACTCGTATTTCTTGCTTATATTTGTTTAATATTAGCTTGTATGGTCTAGTAACAAAATTTCTTAAAAAAAAAACAAAATATAATCAAGTATCATTCATCACTTTTAGTATTCGCTAATGCACATAATTTTCTTACTAATTTCAAACAGCTATTATGCTGCTCGCACGTAAGGGTCGTGGATGGCGCGACAGAGATAGCGAGATTTCTAAGGAACGGCGAAGCTCGCCGCGAATTGAATTTCTACCAGCTATTCTGAACAGAATTTGTTCTATAACTTTTGAAAAGTCGCATAAAAAACCAACCTTTCAAATTAAGTCAGTCACGTGACTTTGTCATTTTGTATGGTATAGTAGAGGACGTTGCATAAGGGATGTAGATGTCTACCCATACATCCTGTATGTACTTAATAAATATTTGACATAACATTGGCGACTCCTCATAGAAGAGGGTAAATAATAATAAAAACAAAGGGCTCCGCCCTTTGTTAGGCCCCTTCGGAGGTGACTGCTCGAGTTAAAAAATAGTTCTAATTGGGATGTGCAGTAGCTGTTCGTGGAAAACTGGTTAGTTTGCAATTAAATTTTTTTTAATTAGTATTTAGCAGCTTTTAGTAGACCTGGTAATGTAGATCTGCAAATGAAAATACAACAGCGATAGTGAGTTAACATCACGTGGACAACTTGCTTTGAACTTAATTGAGACTTACAATCAGTTTTAATTAATTTAAATCAAGGATTTTGTAATGCCTACTATTTTAAGTTGCGTATTTTGTGAATAAAGTGTATCCATCGTTTTCATAAAAAATGGCATCAACTAAATCTAAAGAATGTTATGGATATTTTTTGCAGTATCTATAGCATTAATTGCCACTTAAGGCAACATCGCAATTAAGCTCCCATCTCTCTCTCTCTCTCATCTTAATATTATTCCCGGTTGAAACTGTCACTCCAGAGTGACAGTTTTAACCGGCTACAGAGACCAGGGTACGCTTACGGCCGCACTCAGAGATGTCATTTAAGCTAATGTTCATTAGCTTTTCCCATCTCTTGAACTCATTTTGGAATTTGTAGAAGACATTTTGTGAACAATATAACAAGTAAGTCGTGATCCAATAGTCTAAAACTTGCTCTGTTTGTTGTAGTATTTATTAATTTTATTGGATGAACTGAATTAGATTTAGTCTGGGTGTCTTTTAGCATTTGGTTGATGAAAATCGTTACCAAATTGATTTGTCAAGTTGTAATCTTGGGATTAAGCACCGTCGGATCGGATCTTAGCGCATTTACATCATCATCATCTTAATTTTTTGTCCTGATTGCGTCCCAAGCTGTCACTCTCTGGAGCCCGGAGTCCGCTTAAACTTTTTTCTGAAGCTTTACTTCTGAAGGCAAAAGAAAAATATAAAGATTGAAAAATGTAATTGAGTCTTTATTAAAAGGACTTCGACCCGTAGCGGAAAGTAACCAAATGTGGAAAAGTATCCTTAAAATGGAATTATCATTTGGAAATTCTTTTTTAACCATTTTATAAAAATCGAAACCACTTCTCCAGACCATTATACCAATGTTAACAATCTGGTCTTGCTAGCTTATTAACAGCAAAAAAGCAGTTTTTGTTCCCTTATATTTAAAACATCTTACTTGGTCTATGATAACAAAATATTCATTGTAGTGATTTTTTTTTTGAGTGTGTAAGCTTGCGATGTCCTCATAAGCTACTGAAGCTTAATTACATTTAATTGTGTGTTCGTTAAGTTTTTTGATAATTTCTTAATATCTGAGGAAGACCTTTGTTATGCTTTAATAACTAAAAGGAACGCATTCAGATCACATAAGAGAAGAAATGGGAGCAAGTTTCTTGACTCCCTCCTCTTTCACTGTAGGTGATAATTTTTAATAGTCTTAAGTAAGTACTATAGCAATAAGTATTGAACCGAAAATAGTATCAATCACGGTCGAAAAAAATAATTAAAAGTATTAAATTTATCAGATCTATTCTTGTATAATAATGCTATTAAGATATCAAATAAACATGAAATATTTTTTGTGAAATTCTCTTGGAAAAACGTGTTTAGAGTATAAAACATGTTGAAATTTTAATCAGAATGATGATCGTTATTAACGGATAAGTGAGATGCATTAATTAAGCTAATTTTTAGTGAGTTGTACCTATCACAATCACTTTATAATATTTTTCGTAAAAATGGCGCATTCCGTTTAAGGTTCGGGCTTGGCAATCGAGGCTCGGGAATATAACTGAAAAATAGAAAACAACAACGCACACCAATTACAACCTTTCAAAAAATTACACGGGTACCCAACGAGCCTTACTTTTTTGGGACATTCGAATTTAAGATAATGCTTATGGACAAATGTAAAAAAATCTAATTAGGAAAACACTAATGGGTGGGTACGTGTAAATTGCTCTCCCGAACTGTAAAACTGAGTTGTAAATATCAAACATAATGTTTCTTTTTTATATGAGATATCTGCCAGACGATCAGACGGATCACCTGATGGTAAGCGATTTCCGCCACCCATAGACCAGTGGAGTCACAAGTGCGCTGCAACCTTTTTACCCCCCTTTCCCCCGGAATGGGCCTCCGGTACCCTCACTCATGCAGCGAAACACAGGACAGTGCTGCTTCACGCCTGTTTTCTGTGAGGCCGTTGCATCACTCCGGCCTAATCATACCGAAGCGTGGCTCTCCCACGGTCGACAATCTTAATAATAAGCAGGAGGCTATATGATCAGGTGGGCAAACCTAATATGATTGGCAAGACCAAAGCGCATCAACTTCGCTGGCTCAGCCACCTCGAGAGAATGGGAGAAGGCCGTGCGGTAAAAAGAACATATTGAGAACGTCTAAATGAGCGAAGGCCAGTCAGCCGTACGATACTGCTGGAAAATTAAATTAAAAAAAAATTGCATGGGCTCTTGGCGGAAGACTGGCTGGAAGAGGCGGAAGCAAGACCGACCGAGATGAAGGCTAAGACTCACCGTATAGTATGGTACCTTCGCACTGTGTGCGGTTCGGGTGTCGGGGTAGACCCATTACCCGGGCTGCATCTCGCGCCTTCTTGGCGCGGTGTATGCGCTCCTCTAGGAGAGGAGGCCTCCCGACAATGCGCGAGTAGGGCGGTCTTCGACCCCGGTAGGGCCTGCCTGCGACTCTAACGCGCTAATCTGTCAGGGAGGGGGGAAAGGGGGTAGTCGCCGTGATCAGTCGCGAGGGAGATGTATACAGCGAGCTCTTTTGCTGTTGGAATCTCTTTTTTTTTTGTTTTTTTTTTTTTTCTAAGACTCACCATTTGAGTCGCACTCTGGCGCCTCACATTGACAATCGTTGGTACTAATTAATAATTACAAATTTCTATTATTCTAATGCTAATTAGTCGATGGTTTAACAAACAATCTAGCTCAAGTATTGTGCGCTAGATGGCGCTGTATGAACACCTTTTTTTACCCAGGAGAAATGCGTTACGCATACCCATCCGTCTGTATACGGATGGGTTATGTCTCTGCTCTGGCGACGGTTTCTCCTAACGAGAAGCCGGCCAGAGGCAAACCGAATAAAACTCCTGGGACTCTCCCTCCTCGCTCGGAGCCTTTCACCATGTCACCCCCCGGACAGGGACGCCCGCCTACACGGCGGGCACGGCGCTTCTCCCCCGGGGTCGGGGGGAGGGTTGGGGACATCCGAGAGAGTCGTGCCGCCTACACCAGGCGTAAGAGGAGGTCCATGCAATGCCGGTGGTGGGGTTACATACAGCTCTACGCAACCACGAACCTGCTCCTCGTAGGGGAAGGAGACGCAAGTATTGGCGTCATCTCCTCCCTCTAAGTGCCTTGTGGATCGCGGGGACGAGAGGGTCAGCCTCTCGCTCGCGCTCCGCCGCCTCTTTCGCCTCCATCACATGCTCACAATATGCGGCAAAGGCCTTCCAGGCATCCTCACTCGCCAATATAGCTCTCGCTATATTGGACAGTGAGAGGTCCTGGCCGACCTTTGCCACCAATGCGTGGCGAGCCTGTGCCCACGGCGCACACACCTCCAAGGTGTGCTGCGCCGTGTCCACAGCGTGCTGTATCCAAACGCGACTACTTAGATTTAAATTTATCAAGAGAAAATAAGACATGGTGGACCTCTTCCCTCTTAATCATTTTACGTAATAAATGAATGACCAGAACATTGCGCGTCTACTTTTGTAGACCCAGAGTCACAAAATAAACCAGAGAGATTTAATGATCTAGATCACAGTACTACACATTGAGAACTGTGCGGTCTTGTACCCGATCGCCAACTTCCAGACTCCAGGCTGACACTGAGAATTTCTTAACGGAAAAACTCAGGTACAAATTTTGACCCGACCCGGGGATTGAACCCGCTTTAAAGTGCGACCAAACCACTGCGCCACACCGAGGCAGACAAGCTACATATTTGGCTCGACGTTTCGGCTACGTTACAGCAGCCGTGGTCATGAGCGGACTGGCCGAGCACGGCGTCGTCTGTTGGGGCCGGGCTGTGAATCTTCGGACACCCTCACATTTTTTGATATTAATTCGCCACTAGATCAATTCTCAGTGAAGCTACTCCGACAAACAATGATATGGTTAGTGTAGTGTGTCGGAGTAGCTTCACTGACAAGTCATCTAGTGGTATAAATAATAAATATCGTGTTAATTCCCGTCTTGATAAATTAGAGGTACTAGCAATTATATATAATATTTTCAAAATATTTAGCTATAACAATTTAACTTTTAAACAAACGGATAGGATAAGAAGCTCTCCCTCGGCGACGCATTCAAACACGTTATTTAAACCTTTTGTTTACGCTTCATTGAGCGGAAGAATAATGCATATTTTCCGCGCTGGAAAAATTGGATCGTAAATATTTGCAGATAAAAGATCTACTGAAGAGAAATATTACCTCCGCAAAGGGAAAAATAACTTAAAATAATATTAAAATTTGGAAACTGTCGGCTATTGATCTTCAAAAATTTAAGATAAAATAAAGTGGCTAGCTCGCTGTCTTACAGTCAGGCAGGGATGGATTTACCTCTGTAAATCCAGATGCTCTCATCTATCTAGCCAAAACGTTAGCGCATAGTAGGTATTACACATTTTTATTAGCTTTTTACCGCGGCATTGCTCACGTTTGAAGAGACAAAATGTAGCTTAAAAAAATTACATTAATGCGTCGCTCCAATTTGCCATGAATGACAGAAAGACACATACTTTTATCTAATATATAAAATTCTCGTGTCACAGTTTTCGTTGCCATACTCCTCCGAAACGGCTTGACCGATTTTGATGAAATTTTTTGTGCTTATCCGGTATCTATGAGAATCGGCCAACATCTATTTTTCATCCCCCTAAATGTTAGGGGTAGTCCACCCCTAAATTTTTATTTTTATTTTTTAGACAAAATTTTTAATTTCTCTTTTTTTATGATACAACATACAAAAATACATACAATCCTCAATTTTCACCCTTCTACGATCAACCCTTTTATTTATATGGCAAAACAACGTTTGCCGGGTCAGCTAGTATACTTATAATATAAGTATGGATTATTCATTAGTTTAAGCAAATCTAACTATAAGGCATGCTAATGATTAGATTTCTTTGAAAGGGATCCAAATTTTTTCGCAAACAAGCATTTGAAGCATTTTCTTTAACACAGTTGACTTACAAGAATTAGCGGACCTCGGGCTCCGAAGCGACAGCTTGGGATGCAACCGGGACAAAAAGATAAGATGATGATGATGATGACAGTTGACTTACAATTTAAATATTTGGTACAAATACGGTATTCGTTTTGAAAAACTATTATAAAATCTATTCATTTACTTCTGAGTAGAAATCGACATTATGTTCCGAAATAGGACATATGTCCTACAATATTCAAGCTCGAATCTTTGGGAAAAAAGATTTCACACGTGCTGTCTCTTTCACGCGTGCTGTGCAATGTGCAATTTTGTTGTTTCAATGAGACAGGTACATTCTCGTTCATTATAAGACAGTTTTGTTGTAGGCCCTCAGAGCAATATATAGCACTGTGAATATATGGAAATAAAATGAATAAAGAATTTTCATTTTAAAGTGGCATTATTCACGTTTGCTGTCACTGAATAGGTAGGTACTTTCCGAATAAAAGTTCCACCAAAATTTTTTAATTTTAATATGCATTTTAGTTTGACACTATCCGGTGGAGACAGGCACACCAGCAAATAAAGGACAGGATTCTTATACGGGGGTTGAATAATTTACAAAGTAATGGAATACTTACATATAATGACGATTCCTTTTTTCCAATAATGCCTATTATTGGAAAAAAAAGGAATGACGAGCATGCGACCCATCAGATAGACATCAACTGCCTACCGTGAAGGAAGAACTCCTATGTTTATTTCATAAAATTATTTGTTAACACTAAGTATTTAAAAAAGTTGATTGTTCAATATATTAGACATGGTGTTTGTTGTGCAAGAGCCGACTTTAAATCACAAAGTGGGGCGAATAGTATCTGAATAAACCTTTTTTTTATTTTATTGTATTTATATTACATACGATTACAATCATAAAACAGAAAAAAATAACAACGTTTGTTCTACGAATTTTTGAAATTGGTGGCAAAATTTTTCGACTTCCCAACCTTATTGAACAAGGCACCTGACAAAAGTACATCCATTTTTGTTCCAAGTGGCGGCCAGAAATATTTTTGCCGTATTTTGTAGGACTCGTCTCCCTGAAATTTTTTTATTGTGGCATCAAAGCTATGGGGTCATTATCCTTGGTTTTATTTGAGGTCAGCAATCTTCATACATTTTCAGTGAATCAACTAACAAAAACATTTTTGTTTGTATTGCCAAATATTGACATTTGAACATCAGTGGGACAAGTTCTAAAATAATACAGCAAAAATTGTATTGGCCGGCACTTTCATATTTGAACCAAAAATATATGCGAGGATCTCATGGATGAAAAGTTGAATTATTTTTTATGTAAATTTCCAAAAGTCATACAACAAAATTTTAATAAAAAAACATGTGATAGCTGGCACACGAGCAGACGGATCGCCTGATGGTAAGCGATTGCCGCCGCCCATAGACACCCATGACACCAGTGGACACACAAGTGCGCTACCAACCTTTAAACTCCCCTTTCCGCCGGATTGGGCCCTCGGTACCCTCAATCACGCAGCAAAACACAGCACAGTGCTGCTTCACGCCGGTTTTCTGTGAGGCCGTGGTATCACTCCCGTCGAGCCGGCCCATTTATGGCGAAGCGTGGCTCTCCCACGATAAAAATGGTTTGGTGGAAGAAGTGGTTAGGTATATGAATATAAATGTTTACCAATCTACCCGGTAGATCACAACAACTTCCCTATGGAACTGACGCGGTAAACATGGTACTTTGTAGATGTCAATTCCAGGCCAATTAAGATTTTGTAATTAGAGGTTGCTATAAAGTTCATAGCCCAAAGGATTACGTGCCTCAAGTGGCAATGGGCAGGGCACATAGCGAGGAGAACAGACGGCCGTTGGGGCGGAAAGGTCCTCGAGTGGAGGCCACGTTCAGGAAGTCGCAGCCGTGGCAGGCCCCCTACAAGGTGCACCGACGATCTGGTGAAGATCGCGGGAATCCATTGGATGCGGGCGGCACAGGACCGATCTGTGTGGAGAACATTGGGGGAGGCCTATGTCCAGCAGTGGACATCTACTTTAGGGGCGCTAAGAGACGGGGCCCCCCCCGGGGGGGCATTCCGTGTGACGGCGGTCAATGGCCTATTACTGCATTGTGTCATATTATAATTTTTTTGAATTAGTAAAGTGTTCGTACCGAAAACGCTCTAAAAGTAATAAATACCTAAATATAACAATATGCCTTTACCTATGAAATTAACGTTTTGTATGGCGATTTTCTTAGAAGTTGTATGCCCTAAATAAAGTTAAAAAAAAGTTAGTATGGAAAACTTTTTTTTAAACTTTATTTAGGGCAAGAAAAGTAAAGGGAGTTTCAAATGTTATGTTACTGCTAGAAATATGTACTAACATAGTTTGTAAGGTAATATTGTTACTAACACCTATGGACTCTGTGACTTGAATAACATATAATTAGTACCTATCTGTAGATTATTGGACATAAAAATACTTCAAAAACTAAAAAAAAAATATAAACATATTAGGTTTCAACAAGTCAAAGGAAGGCTTAGAAAATTGTCTAATGTAAGTTAAGTACATATGCACCAAAGTTACCTATTTGTAAAGTAACTATTAATGTGACCTCTTCATAATTAATTGTGCTTTAATGGACAACGTATATGAACGTGTAGAATAGTATTCAGAAAAAATATTTTTAATTAGAAAGTTACTGTTGATAATAACGTCAATTCTGCGAAGTAAAAAAAGAGTCATTTTCAAGATATTTTTTTGCATCACAAATACAAAAATATCTGATCTCTATTCAATATTATCCTTAAAATATAGTCTTAAATCAAAATAAAATTATAGTAATTATGGTGACTTATTTCTTATTAAAGGAGTTATACATCTTATTGTGTCTAGAAAAAAAACGCCAATTGCATAAGTAAAGACCCAATAGGTATGTATATTATGTTTTTTTTCAATCGCGACTGATACATCTCTATTGCAATTTGACAGTCATGAGACTGAGTTTAAGAGTTATATTACAAATTAAAACTAATAGCATTGTGCAATGAAGACTGCATAAGAGTCTTGAGTAATTTATGTTTGATTGTGATCAATTAGCATGTTGGGATTTGGTAACTTTATTAATAGATTCCAAAGATTATCGGTAAACTTATTGTTGGTTTATTTGCGTGGGCATATGAGTACTAACGCCTCGGAACCGCAATCATCAGGGTCACCCCTTAGCTTTTACTGCCTATTAAAATTGTATGCTTGCTTGCCAAAATACAATTAAGACACCAATGCACTTAGCACTTAAGGCCTTTTCCTGTGCTAACCCCGAGTCAGAAGGAATTAATGAAGGGATCCACGTCAATAAATCAGATAAAAAAATCATATGCTTGAAGATTTTAGTTTTAATTTTAAAATCTATGTGAATAGGTATTTCTACCATTAGCTCAGCGGTGAGTTCTTAATCATCATAATCAGCCCATTTAAGTCCCCACTGCTGCGGCACGGGCCTCCCTCAATCACATGAGGGGTAATTGCCATACTCACCACGCTTGGCAGACGGGTTGGCGAGGGTTTTGATATAAATGCAGAGTTTTCCTTCTCTGGGTGCTGATGATCATGCCAGCAGCTTTACCTTAGTCGCCTTTTACGACACCTCGGTAAGAGTGAGGGTGGCCTATTCTACTCTGCCGGGACCACACGGCTGAGTTCTTAATATTGTGGACCTACTTAATAATTCTGCACGTGAAACTGCGATCCAGTTGGTCTGGTTCCCCTGTCTAAGGGTTGTGAAGGTCAGACGGCAGTTGCTTCGTTGTAATTACCAGACATCCCGAATCCCGAAACATGGTTTGGACAATGCTCCGGGATCAATTACGCTTGGGCGTACCCTGAGCATCGGAACGACATCTTTGGGAATTGAGCTAAGATTCGCTTTTTCGCTGCAGTTCTTGCAGCTAAAAAGCGACCACCCGAGATCACCAGCCAATGTTATCTGCGGAACGCGGGAATGATTGTATTAATTAATCGGCTCGCTCGTTACTCATTAATAACATTGTATACGTCACTGTCGCCATGACTGCGTACGCACACGGATTACTGCGAAATTCGGTTTCTTCAACTTTATAATATACTTAGATAGGTTGGTGATCTGTGCCCTAACCTAACGTACTCGTATTGTCTAAACCTAACACCGTTTAAATAATCCATTGGTTTGACACCAGTTTGTTGGTTTGAGCACTGGTCTTAAGGTTCAGTGATAAGTAATTAGAATCTTTCGAGTGGATATCCATTAGTTTATTAATTTATCACGAGACGTCCCAAATTAATTTTAAGAAAATGTAGGCGTAAAAAATTAATACAATTTATATCTCGTTTAGAATCCTACGGACGTTGATAAATTTCCTAGAAAAATAATAAATTAATGGTTTTTGCGGTCCAAAAATCACTATAATTTCAAGCTGATGAGCGGTGAAGCCTCGATATTTTGAATATCTGTGCATCTGACAATCTTCTCAACACACCATTGCACCGTAAGCCTTGAGATAAAAAATTGAGCTTCAATAGTGTACTTACAAGTTTTTGCTCCATGCGGGAACTAGGATTGGCAAAATTTTAAGATGCGTCATGTTTTACGTGAGAATCATAAATTCCATACAACAAGTTAGAATAAGAAAACGTTTATTGACCTCAACACAATTAACAAACAAAACAAAAAAAAACAAGACAGAGACATAAAAAGTTGCGGCCAAGGCTCAGCCTCAGCATACGCTGCAACGGCCGCCAGCAGGCGCTACAGCGCTGGTTTTTAGGCCATCCAGACAATGGGGGACACCTGTGCGTTAAAAAACTAACTTATCACAAAACATTTACAGACGAGTGCTAAACGTGTAACAACATTCTCTTTGTTATGACGGGCTGAAAAAAGCGGGACACAATTATCAAATACTCACAGAAACCTATAAAATATAAGTATTTGTTATCAAATACTTACCAACAAGAGAAAGAAATGGGACATTTTATTCTCATTTTGGTAATATAAGTACCCCTCAAAAGTGAAAACATCGGTGAATGAATGGATTTGTTAGCTCGGAAACTCTTCAAGATAGGACAATTTGAAAATCACTTAAAATAGATTTTCCTAAAATGTTCCATACAAACAGCGACGCGAGGCGTGACGTCAACCCTCACTAGTTTGTGCGCATCGCGAGATAGCTTTGTTCGTTAGCTATATGAAATAGTGCGTTTATGAAAATGGTTTCTTGACAGAATTGAAAAAGATATTGATTGCTGTATAAATTAAGACTTAACATTTACTTGCCTATCTTTGCCTTTGAGGGCTCATAACAAAAAGGTAACAACATAACATAAGGTTTCAAGCTGAAATTTTGTACATAGCTCCTTTTGACAGTTAGGTATTTCTCAATGCTATTTAAGAATCTGCTAGTCTCTGACCTAGTACATAAGCACTTAATCGCTTAATAGGCACATAATTGTGAGCTTTAGCAAATGCTAATACTAAGGAGTGCGCGAGTAATGTGCAGTGTGCGGGGTTTCAATTCTCCCACGCCTTACCTCATACATACCCCGATCGCCATGTTGACCTGTCGCGTACAGTACCTACGTACAAACCGGAATAGAGGAAAAGTTGAACAGTAAATTTCAAACTAGGTTCTAGTTCAAATCAGGCTCTTAGAAGTAGGTGCCCCTCTGAACTCCGTTGAAAACGAAATGAAAAAAGTTGGTGAGTCCTACGCGGCTCCGTGTTTGCATAATGTCGACTGCACGGGGCCGAGTGTGTGCCCACCAACTTAGCAGAGGGAATTACACTAGCTTCTTTTTCTTTGGACTGAACAAAGTCACAAGCCCTAATCGGATTCCAGTCTAGAACGTTTTCAAGACAGTCGCCCTTGATATAGAAATCATAAGTTATTGAGTTCGTAGTAACAAATTACGGGCATAAAAACCGCTTATTTGTAGAATAAATGCCTACAGCAACTCTATAAGCGAAAGAAATCCCCCCTCCTCATCTTAGCGTGTAATAGGGTATTTGAATAAGCTCGAGATTTTACAAAATATCTTATCAAGATATAGGTAAATATGTCCCAATAGCAAAAAATCTCTATTAAAAATATAAAGGCTAGCCGGTTTTATCGTCATTTAAAGATTCATGGGAAAGTCCATTTTAAAAGTGTTAAATTACTAAAAATAATTATACCATTGAATAACCCATACAATTTGCACCAACTAATATAATAGAACCATTGCGAAAACGAAACATTTGATATAGCTACCCATACAAAATACTTGTTTGTGACGTCACAACATTCAGTAGCCATTTGTATGGAGCGTTTTGAGTTTGCCCAAAATAATGTGATTTTAAAGTTTTGATATCTCAGGTAGTTTAAATGAGAATCAAGTAATTCTTTCAAAGATTTTTCTATCATTGAGAGGTCTTTTGATTACAAAAATAAAAAAAATCGTCAAATACCGTATTCCGCTTGCGTCCGAGCTGTCGCTCTGGAGCCCGGGGTTCGCTGATTAGCGTAAGAAGTATATATCCATACAAAATGGTAAAACTACCTACTCAGCGTCAATAATGATTGATTTTTTATATTCGTGTAAAACCTTTCGTCATTTGTTTCATAATAACGATCATAAAGGTGACTGGTAGGTCACACTAGCGACGCCAATTGATTGGAATTGTTAGCAACTAAACCGGATAATGTTTTAACAATTTCGAAGCTGTAGCCTCTCGGAAAACGCTTATACTATTTATTTAATACTCACACATAACTTTTGGACCTGCTTTTGTACTCGAAATTTGAATTACCGTTAATTACACTCATGGCGTTATTCGGATTAAGGACGTATTTACCTATGTCTGTGTAAAACATTATCTTACAAATATTTACCCACTTAAAAATATTTTTATGCAATTACATTTCGTAAATTCATCGACGTTGATGACCTATTTTCTGCCTATTTGTTTAAGCTTACAATCGATAAATATTGATACTTATGCTCGTTTGCCATAAACATTTTTATTAACTACTTTAGTAAGTATTACTATTAGTATAGTCACCACTTACTTATTATGATTACGAAAGATGGCTTTTACTCACATTTAATCAATTAAATTGGAATCGCTTACCATCAAGTGATCCGTCTGCTCGTCTGCCACCTATGACATAGAAAAAAAAAAGGTTTATATGAAGTAACCAGACTATTATTACCTATATAAACTCGTTAAGAGGTTAACATATTACCCCAATAAAATAAAATTGTACGTACGTTTTCATAGTAATGTTTCATAAATATTCAACTGATATTTGGACTGTTTATTTACGATAACTTTATACCTTTATGAACATTTTTCATCCACCCAAATGAACTAGGTCTTATTGTATCGATTGAATTAGAAAGTAAATGAACTTTTTTTAATGGTTCATTAACGTTTATGAATCTGGCTACTGTATGTTTTTGACTAAGAATATTGGTTACAATCCTACTTAACTAAGATAATGTAAAGAGAACTAAACGAGACTTCCATTGTTCTAATACAAAGAGATTTACAAAGATTTCCAGCGAATATCAACAAAGTAACAGCGGTAACCTAATTTACCACTAAGATTGGAATTAGAGCTGAAATTTTATCCCTACAACAATACCCAGTTAAGTGTTAAATAGATACCTAAATCTGATAGATATCTAGAGATTATCTTATTATATTTATTGACTAGACTACGTCCGCGGCGTTACTGACGCAGATTTAGTCTTTATTACAAAATTCTTCATTCAAACTTCAAACCAGCGCAATGGGGTACGCCATATGGATTAAAAGTTCAAAAGTCACTTTTTTATACTTTTTTTAATATACTACAAATTCCACGGACACCGGTTCCATTCTTTTTATGTGCTTGTTTTATTTAAAAAGGTACCAAAATTTAAAAATTTAAATTAAATTAAATAAAATTAAAATAGCTTAAGTTTAGGCAGCCATGCGTGGTTATTGTTAGTAAGTTGAATTTGAATTTAGTGTAATTGTAAGTAGGGTGCTTTTTTTCCTTTTTTTTTTGTCTTTGGGGGTAGGAAGTTGTTTTTATGTAGTTCATAGGCCTCAGAGGGGGCGATTTGGGGTATATGGATATTTTGTGTTTTGTTTTCAAGCTTGTCCCTAACCGCGTCATCACCCCGGTGGATCGCCATTTTTAAGGTTATACTCGGCGATTTTTTCGATGGTAGCCTTCGATGCCAAAAATATTAGGCGCGCTGTGACGTCGTTAGCGGCGTTATCTCTATAGTATACACAAGTTTTTGTGTGTCTGGAGATGGCTACCACCGCATGTGGGACGCTTTGCAGGAGATGGGACTGTTTGGGAGTTGTTTTGACTATCGCAACGTTCTCGAACGTCTGACCCTGAGCTTCGAGGATTGTCAGAGTGCACGATCTTTCATTTGATCCGTACCCCTGGCTGATTAACAGAGCCTTCTCAGCCTGGGTTTGAACGAGGTACAGGGTTTTTTCGGACTTAGGTATCTGCGCATCTGAAAATCGTTCCAGCTGTAGGGACTTTGTTCGGGTATTAGCCGAGTATATGCCACTATAGATTTCTCTAAGGCAAATGCTACGTCTTCTGGGTTGCGATAAGTGCACAATAACTCCTTTGTGATGTTGGTGATTTTGTTTGGTCTGTCGTAGTGTAGGGGAAAGAGATTGCACCGATCTATATAAGGGAGTTGGTTATTGTCGCCTAGCAGCGTGACCTTGCCAGCTTTCACTATTTAGATGGCCAGGACTATGGATCCCAAATGGTTCATAAGGGTTTCGTCCACCACTAGGTGTGTACACGATTTTCCCTTGCTCATACCATTTACCAGTAGGGATGCCATGGTCCTCACTCTCTTCTTCGCTTTCTCTCCAATTCGTGGTTTTAGCTTCTCTCATGAGGTCATTCGCTGCCTCTGTGGTGGTGGTGACAATCATGTCCTCTTCGACATTTATTTAGGACATGACCCATGTTATCTTGCCTGCACCCTAGGACTGCGTTGACCCAAGCAATTGATAGGTTTTATCCAATGTTCCGGTTTTCTGCCTTCAAACAAATCCCCAAAACTGTTGTTGGCCATTTCCAAAATTTTGTCGTCAAACATCACTTTGGTGCACTTAGCTACCTACTATAGGGCCCTCCGGCAGGTGTTATCATCATCATCGTCAGCCCATTTAAGTCCTCACTTCTGGAGCACGGGCCTCCCTCAATCACGTGATCGGGTAATTGCCATACTCACCACGCTTTGCAGACGGGTTGGCGAGGGTTTTGATATAAGTGCAAAGATTTCCGTCTCTGGGTGCTGATGATCATGCCAGCAGCTTTACCTTAGTCGCCTTTTACGACACCTCGGTTAGAGTGACGGTAGCCTATTCTAGTCTGCCGGGGACCACACGGCTTGTTGTGTCGAAAGTAATCTTCCCGCCCTTCTTCCTTTAGATTTTCGTCCAGACTGACGAAACCCACCAACTTGACACGAAAGACTGGATACGTGTTTCCAGTTTGTGAAAGTCAAAATTAGTAAATAGGTACTACTTAATATTTCGTAAACATAAGTGTGATTTATGTTTTCCCCAACTGTACACTCTAATTTTTGTAAAAAAGTACAGTCAGATAATATTTCTGTAAAGGCAAATATGGAAGCTAGAAAGTAGTGAAATTTTATACACAAAAAAGGGCAAAGTAATAAACGTAGCTTTTATATAAATCCAACATAAATGCTTATTTACCAAAAGCGAGCACCGGCTCGTAACATTAATTTTCACAAGCATCTACCTGCCCACGCCAAAATGCTAAATGTTCAGCCAATTAATCAGACACAACTCGGCACAGTATTCCTTTTATTGCATTGTATTCCTCTCGTTGGTAATAAATTACTAGAGCGTGTATCAAATTTCAAAAAGCCTTAAGGTGACGGGTAGGCACACTAGCGACACCAATTGATTTAATTGTTTAGGAACTAAACCGGATATCTTTTTAACAATTTCAGAGCGGGAGTCTCTAAGCATTCTACAGACGCCAAATGATTTGAATTGTTAGCAACTAAACCGGATATCTTTTTAACAATTTCAAAGCTGCAGCCTCTCGGAAAACACTTATACTATTTATTTAATACTAGTATTTAACTTTTGGGTGTACTTTTGCACTCGAAATTTGAATTACCGCCAAAAACGGCCACTAACGGCGTTAATTCAAATTTCGATTGTAAAAACAGATCAAAAAGTAGTGCACAATAATCAAGATCAAATAAATAGTATAAATGTTTGAAATAGATCCGGTTTAATAGCTAACAATTTAAATCGATTGTTGTCGCTAGTTAGGGTACCCGTCGCCTTAAGATAGGCGCTCATCCTTAGACAACGGCGCTCATCATTGAAGTTAGAGCAACGTATTTCTGTATGTTGTTGAATTTCCATACAAAAATCTTTATTCATAAATATTAGGTTAAATCATGGGTATTAATCTCCTGTCCGGTTCCGCTGGCTTTCCGGGTCATACATCCCAGTCTGCTTACCGGTGTTTAGGGTGACGGGTAGGGCACACTAGCGACGCCAATAGATTTTAATTTTTAGCTACTAAACTGGATCTATTATAAACAATTTCAGGGTAACAACCTCTCGGCAAATACTTATACTATTTATTAAATAACCATGCACAAATCTTGGGTCCGTTTTTGTACGCGAAAAATTGATTCACGCTAAAAGTGGCCGCTTTTGGCGGTAATCAATTTTTCGCGTTACGTTGAGAATCAAAAAACATTGTTATTACTTAACAAAGATTTGTGACTTAGATAAATTAAAAAGTGATTTTCCGTTGAAATTCAACTTTACTGTGTGTGTGCTCAAGTTTTTCTGGAAAAAAGGTAGAAAAATGTATTTATTTCAAATTTTATTTAAACTATCAACCATCATTAAGTTTTGCTTTATTGCGTTTGTCCACCCCGGACCCGTTCTTTCTACCAAGAAGACAAAAAGGTTTTTTTTTGTATCATTACCCGTCCACCCAGGGTGGACAAGTCGACGCTAGCTAGCCAGTGAGCTAGCTATGTCGCTCGTCAGTAAACAATGGGGCCGCAAGGAGTGGAGATTTTTTCACTGTTTACACGTAACGGGTTGCTTTAGAAGAGAACACTATCCCAACTTACTGCCTCTTACCCACATTGTTTCAATTGAAAGTTAAAACTTCAAAGCTCTCGCATCCGCACTGAGGCCGAAGTTTGTGGAGCGGAGATTGTTGTATCGAAAAAACTTCTTCGATTTAGAATTAGTGCTGACAGTGACATTTTTAACCTCCGACGAAAAGACGACACGGGGTGATGTATGACGTGTCTCTCTCTCTCTCTGGCTGTATGTGTGTGTGTGTCTATGGCATCGTAGCTCCCAAACGGATGAACCGATTTTGTTTTGTTTTTTATAATTTAAAAGGTGAATTAGTCGATAGTGTTCTTGTAATAGTTATTGTCTATCAAAAGAGGTAAGAAATTAGGTACCTAAGCTAAATATCATCAATTACTCTGTATTAGAAGAAATGATGATTTTAGCCTAAGAAATAAACCTAGTCATGTTATTGAAAAATAAAACTATAACCCTTTATCATTCTTTTTCCTACTCTAAGATCAAAAACATATAGGTATAGGATACTTCCGCGGAAATATATTACTATCTTTATCGGTAAATGTCCTCGTTTCTTACGCCGATAACCGAACTCCCGAAATGGAGACTTATGGGGTCGGGTGTCTCGGGATACCCAAAAGGTTCGTTTGAGTGGTGCAGTCAGTCAGTCACTAATCGTCCTCGACTTCTCCGATAAAATAATCAAGATATACCTACTACCCTATATTCTGGTAATATTTAAATTAAAATATATAGTTTTTAGAAATAAGTATCGAAATTTAATAAAAAGTGTTTACTTCTCAGGCCGTAAATGAAAAGCGAAATATTAAAGTATACGAATGCAGTTTTTTTGTATTTGCTGCAAAAATGTAAATGAATGCTTCTATATGTGACATGAACTTACATAAGGATTTGAAGCAGTTTCCATCCAGACACATTTTTTCCACACTGTAGTAGGTATGATTTTAATCTCATTATCATCATCAGCAACCCACACTCGTCCACTGTTGGGCATAGGTCTCCCCTGAGCATGCCACTGCTCCCGATTTTCGGCCACTCTCATCCAGCCCATACCAGCCAGCCTTCGAAGGTCATCATCCCATTTTGTCGCAGGGCGTCTAACACTACGATTACCGAATTGCGGTCTCCACTCAAGGACTTTACGGCTCCAGCGGCTGTCAGTTCTGCGGCTAATGTGACCAGCCCACTGCCATTTCAGTTTGCTATTTTGGATTTTAATCTACCTTAAAATAAATTGAGCCACCAGGGGAGTCGCTCAATATATTATTATCTTCCGCTCTAAAAATTTATATGAACGTTGACTACGTTAATAATGAATAAGCATTAATTGATACTGAAGAAATTTTTCCTCTCGAATTCAAGTATCCCTTCAGGTACAAATAAGATTAAAAAAATATATTTGTTCACAAATAGGCTCGCGTGTAAATAAAATCTCCAAGAAATTACAGTTGTTTGATCTACCTGATCGTTCTGAGATTTATTTATTCCCTAGAAAATAAGTCAATCTTTATGTAATCATCTTCTGTTTATTTGCTATGTATTTTGCTATTATATAATGGGTATAGATCAGAAGAGACTAGAGAATAATACAAAATTGGAAAAGACTACCTCAACTAGAACAGTCCAAGGCGTTAATACAGGCGTTCGACCAGAAACGAGCTGTAGAAATAATAAACTAAGCAGAGGACATGTTAGGGCACTGACTCGGAACTTCACGGGACACTGCAAATTAAACAAGCACCTGCACAACATGGGGCTTTCAGATACCAAAATCTGCAGGTTCTGTCACGAGGACGAGGAAACGATTATTTACGTCCTCGGAGAGTGCAAAGCGCTGCACCACTGCAGAAGTCGGCACCTGGGAGCACACATGCTGTTATAAGTTCTGGGGCTGCCACAATAGATCTTCTACTGGTCGCAGTGGCTATGAGATGCAATGCTCACCCCATTTCATTCAAATAATAATAATATAACATTAATACATATACAATAATAAATAAACCAATGGAATCAGCTACCAACGATATTGTTTCCGAACACTTACCATTAGTTGATCCGTCTGCTCGTTTGTCTGCTGAATTTAATGAAATTTGGTAGGTACGAAATCAGATTAGATCGTGGGAAATAATCAAGCCTATAATTTATTTTGAAGATTATTTTAATACATGATGTGGAACAATAGCAGGCCTGCTAAACCTTAAGAGGTATATGAAATAAGAACTCTACTGAATCCACTGAAGAGTTGAGAAAAATCCTACAATGGCCATTACCCAGAATTAGTCTACCTAACACTCTTCTCGTAGCTTCAAAAAACCGGCCAAGTACGAGTCGGACTCGCCCCTCGCCCATGAAAGGTTCCGTAGCAGCAAGTAAGAAGATATATGGAAGGTAAATCGCATATATAACGTATTAAAAAAAACTACTTACGAGATCTAGTTCAAACCAATTTTCCTTGTAACTAACTAATTCATGGTAATGTATAGTGTAGAGGGGGGAGGGGGGGGGGGGGGGGGCACATTTTACCGTTTTGCGAACGTCTCTTGCGCAAAGTATTAAGTTAAGAAAAAATATATATTAGAAACCTCAACATCATACCATACCTATACATAGATACCCCAAACGTATGGGTTTGATGAAAAACATATTTTGAGTTTCATTTCTAAGAATAGGGACCCCTAAAAATTTTTGTTTTTTCCTATTTTTGTGTAAAAATCGTTAACAAAATACATCTATTTACCAGGTGTCAATAGTATAGTCCTTATAGTTTCGGAAATAAGTGAATGTGACATACGGACGGACGGACAGATGGACAGATGGGCTGACATGACGAATCTATAAGGTTTCCGTTTTTTGCCATTTAGCTACGGAACCCTAATAAAAAAGAGGTTGTATTCATGAAACCATGTGAAGATCTTCTGATGGCTTAGGTATTAGAAGGCAAAAATCTTTTTCGTAGGAACAGTAACTATAAATAGGTAAATTTTCTCGCAACACAAACAATATGCCGTTTGTGTTGCGATTTTCAATTTACCCAATGAAAGTGGTGTACGGTAAATTGAAATTACTTTGACTCACTAATTGTCCTTACTTTAAAAATATAAAAATTACCTGGTAAGAAATTAACTCACATCTTTTGGATGAAATCAGAAATCCCGGTCCGGACGTAAAATGAGCCGAAAATAAACGAACAGATACATATGATTCGGGGAAATACTCCTCGTCTCTTGAACCTACTTGATAAGTAAAGTGTAGGTAGAATGAATGAAAAACACGTGCGAAAAGAGCCAGAAAATGCGTCCTACCAATTCTTTGTAGTATTTACTACTATTTTTCAATAATTATCAACATTAAGTCCATACAAAATACTTTCTTATTTATGTGATAGGTGGCAGACGAGCAGACGGATCGGCTGATGGTGAGCGATCGGTGTCTGCTTGTCTGCCACCTATCACATAAAAAAATTACATTAGATACCTAACTATACAATGATGAATTTATGCTGGAGTATCACAAACTTACAGTAGGGGTTGAGCTCATTAGAATAGCTCGTAATCGTTAATACCGATTCATCCATAACCGTATAAGCAAAATGGTGATCAGTGTCATTTAAATTCGCTTGTATTTCCAAACTCGGATCGTCTTTTTTCTAATTCGCTTGCACAGTGGTAAATGTCGTGAAATCCCTAGGGGCTGTGAGTTGGAACCGTACTAACGACCTGCTGAAGAGCGCACTTAGCCTCGAGTCATAACTTAAGGCGTTTAAGAGCCACGGTTCCTAAGGCTGACCCGAGGGAGCTGCTTGAGTAAGTTCAAGCTAAATCACTGCAAAAACAAAAATTTACTTGCTTGAATCACCGACAATAAACAAGGGGTTCGTGGTTCGGATGGCACGGTTATCTTTCTGTTGGCGACCTACATCGTCAAGACCTTTTTGTTTGCGTCAAAATAAATTTCTTAATAAAATTCTAGTGTTCTTTATGAAATATTATTAAAGTCTATATAAGAAATGTCTTGCGCTAGCGATCTTTAGATGTTTTCGCCCTTCCGTGCATACTTGTGAGAGCCCTTCATATCTATGACTATTGTTATGATTTAAGTGCTTGTTTCACTCGTTCTCATCCTCCTCCACGTCATCATCATTCTCATCCTCCATTTTCCCCTAAACCTTCCGTCCCATCATTAGACCCATTGAAGATACGAGTAGTAGAGAAAAGAAATATAATCATATGTCAGAGATTTTTTAAGTGACAGCAATTTAATACAGGTTGGCTATCATGGACTTAGGATGCCGATCTTAATTTTATGGTGGCGACGTAATAGTCTAGTCGACTTAATCCTCTTGCACTTCGGCGGGATATCGCTTCTGTCAGCATTCTATATCGCATCTGTAATTGAGAGTGCTCTGAGGAACTGTTTGATCTACTCCCTGCAGCTGAATTCTTATATCGAGCCACACGCAAGCGATTGTCATTCCACCCCATCATCTCGATAGATGGCGGTCTAATACTGTGCGTTACTCGCACAACTTTCTACCACGTACCTCAATTCTGTGGAACGGTTTGGGTGCGGGAGTATTTCCCGACGGCTACGACTTAGGGACCTGCAAGAGAAGAGCTTACCTACTCTTTATTAAAAAGGGCCGGCAACACATTGACAATCTTTCTGATTTCGGGGATGTTCATACGCAGCGTTGATTACTTTCCATCAGGTGACTCGTCTCTAGTATAAAAGAAATAGACGACATAATAAGAAGAAGACCTGGCGAATATGACAATATGCCTGTTTGTAACTATAATTGTTACCTTTAATTTGTGACTGTATAGACAGTCACTCAATTTTTACTTTCTTCGTTTTCATCCTCACCTTTAATCCACATTTAATCATCCTCAACTTACCAAGCAAACGAATTACTTTTAATAAATTGCCTTTCAATCTCAATTTTCCCGGCTAAAATACCGGAACTTTAAATGCTGTCACATTTCCTCGCTGCGGGGTTTTACCTGCTCGTTTACATTTTTCGTTTAAAATTCGTATTTCTCGTTGAATACCACCACAAACTGACTCTTCCGAACTGCTAGCTGCAAAAAGCCTCCAGTAAAATTTATATAAAAATATTTCAACGGAAAAATGTACGTGAAAGTACCTCTTTTATTTATCATGTACTAAACAACGTAACATTTAGCAGTCTCCGAACGTTTTACTCGTATGATAGCGAATAATATTTCTCAGTATAGTTACTAACTTAATATTAACTAGTGGCCCGCCCTCACTTAGTATCGGAACATTCATCATCATCATCCCATTTAAGTCCCCACTGCTGGGGCACGGGCCTCCCTCAATCACATAAGGGGTAGTTGCCATACTCACCACGCTTGGCAGACGGGTTGGCGATGGTTTTGATATAAATGCAGAGTTTTCCTTCTCTGGGTGCTGATGATCATGCCAGCAGCTTTACCTTAGTCGCCTTTTACGACACCTCGGTAAGAGTGAGGGTGGCCTATTCAACTCTGCCGGGGCCCACACGGCCTATTTTTATTTACTGTAGTAAAATTAAGACAGTAAATGATATATTTTATAAATATTAATTGGAACCATTATTATTATTATTATATAATTAATCAATTTTAATAAATTAGGCTTAGCAGCATTTATTATTGTAAACAAATTGATTAGTATTGATTATTCAACAATTGACAAGATGCTAACCAACTACTATTGTACACCTCGTCCTGCAGTTTATTAGTATTGGATTAAGTAACTACTACTCTGTGACCTATGAGGGGAACCTAAGTAGTCATGCTCACTCAAATATCTCTGAGGTGGTGGCGTTATGTGGGGGGTCATTACATTCCCTCTAATATGGTTGAGTAAAATGATGGCTGACACATACGTCATACTTGTGAACAGGTGCCACCTTTGGGGACTGGTCCGCTTTGGTTTACCTCATATTTGGCTTTTAATTTGCTTTATTCTATTTTGTGTTGCATTAGACTGTATGACTTGGTATGAGGATAATAAACCATTGCATAAAAAGTTAGCGATTAAAAAGAGTAACTGGCGAGTTTCTTGCCGGATCTTCTCGACCAGAAACAACTTTCCGAGCCGGTGGTAGAATCACATTATGTTTATTTACTTTTTTAGTATATTTTATGTATCAACATATATATGTATTAACATGTAAATTATTACATAAGTACTTATAAATAGTAATAAATCATTCAAATGTATGACGATTTGTAAGTGCTGTGTACAAGCCTATGCAAATAAAGAATTATTTGACTTTGATAAAACCGTATGAAACGATATCGCGGAAATCATGATAGCACTATAATTTATATAAGCACGATAATTAATAGCACTTTAGTTCATATTAAATCGTGAAATCTCACGACAACATGATTTTTCGTGTTAATATGATTACTATGTTAATTTATGATTATAAATTAGCATAGTAATCCTATTCTATGAAAAATAAAATACTATTGAAATTATCGAAAAATAGCAATAATTGCCAACATTACTGGCCACTGGACCGTAAAAGCACAGTTAAGCTCTTGTTAGGTATACCGTGGTAGTGTAGGGCCCGCGATGTAAGCGGGCCACCGCCTGGGAAGGAACGTGTAGTTAAAGTTCATTAACTCGTACACATGTCTCCTTCCCACTCTGGCGAAGAAGGGAGCGCCGTCGGGGGTTTAGTCGGTAGGCCTCCGGCTTCACCGGAGGAGAGCCCGACATAACCCGTCCACCCCCGGTAGACGGGTATACATAAGGCCACGTCGGCCCACTGCACTACGGGCAGGCCGCATTCCCCCGACGCAAAAAAAAAGGTATACCATGGTAAAAGCCATCTTAAAAAGAAATCCTTTCAAATTTTCTTTCTGAAAATTCCTTAATTGGCATGAATCCTAGAGAAAAGCCAATTTATTATATAGCTTTAAGTTGCACAAGATACATAGTAGTTCATGGCCCGTCATTCTGACATTTGGATGTCTTCTCAGTAGAAATCGACATTCCGAACCAGTGGCAGATTGTGTACCTATTTTGACATTCATAAGTTCTATATGCATTAAACTTGGATACAGATTTTTTTTATCTTTAGATATTTTTAGTTTTAAACTTCTTTTTAATTTTGGTAACAACCTTAAATTATAAGTAGCTGCATATTTCACTTACGTAGGTATTAGATTACGTAGGTGTCCACCTAATATCTTACTCAGTTAGGGCCGATTTGAACCGTAGTTACCTTTTGGTTAAATTAACCTTAAATTAAATCAAATCTATTTTTTTTTGTTTATTATGGCTGCTACTGTGTTGCGCATGGCGAACACTCTTATTATTCTGCCAATGTGAAATTCACTATAGTTAACTGTCTAACCAATAGTCAAAGTGACAGCGTCAAGGTGACGTAATTCCTTGTATATTCCGATCACGGTCGTGTCAAAAGTCAGAACTAACGAATTTTCTTTTACAAGTGTCAGTGCTTGTGATATTTTTCCATAGAAAACATATTGTACAGCGCCCCCATGTCAATGTCGCTGAAGTGCCTTCTGATCTTGGTCGGTCTGTAATGTAGCTTTTGGTTAAGTCGAAACCGCGACTACACCGCCAAGTGATTTATTATTGATTGTGTTAAGTACGGATTAAAAAATCATCCCTTAGTGAGCAAGAGTAGGCGCCATCAAAGAAGTCCCATGTTAAGCGCGCTTGAGTCGCCAACAACATTCAAATTTGGGCTGTACGGCCATAGACACAAGGCAATCTCAAATTTTAGATTCATGTTTTTCCGCGGGACTTCTTTCGTGGCGCGGACTCTAAGGCTAATTCGACCAATCTTTATCCGTGGATAAATCTGTGGTATTACGTCAGATTTATATAATGATAGCGTTATACCCATAGAATAATAACAATACTAAAAAACCTAGTCTGCGCCCACAATTTGAAGCAACTCAAATGGAGCCGTACGGCTCCCTAACGCCCGGACCGCTCCGCAGTCGTCTATGTCAATACCTGTCAAACGCATCTCGCGAAAATTAATTTACTATGACGATTTGTGCGGTAAAATATTGTCACAATGATTCGGACAAGCATAAGAAGTGTAATAACATCACTTTTCACATGAAAGCCTTCAATATTTCATAGTATGTTGTGTTTTATAAGCTAAAAATACAAACGATTTATTATTAATGCTCAGTGTTACCAGATAATAAAAAAAAATATATTCCCCATTTCAACTTTATTTAAGATTTGATTACTCAGACTGTCCCTACTGGTTTCGCTGCGTGAGTGCGGGTATGTTAAAAAATAAATAAGCAAGAATTTATTCATTTAATAAAAAAATCAAGATTTATGTAGGTTAATGTGTTTCTGATAGAGCAATACATGGATCCACATTTTGCATGAATCGAAACTCACCCTGATAACCTTTAAAATAAGTAGACCGCTTTTTTTATTTCTCTTTTATTCATTATTGTATGGTCAAGGCATCACAAATATCAAAACAACTCGCCAACTAATTTTATAATCACAGTTAGGCAGATACTTGTAAGCGTTGTTCTAGGTACAATTAAAACAGTACAGTTACTACAATAACCATTTCCCATGTTTTAGGGACATATGTTGTGACTGGTATCATTAATTAGGATTTTTATGTTGATACTACGTAAATAGTACCAACTTCAAAATCCAAATTTGTGCTTCAAATTTGAGGTGACAGCAGTAAGGAAACTATCCTTCTAGTCTTGTTATATATTTATCACTTGTGTTTGCGCATACACTTGAACACTATAATATATCCTGCGTAAGTGGCTGATCGTTGAGATTGGCCGCCGTAGCCATAATCGGTAGGAGGATATTATTATTATTTGAAACATACATGTAGCAACTCTTACTTTATATACATTAGTGCCTAAATATACCTAAGCCACAAATTCAGAATAATTATAACTTCAGATAACTAGCTAACTGTACCTACACTGGGAGGTAATGTTTTTTAAATTGCTATTTTCATATCACTCCCTCTCACTCTCTATATTTAAGAGCGTCACTCATGTCGTTAGATTTAGGAAAAGAGACTTCCTCCATTCCTAAATCTAAAATTTTTCATATACATTTATATTAAAATTATTACTTCAGTACCAAAACTTTTTTATATTCCAAAACCTCTCAAGGGATGAACCTCTCATTACCTATCGATTTGATGGCTGCCTGATTTATTTGCTTATGATATATAGACGTAACAAAAGGTATTACTTTCAGTCATGATATAACTTCAAAGCTTTCGTCTTCTAATTCTATAAGATACTACCCTTATTTCAATATGGAACAGCCGCCTATTCAATAACATGTTTAAAATTTAATAAAAGTAGGTAACAAAATTGAGCATTGAAAAGCTTATATTTGTTTTTTTATAGCAATCTTTTGCAATTCATTCTTAAGTAAATACTACACTTAAAAATTGTGGAAGATATGGGTTTGAGACCGCCTGAACACGAGATGAAATTTTTGTGTGTTATTCACTTATTGAAAAGTTTCTCAAACTTACGGTACGATTGTAGAAAAGCTGTCATTATCTCAGTGTACTATTCCCAGTTGCGTTTACCTCGAAGCCCGGGGTACGGTTGAATCAGAATTTTGGAAGGTTAATTATTACAATAAGGCGACTACCGTTTGACCTTTGCATCCCTTTTATTATCTCAACAATGGACAACATTTCAAAATTGCTCAGCTATGAAACAAAAAATACCAATTCTTTATTTACTTTTCCGCTTCTCGAATATATATTTATTTATTTTTTATATTGCTTATTTACTAAGAAAAAAATTAAAAACTAAAAAACGTAAGATGACGTCATCGGACGGCAGTATGTAAAATATATCTTTGCTTAGCATATTATAGTTTTAAATTTACGAAATACCAAACCCAGGACATGCAACTGTCAAAAAAAGGACCACTTGTCAACTTTGAATGAACGAATGACGTTGACAATGTAGTACCTTTTTTTATTAAAGCAATGATATATGCAAAGGAATATCACTGTATTCAGCCGTCCGATGACGTCATTTGGCGCTTACGTCTATTTAGAATATAAAGAATTTCAATAATTATTTTTTGTATGAAAATGGCAAAAGTTTGAAATAAGAAAAAATATGGGTCTGTTCACTTTATGTCTATTTTCATATTAAAAAAAATATGGACATGTTAAAAATATGAAATGTTGTCCATTGCGAATCCGTCCGAAACGTGCCAGTTTCCTTTCCTTTCATTGTTTACCTGCCGTTGGGAAACGATGCAATTAACGATCCAACAAACCTACTTAAACTAATTCACGTATTTCATCCTCAATGGCAGAGGATACGGTAGAAGGAATGCGGAATTGCTACCGTTCTGAATGCAACGTATTCCTCCTGTGTTGCCTTGATTAAATTACCGAATATCGCAATAAGTGAGCTGTAGATAAGGTTAATGAAGTGCTTTTTAACCGAATAAGAAAATTCTCCAGAGCATACTGATGCATGCAACCTTTTTACCCGGTGAGGTAAAATCTAATAAAAAAATGCCTTTCCATACAAATTACATTATTCAATAATTTTCTCTTAATTAGACCTTAATTAATTAGAGGAAGGTTAGACCTTAATGTTCTTAAGGGAAAGTGTTTGCTTTCATTATTTCAATTTCCTCAAAAAGTTTCTAAGATTTAAAAAAACTTGTTTTATTAAGTATAAAGGACTTTTAAGTCAGTAACAAAGTTGGAATATCTTTAGAAAGCTATTTGTTTATTCTTGAGCCATTTTCTAAAGGAGGTTGACGATCATAATGATGACTTGAACCCTATTTAATTGGTATATAAATAAACTTTTCAGATTAGGTATGGATTGGCAAAAAGATTAGGAAAAGGTTATTCTTATCTGAAAGAGGATTATGAATTTATTGGGTATAGAATTATTTTGCAATTTATTCTTCAGTAAATATTATACTTAAAAATTTATCGTCAGTCTTCGGGTGGAACTCAATAGACCCGTAGACTGTCGATAATTTTTTTATTGCATTACTTACATAGGAAAGAGGATTATACTGAACAAGTAAATGTTGAGAACTTGTTCTTCATGAATGCCTTCAAAATCCGTAATTTTTTGAAGTATATTCACCCTACGCTTAATTGCTTTGAGAATCAATCCCCTATGCACAGCTTAATTGGCACGTGACAAAAGTTAAGAACTTAACTTATATCTAACTTCCATGTTTGTCCCAATACTAGGTTTGTCACATTTTTTCTGCTGTAATATTGTTTTTATACAATTCGCAGCCTTAAATCCTACAGAACACACCTAACTCACATCCTGTCACATTTAATTAATTATAACCACCTGGGTATTTTTGTTTCTTGGTGATTGAGAAATAAATGTAATTTGTTTTGTTTTTTCTGCAAGGGCCCATCATCTCTGTCAAATCAAAGCGGTCGTTTCGGAGCTATACGCTTGGACCAAGGTCCAGGATTCGGGAAGTCTGATTATTGCAATGAATCGACTACCATCTGACCTTCGCGACTTTTAGACAGAGTAACCAGACCAACTGGACCACGGTTACACGTTCAGTTCAGTTTCCTTACTGTTTTCCCTTAGTAAGCCGTGTGGTCCCGGCAGAGTAGAATAGGCCACCCTCACTCTTACCGAGGGGTCGTAAAAGGCGACTAAGGTAAAGCTGCTGGCATGATCATTAGCACCCAGAGAAGGAAAACTCTGCATTTATATCAAAACCCTCGCCAACCCGTCTGCCAAGCGTGGTGAGTACGGCAATTACCCCTCATGTGATTGAGGGAGGCCCGTGCCCCAGCAGTGGGGACTTAAATGGGCTGACGATGACTATGTTTTCCCTTACCCGAGCTAATGGTCGACATATGCACATAGAAATAAAAAATTCTATAGGTGCATGCACAGATTGGAACCACGAAAACGTATAAAAGTATATCTCTAGTAAGTAAAATAGTTTATATTTAACAGGTGGTTAACCAACAGGGACTTCCAGAAGTCCTTATCTTTTAAACTTAAAAAGCCAATTACATATCCATTTGGAGAATTCAGACCGATGAACGTGTGAACTCTATATAACCAACCTAAATCTTTACTTTACTTACATATTTACTTTGTATCACTTCGTATCAAAAGTAAGACATCTTTTTCACTCAGGGAATGTGCCATTGTTGGAAAAAACGTCACAAAATGTGAAAGAGATCCAACCAGCCCTGACGCAGATTCTATACGCTATGCGGTAGAGAAAGGACGTCGCCCAGCACGTCACCTCAGTAGGTATAACGGATTTTCAAGTATGGCTCTCTATGAAAAGGCACAGTCTGTTTAGGGTGCCTGTCTATGTTTTCACTATGTATAGTCGCTCCACGGTTATTTGGTGCGTGGGAGCTCTCCGGTCAATGCCACTCTGATCGTGGTCGGACTGTAAGCAAAGCTGTGCAACTATGATCAGAAGGCACTTCGGTGACATGGATGATATTTCTTTCTATGGCAAAATGTAAAAACCACTTACACTTGTAAAAAGCATTATAGTTGGGCCAATATAAAAGGCCATATTTGACAAATCAACAAATTTCGACAACCTACCCTTGTAACAACGGTAACTGAATTTGTTAATCTTTCTAGTTTAAAAAAGCACAACGCTGATCTTTATAAAATTATGTTTGCATTTATTTATTTCAATAAAGACAAAAAATATAATTTCACGATTTAATTTCTCTGTTAAACTATTTATAAACTTATTTAACATTTACTTTTCTAGAGAATTCAACGTTGATACAATGTTGTGGGTGTCAACTTATTTTCTTTTTAAACTCTAGTGATGTACTCCAAATAATCGAACGAATTCAATGTTAATCGTGTAGGAATATTCGTCTATAAATGAAAAGCAACATTCTGATTGAAATAAAACATATTATACTCTTGTTTAAAAATTTAAAATACATTAATAACTTTGTAAAAAGACAAAAAATCTATGGCACACAATATAAGCTCTTTGATTTCGATGAAAATTAAATAAACTGACCGCGGATCGATATCTAGGATCGGTACTTACTTTGCTCTTTATTTTCAATAAATTTGATTGACATTTCTCCAAATAGACGTACTAATAACTTCTTTTTCATTATTATAGTATTCAATTCACGTTTGTTTGAAATACATATCGCTTATTCACTTTAATATAATTTTTTTAGGAGGTCACCTCTCTATGAACTAAGATTTAGAAATGTCAAATGTGGCTTATTAGATTGGCTCAACTAAAATTCCAATTTATGGCACGTGCCGAACAATGGTGCTAAATAACCGCAGGGCAACTATAAGAGCTAGCGATAAAATTAGATGAACGCCAAACTTTTTAATTTTTATACGAAAATCATTTTTAGTTTCGTCGGAGACTAAAATCTTATACAATGGACATTAAAAGCAACCTTGTTTAAATTACAAAGCCCCATTTATTTTCTTGCAAATTATAATTTTCTTCAGCCCCTGGATAAACATTTGTTTCGTGTGATGAACACGTGTTGTATCTGTACAGTGTCTGGGCATAACAAATTTATTATACCTACTTACCACGGCCTCACAGAAAACCGGCGTGAAGCCGCACTGTGCTGTCTTTCGCTGCGTAATTGAGGGTACCGGAGTCCCAATCCAGGGGAAAAGGGAGTTTAAAGGTTGGCAGCGCACTTGTGACTCCATTGGTGTCGTGGGTGTCTATGGGCGGAGGCGATCCCTTACTATCAGGCGAGGCGATTAAGACATCGTTCAGACCAAACGTATTGTCAGCCGCTGACTGTGAGCGCGCGTTACACAGTTTATTACTTTTTCATATATTGAATTTGTCGTTCACACCTAACTGACTATACGTTATACGTCATCCGTTGTCACCGACCCTCAGTGGCCGATTATTTTAGTATGCGTCTATGCGCGGCGGACTCGGATTGGCGACGCGGACGCAGTTGCCGCCGTGTCAAATTGCGCGCCGCGTACGCTAGAGCGTGTTATCGGCTTGATAAGAACGCGTACTACAAATTGAGTCGAATTTCATGGGGCAGACAGTGACAATAATCACAGTCAGCGACGGACAATACGTTTGGTGTGAACGATACCAATGCTAAGATGAGGAGAATATAACTAAATACGGGTAGGTATATGGGCCTAGGACGTGCGCTGCGTTAAGAGGGTACACGTCGCAGGTGTCCGATGCGGGTACCCGTCGCGGACTAATAGCCCGTCGCAGTTACCCGCAACGACCTTCCTTTAACGCAGTGCTGCCGGTCGCCGCGGGGCGTGCTCCGCCATCCGCGCCGCGTACTACGGGAGACCCGCATCACGCAGCGCTTCTCTGGGGAGATGACATGAAACAGCACGCCACGCGAAAGCCCGCGCGACGTGCACCCGCTTAAGGCGATAGGTTGGGCACACTAGCGACGCCAAGCGATTTTAATTTTTAGCTGCTAAATCAGATCTATTTTAAACAAATTGGGAGTTACAATCTCTCGGCAAACACTGATACTATTTATTCAATAACCATGCGCAAATGTTAGGTCCGTTTTTGTATACGAAAAATTGATTCACGCCAAAAGCGGCCACTTTTGGCGGTAATCCAAAAGAGTGCAAAAGCAGACCGAACAGTTAACTATAAGTATTAAATAAATAGTATAAGTGTTTGCTGAGAGGTTGTAGCCCCGAAATTGTTTAAAATAGATCCGGTTTAGTAGCTAAAAATTAAAATCGATTGGCGTCTCTAGTGTGCGACGGTTAGGGCTCACTAGCGACGCCGATCGATTTTAATTTTTAGCTACTTAACGCAGTGCTACCAGTCACCCGCGGGGCGTGCTCCGTCGTCCGCGCGGCGTGCTGTTTCATGTCATCTCCACAGAACAGCGCTGCGTGATGCGGGTCTCCCTTCGCACGCGGCACACGATGTACGCCCGTGGCACACGATATACGCCCGCTTAACGCAGCGCACGGCTTTACAAAATCGTTGTCGATTAGATTAAAAACACTTTGTGCGGGAGCGCAGGTGTTCGAAATTAAACATCACTTAGTAACCCTGCAAGCTTTTTAATGGGAACAAGAAGAAATGAGCGGCTCACCTGATGGTGGGTGATAAATGATCATATCCGCCTATTAGAAGGAATTAAGCGTTGCCGCTAGACGTGTGTAACTCTTTACTAAAACGACTCAGTGATCCGACTCAGCTAAATGATACACTGTTCCGAATCTCTAATGCTCGCTCCGAATGTATCATTCGACTCAAATAGATCTCGAGTTCTAGTGAAACAAATGATCCGAATGAGCTGAATGATCCGATGAGCCGAATGAGCTGAATGATCCGAGTGAACCGAATAATCCGAATGAGCGGAATAAATCACGGATCTATCTGAGAGTCGTTGTACCGAATCACAGGTGATCTGTGTACCGAATGAAGCGTTTCACTGTTCCGCATCTCTGATCCAGACGCAAATGTTCCAATCTTTCGTAAGATAGGGTCCTCGAGTGGAGGCCACGTACAGGAAGTCGCAGCCGTGGCAGGCCCCCCACAAGGTGAACCGACGATCTGGTGAAGGTCGCGGGAATCCAATGGATGCGGGCGGCGCAGGACCGATCTGTGTGGACATTATTGGGGGAGGCCTCGTTTTTGCCAAGTTGCCGCCGGCTTTTTAGGAAGATACACTAACGTTTGACAGGAAACGTACGGGTTAGTAGAAGCCCGTAGAAAAAACTTATAACACCTCTCTCATCTTAGCATTTAATTCTCAGTTGCGATCATAGCTGTCACTTTGGAGACCAAGGTATTTTTAGGGCTCCGTAGCCAAATAACAAAAAAACGATCACTTATTACGTCGTCTTTCCGTCCGTCCGTATGTCACAGCCACTTTTTCCCGAAACTATAAGAATTATACTATTGAAACTTGGTAAATAGATGTATTTTTTTAACCGCATTACGACTTTTACACAAAAACAGGAAAAAGTTTTTTTTTGAGGGTACATACTTCATCCCCATACTTAAAACTGAAACTCTAAAACTTGCTTTTAATTAAATCTATACGTGTGGGGTATCAGTGAATAGGTCTTTAAAAATGATATTGAGGTTTCTAATTTTTTTTTCTAAACTTAATACTTTGCGCAAGAGACGCTCCCAAAGTGGTAAAATGAGTCCCCCCCCCCTCCCCTCTAACTTCTATAATAAAAAAATATAAAACTTAAAAAAAAATGATATACATTACCATGTAGTAGTTTTTTTAATACGTTATAAACCGTAAACCGCATTTTACCTTCCATAAATCTTACTTCCTGCTACAGAACCCTTCATGGGCTCGTCCGACTCGCACTTGGCCGGTTTTTTTATGTGTTAGGTGGTAATCCTCTAAAAATGTTACCCTCAGGTAAATGAGGCGGTGCAATAAAAACACAGCTGCATTAAAAAACATCCTTATCTGGACGGAGGTGCTTGCCCGGTGGAAACAAAAGCAACTAGTGATGCACTATACAAACATTTGTGTGCATGAACATGTCTGTTTGTATAGGTCTGGGTATTTTCTATGTTTAATAAGTATGTATTTCCAAAAGAAAAGTATTCAATGTAAGTATATATAAGTAATTCCGCTTTTGGTTCTGATATCCGTAAAACGGGAGCTTGAGCTACCTATCTCGGAGTCAGATCAATGTATGTGATGTTGTGAAATATTTAAAATAAATAAAATAAAAATAAAAATTGCTTAATTTCTGAGTAACACAGTACAATTTGTGGACGGGGCTTCCCGGTAAGTAGGCAGAGAAACTTGTGATTCTTCCGAGGATTATTTTGATAGGATTATGAAGTATTGTATAATATAACTAAACAAGGAGTAGAATGTTAAATTTAAGTTTACATTTCACTTCTTTTTTTTTATAAACATTTTTTAAGACTAAGTCTTACTAAATAATAATAATAAAGGGAAAAATCAAGTATTACTGAAGGAAGTTTACAACTTATTTAACAATTAGGGATAAGTAGTTTTTTTTTAGATTTTCGCGTTGCATTATAACTATAATGTATCAATACGGGGATTAGCACGATATTTATTATGTGAAACAACATTGTGTACTCACATATTTGGCTCGACGTTTCGGCTACGTTACAACAGCCGTGGTCACGAGCGGACGTGGTGGTCCGCAACGTATTGATACATTATAATTAGGGAAAAGGCTGCGTCTAAGTAAGTATACCCAGGAGTATGTAATCGTTTCCCAGAGTGTGTTAGTGGCTGCGTTTGTGTCTGTGAGTGCGTGTTTGTGCGTGAGTGCGTATTTGTGTATGAGTGCTTGTTTGTGTGTGAGTGTGTGTTTCTGTATGAGAAAGTAATTTTGCTTGCGTTCATCTGTGTGTTTTACTATTTTTAGCTTTGGTTCCTCAAGATAGTCAAGGGTAAGCGTGATATATTTTATTATTTCGTTCTTTTTTTCAAAATCCGCAGCTCATAAAGGTACATTATAGATATTACTTGTGTGACCCTCGTGTGTGCCCTACGGATACAACCTTGGGGTCAGTCTTGGAAAACTACCCACACGAGAGCCATATTTATTTACTATCCTTTCATATACGTGGAAGGAAAACTCCTATATGCCAATCATTTTAATAAAAGTTTTATGAATCTTTTGTATTTTGAGTAGAAACATGTATCCTACTTCTACTCTCTACAAATCCTTCCTCATCATCATCATATCAGCCCACGTGCACCCACTGCTGAGTATAGGCATCTTCTTTATCACGCCACTCCCTTCTGTCCCCTGCCAGCCTTATCCATTGTTTCCCCACTGCCGTTACAATATCCTCGGACCATCGGGCCACCTGTCTACCCACAGGACGTCGCCCCATTCTTGGCTGCCATTCGGTGAGTTTTATAGCCCACCTATCATCTTTACGCCTTGCCAGGTGTCCTGCCCATCTTCACTTTAGCTCACACATTCGCGTCCTCCTTCTACAGCTTTTTGATCCGGCTGCGTCCTTAGAAAATGTATCAAGTCTAAGATTCGGTAAAAAATTAAAGTACACCTTGCTAGTTAGGCAGATACTTCTGGTAAGTCGTTTCTCGCAGAACTTTCTACCACGTACCAGTTCTGTGGAACGGTATGGATGCAGGAGTATTTCCCGACGGCTACGACTTAGGGACCTTCAAGAGAAGAGCGTAGTAAAGTATCAGCCTAATGTAACTGTCCCACTTCAGGGCAAAGGCCTCATAGAAATCAAGTCATCACTAATATGATGGGATTAGGCTTGCCAAATGCGGATTGGTGATCACAAACCCGAGCTATGCTCGAAAAACACACTTGTTGCTCGACCAAGGAATCGAACCCAGGACCCTGAGATTACGGCTCGGTACTACCACCACCACCAACCACTAGACCAATAGGGCGTCACAAACCCTCATTCGATATTTGGCTGTTTTATTTCTAATAAAAGACCTCTTTATTGCTTTTCTTTTAGCCTTATACTATGAGGTAAGAAATGAATTAATGTGGCATGGTCAGCATTAGGTAATGACGACTGACGTGAGAGACTCAGCTCGGATCCACATATAGCTACTCGCCTCGCTGGCTAAATGCAAGATCTGAGGCCGATTTTTTTTATCCGTAGTTACCTTTTGGTTAAAATAGGTGACGGGTAGGGCACACTAGCGACGCCAATCGATTTTATTTTTTTAAACCGGCTCTATTTTAAACAATTTCGGGATAACAATCTCTCGGCAAACACTTATACTATTTATTAAATAACCACTATAACGCTAAATACCAATAAATAACGCGAATAAAATTTTTCGCGTACAAAAACGGAGCCAACATTTGTGCATGGTTATTTAATAAGTATGGTTATTTAATAATGGTTATATAATACCTATAAGTGTTTGCCGAGAGATTGCAACCCTGAAATTGTTTAAAATAGATTCGGTTTAGTAGTTACCTACCCGTCACCTTAACTAGATTTTTTGATCTCAAGTTACTTTTAGGTAAAATTAACTAGATTTTATGATCCGTAGTTAGCTTTTGGTTAAATTAACTATAGTTAACTGTCTAACCAATAGTCTAAGTGACAGCGTCAAAGTGACGTAATTCCTCATAATATAACTATTGGTTATGCTAAGTATTGTTCAAAAACACATTTGGGGGATATTTGACCATTGGTTACTTTTTTAAACCATTAGTTCAGTTTAACTACGGTTCAAAAAATCGCCTTAGGCAGTTCTGCATTAATACGTCTGTACACATACTTTGGTGCTTTGTCTCATTTACTAGACTTTCTCGTGATATTTACAGCAAATATCACGAATTTAAGTATGCGCGGATATGAATGTATGACCGGCACAACCTTAGCCCTAACGACTCGATAACGACCACTACTTAGCAGAGATAAACGCCAAAAGAGTGACGTGCGCCACTCAGAGCGGTTCCCTCCCTACAGGCGTTACATTTATGCATAGAGCAAGGTAATAATAATGGAAGTATGTCAATACGCATTTATAAAATTATTCTATGGCTGGATTCGACTAATCTTTATCCGTGGATAAAACTATGGTATAACGTCAGATTTATTTATGTAGAATGACAGCGCTACACCATAGATTTATTATCCAAATAAGGTTGGTCGAATCGGCCCTAAAACACTAACGGCCGTCAGAGACGTCATTTAAGCTAATGTTCATTAACTTTAGTATCGGTAGTCTTTATGCGTATCAAAATAAGTGTCAATATTTTTTCTTAAGTAGCCAACTAAGTTAATCAACGACTCTGAGTGTGGCAGTAAACTCCATATTACAAATCGCTAACTAAGGATAGTCCCGGAACAATATCCGTGCCAGCCAATTTTAACATTCCGTTTTGGAACGGGATGACATGAGCCTTAGTACGGTAATAACTTGAGATATCGTGATTTATAATAAGATGGCATTAATACAAACAAATGATAGACACGAGGGTTAAGGTGACGCATCGACCCAATAGATTTGTATTAGCGATTATGAGACATATTTAAAAAGTACAACGGTGAATCCATAAAGACAAGTATTAAGATTTTTTTGACAAAATATAATTTTATAATTGCTAGAAGTGGCCACTTTAGGCAATTATAAAAATTATGGTTACTTGTACGAAGAAAATATTTCGCAAATACCTACATCTCAAAAAAATCTTAATATTTTCCTTAATGGATTCACCGTTGAACTTTTTGAAAAAAATGTCCCACAATCGCCAAAATCAATACAAACGTACCTACTGGTGGCCCGATTCTCGCCTTAATTTCAAACGGAACATTATTAAAGTAATAGGAGTTATTTTTTTTTAAGATATAGGTGGCAGACGAGCCGACGGATTACCGCCGCCCATGGACACCTGCAACACCAATGGTGTCACAAGTACGCTGCTTACATTTGAACCCCCCTTCATCTGGATTGGGCCTCCAGTACCCTCACTCACGCAGCGAAACACAGCGCATGCACTGCTTCTCGCTGGTTTTCTGTGAGGACGTGGTATTACTCCGGTCGAGCCGGCCCATTCATGCCAAAGCGTGGCTCTCCCACTGTTAAGGCTGTAAGCTGGCTATTTATTAGTTAGGTACATAGCTATAACTTATAGTAGATATGAAGCGATGCTAGTGGTTCTGAACGCGCCCTCCATATAGTGGGACCGGGTTCGAATCCGAGCATGCACCTCTGGATTTTGCAAATCTATGTGCGTATTTCTACCATTAGCTCTGCGGTGAGAGAAAACATCTTGAAAAAACCTACTTCTTTCGGATAGTTTCTGAAACGTGTAACCATGATTCTCTTGGTCTGGTTACCCTGTTAAAGAGTTGCGTAGGTCAGACGGCAGTCATCGTCATCGTCATCGTCAGCCCATTTAAGTCCCCACTGCTGGGGCACGGGCCTCCCTCAATCACATGAGGGGTAATTGCCATACTCACCACGCTTGGCAGACGGGTTGGCGAGGGTTTAGATATAAATGCAGAGTTTTCCTTCTCTGGGTGCTGATGATCATGCCAGCAGCTTTACCTTAGTCGCCTTTTACGACACCTCGGTAAGAGTGAGGGTGGCCTATTCTACTCTGCCGGGGACCACACGGCACGGCAGTCGCTTCATTGTAATTAGCAAATTCCCCAAATCAAGAATCATGGTCCAAGCGAACTCCGGGCTCCAGAGCGAACTATGGACGTAACTGCGAATTACACGCTTAGATAAGAATGCAGAGGAACATAGTAGATGCCTAAACATGAAACAGTAGGTAATCATAAATGTCATTATTTTCAATCTGGTAAATACTTTGAAAGCCACTTTAAACGCCTGTTAACAAATTCTGATTACAATTCGTTCTACAAACACTTCGGCCGCCTCAAACATTTCGACAACGTTTTTTCCGATTTCACTAGTCACTGGCCACATAGGACATGTAATTAAAAAAAAAACGTTTTAAAATGTATGTATTACTTATTTTAAATATTACATGGTACAGTCAACAGCAGAAGTAGCTGCACATATTTCGCAGTTTGTAGTTCTTATTCCGAGGAGCATAAGAGTCACTAGCTGCGAAAAGTGTGCATCAACTTTTGCTGTTGACTGTACTCCTCTAATAGCATGATAACGAACTACGTGTAGATGAGATAAACATAGTGAGGCGACGCGAGACACTGAGTGCGAGCCGCGTGGGACGTTATCTTGTGTGAACATGGCTTTATAGGCTTAACCAACTGAGCAATAAAGCGAGCGGCACACTATCCAACCCTAGTTTCATTCATGTAGGTTAGTGACAAAAAAATTACAAGATTTAGCAGTTTTTTTCGTCCGCATACAAGACTTTATCTAAGTCTTGCAAACGCGTATCTTGGCTTCGACATAGTGGGCCCTCGCCCGCGAAATTAGCCTCACTCAGCGCTCTAAGAAGGAATGATAATGTGGTATCTCTTGTTGTGACCATAAAAAGGCTTCCTTGTCTTATGTGCCCAAGTTTACATTTACTAAAAAATACTAGTGGATGTCCACCCCCCACTTTGTTAAAATTATGTAATAATATCCTGCAACCGATTACGGCTACGGCGGCCAATCTCAAAGATCAGCCACGTACGCAGGATATATTACTGTGCTCAATTGTGTGCGCAAACATAACTGTACTCTCTATTCCCTTACCCTCATATTCCGATAGGACACCAGGGTGACACGACTGGAGAAGGATTCGGCGCAGGCACAGAGGTACAAACCGCCCTCTTCCAGACTCCGGGCTGACACAAAGAATTTCTTACCGAAAACTAAGATACAAGTTTTTGGCCCGACCCGGGGATCGAAACCGGGACCTCTTGCGCAGCCGTCGCTTTATAGTGCGACACACTAACCACTACGCCACAGAGGCAGTCATCATCATCATCATCATCAGCCCATTTAAGTCCCCACTGCTGGGGCACGGACCTCCCTTAATCACATGAGGGGTAATTGCCATACTCACCACGCTTGGCAGACGGGTTGGCGAGGGTTTAGATATAAATGCAGAGTTTTCCTTCTCTGGGTGCTGATGATCATGCCAGCAGCTTTACCTTAGTCGCCTTTTACGACACCTCGGCAAGAGTGAGGGTGGCCTATTCTACTCTGCCGGGGACCACACGGCACGGCAGTCGCTTCATTGTAATTAGCAAATTCCCCAAATCAAGAATCATGGTCCAAGCGAACTCCGGGCTCCAGAGCGAACTATGGACATAACTGCGAATTACACGCTTAGATAAGAATGCAGAGGAACATAGTAGATGCCTAAACATGAAACAGTAGGTAATCATAAATGTCATTATTTTCAATCTGGTAAATACTTTGAAAGCCACTTTAAACGCCTGTTAACAAATTCTGATTACAATTCGTTCTACAAACACTTCGGCCGCCTCAAACATTTCGACAACGTTTTTTCCGATTTCACTAGTCACTGGCCACATAGGACATGTAATTAAAAAAACGTTTTAAAATGTATGTATTACTTATTTTAAATATTACATGGTACAGTCAACAGCAGAAGTAGCTGCATATATTTCGCAGTTTGTAGTTCTTATTCCGAGGAGCATAAGAGTCACTAGCTGCGAAAAGTGTGCATCAACTTTTGCTGTTGACTGTACTCCTCTAATAGCATGATAACGAACTACGTGTAGATGAGATAAACCTAGTGAGGCGACGCGAGACACTGAGTGCGAGCCGCGTGGGACGTTATCTTGTGTGAACATGGCTTTATAGGCTTAACCAACTGAGCAATAAAGCGAGCGGCACACTATCCAACCCTAGTTTCATTCATGTAGGTTAGTGACAAAAAAATTACAAGATTTAGCAGTTTTTTTCGTCCGCATACAAGACTTTATCTAAGTCTTGCAAACGCGTATCTTGGCTTCGACATAGTGGGCCCTCGCCCGCGAAATTAGCCTCACTCAGCGCTCTAAGAAGGAATGATAATGTGGTATCTCTTGTTGTGACCATAAAAAGGTTTCCTTGTCTTATGATTTGCCCAAGTTTACATTTACTAAAAAATACTAGTGGATGTCCACCCCCCCCTTTGTTAAAATTATGTAATAATATCCTGCAACCGATTACGGCTACGGCGGCCAATCTCAAAGATCAGCCACGTACGCAGGATATATTGTGTGCGCAAACATAACTGTACTCTCTATTCCCTTACCTTCATATTTCGATAGGACACCAGGGTGACACGACTGGAGAGGGATTGGGCGCAGGCACAGGGGTACAAACCGCCCACTTCCAGACTTCGGGCTGACACTAAGAATTTCTTACCGAAAACTAAGATACAAGTCTTTGGCCCGACCCGGGGATCGAAACCGAGACCTCTTGCGCAGCCGTCGCTTTATAGTGCGACCCACTAACCACTACGCCACCGAGGCAGTCATTCCCCAAAATTTAATTATGTAATTCGGTCGCGAAAGACTGACTCATTACTCTATAGCAAACCACGGTTACGCCTTTGGCATGCAAATAACTTACCAGTCTAGCTCGGCTTTGTCTTATTACGTTATAAAGGCTTAAGATAGACTAAAAAGTGTCCAGACGTAACTGCCTAACATATCTAGATGATATTCTAAGACTAATTTAAGTCGAGAGTGAATAGGCTAGGTTCTGGGTAAGCACGCTACATCTTAGACCTTATTGTCACTTTCCATCAGGTGAAATGAGGGCAAGTGCAAACCCATTTAATATATAAAAAAGAAACTAATTTCACCTAAAAGTTATACAATTGCACCCAACCAGTTGTAACATTTTTCAAATACAGATTTTTATGAAGTGTTATTACAATTTATACAAAGATTAATTAGGCATTCAGTAGCATGTCTACATTTTACTTACTTTGTGTCCGCCATCAACCACTTCTTAGCAATTACTGGAAGAAATTATTACAGAGGAGGAGGGAATCATTAAGTACATCGTACAAAGGTGAGTGTTGCCAATTTACAAAGCTAATAAACCCAAGCGAATAGAAAGGTCTTTTCGCCAAGGGGCAAATTAGAAGCATAACCAATAAATAAATTGAGGCAACTTTGCATTTGATTGAAACAACGAAGAAACAACAAACACCCAGACCGGTTACCGGGTAACGTTAACGGTTTGTCTTTTGTGTCTGAAATGCGGAAATTTACAAGGACAATTGCCCAATGAATAGAATATAATAGAATAGAAAAATATTTATTCAGTGTAAACATAAAATTAGTTACATGGAAAAAATAATTAAATTAAACAGAGTGAGCACTACAGCACGCAGGCAGAAATCAGTCAGAATCAAGTTTTATTGTGTTGAGTTTGTATAGGCTACAAAAAAATTCGGTTTGTCTCAAACTAGAAAATTCTCTTAATTGCTATCAAACTTAATTATTCTTCTATTTTAAATTTATAAGTATACAAACATAATACTTATATTACATTTAATACCTTTTATTACATTTTTAGTTTCGCCGTCAATGCAGAGTTGTGAAGCAATTAATAAATTAATATACTTTTATTGCACTCAAACAGCGAGAAAACTTAAAACTAGGTATTGCACAGGTCATGTAGGATATGTGGAAGTTATGTGATAATTAGTTTAAAAAAATCAAGCGGCGTCATCTACTTGATATCGGCGCTGTTGCAATCGCCATGGTCGCGGTGTAACTGAAGTTTTTCCAGATACCTATCGCAGTGTCTGAAGACGAAAGTCCTTAATGCGTGTGTTGCCTGTGATGACATACAAAACCGAAACGTGGCCCCTTTCAATGTGCCGATTAAGGACGCTCAAAGTCACCCAGAGAGCAATGGAGAAATGTATATTATTATTTTTTGCAGCGCCTTACATGGCCAACAATCTTGTACTTTAATATTACTCTTAACCATCCCTGTATCAAACATTGTGGAGCAAATTAAGTATGAGGGTAAGGGGGAAACTCGCCCTATTGCCCCCTACCTGAAGAGTATTGAGAGTGCATTGGTGGACCTGAAGGTACATCTTTCTAAACACGTTTTCTATTTATCATTGAGGACAACTTTTGTCTGACTTTTTCTACCTAAATGTGCATAAAAGAATCACCTCCCGATATCAAAATGACCGAACAGAACCGCTGGCTTTGTATGAACAGTCGAATCTTTTTTACAAATCTTAAAATCCGCTTCAGTCAAAAACTGCGTAGAGATGTAGCCTCGCTATGTATACTCTAACGCTTATACTATGGGAAATGCTCTGAGGAATGGTTCGGACTGATGTGGTGTTACAGGTGTCCATGGGCCCGTATCTAAAAAAAAACTGCTCTAAATACGGATAGAATAAGTGAAGGGTTTATCAGTTTACTGATACACCCTGTATGTAGGATAGGTTCTACATCAAGTTAACTCGACAAATTGTCTGTCAAAGTTGCGATAGGATAATTATATTAACCCTGCAATCTTATTTTTGATGAAATCGATCGCCCTATCTTTTCTATAATTGCCTTAACTGATAACTCAATCGGATTTGCTTTGCGATCCATTGGAATTAAATCGTCGCCAATCCATTTATCAATTGATAAGTCAATGGATTGGCACAATATTGATGGAAATTAAAATCAAAAATAAGTAAACCATGATTGGATGGATATACGACTCATAAAAATAACGCGCTCGCTCATGAACGGATTGAATAATCAAATACAATTTCTTAAAGTATCTAGGCCTACTAATTAATTTACTAAGATAGCTACGAATATTAGGCTGAGCGATGGTAGCTACTGATCTGTGGATGAGGACACGCCTTCCATCATCGAGGTCGCTTTTTTTATGCTAGAGGCGACAAACGAGCAAATAGATCACCTGATGGAAAGTAATTAACGCCGCCTATAAATATCCGCGAAATCAGAGAGATAGCTAATGCTTGAATCCGAGCATTCTGATTTTTTCCAATATACAGCACAGGTGTACTTGTGCTGTATATTGGAAAAAAATCAGCACAGGTACACCTGTTACAGCACAGGTACACCTGTGCTGTGATCATTTACATCCCTTTAGCCATGCGTTCTATCAAATAGTCTAAAGAACATTATTCTACGGCTTTTCGATATTCGTTGAAATTTTTCCCCATACTAAATGACCAAGTCACGTGACGAACCTAGTATGAAAAGTTGAATTTTATAAATGTAAATTTCAAAAGTAATAGAACTTAATTCAGAATTTTTGGTAGAACATGTGGTTAAAGGGATTCAAATGTTCACTGTATGTGCGTATATCTACCATTAGCTCGGTGTTGAGGAAACCTGCACGTTTTAAATAGTTTCTAAAACGTGTAACCATGATTCAGTTGGTCTGGTTCCGTATTGAACGGTTGCGAAGGTCAGATGGTAGTCGCTTTATTGTAATTACCAGACTCCCCAATTCCTGTATCATGTTCTAAAGCGTACTTACCCTAGGCTAAAACCCTGTACCTAATAACTTTGAACACTAAAACATGAAGAAGACTCAATTAATACAGAAGTAATTATTTGTCAAACACAGGATTCTTCATCACACGTATTTATGCAAGGTAGAGACCGAACCCAAGACCTTTTATAAAAAGAAAAAATGGCGGATTAGTTACGGAGAGGCGGGATGAAACCACAACGAACAAGATATGAATGATAAATGATAGAATAGAACGGTTGTAAAAATATTATTGAGAGAAAGGATGTTTCCAGGATTAAAAAGAAAATTTAAAAGGTAGATAAGTGTTTTAATTAATCATATTCTCATCCTGTGAACGAGTTTAGAGATAATGTGAACAATAGGCTTGTGTCCTATTTTTTTCTCTTGTTGGTTATATAAGAACTCCTTAAAAGTGAAAACATCGGTGAAAGAACAGATTTGTTAGCTTGGGAACTATTCGAAATAGGACAATTTGAAAATCACTATAACAAAAATAGATTTTCCCAAAAAGTTCCATACAAACAGAGACGTGAGGCGTGACGTCAGCCCTCACTAGTTTGTGCGCATCGCGAGATAGCTTTGTTCGATAGCTATATGAAATAGTACGTTTATGAAAATGGTTTCTTAACAAAAGTTGCAATAAATTGAATAAGATATCGATTGCTATACAAATATTTCGAAAAATATTAGACTTAAAATTTACTTACCTTTGCCTTTGAGGGATCATAACAAAAATAATACATAAGGTTTCAAGCTGAAATTTTGTACATAGCTCGTTTTGACAGTTATGTCTCAATACTATTAAAATCTGCCAATCTCTGACCTAGTACACAAGCCTATTGTTACATATTTGTTATATATTGTTTTATACCTATGTTTGTGAGAAATGTGCATTTAAAATGAATCAAGATGCGAACATTCCATGTGTCTTTGTGAATACAATTTTAATGGAAATTGAGCCTGTAAACCAGCAAAATTGAACGGCCATCTTTGTATGTCTAAGAGCCGAGTTCACCAACTTTAAAACTACGGTAATCACAATGAATATTGTCAAAGCATATAAGTATGATAAGCGTAATTTAAAAAGTTGGTGAACTAAGGCCTTAGTTTTTGAAAAGCATTCCGATACCGTTGTTCCAAGTAAGGTAGAATAATGATGTGTGTTGGAAGACTGAAGGAAAGTAACTGTTTACTCATCTTAGACCCTGTATTAAGGGCATGACTTCGTAGTTTTTGTTATTGAAAACCTGGGTCCAGTGAGGGTACGACGGGTTATCTTTTTTTCATGACTTGTCGTTGGCCATTTTGTTGAAGTCACGCCTGACCCAATGGCAGGCGGAGAATATGAAATTCGCCTATAGTTGGGTCAAAATAATAGGTCACGTTTGACACTTCAACCAAATTCGACCACGTAACCTTGTTTGTAACAACGTACATTGAATTTATCAATCTTTCTATGATAAAAAAGCACAATTGACCTGGCAAAACGAATCTTTCAAAAGATTGGAACATTTGCATCTGGATCAATGTAAAGATGCAGAACAGTGAAACGCTTCATTTGAATCAAAATCAACTCTTAGATAGATCCATGATTAATTGCTTGTGTTACGAATGAAGTAATCGATCCCCTCCTGCTGTGCCATTTGATATACCTATCTCTTTTCCCCGAAATATACATGGAAAGACGATTACCTATTCACCCCGAACAGCCCACAGCTTACTCTTCCGCTCTGAATTCGGATCAATCGGATCGTTCAGTTCACTCGGACTGAAGATCCATTTGAGATTGATACATTCGGAGCGAACATTAGAAATTCTGAACAGTGTATCATTTGGCTGAGTTGTTTCAGTGAAGAGATACACACACGTTTATAGCACAATTTCTTAACTTTCTAAAATTATATGTTTGCATTTATTTATTGCAATAAAGAAAAAAATGATAGTTTCACGATTTACTTTCCCTGTAAAACTATTTATAAATAAACTTATTAAAAATTTACTTTTCTTTACTCTTCTTTAGTAGTATCTGTCAACGTTATTCGTGTAGGAATATTCAAGCATACAATGAAAAGCCACATTCTGATTAAAATAAAACGTATTATTCTCTTGTTTCAAAATATAAATACATAAATAACTTGGTAAAAAGAAAAACAATGTATAGCACACATTACAAGCGTTTTGATTCGATGAAAAAGAAATAAACTGGCCGCGAATATGTAGGACCTACTTTTCTATTCCTTTTAAATAATGTTGATTCATATTTCTGCAAACAAGAGTACTAATAACTTATTTTAGATTATTATAGTATTCAGTTCATGTTTGTTTGAAGTCCATATCGATTATTTAGTTTTTTTAGTTCACCTCACTATGAAGGTAAAATTGAGAAACGTCAAATGTGGCCTATTATTTCGGCTCGACTATAGTCTATTTTGTGGAGTTGTCCCGTCAGCACATTGAATACGCTACCACAAAGTATTTAAATATAATAGTTCAACACCAGTCAATCTTCCAAAAAATACATGTCTCTGTAATCACTCGACGGTATGCACGGTAACTGATTCTTACCGTATAAGCGTAAATTTACCTTAAGGTAACGAACTTTTTTATTCTCTGTACTGTACCTACTAAAAATCCACTTCGCACTGTCTTTTTAGTCGAAGCTCGAGTGTCAATCGATATCATTATCGAGCCATGCTCGGGCTCCAAAAGTCCAGAGTGTGTCGGCTTTGGATACAACCGGGACATTCCGATGAGATACAAATAGAAGTTAATGATTATGAAGTGAGATATTTAACATCTGACTGACTGGATGCCGCAATTGGTAGTGACCCTGCCTCTTACGCCAAAGGTCGTGGGTTCGATCCCCACCCTGGACAAACATTCGTGCGATGAGCACTTGTGTTTGTTCAGTGTCTGGGTGTAATATATGTATTTAAGTATATATTAGTGTTCCTCTGTTGTCTGATATCTGTAACACAAGTGCTTAAGCTACTTAGTACGGAATCAGGTCAATATATGAGATGTTATGAGAATTATTATTATTATTATTATCTTCAAGTATTTTGCTTACTAATTTGGTTTTTGTTATTATTATTTCAAGAATAAAGACAACAAAACGTTGATTTTACCCAAAGCATGATATTAATTAAGAGTTCCCTGTATCATCCCTACAAGGTGAATAATTTATTATAATAACACGTTAAAACCCACCCTTCAACGTGTTGAGTAAAATTGAAAAGGGAAACAAAGGCGACCGTTCGACGACCCGTTTGGAACAGTGGTAGTGAACGCTGCCTTTGGTCCTAGGGTAGCCGGTTCGATCCCACAGCACAGTACAAACATTTGTGTGCATGATTATGTCTGTTTGTATTGGTCTGGATGTTTTCTATGTACCTATTATAAGTATGTATTTACAAAAGAAAATCGTTATGTATATATTTGTAACGCCACTGTTGATTCTGATATCCGTAACACAGGTGCTTGAGCTACCTATCTTGGAGTCAGATCAATGTAGGTAATGTTGTGAAGTTTTTTTATCAAGTCATTGGCTTTACAATTACGGTTGGGGGAAAATGCACTCATGGCGGAATTGGCAATCCTTTTGAAAGCAAGTGAGCACCCCGTAAATACCCGTATATGTAACAGTTGATGTTGATATTTTGTGTAAGTGTTTTTGTAGTAGCTTTTTTCTTTATACATATATGACGACCCGTTTGGAACAGTGGTAGTGAACGCTGCCTCTGGTGCAAGGGTTGCGGGTTCAATCTCCGCACAGTGCAAACATTTGTGTGCATGGACATATCTGTTTGTATTGGTCTGGGTGTTATCTATGTACTCGTATTATAAGTATGTATTTACAAAAGAAAAGTATTATATGTATATGTTTGTAATCCCACTGTTGATTCTGATATCCGTAACACAGGTGCTTGAGCTACCTATCTCGGAGTCAGATCAATGTATGTGATGTTGTGAAATATTTATTTATTTATATATGTTTATGCTTGTTTTATAGTCCTTCACTCAGTTACAACCTTTTAATGACTTTCTAATTTACAAGTTTTACCTATAAGTACAAAAAGTACAAAAAAGCCGCCTTTAAAACCCCGAGCTAAAAAGTGTAAAATAATATTTTTATCAATTCATACTTCAGTAACACCTTTTTTCGAGAGTACTATTATAAAATGTTATGTGAAGTGTATGAAGTGTTTTTTACACTTTTGAGTTTGTGGTTTTTGTAGGCGGTTTTTTTTCATGCTTTTTAGTGTCTCATTTCCCCGGCAGGTGCTATTTATTTTTTTATGTGATAGGTGGCAGACGAGCAGACGGATCGTCTGATGCTAAGCGATGCTTACTTACTTACCAGTTATTATGAGATGATCCGACTATTCGGTTGGCTGAAATCAAAATTTTATAAAGTTCTAAAGTCATGGGGTGCCAGGGAAGTAATATTTGACTAATATTTATATTACTTGCTAACTTTTATGTAAAAGTAGGTAAAATCAAACAGATTGGCACAGACAATAAACGCCCGTGCTCATTGAATGAAACGGTTGAAGGTAACATCTATCGATGCCGAATAGCTTGACGAATCAACAATGCACCGCTGTTAAGACATACACAGTTGTGGACCAGCAGCCGGCATTTTTAATGTGTTTAGTTGATAACCGAGTGCCGCACGCGCCGCGCGTCTCGCCGCACGACCAGCGCCGAATACTCGGAAACAAAAACTCGCACCACTGACGCGCAACTTACAGACTTAGTGACTTTCCACTCTGTGTCTTCCCGCTCTCTCGCATACTTCCACCTCAGGCTTCCGAACTTTAACTGTGAACTACTTACTGGAGATCGGAATAATCAACTCAAAACAAACTCTGGCGAATCGCGAGATATCGCGAGCACCGGTCACCACAGTTGATTCAAGGTATATTCAAAAGGTGTACTTACCTAATAAAATTTCCATGTATGAATTATGTATCGGTGGCAAGAGACGAGTGCATTGTTCGAGAATGTGTATGTAGCAGTTTGTAATGCAAGTGAGAATGTGCGTAACCAAATAAACAATGACGTATGAAGGATTTCGTTCACACAACTTCGTGCCGAACTGTATGTTATTATTTATTAATTAGTTTTTTTATTATTATTCAGCATTGCAAAAACTAATTAGATGTCGTGAAATTTTACAAATTCGTACAAAAACAGGTTATACAAACGTGGAGCGAAACGATGAGTGTTATCTTTACAGAGTCCAATAAATATGATGGAAATTCGCCCGCCGAGTTGTTTAAAATTAATGGCTTAACTTTTGGAAGTGGGTAATTACTTTCTCAAAAAAACAATGTGGCTGACGAATATAATGACTTTACTCCTTGGGGTAATTGCGCGTGATTGCACTGATAGTATTTTGGTTTCGTTTGGGCAACGCGCGGAAAATTAAACTGGCCAAATATGAGTCAGCCTCCTGCTGTGATAAATGGGCATTAATCATTTTGTGTAATATTTTGCATTGTCATTACGCTCCAAATGGACCATGAAACTTTCGGTAATACTTTGTACTTAAACTTGTAAAGGTAAGTCTCGTAAGTATGCACACACTCAACTGGTGATGTGAGAAAGTTACAAAATTGGTGAAGAAATTACGGCCAGACATAGCATATGATTCCTTTTCTGTTTAACGCATTTATTTAAATACGAGCTACTTTATGTACAGTATAACAAGTAGTAATAGATAAAACCAGGACTAAACGCGATTGTGTTTAATGAGCACATAAATACTCACAGCTTGGAACGGTTTTATCTATTTGTAGGTATAATGCGCGAAATTTTAAAATCATGGTATTACAGGAGTTTTTCTTTATACTGTGCTTTATTCTGCTGTTCCTTACCTTTAAACTACAGCTTGTACCATTAGTTTTGACAATTCATCTGAGAATAGAAAACTATTATATCTGAATAAATAAAATCTTTGACCTCAATCAACCCCCTTATTACAAATCGCAAACCAGCCCCTTTTAACAGTGCGTGTTGGGACGGGATGACATGAGCTTTAGTATGGTAATAACTTCATCATCTTCAGCCCATTTAAGTACCCACTGCTGGGACACGGGCCTCCCTCAATGACATGAGGGGTAATTGCCATACTCACCACGCTTGGCAGACGGGTTGGCGAGGGTTTTGATATAAATGCAGAGTTTTCCTTCTCTGGGCGCTGATGATCATGCCAGCAGCTTTACCTTAGTCGTCTTTTACGGCACCTCGGTAAGAGTGAGGGTGGCCTATTCTACTCTGCCGGGGACCACACGGCCCACACGGTAATAACTTAACATCGCGATTTTTGTAAAGTGCCAAAGTTTTTTTTATAATTCTCAACGCGCAGTATGGTTGAGGGATAAATTTATTGTGTTGTTAAGTATAACAAACAAAAAGAGTTACAGAATAGGCCACCAGGTGCAACATTTGTTACAAATGGAGGGATTTCGGACGCACAAATTGCGGACGCCCAAAGTTGCTACCACATATGACGAATGGTACGGGTGACAACATACTCCTGCCAAAATTACAAATAATATATTACTAGGGCGAACCCGCCCTATTTATTACTTTTTAGATGTACAGGACGTATCTGTGAACATTTACATACATCCCTTTAACCACGTGTTCTGCCAACCATTCTGAACAGCATATTTTGTTCTACGAATTTTCGAAAATTGTGGATTTTTTTTGACTTCCAAACAAAATGACTAAGTTACGTGCGTGATTGATTTTGTAGAAAAGATGATTTTTTTTCCGTGAATTTCCAAAACTCATTTAATTGTGGTTCAGAATGGTTAGTAGAACACGTGGTTAAAGGGTTGTAAATGTTCACAGATACACCCTGTATAATAGTTTTTCTGATACTCCCCCTAGTACCTAAAAAACTACCTATCTACTTTAGGGGTAAATAGGCAGTAGGTAAGACGAATTGCAATAATTCGCATATCATTTAAATTAGTCCAGCTGTTCTTGGCACCGACAAGACTTTTAAACACTACATATTTAATTATGTTGATTTATTCAAGAACCCAATACTATCTATGTGTCTGTCTAGATTGAGAAAAAATTGGGGTCTGTGGTTTTAGCCACAAAGTCTCAGCATGACTGACCGTGGTGAACAAAATGGAATAGTTTGGTGCTTAAAACACTCATTATGGCTGACCGGATGACGCAATTGGTAATGACCCTGCCTTTTACGCCAAAGGTCGTGGGTTCGATCCCCACCCTGGACAAACATTCGTGCGATGAACACTTGTGTTTGTTCAGCGTCTGGGTGTAATATATGTATTTAAGTATATATTTGTATTCCTCTGTTGTCTGATATCTGTAACACAAGTGCTTAAGCTATACTTAGTACCTAGTACGGAATCAGGTCTAAGTATGAGATGTTGTGAGAATTATTATTATTAGATATGTTTGTTAATTGTGTATATATAATTATTCAGAACATATCTACCTTACAACCATACAAACGTGGCATGTACGAGTAGGTAGGTATGTGGGGAGCTTACAGTATGGACGTTTATAAATAAAAGTTTTAAGCTGACCCCATTTTTTGTAAACTTGATGAGGTGTTTCTGTATCCAAATAATTTTTATAGTAAATACAGGGCCCAATCCTTTCCGCGTTTACAAGACGGAAACAATACTGCTTCTTCCAATACCAATTTGATATAACCTCCGCTTGGTTTTCATATGCCCGACGACACTGTCCATTGCATTTTAAAACGGGTCAATCACATACCGCTGAGGTTACGCCATAACACAATATACAATGCGGGTCGCGTGCCGTGCCATTGATCCTGTGCCCTCAAGAATGGTGCAGTGTATCATGTTTCAACCTCGGATCTCGACGTGCGCCCTCGCATGTAGATGTCATCGCGTGATGTGTTTACTGGGTTATAAACAGTTGACGCGATTGGCATCAGATTAAGATCTCCATTCCATAAGTGCGTGAAGATCAATTTAGTGCAACCCAATAGTTACTACACAATTCATATTCTGCGAATATAATGTGGTAGGTACCTTATAGACTCCTGTTTACGCACTTAGACTCCTAGATCATCCATTGTGCGTGTTGGGTCCTGGTTATTCAGAAGTTTAGAGGCTTAATTGTATACATTTTACATATCCGCGAATGTATGATGCTAACAAACAATTTCCCTATTTTTGCCAGTAATGACAGGTCTTTCCCTTTACATAAAAAGTATAATTTATACCTATTATGTACATCTGGCCGCCCGCTAAGTGACCTATGCAAAACGATTGTAACGTTAAAGATTGATTGTTAACCAATCCTATACATTTTACTGAGTATATTATTTAGTTATAGTAGATACGTATACAACCCCATGGTTACGTAGTAGGTAGGTACAATAAATACCTACATTATTATTTTAGACTACTTGGCCCGATTCAACCGTCTTTATCTTTGCATAAATAAATGATTTAACGTCAAATTTGTATAGAATGAAAGCGCTATACCATAGATTTAGTATCGGAATAAGCAGAGGCGGGTAGCGCCCGGCAATCAATATTTGGCGCCCTCTTGTACGTGGCGAACAAAATGGAATAGTTTGGTGCTTAAAACACGCATTAAGCTGCGCACCCACCACGTTTATTCAGGGTATTTCATTTAGAGTGTCAAGCCGAAGGCCATAGATAAATTGGATTTACAGTGGAGGCTCTTGTTGCGTAGGCCTCTCGGCGCCCCCTAACACCCGGCACGCGCACTATAGGTGCCTCTAAAATGTGCCTCTAAAAACGCTTCTGGGAATAAGGTTGGTCCAATCAGCCCTTAGCCTGCTTACGAGCAGGAAGCTAAACTCAGATTTTTAATCTGATCTGAGAAAAAACTGACAGATGCAAAAGTTCCCATACATTTTGCATCTATCAAAAGTTGCTAAAAGGTATTCATTTTCAAATGACACATCGATACCTGTTCGCATAGTTAAAAATCATTAAAGTAAAGTTGCGTGGTTTAGGTATTTGATGTTCTCCCGTGGAAATTAATGGTTTTCCCGTTGAAAAATATAGCTAGCCCATGTGCATCCCCTAACAATATTCCCAATTTATTGGTCAAATATTAGAAATTGGAATACATTAGGTTTACGTCCAAAGGAAGTAGGTATGTTCCATCACTGATCAAGTACCTAATCACAACGGACACAACAAATAACGAACACTAACCGAACAAGACAGCTCATCAGGATCTCCAAGGCGAGATAGGTAGTTTCCTTCCATCTCACTAACTTCTTGGAGCTTCGAACAAAAACAACAAAACCTTTTTATTTAATTGCAAAGTTTGCAAACTTCATAGGTACTTAATTTATTTCGATATCAGAAAGTAAATTTAATAGAAAATTGTTACTAAGTGACTAGGTATTGCGGAGAAGTTTTTATCTACGGTCTGCAGGCCCAGGAGCCCAATTCTGTCGTAAGAAAATAAATATCACGAGCACGAGAATTGGGCTCCAGGTGTCTATCTAATTCCTAATGCTTGGACAAAAGTACTTTTTTCGAGTTTTTTTTTATGTGATAGGTGGCAGAGTTAATAATTTAGTAAGGTTGTAAATTTTCTAATATGCTGTAATATGAATCTTCATATTTTAAAGTGAGTAAACGAATTATAATACGCACAGTATAAGTTACATGTTCGTATTTCTAAAATTAAATTGAAAATGTAAAAAACCCCCGACACAACTAAAGCTCTTTCATTTGATACCTATATTGAGGCACAATACTATTACTAAAGCTCTTTCATTTGATACCTATACTGCCGGAACAATAGGAAAACCTATTTAGGTTATTCGTCTTTTCTGATGGCGGCCATCTTGGATTTGAAATTTTTGACAATTAATATATATATATATATATATATATATGATACCTATATTGTGGGAGTAGTGTTAAAACATAAAATCCAAATCTTTGTGACGGCGGCCATCTTGGATCGATTTTTATCCAATATAACTAAGAACACTTCCTCCTTATTCATCTTTCAAAAAAAAAACAAAATCAAAATCGGTTCATTTGTTCGGGAGCTACGATGCCATAGACAGACACACACACACAGACACGTCAAACTTATAACACCCCGTCGTTTTTGCGTCGGGGGTTAAAAAGATTCAGAAGTAAGTACCCAATGGAAGTGATGACAAAATGTATTCAAATTATCAATTCACACACCCTCTTCATCAGTGACACAGGGGAGATAAATCTATCGGTATATTGTGTACTTTTTACCGATCCGAAATCTACGGTTAAATCTGTAGTACGTTAAGGAAAACATCTATGATACTCATACGTGTATTCTATGTACAGAACAACACACACACTAGTACGTCTCACTGCCGCATGTTCGTACGCCAGCGCTACAGGAGAGCGGTAAATCGCATCAAACTCAATCAGTCGAATGATGACTTTGTTTATTTGCTGCACAAGCCGAGCACTGTGTTGGCACATCGTAGGTCGTTGGTTCCCAACCAGAAGTCCTATTAAGGTCCAACTCTACACTTTTATAAAGAACTTGTGGCCTGGCCGATCCGTCGTGTCACTTCGTTTCGGAACTGTACCAATGGCGTTTATTAATCGCGTAAGTGTTTCGCTTTTTAGGGTTCCGTAGCCAAATGGAAAAAAACGGAACCCTTATAGAATCGTCATGTCTGTCCGTCTATCCATCCGTCCGTCTGTCACAGCCACTTTTCTCCTAAACTATAAGAACTATACTATTGAAACTTGGTAAATAGATGTATTTAGTTAACCGAATTTGAAAAAATGTTAATTGGAAAAAATAAAAAAAAGGTCTCCATACTTGAAACTGAAACTCAATTTTTATTTTCATTAAACCTATACGTATGGATAGGTCTTTAAAAATGATGTTGAGGTTTTTAACACCATTTTTTTCTGAACACAATACTTTGCGCAAGAGACGGTCCCCCCTCCCCCCTCTAACTTCTATAATAAATGCATTATAGAACTAAAAAAATGTACATAATCATGAAAACTAACAACGAAAATTGGTTTGAACTAGATATAGTAAGTAGTTTTTTTTTAATACGTTATAAGCCGTAAACCGCAATTTACCTTCCATATATCTTACTTGCTGCTACGGAACCCTTCATGGGCGAGTCCGACTCGCACTTGGCTGGTTTTTTTATTTAGCAGAATTCACCTCCTTATTATTAATCTATAGCAGATAAATAAATGTTTGACTTTTTATCCGCCCAAATCGTATTCATCGACTAGCACTCATAGAAACTTATCAAGCTTAATCACATTAAACACATGTGCTATGGGTAGCGGAATCTACTAAAGGCTTACCTTAATATATACATAGAAAATGTTATAAAACCCAGACACTCAAAACACACGAGTGTTTATCTAAGTAATATTCGTCTAGGGTGAAATAGATCTTATTCACAACAAAAAACACCAAAGTTTTGAGGAGTGATTTTCATGGCCTGATGAAGTTCACTTTGATTTTTCTTGTCGATAAATGAAATCGTTTAATAATGTCAGGCTGTCAGCCAATGTAAAGTCTCAAAATGCCACAGTAGATAAATAAACATACATATCAAGTGGTTATTTTTACTAATTATTATACTATTAACAATTTTTCTTATTCTATTTCTTTTACAATTGAGAAGCGGTTATTGAGGTGTTTATAATTTCAATAAGTATTTCTGTCATTTATTTTAATCCGATTGCGATTTTAAATAAAAATGCACGATACTCGTGGCCCTCTGATCGAAAAAAGTTTAGGAACCACTGTTGTAGATAAATGCTTTTATATCGCGACGATCAATACTGACAGCGATATTTTGTAGTATCCTTCAACATTTGGTATTTATATATAGAGTGATCTGAATTAGATTAGGTTGAGAAATGGGTTTAAATGGGGTAACCGGAAATCGGAATAAATATGTAGTTCAACTTGGTCCGTCAACTTGCGGATGCAACCTTCGTGCAGGGTAGGTACTACGAGTAATAGCTTTTTGATAATGATAATTTATTTCACAAAAAACAGAGTACATGAGATGGTATTGTAGCAATATATCCGTCTATTTAACCACTTAGTGATATGTGAATTTTATGTTATAAATGGCATGCATTTTATTTGTACATACGTTATTGAACAAATTTAAATTATAAAATACTAACCAACTCATATAAAAAAATAAATTATTATAAATAAAAAAAATAATAAAATAATAATAAATAAATAGGTAGTCATTTATTTCAGGCGTTTACCCATAGCGTAACATATTATTTCGCATTATAATTAATTACAATAAAATGAATAAATTAAAATTAATTAATAATACCAATAAAATTATATAAAAAGAAATTATTAAATTAAATTTTAAATTTATCGTTTAAAAAGTCATTAATTGCTTTTTTTTGTCATTATTTTTCTACATACTAGTAGATGAGCGATGATGTGTTGCGTGCGAGGATATCTGCACTCGGTTCATTTACCTAGCTTCTCTCAGTGAAGCGATTCTATTAGATAAGCTCTTAAAACACATAAGTAGTCGATATATCACTGGCTCGTAGATCCTGAGTCTAAAATAGAAATATTACCTACCCGCAACGAAAACTAAACATGAGTACTTTATGGAAATTAACAACTTGAGTTTTGTTTAGTGAAGTAATATAATAATCATAGCTTTATAACCGAGTGCGTAAGTCCCAGTTGGGCTCGTCCACGAAGTGCCCCGTGACAACATTACACACTACATTTACAAAAATAAATGGTTTGTTGTGTATTTAAGTGGGGACCTTAAAAATGTATATTTTACTAGCTGCGCCCCGTGTGCATTTTGTAATATCTGATAAGTTAGCTGTATAATTGGGAAGTTTCATCAAAATCTGGGTACACGGCAGTGCTCCCGCCAAGTCGAGCGCGAAGCAAACACTGCCATACCACCCTTTATTGGAACCATTTCGCCGCATTTTAGGCTCCTATTTGAGAGCCCCGGATAAGACCAGAACGCAGAAATTTTCGTCATTCGTTAAGCTATAATGACCTACTTTTAATTCTAAATTTCAAGTCTGTACGTCATTTAGTTGACAAGTTAGGCGAAAGCAAAGTTTCACATTTTCGACAGACACTGACGATCATCAAAATGGAACTAGTACTTCCTATAATCTGAGAGAGCTTAAATTTAGCACAGAGTTAGGGTATAATTGCCACATAGAAGGAAAACTATAAAAACTAGGATAATCGAAGATCTGGAGTACCTGGTTTAAACCAACTGCACAAATTACTTGGTTATCCCATAGAAATATGCGAGATTACCAAGTTATATTTGCTGTTCTCGTTACTAAAATTGTATCCAAAATTGCCCGGTTTTTCAGTTAAACCAACTGCATAAATGACTTGGTAATCCCATACAAATATGTGAGATTACCAAGTTATATTTACAGTTTTCCTATACATCAAAATATACTCATACTCTTTATACGCGACTGGTGTACAAAACGAGGTGAGCCATGACACTATTGCACATATCACTAACCACTGATTTAACATTAAATAGACGTACAGACTTCTATCAATCAATGATTAGAAGTCCGTCTCTACTGAAAATATAATGTTTATTTTAGGCTCGCCTATCCATGAGTATTATTGAAATACGCTCTTCTAGAGATAGATTGATGCACCTGGTTTTGTACCCTTGTGTACCCTTCAACGGCCAAGTCACACAACATTAACTATAAACAATAAAGAAATCGCATTAAGAAACCTTAGACTTGGCACGACTTTGTCTAAATTTCATTGCTTTTTAGAGATAAACAATCAGCTACATCAAGACTTGGTTAGTTTTTTACAGAATGTTTTTGGAGGGATCTATTTATACTTTTTGAGTTTCTTCGTTACAAAAATACAAATCTGTCCTCTTTATAATATTAGATATGTATATATTTAGCTATTATTTGTTGTTATAGCGCACACTGTGTAATTTTGCTATAGTTGTGGCTAGATATATTTTATGTAATTCGTTCGATGGAACTTGTGATACTTAATACCTAATTGGTGAAAATTCCGACATCAAATTTTCAGGGAAATATTTTTTTGGGTAAGGTCAATGACCTCAAGGATAAAATAATGTTTTTTAGGGTTCCGTACCTCAAAAGGAAAAAACGGAACCCTTATAGGATCACTTTGTTGTCCGTCCGTCCGTCCGTCTGTCAAGACCCTTTTTCTCAGGAACGCGTGGAGGTATGAAGCTGAAATTTATATCAATTACTCAGGTCTACTGTTCCTTGAAGCTGTGAAAAAATCAAAGTTCTAAGCCAACGCAATCAAAAGATACAGCCGTTTATGCCGCAAATTTTCGACACTTGCAAGGGAATCAAAACCTAAAGGGTACTTCCAGTCGACCTAGAATCTTGAAATTTGGCATGAAGCAACGTTGTATAGCTCACATAAAGGAAAAATTCCGAAAACCTTAAATTTTTTGTTACATTACAAAATATATATTTTTTAATAAGTATAAACTTATTACTTTTTTCCCCATGAACGCGTAGAGCTATCAAGTTGAAATTCATATCAAATACTTAGATCTAATTGCCTTTAACCGTGAAAAAAAAAATCTAAGTCAACGCAAAAACGCAAAACGCAAAAGTACAACCATTGATACCGCCATATTTTGAAACTCGCAACTACACACAAGGGAATTAAAACCTAAAGACCACTTCCCGTTGACATAGAATCTCTTAAATTTATGCTCCTCCATCTTTCCAAATTGTAATGTCATGAATTTCATTTCGCAATAAAAATACCATAGTTATGACTCGATTGTCGTAATGAACGAACTTTGTAAACCTTGCAGGTTTGTACGGAACCCTCGGTGCGCGAGTCCGACTCGCACTTGGCCGGTTTTTTTAACTAAAGTATTACCTGTATCGTTTTTGTAATAACACAAATAATGTTACTTATATAAGAATATATATTCATAGAAAAAAAATATGGAGCAGTAGCTATAAAAGTTAATCAAATTCGTGTTTTTTTTTATTTCACTTTTTATCGATTTTCTCTTTAGCCCTATCATTACCGCATTTTATTTTTTGCTCCAAATACAATATCATCTATGTAAATTTTAACTGCATGCGCGCACGACGCGACTCTCGTTCATTCAGACCGTTCTTACCCTTTAGTTAGGGAATCCTGAAAATATCAAAAAGTGTGTTAATGTTTTAGGAGCTAAACGTTTCATATTATTCATTCAAAACTTTGGTATGTCTACATTATCGCTATTTTCAAAAATATTTTAACATTTATACAGGGTGTATCTGTGAACACTTACATCCCTTCAACGGTTTATTCCCGCTGTCCACCCTCCACTTGTCCACCCCGGGTGGACAGTGAAACAGTTGTTTAAAAATTCCCTTTGTCCATCCCCATTTTAACTGGGAAGGGGTGGACAACGGGATTTTTTAAAATAATTGTTTCGATGTCCACCCGTGGTGGACTAGCAGAGGGTGGACAGCGGGAATAAACCCCTTCAACCACGTGTTCTACTTACCATTCTGAACAACATTTGTTCTATGACTTTTGGAAATTTTGGAAATTATCATACAAAGTTGGTCACGCGACTTGGCCATTTTGTATGGGGAGTCGAAAAAAAATTCGACGAAATTCGAAAAGTCATTGAACAAAATGTTGTTCAGAATGTTTGGTAGGACACGTGGTTAAAAAGATGTAAAAGTTCACAGATACACCCTGTATAGATAAAACAGTATAGATGTAACAACCAATTGGAACTAAAATATACCTACAAATATATAAATAGACTGTAATAAGCATATCTAATGAATACAATTTGCGATTACACATAATACCAACTATACCTACCTAAATGTACGTAAATTAATTACGATACCTACAACTATTTGACGGTTCTTGAGAAGGTAATATAGTATAGGTGAATAACTGCAATTTCCCTCGCAGCTATCGAATAATTCAATAACATAATCAAATATATATTGATTCAACATCTTATTTTGCCGAAAATCTTTCTGTGAAATTGGCAGGTTCTCACCTAATAAAAGGCATTAATAGGTTACTCAGCGTCATTCGTCGTCGAAATACATTCATTCATTCATTCGCTGCAAAATTGCTCATTCACCGTAATTGAACTTCTATTTTTGACGATCTTTATTAAGCGGGTTGACCCCCGACCTTGCTTCATAATAACCGAACTCATGTACAGTATAGGAGATAACGGTGAAGTGGCTGCCAAGATAAAAAGACAGGTTCTCTGTACCATCTCACGCTATGTTACCTTAGTAGGTAACATAGCGTGAGATGGTATAGACAACCTATCTTTTACATAAGGTATACTTTAATTCCATAATTTTACTTTGACGATTATCTAAACTATACTTGCTCGAGGACAGACTCCTTGGGTCTATACTCGAAACTGGAATTCAAGACCAAAAAAACTACGACAGATACGTCACTATCAAATCTATCAATGTCACTTATGTCATTGTCAAATCAAGTTTTCAGGTTTAGTCAACCATTTTGGTATATGCTTTTTTTCTTAGTTTAGGCTGGCATAATTCATCATGAGGATTTTCTCAAAAAATAGAAACTTAATTACAAACTATATTTTCAACTCAACCAATATTGGAAATTTTTTATTGTAAAGAACTTCAACAAATTGAATCACCCATGAACACCCACGGAAAGTGTGGCATAGTATTAAGACAGTATGGAAAAGTTTTTACTTAATTTTTTTTTATTTTTGATGTTTTGTCAAAGTGGGTAGTCAACAGTCGAAGTCAATCGAAAGTCGCAGTTACCTACTCAATAAAACAGGGGCGTTTAGCGTTTTATCGACCTATGGATTCTGCCGAGACTACTTAACGAAATCGCAGGTTTTAAAACTCCGAAATTCGAAAATTTTTACTATGTAATTCAAAGATTATCAATATAAATATCACTACGGCACCTCACTGCACGAAACAACAACATGTAAGTTCAGATGTTGTACCAAATGTTATTAACACCTGAAGGGACGCAAGCGTATTACCAACTTTTCTACCAAACATTACAGATGATCAAGTTTTTATTAAAGCGTCTTGTATTTATGTAAAAATAAGTCGATAAAACTAGTTCTTTAAATTATAGAATCAAAATTACCAATAAATAAATTATGTCAGCGCATGTTTGTAGAAAATAGGTAAATACTATTCATTTTATTGCAGTAGCAACATTGAAGTAGCTTTTTTGGTCTTGAATTCCAGTTTCGGGTATAGGTAGTTTAGTTTTAAATTTATCTTGACAGGCGTTGTTAGTTTTCTTTTGTTCGTTATCTTGTAGTGAAAATTCTGCTCGGAAAGTCTGTATTTTTATTGATTTATTTTAATATATTTATCTTCCACTTTTTACGCGCGTTTTCTTTCGTTTACCATAATGCTGATTATATAAAGCATTGTATGTCAAACTGTCTCTGTAATCTTATAAAAAATAATATTTTGTGGAAATTGACAGTCAAGTTTTTACGGGTTGTAGGTATTTAATGTTCCCTGAAAATTAATAAATTTCTAACCTTTCCGTCGGCCGGGTGATGTGGGGCTCTCCCCTGGGGTGCTCCTAGGGTCATACCTACTAAATGCACTCTCTGCCACAGTTTCCATCCCTTGCCCGGGAGAAACTCTCAGAGCGGGAATGCGGGCTATAGGACGAACCTTTTTAAGTCACCGCGCTCCCGCTCAGGGCGAAAGAGGCTCGCCAGTACGGCCTCTCTCCACACTCCGGTCCTACGGGCCCAGGGACTCTCCCACGGCCCACCAAACACCACCCCCTGAATGGCTCCCACCCACCACACCACACTACTGGCTGCAGTGAAAACACCACCGGGAGACAGACTGCGGGTACCCTCCCCACCCATACACTGCTGGCTGCAGTGCAGAGTGGGTTGGGGAAATAAAACCCGCAAGCTTCAAAGCGAAGCCGCCGCGAAACCGGATACGGAGCCGGGAAAGTTGGCAACACCGTCCAACTAACGAGCCCCGTGGCTCGAAGACTCGACGCTCGACCGAACAAGGCCTTTCGGCCGCAGCCGCGCGAAGGCGCTCCACTCTGGTGGGGCCCACGCCAAAACGCAATCACGTGTGAGGTGACGCCGGATAGGGCCCCGGGCCCAGAACAAAAGAGGCCACTGTAGAGGGGTTTCCCCAAACCGTGAGGCCGGTCCTAGGCCCCGAGGGGGCTCAACTGGGGGTCGACAGAACGACTCCAAGAGCCCTCCCGGTGTGTGTGCAGCTGTTAGCCGCCGGGTAGCAATGGGCGATGCCGATTACTACCCGCCGTTGCCCAGGGACGCCAGGACCCTTCCGGTAGCAGCTCCAAATAGAGCAAAAATACTACCGAATAGGCCACACGAGGAGGCTGCCGTACCGTATAAATTTCTAACCTAAGCCAACCTTCTTGCACACCAAAAAGTAATAATTGCACATCAAAATCATAGTTTGATGTACATATATGGTATGTTTGCCAACATGTGGTGTGTTTGCCAATTTACCTTGTATTTTTACGCTAGACTATGTTCAGATATTATTAGAATCATTAGAAAAAAATGTGAGATGCCACATAGGTACTAATAGGATTAGCGGTGTAGGTAAACATGTAACAATTTACGTCATATTACATGTAAGGTGGTTACGAAATTAGGAAATGATAATAATTATGGAGGCGCCTCTCAAAGATAACTAGAAATATCGTACATTTAGTAAGGACCGTGGGACCTTGCTCTGGGAGAGCCATGCTTCGACACGCATGGGCCGGCTCTACCGAAGTGATACCACGGCCTCACAGAAAACCAGCGTGAAGCAGCACTGTGAGGGTGAGGGTACCTGGGCCCAATCTGGAGGAAAGGGGGGTTTAAAGGTAGGCAGCGCACTTGTGACTCTACTGGTATCGCAGGTCCATGAACGTTGGCAAGCGCTTACTATATCAAATAAAAAAGATCATCGTCAGCCCATTTAAGTTCCCACTGCTGGGGCACGGGCCTCCCTCAATCACATGAGGGGTAATTTCCATACTCACCACGCTTGGCAGACGGGTTGGCGAGGGTTTTGATATAAATGCAGAGTTTTCCTTCTCTGGGTGCTGATGATCATACCAGCAGCTTTACCTTAGTCGCCTTTTACGACACCTCGGTAAGAGTGAGGGTGGTCTATTCTACTCTGCCGGGGACCACACGGCTAAAAGGAAAGGGAAAAGGATAATATTATTTTTTGTTTGACTAAATGAGGAATGTTAGCTGATATGGAAGTGTAAAATATATGGGTCAAAGTCCAAGTAGGTAGGTACGTAAATCGAGGTCGTGAAGTGAGGAAGTCGGGTCAACGGCTAGTATGTACCTACTGGGAAAGAATACAGTAGCAGCCGTAGGTACCGGATACTTACGCTTACTTACTTTTTGCACACAATATCGGAGGTAAAGATTCCTCATTGTCCTCACGGCTATCTGTTGATTGCGCAAAGAGCCAGCTACAAACAATCGCCCGTAAATATTTCTCCTAAAATAGTACCTTATTTTCGACGGAATTCAACTTCTCGAATCTCTCAAAATAATACCCCTATCTTTAAAAAAACTTCTTCGAATTTTAAACTGGGCCTGCTATGAAACATTGAGGTACTCGATTGCACTTAATATAACTACTTTAAAGCCTTAAAGTTAATCTAAATTTCTTATTCGCAACATTATGATTTGTGGTGTCAAATTGGCTTCAAGGAGGCCGGCATCCTAAGTCTATGCTTCAAAGACATTATATTTTTTATGGCTTCATATTTGCAAGGCAAGTGACATGTTCCTTACATCTGAGAATAATCACCAGCACCAACCTAATACGTAATTTAATTACAGTCATGAAACGATTTATTGCATTGCATACAAATATTACATAATAAATACAGCTCGGTAAATAGGCAGGCACATCGACAACACAATAACTGCACGCTTATTACCTAAATTAGAAGTGTCAATAGTGTGCAGTTTATTTTTTTTTACTTATTGACAAACGAGCAAGTGCGTCACCTGTTGGAAAGCAGGTAATCATCGCCGCCTATGAACATCCGCTAAATCAGAGAGATCGCAAATGTGATGCCGGCCTTTTTAAAATTCTGTAATATTTTTTTTTTTGGGAAAGGCCAATTAGGATGACCTCACTCCGCCTGATGGTAAGCGGCCGTGAAATACAAATATGAGGTTGACAGGCACAAAAGATCTAACAAAGTACCCATTGGGTCTGCCATCCTCACCCTGACAGCCTGCTGAGATGCCGCTTCACGCCCCGCCTAAAAGACCCCGGACTGTATGAATGAGCTGGGAGGGCATTCCATGTCTTGATGGCTCGGGGCAGGAACGAAATTATTTGTTTTTATTGCACGTGCAACTTTATGGAATTCTAATTACTATACTACTAATTCACATTAATTAATTTATAAACAAAAAGGAAATGACATTAAATCAGAAATCCAAAATTTGTAAACAAAAACGTTACAAAACCAACGCACAAGATAAGGTAAGTTAAAGTGTACAATTTCTGTTAAAATTAATTGAATTGCACGCATTAACCGTGAAATGCAAAAGATTATAAAGAAAATGCGATAAGAGCGTGTTCCTTACTACTTTGTTTATTTATTATGGACATTTCTATAGAAAATATCGTTACAGTAACTCATATCGCCCTAGCGTGTCTTATATTTTTGAAATAAATCGATCAATCAGCGTAAATAGCCAGTTATTAGGTATGTGGTTTCTAAGGGCGTGCCCACTGCAAGGATTGTGTGTGAATTTGATTTCATTTCTGGTCATTTTTTTGTGAATGTTTTTAACTATTAAGTATGTTCAAACAAACAAGGGAAAATTACTAATACGATATGTTAAAAGAAGTAAAAGTCTATCTCTTCTTTTCAATGGTTCATGTCGGCAATTGTCTAAATATTTTAATTTAAGCACCTTCTAGTCTACTACGCAAAACCTTTATGTATCATTACATTACCTACATTGAATTTGTTTACATTGTTTTACATAGACCTACTTTCAGCGCCTCTGATTCTAGGACTCTCGCAAATTCTTCAACTTTGTCACTGCTTTGTCCAATAAAACCCTTCTGAGGACCTATTCAAAGACTACGTTGAATAGCACAGGTGACAAGACCGTGCTTCGGGTTCGGGTCAGTGACTTTCTCAAAATCGACGCCGACTGTCATCCTGCTTTCTTTCGTAGATTCTTCGACCTAACGACCAGTTTTTTGGAGATGTTATTTCTGAGATTGTTGTACACGCTGCCTAGGTTAATGCTGCCATTAGCCTTCCTGAAATCCACGATGATATACATATTTTTAATGAATTATAAGACATCTTATACATTGATCTGATCCACTACTTTTAGTATCTATCATAATGCACTTGTGTTACGGATATCAGATAACAGAGGAATTACAAATACACACCGTCGTTTATCGTTTACATCCCGAAATCCTCATTATAGGTATCGTAAATAAAGTCGATTTAGCATGTTAGATCAACAAAATGAACGAAAATAAAATCAGCTGTTCCATACAAAATAGAATATCCACCTGGCAATAATGTGTGGAACAGTTGATTTTTTTTTCGCTTATTTTGTCGATATTTTGTTTGGATGTAAAAGATAAAAAATGACAGTGTTATACTTAAATCATTTCAATATATATGTTACACCCAATACTTATTTTGTTTATTTCCATCCAATGTGATGGAAGACAAATTCTTCCCCATTGTGGAAAATAAGATAATTGAAGCAATTTTCTAATAATCCAGTCAAAACGGTCACAACACACTTCCTTACAATATTGTCCTTTGAAGTCCCTCACATTTTCCTTAAAACATTTCCGATTTCCATGATGAATTTCTGTTTTGATCATTAGCCTTAAAGAAAGGGCATTGAGCGGAAAGGATACGTAAGAATCTTATTTGGATAGCTGGATATTCACACACTACAAAGTTTCACCCACGAAACAGAATGAAATACATACTTTACGTAGATATATTACTTATCAGATGCCTTCAAGTACCGTGTCAAATTCTATCTCAATTCCTATCTCGATAAATCAACTGTCTTTCCTTGTCTCTTCTTCTTATTTAATGTGGTCTGCTCTCTGGTCATTTATACCTCATCATCAGCCCATTTAAGTCCCCACTGCTGGGGCACGGGCCTTCCTCAATCACATGAGGGGTAATTGCCATACTCACCACGCTTGGCAGACGGGTTGGCGAGGGTTTAGATATAAATGCAGAGTTTTCCTTCTCTGGGTGCTGATGATCATGCCAGCAGCTTTACCTTTGTCGCCTTTTACGACACCTCGATAAGAGCAAGGGTGGCCTATTCTACACTGCCGGGACCACACGGCAAAACTGCTTTGCACTGCCTTCCCCTATTACGAATACGTTATTTCTTTCCTCTACCCAAAGGCTGTCCGGAAGAAACGCTACAAGCGATACTACGACCGCCTTACTGTACTGTTTGTTGTTAATGTATCATACTTGTATTTTGTTTTTGTGCAATAAAGAATATCTATCTATTTATACCTACGTTGAATCTGGGTGTTTTGTCAAGCCTCCTGGTATCTTATTTATAAGTTTGTGTTTTAGTTTCCATAATACAAGGGACTTTCGTATGGAACCAGAACAATGTATGTAAAATACATTTTACATGATTGTAAGTTGGAGACTATTTAGTATACTCATGCCTGGACGTATTTACTAACGATCTAGATATCGTTGGAGTAAATACTGCTATTTGCATAGCGATGGTCAAGGCCCAAATTGAGAAAGCACATTGCTGCCTTCATTTCTAAATTATATTCATGGTAAAGGCAATCAGTTATATACAGGCCGTCCCACGACAATGGGACATAAAAGAAAAGTACCTTAAATCCTTAAGTATAAGACATTTTTATTTTTTAAAAGCAAAAGGCTGCATTCACAGTTTCTTTGGATTGTGGTTGTATTGCACGAAAAAGAAATTGACATTCTTATTCTGGCGATCGATACATTTATTATTTAAATTACTAACGAACTTAAGGTTTTAAGGTGATTTCCTTTAACTTTATAATATTGCTATAATTATCTCTTATTTGTTAATATGTTTGCATGCCAGATTCTGGTAAATTATGAGTTCATTTATATTTTGTATCATCTGTGTTATACCATTTTTCACGCAAATAAAATATATTCTTATTCCTTTCATGGCCCATAGTCGTGGGATGGCCTGTATTGAGGCGTAGAAACGGAAATTTTAGTTAAAGTGCTTGAGTGATAGTAAATACTATCATCCTTGCAAACTTGTGATCTTCTCTCGATTAGAGCTCTTTCATCTTAAAAGTACCTAGTCTTGGTCGGCTATATGTCAATATATGCCTAACCAAAATATTCAATTACCAAGAAAATTGATTTCTTTCTAGGTAAAATAAACGTGAAACATACATAGAGTTGCGGATGTGCCTCGATGTCAGTAACTTAGATAGGGTGGAATAGCACCCCTCTTAGGGGTAAAGGAAAAGATGGAACCTTACTTTGTGGGTACGCCCATACTGCTTTAACATCCCAGTAATAATTTCATACGTAGAAGCATACAAAAGCCATTATGCAACGACCGGTAGTGACTATTATCTAATTGGCCACCAATTAATCTATCTACTATAAGTATTATCAAATGTATGACTATTCCCAACGTCTGACTTAACGTAGACATTTTTTTAATTAAATAGGACTCTTGATAACTTTATGATTTCATCAGTGAATTCATTGTTTATAGATAAATAGATAGATACTCTTTATTGCGCAACATACAAAACTTAAAAGCTAGGTATACAGAGATAAAATTTACAATTTAGGCGTTATTATCGCTTATTTATTTATTTAATATTTTTTTTATTTTTTACAATACAATATCTTTATTTGCATAAAACATGGTAGGTTACAGATGTTGATTTTCAAAAAATATCACATGTTTTGCAATATGTATATTGCGTGCAAATATAAGTATTATGAGTCGGTATGTATGACACAAATTATATTTTAAATTTATAGTAACAAACATGCTTGCTCAGTTTTGATAGATAATCAAAAGTATTAAAATATTTAATTAATATAATATAAATTCAGTTCGTGTACATCAAAGATTATTTATTTTATATAACAATGTCGCATAATCTACAGAATTGATTGATATGTTAATAAGAATAGTTAATTATTTAAATAGTCACCAATCTTATAAAATGTATCCTGAAGAAGCCGGTCATGCATTTTTTTTTAATCTCATTATCGGTAAATGTTTTAACTCAAGTGGCAACCTATTATAAAAAAAAAATATATTTTTATGCCTATTGCGTAACAATTATTTTTATTAAGTGAAGTTCGGGGGGTACTGTCAAGAACCAGCCTACCAGGATTCCTTGTATTCCTGGTATATATTTCCGATGCCTTTTTAAATAAGTATATATGCTGCTTTACAAAACAACACATTTCGTAAAATACTTAGTTTAATAAACATTGGTTTGCAACTTTGCAAAGGATGTGCCACATATATTGCTCTTATACTTAGCTACACTTTTTTTGGGTTATGCAAAGTCTGTGGACATCAGTGCTATGACCCCAAATTTATAATTTAGTATTTTTTTTTAATTTAAATCATTTATTGCAAATCACATTACATAATAAAAGATGCTTTAGGCATGGCATTAATATTTACGTACAATACAATAAATTTATTGTAGGATGGTCATGTAACGGCCTATATTTTTTGGAGATTTTTATTTTGCATTGTGTAAAAATTTTATTGCTATTTTCATTTTCTATGTCAATTTATCATTTTAATATTCATTTAGATTGTAATATGATTTTTAATAACATTTATATTAGGTTTTTAGAAAGAATTTAATGTCTAGTACAGATCTTAATAGGCATGGCAGATAATTGTGTTTTTTTGTTTGTGTTTTAATTGTTTTTATTGCAGTACATTATGGACTATTTTTTAACATTTCCAGGGGACTTCGTGGAGTTTTAAGTTCTAGAGATTCACTGGCTAAAAATTGCGGTCTCAAAGATTGGTGTATTTTCCCTAACGCACTTACATATCTGAAATACATAGAAAAAAGCGTTAGCAACTTTAATCTGATGAAATAGGGCTTGCACGAATCCATACCACCTATATTTACAACGATTCTAATGCACTTTTTTTGAAGAATGAAGAGGTCATTGTCATCTGTGCCCCAAAGAACAATGCCAAGACTTAACCAGGAGTAGGCGTAAGCGTAAAATGCTGTAATTGCTATTTTCTGGTCAGTATTTGATTTCAATTCATACAGTGCATAAGTGAATTAATGATATGATTGTGTCGCCTCAAACATTCTGTAATTCTAATTAAGATCGCTTCTAGCTCTACCTTACACTGAGATGTATTTTTAAATTTATATAGTACAGACACGTCGTCCGCGAAAAGTACACAAGGGGTGCTTATTATTTTAGGTAGGTCGTTTATGTACATGAGGAACAAGACATATCCCCACACACTACCCTGGGAGATATTTAATAAATAGTAGTGACAAAATACCTTTGAGTTTCATTTTATTTTTGGAATAACCTAAAAATAAATTGAACAATTCCTGAATAATTTATTTATTTATTTGTTTATTTATCCAATTACACAATACAATATAATAAATAAAGTCATCAAATAAATCAAGCAATGCAGCATTTTTCTCATTTCTTATTACTATAGTAAATATTGCTAAATAATTGAGAAGTTTTATGAAAACCAAACTTGATCAACCCAATATCAAAGCACATAGCTAACTGAGAATAATATTAACATTTTTTCTTCTCTCATTCATTAAAGTCTCATAAAAGTTAAAATATTTCCACTGATTTTCCTTGCAAACTTTTCTACGCCCACAAACCCTACATGTAGGTACTTAATAATTGTTTGAATGTCAAAAATACCTATTTATTCTTACGTCGTTCGTTAATATGAGAGTTTTAAATAACATTCTACCATTTTTGAGGAAATACCCTAAATGCATCAGTTGTAGGGAATAATAAAATACTTTAGGTAAGTGTTTTCCGCTTCAATAGAGTCCATTTTCTGATTTTTTTATGGTTCAATCCCAAAATAAATAAAAAATCCAATCCAAATACGAATTTCCATAAATCTTTGTTTTGGCAACAACGAAAAAAAACAGGCTCATCGGTCCACCCATTTCGAAGCAATAAAGCTTACAAAAGGTTTTTGGTACAAATAATAGAATTGAGCTTTATACAATTACGGAGCAAATGATTTGACAAATATTCCATCCAATTACTCAGTCATTATGTACAATGTTTATCAATTGATATTCAAGTACAAATCCTCTTTTGCCAATATGTGCTCTTAGGTATAATAAGATTATATGCTTAAATATAAATGAAGTATATATGCTTTTTAGGGTGGGTAAGTAGGTTCTTAAGTTGTCAATTACTTAACAATAGGACTTACGGATTTGTTCAGGGTGTTTAGATGGTAAGCATACTAAAAGTCCCCGCCTGTAGGAGGTGCGCCGGAGGAGGTATTGAAGTTCCCACTTTATCATCATCATAATTTCAGTCAATAGACGTTCACTGCTGGACATAAGCCTTCCCCAATGTTCTCCACGCAGATCGGTCCTGTGCCGCCCGCATCCAATGGATTCCCGCGATCTTCATCAGATCGTTGGTCCACCTTGTGGGGGGCCTGCCACGGCTGGGACTTCCTGTAGGTGGCCTCCACTCTATACTCGACAGGTACCTACTCCACTCGAATCCCACTTTATACTTTTTCGCATATATATTTTAAACAGAGCGTCGTAGAGTTTGCTACGAAATGAAAGGTAATAAATTCTGACTACAAACTCATTCAAAATTTTTATATATCATAATTTAATCATTGATTCTAAATAATGAACCTGTTCTGATAATATTAAATCCTTAATTTAATTTTTCACATCACCCATTTCCTTTTAATTTTGCACGCGAGATCATCATTACATCATTACATTTAAATGTTTCCACTCGATTCGAAAATGTTTTCGTGTGTCATTCTTCAATAAGGCGGCCCACGTTTAGCCGCATCGTTCGTGAAATTCTTTAATTACACCTAAAGATTGCTCCGAAACACCGACATATTTGATACGTTTTCTTTGTTTAATTCACTCATAACTTTAGCAAGACATTTTCTGTATCCAACGCCATTTTTGTTGTCATGTCAAGCAGCGCCACTAGTGTTAAGAATCAAAACTAAAAACTGTCAAAGTAGCGGATAGCTAGCTGTTGAATAACGTATGACGCTGAATACATTCCGGCCATTTTTTATTCAACCGCCATCAATCCGGCGTCTGGCGAATCGATGAACCGCCGCAATTCAAAACAGCCCTGTTTTTGTTAACAGCTAGCCGTAATGTAATACGGCGAATTATACAATCCGACTGCGACATAGACAGAAAACGGCCACGAGGCATCTACGCGAGTTCAATGGACAATGCAATGTCCGCGTTGCACCCGTGTGGCGCCGACATTCTTGTTTGCGAACGGCTCCCCAATCAATTCAAACAATAAAATCCATTTTTAAGCTCTTAAATATTTATTGTAGCAAAAGTGCTTTAAATTGTAATCGTGGGGGTTGCTGGCTTTGGGGAAAAGTTGTAACCGCCAGAGCTTTGTCCAAAAATAATTCCACACAGAACTCCGGTTGGCCACATCGAAAGATAAACAGACTTATATGAAAAAGGAGAAACATGCTCGTAGATAGATAGATACTTCGATAAATACACTTTAATGCACAAAGTGTCAAATGCCCTAATTTAGGTCGTAGGTAGGTGTATAGTAGGTCGTTTATGTCCCTACATACGCGTATCATCGTAGACATCATCCTCGCTTTCCATATGGTGCGATTGTGGTCAAGCGTTAGCCTATAGACCAAAATAAACATGCTGCTATATTGTTCTGTGCTTGCGGGAGAGACATCATGTGATACACTGATAACGCATAGGTCAACGAACTATTCGATAGCCTAGACTAGCCGACTTTCTGTGTCTAATTAGGTATTTTGTGCTTTGAGCGTGGTTAAGTAATCGCAATTATTACCAATAGCGCGCGAGGCAGACAGATCAATATCCGTCCCTCATCTAATTGGATCCATTCATCTTATTTCGACAAATCGAATTAAAACGCTGAGATCTTCAGAAAAGGCAACGTGCTCGCATTGCGATCAACCAGCACTCTCACACACAATGTGGGGCTACGACCTTACAAGCTATTCTGGATAAAAGAAAAATCTCTTCGTGATTTAAGTAGGAACCTATACCTATCCTCTTTAATTCTACAGAAAGCGCCAACGCTTATTAGGTAATCATAAAAGCACCAAACGCTTGCGCGATGTAATTGACACATATCGCCATCTATTGGTATAAAGTGGAACTAATGTCTCAAAATGTAGTGAGGACGGGTCACTAGTAATATGATATAATGTCTACTGCGTACAGTACGGCCACTTCATATCCTTCCGCGATTGGTTATCTGGCAGATACCGACAGACTTGGCAGTGAATAAAATCAAAAGTTGTTTCATATTGCCGCTTTCATACTGTACCGAAACCAGAAAACAATATGCTCCAAGCTTTTCAATAACCGTTTTGCATTTACTCTGGAGAATGTGCGCAAATGTGATTATTTGGAAGAAAAGAACCCAACACACTCCGCTTTTGCTTCATTCATCACATTAGGGTGACGGGTAGGGCACACTAGCGACGCCAATCGATTTTAATTTTTGGCTACTAAAACGGATCTATTTTAAACAATTTTCCCATCGCGTAGGCGAAACATTGATTCACGCCAAAAGTGGCCGCTTTTGGCGTGAATCAATTTTTCGCGTACTAAAACGGATCCAACATTTTGTGCATGGTTATTTAATAAATAGTATAAATGTTTGCCGAGAGGTTGTAATCCCGAAATTGTTTAAAATAAATGCGGTTTAGTTGCTAAAAATTAAAATCGATTGGCATCGCTAGTGTGCCCTACCCCTCACCTTAACAGAGATGGCTACTTGTGTAGGTATTCATCTCATTTTTCATGTCTATAAAAGCCACAAAAAAGGTGGCGTGTTTAGCTGACATTTTGGGAAAATTATATTACAATGGCAACCATAATATTTCAATCTATTGTTCCATTATTACTGGCTTACCGGGCATAGTTCACCGGTAGTTGTATGTTTTCTTAGCAACGGGAAATCTTCCGCACAATTTTCCAATATAACTTCGTAGGTAATATCTGTTCCGCCTACAAATAGACTTGAGGACAGGGGGAAGGGAGGGGTACTCAACGAGACGCTGAGACAATGTATAAGGTGCTGCTGCCATTCTTGCACTCGGAGCTCTCCGAGAGACAAGGGCTCTTCAACTTCCGGAATCAATTCTAGTCAAACCTTTTGAATATTTGCTCTGACTTTCTTCACCGATTTATTATCCAAGTGGCGGATTTCGAAAAAGGAAAATGTAGCGTCCCGAGGCGCGAAGTGTAAACCACAACAATTTTAACCCAGCTTTACATTAAAATTATGAAAACACAGTTGAACAGACGAATAATATTATTTTATTAGTGAACTGGAAAAAAGATCATTATTCACGAACTCCACACAAAAGACTGGACAATGGACATACGTGTGTCGAATTGGTGAAACCGTGAAACTCAAAATCAGTAGGGTATCATTGTCCATAGACAGATGATTTGGATAATTGTTTTTTACTCTAATTATTCATATTGGTAAAAGAAGTAGATTCTTAACATTGTCTCAAAAACTTAAATACTTGTTACTACTAACTGACTAACTAACTTTAAACAATTTTTAAAAATACTCATAAGTTTTATCAGATTTGTCAAGAATCCTCAAACGACAGTGATATTTCTTTCGTTTTCTTTATTATTTTCCACTACTATCAACTGTGAATTTAAAATTATTATTGACACATTACTGAAGTCAACCTAAAAAGGATGAACATTTTTTTTTCATCAAATTAAGCAAGCACGATTAGCTATTGACATAGGCATTATACAGCATCGCTCAAAACGAATTATCAACCGAGACGGAAATCTACCGTCAGTTAATATAATATTAATCCGTTGCTAACTAAATGTAAAACCATACTGATTTATAGTCCGTAAAACAGGTTGATTAAAATGACAGCTATTGATGTCATAGAAAAATTATCAACAGTTATAAAAAGTAAAGTCTATAAACTAAAACCCGACTACCAAAACAACACGCTCTAAAAAGTACGAAACATAAAAAAAATGTATCTGCTGAAATTATTATGCCGTATCGCCGTAGTCGTATGCCACATTGATTTTATTTTATTGTTATAATGAATCTCTTTTGCTACACTAGGTGGCATACGACCACGGCAATACGGCATAATAATTTCAGCAGAGACAATTTTTCTTGTTTCGTACTTTTTAGAGCGTGTTGTTTTGGTAGTCGGGTTTTAGTTTTTGAACTTTAGTTTTATGTAAAATATTTCTAGTTATGTAAATAAAATAACATATTTAAAATGTGCTAAAAAATCTCTTTCATTTGATACCCCACACGGTACCATCAAGCAATTTTTTTTAGTTCCTTACTCTAAGTCCCCTAGAAGGCGCTGTAGTAAATTTAACGTGACGTCATGTCGCCTATAACCAGACAACAATCAAGTTATTGGTTCAAATACGATAACTAGTTTAGAAGTTATGAAGGAACAGATGAACTACTATACCCGCATACATTCATATAGGTCAAAATCATAACCCTCCTTTTTGCTTCGCCGTAGTCGGGCAAAAATCCTATGAAATAAGACTGTAAAATGATAAACCATATGTTCATAAAAATGAAAGATCAAATTACACCTGTCATTCTAATCAACCTATATTGTACGGACTATAATACGCTCACATGAATAACATAAGAATTTCGCTCATTTCTCGCATTTAGTAATGAGGTTATATTAATATAATTAACGCCTAAATCCATTCCTTCAAACACGTGGTTCAAAGCATTTATGTCATTAGTGAACTCGGCCGTTTTGGCGAACTTTTAAGTGCCTTAATTATGTTTCACGCACACGGATTCTAGGCCTTATACCTCATAATTTCAGCCAATAAACGTCCTCTGCTGGACATAGCCAAGGCCGGAGTGTTGGTGATGAATCAGGCGTTTTCGTTCACGTTCTTGGAACATCTTAGCAACGAACACTGCGCGGTCGCACACGTTGATACCGGAGATAAGGGTTGGAGCTTCTACGTGGTATCGGTATATTGCCAGTACAGCCACGACATCTCCCGACACTTGGAACACCTGTCCCACGTGATGGATCAGCTGGCAGGGAAGCACATATTGATAGGCATGGACAGCAATGCACACTCGCCACTCTGGCACTGTGAGGAACGACAATACGTTGGGAGAGGACCTGACACCGAGTACAGGAGAAATCAGATGGAAGGATTTATCCTGGGACGAGCTCTTTTACTCCATAACAAGGAAGGTCAACCCCCAACATTTCACGGCCCCAACGGATACTCAAATGTGGACCTGACACTCACTACAAGAGGAATCACTGTGTCAGAGTGGACTGTAAGAGAAGGAGCAAGCTTGAGCGATCATCAGCTGATTACATTTAGAGTAGGCGACACAGCGGTGCGATCGCGGGTGGAAGTTGCTGGTCAGGGTCAGATGCAGCCATCTTACAGAGACCGAGGCGTGAACTGGGCGAACTTTTGCTCAGCTTTGCACTACCGAGTGGGACGTCTGCAACTCAGGAGACCAGCTGAGGACATCTGTAATAAGTACACAGACATACTGACACGAACGGCAAGCGAATGTCTGGGCAATCGCAAAAAAGCGGACACCGGTGGGTACGAGTGGTGGACACCTGCACTGGACAAACTCAGGAAGGAAGTGTACAGTGCGCGTAGGAAATGGCAGAAGTCGCGGAAGAGAGGAGGTGAGCATGAAACTCATTTGAAGAATGAGCTCAATGTTGTGAGAAATCACTACAAAGAGGCAATGAGGAGCGCGGAGATCACCTTTTACCGCAAAGTGGCCGAATCCGGCAACAATGAGCCGTGGGGGATGGCTTATCGAGCTGCCTCTGGCAGAGTTCGCCCCCCACCCAACGTGATGCACGGAATGAAGCTCATGGAAGGACATGCAGAAACTGGAGAGGAGACCATGTCTGGGCTCCTGCGCGCGCTGTGTCCTGATGACGACCTGGAGAAGGATGATGCGTACCACCGGCAGGTCCGAATAGCTGCTGCGTGTGCCCCGACTGGACGAGACTCAGATCCACCCAACCGGGAGGCACTGGCGCGAATAGTCAAAGATCTACCAAACACGGCACCGGGAATGGATGGAATGACGCCACGGATCATAAAGCGAGCATGGAGAGCGAGTGGAGAGGAAATGCTGTATATGTTTTCCGCGTGCATAAGAGAAGGTGTGTTCCCAGCCATATGGAAGACCGGAAGACTAGTGGTTTTGCCAAAAGGCAACGACAAACCCCTGACAGACCCAAAAGCGTATAGACCGGTAACGTTGCTGCCCATTTTGGGAAAGATACTGGAACGTCTCATTATCACCTGCGCTCCTTGTCTGCACCGGAATATCTCACCAAGTCAGCATGGTTTTAGGTGTGGAAAGTCGACGGTTACGGCGATTAACGCAATTATGGACCGAGTTACGAATACCTCCAAAAACTATTGCCAGCTTATATTCTTGGATATTTCAGGGGCCTTCGACAACGCCTGGTGGCCCATGGTCCTGCTCAAAGTGAAACAAGGTGGATGTCCACCAAATATTTACAAAATCTTAGTGAGTTACTTCACAGACCGGCGAGTGGGTTTATTCATGGGTCGACAGGTGGTGTGGAAGAGGTCTACAATGGGCTGCCCCCAAGGTTCGGTGTTAGGGCCTACTTTATGGAATCTTCTGCTCGATGACATCCTTAGGTTACCGATGCCCGAGGGCGTCAGCATGACAGCCTATGCGGATGATATCACGATCGCGATCGAAGCACCAACCAGAGCTAAAATAGAGCGAGATGCACAATATATGCTCCAGGCGGTGTCCGAATGGGAGCATCGGAACCGTCTGACTTTCTCAGCCGCTAAGTCGCAGACGCTTACCTTGAAAGGCAAATTCAAGCGCCCCCCAACGATACGTATGGACAATAAATCGATCGCGCACGTGAGCATGGCAAAGTTACTTGGGGTGGTGATTGACCAAGGGTGCTCCTTCTTGCAGCATGCGAACTTTATCGGCCAGCGGGCTAGTAACTGCTTCGGGAAGATGTCGAGAATATCGTCATCGACCTGGGGCGTGCGGTACAAAGCACTTAAGGTCCTGTATTCAGGGCCCTATGTTGCAAGTCTTACTTACGCTGCGGCAGTTTGGTGGCACCGGGCAAGCATCTTCGTGGTGAAGCGAGCTTTGCTGCGCACCCAGCGGCCTGCAATGATTCTGCTCACGAAGGCTTATAGGTCTGTTAGCACATCAGCGCTGCCCGTGCTAGCTGCGGTGTTGCCGGCCGACTTAGAAGTCGATCGTGTGGGACGATTCGCCCAGGAGTGCCCAAAGGAAGCCACAGACAAGGAGCAGACGGCACTTAAACGTAGAATATTCGGAGATGTTGTTGCCCAATGGCAGGAGCGCTGGTCGACCAGCGACAAAGGAAGAGAGTTGTCGCAGTTTTTCCCAGACGTAGAAATGAGATTATCGGCCGGTTGGGTGGAACCAGACTACGCTTTGTCACAAATATTTACAGGACATGGGAGTTTTAACAGCAGACTGCACGCGATGACTCTCTGTGAGTCACCTGTATGTCCCTGTGGAGAAGCTGATGAAACTCGGGACCATGTGCTGTGGGAATGTCAGCTGTATGAAGAAGAGCGGCAACAGATGCTGAATGACTGGAACAGAAACGAGATAGGACCAGTATACCATCAAGAGATGGTCAACTCTGCAGAAGGTTTTCGACGGTTGCGTGCGTTTGCACACAAAAGGCTTAATATTAGGAAGGAGATTGATTGATGTGGAACTGCCCGAGCGCGAGTCGCTTGTGTTGTGGTGTTTCACGCCCCATTTGGGGAGAAGTGACATTGAGATGGGACACAGACACAGATTTTGTAGGGAGTGAAGAATCGCACCGGGGAAAGAGCCCTTAGCAAGTACCTGGTGAGCGTCTCCCAAGATCCGGTCCGTATGCCGAGACGGTAGGAAGGACCATGGGCTGGTGGAGGGACTGTGTCTTGGACATAGCCACCCCTAATGTTCTCCACACAGATCGGTCCTGTGCCGCCCGCATTAAGATGCGGGCGACACAGGACCGAAGACGACAGGTGACGAGTAGGGCACACTAGCGACGCCACTCGATTTTAATTTTTAGCTACTAAACTGGATCTATTTTAAATAATTTCGGGGTTACAACATCTCGGCAAACACTTCTATTTATTAAATAACCATGCACAAATGTTGGATCCGTTTTTGTACGCGAAAAATTGATTACCGCCATGACTGACTTCAACATCATCCATCTCGAACCGACTTTTTTCTCTAATAGTATATATGTAGTAGGCCTATAATATATAAATCACTTACCAGATGACCTAAAACAGTTGACACAGAAGCATTTTCAAGGAAAACTATTTGACATATGTTATGATAAACTTAGTATGGTTTTGAGTTGAAAAGTGTAAATTTATTATCTAATTCCAATTCCAATTAATAACCAATGTTAATGAATATAAATATTATGTGATAAGTGTGATAAATAATTTATTATCGTACGCCAAAATAGTGATACAATATTATTGTAAACCCTAGAATAAGATCTTATTTATTTAAAGGATTACCAACATAGAACCTATAATAATAATATCCTCTAACCGATTACGGCTACGGCGGCCAATCCCAATGATCAGCCAAGTATACGCAGGATATATTATAGTGATCAAGATGTGTGCGCAAACACAAGTGCACTCTCTATCTCTATTCCCTCATATTCCGATGGGACACTACTGCGACACATATAACTAAAGCAATAAATGACATTTGATTGATTGATTGATTGAGGGCTGGAGACATGTCACTAACGATACTCATCAAGGCACACACTCATACGGCTTCAAGAATGTAACTAGTTACCTACATAATTAGGCATTTAAGCCTCGCCTGGAAAGTGTCAAGACCTGCTTGGAGACGAATCTATGAATAGGTTAAGGTAACGGGTAGGGCACACTAGCGACGCCAATCGATTTTAATTTTGAGTTACTAAATCGGATCTATTTTAAACAATTTCGGCATTACAATCTCTCGGAAAACACTTATGCTATTTATTAAAAAACCATGCACAAATGTTGGGTCCGTATTTGCACGCGAAAAATTCACGTCAAAAGCGGCCTTTTTTGGCGGTAATCCAAAATTGGAGTGCAAAAGCAGACCAAACAGTTAACTATAAGTATTAAATAAATAATTCCGGCAGGAAACCAAAGTTATCGACATTGCTCACCGGATTAGCAAGCTTAAGTGGCAGTGGGCTGGCCATATTAGCCGCAGAACCGACAACCGATGGGGTAAACGAGTTCTAGAGTGGAGATCACGTCTTGGCAAACGTAATGTAGGGCGCCCTCTGGCTAGGTGGGGGACGATCTGCGCAGGATGGCTGGCAAGAGCTGGATGCGAAAAGCCATGGATAGATCACAGTGGCGAAAAATTGAAGAGGCCTACGTCCAGCAGTGGACTGCGATAGGCTGATGATGATGATGATGATAGGTGTTTGCCGAGAGATTTTAACCCCGAAAAATAGATCCGGTTTAGTAGCTAAAAATTAAAGACGATTGGCGTCGCTAGTGTGCCCTACCCGTCACTTTAAGGACAAACGCCAGTTGTACTAACCGCATTCATCCATTTCCAACTCAGAAACGTAATTACTACTCAACGTCGTTAACTATAGTCTGAGAATTTCCAATTCATATCTGATGTAGTTGTCTCAGGCTCGCAAAATAGGCAATGGTTAAGATTAGAAAGATTAAGCGACTGACTGAAAATCCGGCTTAAGGTGGACGGGTAGGGCACACTAGCGACACCAATTGATTTTAATTGTTAGCTACTAAACCAGATCTATATTAAACAACTTTGGATCTTCAGTCTCTCGGTAAACACATATACTATGAAAAAGTGAGCTATTTGATCTGGCCTTGCACTCGAATTTTGGATTACCGTCAAAAGCGGCCATTTTTGGCGTAAATCAATTTTTTATTACAAAAACAGATCCAACATTTGAGCATGATTATTTAATAAATAGTGTAAATGTTTGCCGAGAAACTGAAGCCCCGAAATCATTTAAAATAGATCTTTGGTAACTAACAATTAAAATCAATTTGGGGACTTAAATGGGCTGATCAATCATCATCAGCCCATTTAAGTCCCCACTGCTGGGGCACGGGCCTCCCTCAATCACATGAGGGATAATTGCCATACTCACCAAGCTTGGCAGACGGGTTGGCGCTGGTTTTGTTGTAAATGCAGAGTTTTCCTCTGGGTGCTGATGATCATGCCAGCAGCTTTACCTTAGTCGCCTTTTACGACAACTCGGTAAGAGTGAGGGCGGCCTTTCTATTCTGCCGGGGACCACACGGCGAAGTGTGTCCTACCCGTCGCCTTAAGTTGACGGGTAGGGCTAGCGACACCAATTTATTTAAAATGTTAGCAACTAAACCGGACATCTTTTTAACAATTTCGAAGCTGCAGCCTCTCGGAAAACACTTATACTATTTATTTAATACTTACACTTACCATTTGGGTCTGCTTTTGTAATAGAAATTTTAATCACCACCAAAAACGGCCACTTGTGGCGTTAATCCAAATTTCGAGTACAAAAAAAGATCAATAAGTAGTGCACAATTATTAAATAAATGTTTGCTTAGAGACTCCCGCTCCAAAATTGTTTAAAAAGTAAAAAAACTAAAACCCAACTACGACAAAAATCGTCGCTGAAAAAGTATAAAACAAGCCTTCGTTGTCAATTTATGCAATATTCACTATGTAGAGATAAAATTTCATGTTTGGAAATCCGCAGTCACACGTTGTCAAAGGGTAGTATATTTAACGTGTGACTACGCCTTTCCAAACATGAAATTTTATCTCTACATAGTGAATATTGCATAAATTGACAACGAAGGCTTAGTTTTATACTTTTTCAGCGACGTTTTTTGTCGTAGTTGGGTTTTAGTTTTTTTACTTTTATTTTATTTGTACTATTTTGGTGTCCAAGTGCTAGTAATATATATATATATATATATTCAAAATGTACAAGTCAAGCGCTTTCAAATGATACCAAACACGGCATATTTATCATAACTTTATTTTTTTACTCTGTATGTTTTGTCCGCTAGAGGGCGCCACATTAGATTTTGTGAAACTTCATATAGCCTATAACCAGCGGACGATCAAGACGCTTATAATGATATGTCATTTGTCGAATTCTGATAAGTAGTTAAGAAGTTACGTGGAAACAGATGAACATACATACATACATACATACATACATACATACATACATACATAGCCTGTCAAAATCATAACCCTCCTTTTGCTTTGCCGTAGTCGGGTAAAAATAGATCCGGTTTAGTAGCAACTAAACTGGATATCTTTTTAACAATTTCGAAGTTTGAGCTCGCAGAAAGAATATATACTATTTATTTAACTCTTAATGATCTGTTTTTGCACTCGAAATTAGTATTAACGCCATAAGTATAAGTTTTAGGCGGTAATTCATATTGTGAGTAGGAAGTAGACCAAAAAGTTAATTATAAGTATTGAATAAATAGAATAAGTTCTTTTCGAGATGCTCGAACTTCGAAATCGTTAAAAAGATGACTGGTTTGAAGCTAACAATTAAAATCAAATGGCGTCCTAGTGTGCCCTACCTTAAACAAGCAAAATTACCTTCGAGGAACTATTTGTCTTTCGTATAACTGAAATTTCAATAATTTTAAGCTCTGTTTTATTCAATGTAGAGATGTTAGTTATGATAATTATTTTATCAAATATTATACAGCCTCACACTTATATTAATTAATAGGTCTACTTATACCTATGAAATTGACGTTTTAATTGTAAACTCGATCCCCCCACTACGGACGATGAGAAGGTGCCCAGGGGTTTTAGTCGGTAAACCTCCGCCATCATTCGGAGGGAGTCCGACATAAACCAGTTTGTGACATAATCCGTCCCCTCGGCAGGCGGGTTTTAGGTAATTATTATTACACATACATAATTGGGGGTGTCCCCCACTTACCATTCCAGAACCCAATTATCATCACCCTAGCACTCCCAGCAATGTTGAGGATTATCGCATTAAAAAGCCCCCGTCCCTATCAAAACTTCATAAGAACTTCAACCCTAAAAACATCCTGGATCGGAAGTATTGCGATGCAATTCAGTTAGATATTATTCTATGTCTATAAATCGAAACTCATCATAAATATCTAAATCATCGAGCGTAATACCAAACCGATACATATCGCATCGATACACTGGATCGTATTTCACTAAAGATATAGTTTTGATACGAATCGATAACATCAAGCGTAATCCCGAATCGATACATATGGCATTGATACAGAGATATCGTGTTTTACCAATTATGTAGTTTTGATTCGAACCAGTGTAGTTTTGATGGGCAGGGCACATAGCGAGGAGAACAGACGGCCGTTGGGGCGGAAAGGTCTTTGAGTGGAGGCCACGTACAGGAAGTCGCAGTCGTGGCAGGCCCCCCACAAGGTGGACCGACGATCTGGTGAAGATTGCGGGAATCCATTGGATGCGGGCACAGGACCGATCTGTGTGGAGAACATTGGGGGAGGCCTATGTCCAGCAGTGGACGTCTATTGGCTGAAATGATGATGATGATGATTCGAACCAATGTCGGATACAACGATATTAATGCAATATCGGATTTATTAACTATATAAGATTTATAATGAGCCATCCCTAATCTCTACCGAAAACCATTTATATATATATATATATATATATATATATATATATATATATATATATATATATATATATATATATATATATATATATATATATATATATATATTTTACTAAGGGAAGTACAGCGGTTTTACATTTATCTTTATTTATACTAAAATTGTATCGGTACACTGAAAACTAAAAATCTGGAACATCTGATGTGGAATACCAAGAAACCAACTACTTATTAAAAATTAAAAATAACAGCGAACACGGTCTCAATATTCGTAAAAAATTAAGGAGTAGGTAGGTACTTGTAACTTTTTTAAAAGTAACTAGAAATTAGATTCCAAGTGGTATATCCCACTGAAGTCTTTCCCACTATCTCCGAAATAAAGTAAATTAATGATATTATAACTAAATTATAAGTACCTAAGTCGATATTTTGAAATATAAATTTTCATCAAACTTGTGTTAATCCCATTATAAAGTTTGACGTCGCCTATTTCTTGTCTTTTCAAATTAAAATGATTAAGTTTGCAAAAGTTAAAATTAATACAATTACCTTTAACTTTATTCAAAAATACTTTGTTTATTTTATACTAGTTGCCCGTCCGTTTTGTTTCGAAACATTTTTTTTTGCCGATTTCAAACTATACTAGGTACATACCAAGAGATCTCTCAAGCCTTGTTGTTGTTTTCTGAATCCAAACCCAATTTTTTACTATTGTGGTCCCTAGTTTTCTCTGGTGGTTCTTTTTATTTCAACCTTTAGATAAATACCTTACTTACCATTATCTACTCACTACATTCTATCTACTATCATGGGTCATAGTATAGTTGACGACCCGTTTGGAACAGTGGTAGTGAACGCTGCCTTTGGTCCAAGGATTGCGGGTTCGATCCCCGCACAGTACAAACATTTGTGTGCATGAACATGTCTGTTTGTATTGATCTGGGTGTTTTCTATGTATTATAAGTATTATATGTATATATTTGTAATCCCACTGTTGATTCTGATATCTGTAACACAGGTGCTTGAGCTACCTATCTCGGAGTCAGATCAATGTATGTGACGTTGTGAAATATTTATTTACTATTATTATTTATTTGGGCCGTGTGGTCCCCGGCAGAGTAGAATAGGCTACCCTCACTCTTACCGAGGTGTCGTAAAAGGCGACTAAGGTAAAGCTGCTGGCATGATCATCAGCAGCCAGAGAAGGAAAACTCTGCATTTATATCAAAACCCTCGCCTACCCGTCTGCCAAGCGTGGTGAGTATGGCAATTACCCCTCATGTGTTGAGGGAGACCCGTGCCCCAGCAGTTGGGACTTAAATGGGCTGATGATGATTATTTATTTATTAATAGTATACCATATCAACAAAAAATGATAACTCATATAAATTAAAATCGTAACATGAATATACCATGTAAATGTAACTGTAACTATGACTGTAACATAAAACTGATAACCACAACTATAATTAACATATATGAAGGTTGCCCTAAGTAAACCAACATATATGTATTGTAACTTGATAACCACAACTATAATTAACATATATGAAGGTTGCCCTAAGTAAACCAACATATATGTATTGTAACTTTTGCGCAACTGTAACCATTGCGCCACTCAATTGGTTGCGCTTGGGGTTCCGGGTTCGATCCCCGGGTCGGGCCAAAATTTGTAGGTACCTGAGTTTTTCTGTTAAAAATTCTCAGTGTTAGCCCGGAGTCTGGAAGTTGGCGGTCTTGTACCCCTGTGCCTCGGAAAGCACGTTAAGAATTTTGTTAGGTATATTTATTAAAAACCTACTTACGAGTATCTATATTTTAATCATCAATGTTACCTAATAAATGTGACCGTAAGTACGTACATTTTACAATCAATTTAAATATTGGTTTCCCATTCAGTTGGATGCAATAGTAACAATAAACCTATTCGTGTACAAATCTAAGATGAAAAGAATCTATTTTAGATTACGTTGATAACAGCAATCGGAAATTGGTAGTGTTTTCCTTTGATTTCTCGTTGTTTTAGTTCCAAGATACAAATGGAAAGATAAAATAACGTTAAATCAAATAACAACTAACAAGATCAGAGTGAACAGAAGAGTCTCATCACTTTCGTTTGTTTATGACAGGTTGGCCTTGTTACTTATCAATTTATTGGTATTATATAGATCACGAAGGAACTACTTTCAGCTCAAATATTCTAATATCGTGAAGTTTCTAGCGAGTAATTCCCGGTTTAGTCCCAAACGGTGACTTTAGTGCTCGGGGTAAGCTTAGACCATGATTCAGGATTTGGGAAGTACACACAGATTGCTATGTGTTTGGTAATTACAATGAAGCATTTCCAAACTCTTACTTTCATATATCTTTTGAAAGCACAAAAATGTTTATTTTTGTATAAAAAAAGAAAATGTGTCTAAAGCTTCCTTACATTGCAAGTGTAATTTTTATATGTACTTTTATTTTTTGTACTTGGAATTTAAGTTAATTACTTTAGACCCACGAAGTTTTATAGAGATTTTTTCTGTACTTTATAGTAGTTAGTACCTAAAACTATGCATAATATGAGCGTGTTGTTCCCAGTTGCGTGCAAAGAAAGAAAGAAAGAAACATTTTATTGACCATCACAATATATAATTTAACAATTGACACTCATTAGAAAACATAGGTAACATTCACACATTAAAACATTCCCTGAGAAAAGGGTGAGTACGAAAACAGGCGATAGATAGATAATACATGGTTAATTATCCAAAATCACGTTTGTGCGACACACTGAACCTCGACAACATTCTAGTGCGACACGGCGCGCTCAAAATTTTTAACAGCAACCTGATATTTCCCATTTTGATATGGAAGCAAACATGTTTGACAGTAAGTTTAGAATCGATCATTGATGTGTGGAAGACCGTACCAAATGTACGGACAGCCACACATCAGGTTGCTGTTAAAAGTTTTGAGTGCGCAGTGTCGCACTAGAATGTTGTCGAGCTTCAGTGTGTCGTACAAACGTGATATCGGATAAAGGTGTATCGGTCTAAAGTTGTGTCGCATTATCGTTAATCGCACATTCGTTTGTCGAATTCAAGTTAGGTATACATTCATGATTATGAAGATTATAATTATTAACCTATTAAAAGGAAAAAAATATTACAAAGATTTGTCTCAAAAACTGTTAGTACTTTCTCTAAAGTACTTAGTCATTGCTCATTTTTTTTAAAAAGCCGCCTTTATTCGCGACAGTCAATATAAATCATTGGGCGACGCTAGTATAGACGTGGTGTCGCCTTAAGTGGGATCAGAACTCCGCTGACCTCCAAATTTGAATTTAAAGTTTACTAATTTTCTTTACTTCTAGAAACACGAAACCCGACATATAAAGGAAGGTCAGGAATTCAGCTTCGCAGCCTGTCTCTTACCTAATTTAATTAAAACTTATCTATTAAATACTATTAAAATGCAGTCTTAGTTGGTAGGTACCTATGTATTTTGTGTGCATTTGTTCTATAGGCACGATGTTGCTATAGGCAGGTATAAATAGGCGCAGTGTTACTATAGGTAGACGTAAGTGGACGCAATGTTACAGTAGGTAGGTTTAAGTGGGCGCAATGTTAAAATAGGTAGGTGTAAGTGTGCTCAATGTTACTATAGGTAGATGTAAGTGGGCGCGATGTTACTATAGGTAGGTGTAAGTGGGTGCAATGTTACTATAGGTAGGTGTACCTAAGTGGGCTCAATGTTACTATAGGTAGGCGTAAGTGGGCGCAATGTTACTATAATAGGTATAAATGGGCGAAATGTTACTGTAGATTGGTGTAATTGGGCGCAATGTTACTATAGGTAGGTATATGTGGGCGCAATGTTATTATAGATTGGTGTACGGTAATTCCTCGCCGCAGTTACTTTTTGTTGATCAGCGTGTCCTTCCTAACATCTGACAAAATGTTTTCGTGTTGATCGTGAGCCTTGTCCGCGATGAGTGAAAATCAACAAAAAGTACACTACTTAGCCACTAAAGTTCCAGTATGATACCGTGTTGTAAGATGTTGCTCACCAAAAAGTACAACTGTTATTTATAACTTATTATTACTTTGTGGTATTGTACCTAGTAGCACATCGAATTCTATTTACGTATCTCAAAGATGGCTCCAAGTGCCTAAATAAATACTCTTAGTCATTTTCTTATCTCATGTTCTTAGGACAGTCTTAGGCTTTTATTTGAAAAGACCTCCAAAGGTTTTAATAAAATCGAAGTATCCTAAAATCGTATTTTCGTAAAACTGCCTAATCTCTACGTATTTTTTTTCTTCTATTTGCTTTCTTTGAAGTTCTATCATCATAAAATAGAAATAGGACTAAAAATAGTATTTATAGAAAACGGGTGCTTATTTATAGCTAAAACACTTGGTTGTGCTAAGAAAAAAGAAAAAATCTTGGAAACCGTGACACCTATCAGTCATATTAATAAAATAATTAAGAAATACTGGAACCACAAAACAGCCACGGCACAGTGGCATAATAAAATATATAGCTACACTTAATATTGAACACTCACAAAAATACTACAACCTGTGCGGATAAAGAATGGGATCAGAAATGGCGGCGCATCTATTCACTTCTCGCTCGCACACCTACGCGTGCGAGTATAAACGCAAATAGTGTGCGAGCGAGAAGTGAATAGATGTGCCGCCATTTCTAATCCTATTCTTTATCCGCACAGGTTGTATACATTTTTATTTACATACAATACCATCACATCATTATCTTAGAGAGTGATATTCCAGATTGCGTCCAAAGCATTGGTACAGCTAGCAGCAAAAATATTATTTATATAGGTACTTGATTATACGTGTGATCCAAGGATGAGTGGTAGAAAAAGTGGTACTTACTTTTAAGACCACTTGGTCTTCATCATTATCCATGATTGATTGATCCTTTATTTTCTTACCGACATCAATATATATGAATGTCCTTTAAGGTGACGGGTAGAAACACACTAGCGACGCCAATCGAATTAATTTTTAGCTACAAAACCGGATCTATTTGAAACAATTTCGGGGTAACAACTTCTCGGCAAACACTTATATACGTTCGTTTTTGTACGCGAAAAATTGATTCACGCTAAAAGTGGCCACTTTTGGCGGTAATCAATTTTTCACGTACGCGTTGGACCCAACATTTGTGCATGGTTATATAATAAATAGTATAAGTGTTTGCCGAGAGGTTGTAACCGAAATTGTTTAAAATATATCCGGTTTTGTAGCTAAAAATTTAATTAGATTGGCGTCGCTAGTGTGCCCTACCCGTCACCTTAAATGCCATATTACTCGTAAGTTGGGTCAGACAAAATGTTGAAATGTGTTAGGTGCGTATTTTTACGATATATTGTATGAAACTGTATTAGCGACGATAGCTCAGCGGGTAAAAGAACGAGCCTTTCATGCGCGCCATTCCTTCGAATCCAAGCATGCACCTCGGGCTTTTTAAAATCTATGTGCATATTTCTACAATTAGCTCGGCGGTGAGGGCAAGAATCGTGAAGAAACCTGCACGTTACGGGTAGTTTTCTTAAACGTGTAAGCATGTTTCAGTTGGTCTGGTTCCCCTGTCAAAAGAGTTGTGAAGGTCAGACGGCAGTTGCTTCATTGTAATTACCAGAGTCCCCAAATCCTGAATCATGGTCAACGCCCGGAATTACATGATCAGATGAGATGAGACTCTCAACATCATCAAATCTTTTGTCTTTTAAAATGTAGATTTTTCGATTACCCACTTATTGCTTAGGGTCGTCGCACTATTTTCCACAGTGTCAATGCCGGCACTAATCGCGGCACTATCGGTACATGCGCACGCGCCGACGGTTCCGCTCGTGCTCATTTCAGCTCCCTGCGTAAACAATTATCGCATAAAACGAACAACAAAGCGTCTATGTATAATTTAGTAACGTCTATTTCACAAATGTTTTGAATTTTACGTGATAATTGAAGGAACAAAGAGAATATTCAAGTTTTATTTCCGTGAATCGTTAACATGCTGCAGTTAGTATTCTCACTAGATCATGTATTACTGAAGTTATTATACAAGTGCCCTTGGATTTCTCAAAAAAGTTTCTTTTACGACAACAAACGATATCAAAGTAATATATAGTATCTAAATATAAATCATAAGACCCTGAATAGAGTAACCACTGTTCGGGACTTAGGCGTAATAATGGACTCCACCCTATCATTTAATCCACAAATTGATTGATAAGTTTCATACTACACATAACTAAACCATTCAAACGTCCCGAAACTCTTAAAATCTTATATTTTTCCTTTGTCAGATCTTTCCTCGATTTTTGTAGCACTGTGTGGAGCCCTTGTTACGACGTTCATATTAAAAAGACCAAAAGATCTTTATTAAATCACCAAATTATCGCAAAAATATTATTAACCGAACCATACTCCGATTCATTAAAAATTAACAATTTACTATCTCCCTATAGCAGACGCAAGATGTTCGACATAATATTTCTATACAAAATATTAAATAACTTAGCCCAGTGCGCCTCTCACGTTTAAAACCACTTTTTGTCACTCCACCATATCGCAAAAAATTATTTATTTTATTTATTTATTTGGCTTTTCAACAATGAGTACACTATAACAAGCTTAAGATTACAAAACATATTCTTATATCTAAGTGCCTCACCACTTACAGAAAAGCACTACATGCACTAATTATTGTGTTTACAAAGTGTCCAGTAACATCCGTTTACTAAAAACACAAAATAGGTTGAATACAAATATAAGAATAAGAAAAAGCTAATGTTTACATTTAGTTGCAGAAATGTTCAATATGTTTCAAATGCCACCATAATGCGTACTAAATTTACTAACTACCTAATTAATTAAATAAATAAAATTAAAATATAATAAAATGTTTATACACGTAACTCTTTTTTATATCGTTCCAGTAATATTTACAATAAATATTTCACAGACATTGATTTATTTAATACATCTTTAGTAAAGCTCAAATCTGCTCTTTTTCAAACATTGGTCTATAGAATGATTTAGCAACTTTTCAAATTTTAACTGAAAAAAAAATTGTAGTACCTATTTATAATATTATGTTAATTAATAATAAGTAGATTTAGCAAAAGCATGTAAGTGTTACCATATGTTAGCTTAGCGAATTGGTTACGATAACATATAATATACTGATTATGTAGTTATAATTTATTCGTAGTCATTAAGTCTTAATATTGTAAATGTCTAATTACAGGCACTATAGGTCTTTAGATATACCTACTGTAACAATAGTAATTTATATATACACGACTGTTTGTTGCCTTAAATAAATGAAGAAAAGGAAAAAAAATCTCCATAATTTTTAATTAGTTGGTATATGTTCACTTGCAGTTTCTAAAGAACATAAAATACTTTTAAGTCATCCCGGTAGATTTTAGAGTTACTAAAGAGAGTACTAGAGACTTTTCTCTGCAATTGTATGTCAATCATCAAAGTGATTGCATTGCAATTTTAAAAAATATTCAGATGCAAGCATCGAAGTTCACAACGATAATGATTAAAATCTTTATTCTTAGGTCCATACCAATACTAACACTTACTGCCTCATTGTAAGTCAGAGACGGCGATTAAGCTAAGTATTCATTAACTTAATTATGGAAAGTCTTTATGTCTATTGAAATAAGTGTCAATATTTTTCTTAAGTAACAATTAACGTTAATTCGACGTCTCTGAGTGTGGTAGTTAATGTCTTATTGATTTTACAATAATGTACTTAACCGCTCTGGTTCGTTCGTCGATTTCTATAGCAAATGAGTAAGTGATGCTAACATCCTATTCTATAAGCCAATTACCATTATCGAACCTAAGATGCTTTAATAACTCATAGACGCAAATTCTAAGTCTCCTATTAAACCTAGTCAGCATTGAGGTCGCTATTAGAGGGGTGCTAATAGATGAGCGCCAAGTCAAGTGGCACAATAATAATGAACCCTCGATAATCGGTACGAATTAGGCCTGTAATTTGTCGTCACTGCGCTCAAGTCGTTCACACACGGCATCGTAATCATCGTATATATGCCGCAGCCATCTGGTTAAATAAGCCGTCTCATCGGAAGCCTAGGGCGTTTGTCAAACAACGCCATTCAATCCAATGACTGAAGAACCACTTGCCATGTCGTTATAATTATTGCACACAAAAGCGAGATAGTCGAACCATAACATTCACAGCTGTTTTCGCTGCAGACGCCATTTGTTTTGATGATTACTAGCGCCGCAGTGGAGAACTGCGGAAATAAATTTGAATCACTTGGCTATGTTTTGGTCAGTCATTTCGAATGAGCTAATATTCAAAACGCCAAGCTATTAAACGTTGTGCGATTTTAGTTCTAACAACAATCGGCCTAGGTATCCTATTGAATACCGGCGGTTAACGTACGCCCTAGGCGTCCAATTGGATGTCAAATTTAACCAGATGGCTGCGACATATATGTGTATCGGATTCTCTATGTCCCTTTGAAACAGTCGTTGATGCATACATTTTCTAATAAAGATGGTGAAGTGGGGTAACACGCTCGTAGGACGTGTGCATTAGTAGTACGTTACAAGAAGAAGAAGAATTTTAGATCGTAATCGTAGCTAGCGTACGAGGCTGGGGGACTAATTTAAACCAAGCGTTACGACCGAATCGGAGTTTCCCTCCCTTTCACAAGTGCTGTGTGTTTCCTTTCATTGGATGCAACAGGTACCTATATTCTTGTACTTTACGTGACGGCTTCGAATCAAGCCACTTGATTTCAACTGAGATCTTACCAAAAGATACGTCTACGAGATAGAGTAACGTTGACGAGAAGAATTTTTGGTAAGTAAGAGTACCAAGAATAGGGGAGATACTAAAGATCCTATACTTAGGTTCAAGAAAACGGTCTCTAACAGTTTAAACTCCCCCGACAAAGTATAATAAAAAGTATGACTTGAAAAAGCTCCAAAAATAAGTTGAAACTGCCGTTGACTGTCCTACGTATACAATTTTTTTGTTAAATGTTGTTGCGTTGGGGGGCCACCTCCTACCTACCTATAAAAACCTTACCTTAGCAAAATAATATACTTTAGTGTGCTGTAACAATATGTAACTCTAATAAGTAAATTAAAACGGTATAACCAAACGTTACGAACGTCGTTTTTTCGTCGGGGATTGAAATAAGATAAGATAAGATAAGAAACAATTTATTGACCACAACACATTACACATAGAACAAAACAGAGAAAAGAAGGTACAGAGACAAAGAGTTGCGGCCAACAAGACTCAGCCTCAGCATATGCTACAGCTGCCACACACAGCAGCTGCAGCGCTGATTTTTAGGCTGGACCTTGGGTGAGGCCTTTTGAAAAAAAAATATTATAAAAGATTGACATGCAATATATACAAGTAAAAAGAAAATGAAAAATTACATATACAAAACAAAGAAATAATAACACAGAGATACATACATAATCAATTTAAAAATATTAAAATTATATTTAAAAAAACACCCAAAAAAAAAAAGAAACAACAAAAAATGGCATTCGCGGGTGTCAAACCAATATTGTCATAAGACAGTGGCGCCATCAATTAACTGCGCGCATTATTATATAGAAATAAGTTAGGTGTCCTAAGTCTTGGTGAGTGTAATACCTCACCTTTGTAATCAAAAGATCGTTAGTTCGTCACGTCTCACATCCATATGATGAAGTTCACAGAAGCAATCATTTGGAATATTCCGCTGTCATTACAAAGTCTACCTGTAGGGAAATGATTACTGTGTTGTCAGTACCTCGTCACACATACGTGTTACAATCGAAAAACAGAGATCATAGCAATTGTTTATAATTAGATACAACTTTAGACATAAACTAAGGTCACAAACGTGCAATAAACCTTTGCTAGCTAAAACGGTGTGATATTTTAACGTGTAAAACAAAAAAAAACACCAATTTTTCTGAAAAATAATGAAAATTGATTGATTACACCGTTTTAGCTAAGGAATGCCATTCGCCGGAGGTGATGTCTTGACATCGCTTCCGTTGTAATTGCAACTTCGGCTCTTCTCTTACTTACCATCAGGCTGAAGAGAGATATACTGAGCCTCTATAAAAAAAAACGAAGGTAACAGACATTTATTGAAATGTTCTATATATATTTTTATTTTGTGTATGTTTAACGCTGAATAAATTACTTTATTCTTATTCTTATTATTTATGAAATATCCTTAGATATTTTTCCGAGGAATTATAGCTCCGATGGACGGATATGTTCCTTCCGGAAATACAGTCGTAGGTTCATAACTCTAGGTTTGTGCTTATTTGGTATTATTTAGGTTGACTGACCGGATGGCGCAATTGGTAGTGACCCTGACTCTTACGCCAAAGGTCGTGGGTTCGATCCCCACCCTGGACAAACATTCGTGCGATGAACACTTGTGTTTGTTCAGTGTCTGGGTGTAATATATGTATTTAAGTATATATTTGTGTTCCTCTGTTGTCTGATATCTGTAACACAAGTGCTTAAGCTACTTAGTACGGAATCAGGTCAACGTTTGAGATGTTGTGAGAATTATTATTATTAATATTATTGAAATGTTCTATATTTATATTTTTTATTTTGTGTATGTTTAGCGCTGAATAAATTATTTTATTCTTATTATTTATGAAATATCCTTAGATATTTTTCCGAGGAATTATAGCTCCGATGGACGGATATGTTCCTTCCGGAAATACAGTCGTAGGTTCATAACCCTAGGTTTGTGCTTATTTCTATCACTGGATCGGCGCTCAGTAAAAACATCGCGGAGAACCCTGTACCCTGTAGAGATAGTTTCTCGGATATTTACAATTATTCAGATACCTAATGATTCTGAACGTGTCAACATGATGGCTTGGTTCCCCTGTCTAAAGGTTGTTTTTTTTTTATTGCTTATAGTAGGTAGACGAGCTTGCGGCTCATCTAATGTTGAACGGTAACCACTGCTCATAGACGAAGACGAAGGTTGAGAAGGTCAACCAGCAGTCGCTTTATTGTAATTATTAGACTTACCAATCTTAGGTCATAGTCCAACCGTACCCAGAGCTACGTAAGAACACTATGACATCACATATAATACTATAATACATACTCGCTACTAAGACTCGTTCATTCATTAATTACGAATGAAATCTGACACCGACTGCTAAGAGTATTTGGCTCGAGTAACTTCTCTGATCATTTTGAACAACTTACCTGTATATTGTAATTAATTATGCATGAAATACTCTACCGTCTGCCGCGAATCTTTGCGTGTACAGTAGTCACAGTATACAGTGTGGTATAGATTGGTCCTGCGTATTTTAATTATCGTGGAAATTAATAACTAGCATTGCTAAAATTTAAGCAAGAGCCACGCTTCGGCATATATCGGTTTGACCGTAGTGGTACCACGGACTCACAGAAAACCGGCGTGAAGCAGCTTGTGTGTTTCGCTGCGTGCCGGAGGCTCAATCCGGGGGAAAAGGGTGTTTAAATGTTGCGTACTTGTGACTCCACTGGTGTCTATAAGCGGCGGAAATCGCTTACCATCAAGTGATCCGTCTGCTCACCTATCACATAAAAAAAAAACAGGAGCTTGAATGTGCCACTGCTTTATTATGACTCATGCCTTACCCATTTCATTGTCAAGAAATGCGCTAGTTTGAGACAAGATGATAATATATTTTTTTACAAGTCAAAGTCAAATAATTCTTTATTTGCATAGGCTTGTACACAGCACTTACAAACGTCATACATTTGAATGACTTAAAACTATTTATAAGTACTTATGTATAATTTACATGTTAATACATAAATATGTTGATACATAAAATATACTTAAGAAATTAATAAACATAATGCGATTCTACCACCGGCTCGGAAAGTTGTTTCTGGTCGAGAAGATCCGGCAAGAAACTCACCAGTTACTCTTTTTAATCGCCAAATTTTCATACAATGTTGTGTCATCATCATACCAAGCCATACAGTTCAATTGTTACACAAAATAAAATAAAGGAAATATTAATAAAATAAATATTATGAGGTAAACCGAAGCAGACCAGTCCCCAAAGGTGGCACCTGTTCACAAGTATGACGTATGTGTCAGCCATCATCATCAAGAATATAGTAGATAGCATTAAAGGGAATATTACCAGCTTACATCAATACTCAGATCTACAAAGTGACACATCCAAAAATGATAGCAGTTGCGTATTAGATGTCATTAATTTGTCTAATTGGCCATTAATAACGACCACAGGTATTAAATAACCTGACAATGCCGGGGCATTGACATTGTTAGTGAATCCGTGCGGTCAACCGGCTTTTGTACGGGAACTTGTGTTTTCTCAATAGTGTTGCGACATCGCGGTAGGTCCCACCTTAGGACCTAAAACAAAACCCTCCAAAAAAACAAGACTATACCTGTCGCATCAAAACAAAAGAGACACACGACGCGTGTGAAAGGGACGGGGATAAAGATTCGCTCGTGAATTCCGTTTCGTGTCTCTTGTGATAGTGTTGCGACAGCGGGATCAGTGACCCCATGGCTCGCCGCCGCGTCCCGAGCGCCTCCAGCGATTCCAGTGACAGCGACGACGAAATACGAATCGTCCGCCAGTACAGAAATAGAAACCAGGTACCCGTACGTATGAAAGCCGAGGCCAAGGGTCACAGCTTGGAATGCTTTGCTCCACAATCTCCACATAGATGTGTACTTCTTTACAAAGTAGTGACTCTACATACCATTATTTTGGTTCGACTTAGAAATGAGAACGATATCCCCAATTTATCATTGTACATTTTATTGTTATGTCGATTTTTTAGTCGTAAGTTCATACTTACATACATATGTATACCTACTAGTACACCTGTGTATGAATATTAAACTAGAAATTTGTAGCAAGATCGAACCTACACGCCCTCGATCGGTGAGTCAAATTTAGGCTTGGCCGGTTGGTTTTCAATTTAATGTAATTAAATAACTAAATATAAATATTTCACAACATCACATACATTGATCTAACTGTGTTACGGATATAAAAATCAACAGTAGGATTACAAATATATACATATAATACTTTTCTTTTGTAAATACATACTTATAATACATAGAAAACGTCCAGACCAATACAAACAGACATGTTCATGTAAGTACACGAATGTTTCTACTGTGCGGGGATCGAACCTGCAACCCTTTTGGACTAAAGGCAGCTTCTACTACCACTGTTCCAAACGGGTCGTCTAATTTGCCATAACAAGAGCTTTATTTATACAGGGTGTATCTGTGAACATTTACATCCCTTTAACCACGTGTTCTATCAACCATTATGAACAATATTTGTTCTATGACTTTTGGAAATTCACATTTAAAAAATCCATTTTTTATACAAAGTCGGTCACGTGTTTTGGTCATTTTGTATGGGAAGTCGAAAAAAATTTCGACAATTTCGACGAATTTCGTAAAACAAATGTTCCTCAGAATGGTTGGTAGAACACGTGGTTAAAGGGATGTAAATGTCCATACACCCTGTAGGTACAAGAGTCTAAATCAGTACTAGACTAAAATATACTTAGATACATACAATATAACGTCACGCCGCCAACGCACCCACGGCTCGGGTACTCTCACTGCTCAACGATTTGCTTACGCATTTTCCTGACAGACGTCTATAATGACAATTTAGGATTATTTCTAAAACGTGTTGTAACTTTTTAAATTAAATAATTATAGTAATTTTAATTTTATTGTAATCTAGCTTGCGTATACTTTGGTGTAACAGCACTGTAAAATACCAAGTTTTCTTTTTCTGATATAAAAAAAAATAACGACTAGAAATCGTGTGCGCGCAAAATAAGTGAAGCACTTTAATCTACGCCAAAATGGCAGCCGTCCGCTCGTGCGTACAACAAAAATGTTTTTTTTATTATTATTTGATAGGTGGCAGACGAGCCAACGAATTACCTGATCCCGATCTCCCCTGATGATTTGTTTGTATGCGTGTCGGCGAAGTAAATATATCATAATAATAAGAAATATATAAATAAATATTTTACAAAATCACATACTCCGAGATAAGTAGGTCAAGCACTATGTTACGGATTATTAGAACCAACAGCGGAATTACAAATATATACTTATATACATAGAAAACATCGAGACCAATACAAACAGACATGTTCATGCACACAAATGTTTGTACTGTGCGGGGATCGAACCCGCAACCCTTGTACCAGAGGCAGCGTTCACTACCACTGATCCAAACTGGTCGTCAGTAAAGTCACGCCCATATTAATCTATTTTTTGCCTTTCAATGAAGACTATCCATCTTGGTCTAATCCTAAATACTCCGGAATGACAGTGAATAAATTAAAGAATCAATTTAATAATTGCCTTTTAGACTTACAACTTTATGAGCAAAAACACAAAGGGAAAGTAATAATTTATGTCTTCACACTATAAACGTTTTATAAACGATCCATCTTTGCTAAAGTCTTTATGACGGGGTTCTGTGATTCAAAGATAAAGTTACCATTTGAATATAAAAAATACAAAAACCATTTTTTTTTTAATTTGTTAATTTTTATGCATGCCTGATTTAAATTCAGCAAACCATATAATGGATGGTTAAACTTTTTACTGTTCTGAACAATTTTCATGGCTCAGATAATATACGAGTAAATTTAATGAGAGTAATATTTTCTCATTGAAAAGTGGTCATTGGAACTCGGAAAATCTTATGATTTATTTGATATACTCGTACAAACGAATTTAACAAAATCATTTTTACTTTTCATATTTTTTCCTATAAAAACAAATTAGAGATTATTTGGGTAATAATAATAATAATATCCTCCAAGCGATAGCGGCTACGGCGGCCAATCTGAACCGGTCATCAGCCACGTACGCAGGATATATTATAGTGCTCAAGTTTGTGCGCAAACACAAGTGCACTCTCTATTCCCTTACTCATAATTCGATGGGACACCAGCGTGACACGACTGGAGAGCAATTGGGCACAGGACCAACGGCTTATTCGAGGCAAGGGAGTACATGACCGCCAACTTCCAGACTCCCGGGCTGCACAAAGAATTTTTACCGAAAACTTAGGTACAATTTTTTTACCCGACCCGGGGTTCGAACCCGGTACCTCTTGGGCAGCCGTCGCTTTAAAGTGCGACCCACTAATCTGAGATATTCAGGTTTTGTTACAAAAATGTTTTCCCTCACATAATAATAGTTAATGGCTGAAATATGCACATAGATTTAAAAAAATCTAGAGCGGCCTGCACGGGGTCGACTCTTCACTTTAGTACCTTGTCATAATAATAAGGTACCATCTGACTTCTACTTTCCTTCGCGGATATTGTGACAAGGTACTAAACTGTATACATCTTGCGCAGTTGACTGTACCTAAATGATCACCTAAGTAAATCCAAACGCCGCTCATGACGTGATCACGACATCTGAAAATAATAAACCATTGCTTTATAGCCATACTATCAAGTATCTAAGTAGTTATAATATTACCATGTCTCTTGTGCATCCAAGCAAAGCAAATGTAGGTACCTGCTGTTTGACTAGGCAGCGTTAAATACATGTAATATGTTTTTGCTAACCCATCTAGCTTCCAAGAATGTCTTTTGAAACTTCATATTCAACAATGAATTGCATGCCTCAAGTAGCAATGGGCAGGGCACATAGCAAGGAGAACAGACGGCCGTTGGGGCGGAAAGGTTCTCGAATGGAGGCCACGTACAGGAAGTCGCAGCCGTGGCAGGCCCCCCACAAGGTGGACCGATGATCTGGTGAATCCATTGGATGGGGGCGGCACAGAACCGATCTGTGTGGAGAAAATTGGGGGAGGCCTATGTCCAGCAGTGGACGTCTATTGGCTGAAATGATGATGATGATGATGATTATGATTCAATATTGTAATAAATATTGAAAAAATAATCTGATTTTTTTTTATTATGTTATATAATATAGTTAGACTGTAAGGTATTTAGTATATGGATCAATGAAATATTTTTAATGTATCTTGTTGCCTGAAATAAATTTATTATTATTATTAATTCAAACATATAACATATACATAATGGTGCAAAATTAATTCTAGAATTTTTTTATATTAACATATAAAACTCGCTCTTGAGATTATGTTGAGGTTGTTGATACTTACTGCGGAGCAACAAAAAATATAATAGGTATCAGTTAGAATGATTCGTGTAATGTAGAGGAGCACAATGACGACAGCAAAGTCGACCGCAGTCGCCAACACTTGTCGGCAGCTAGCCGTCGACGTGCCTGCAGTAAGCCGTCGACGTGCCCGCAGCAAGCTGTTGACGTGTCGACAGCTTGCTGCGACGACCAAACTCAAAAAAAGTGGGTCCAAACTCAAAAAAAATATTCAGACCAAAAAAAGTGCGTGCGTATAGTCATATAGTTAATAAAATAATCGAAAAAGCATAAGAATTATTTTTCGATTATTTTATTAACTATATGACTATAATGAATTCGCTTCGGCATGAATGGGCCGGTTCGACCGGAATAATACCACGTCCTCACAGAAAACCGGCGAGAAGCAGTGCATGCGCTGTGTTTCGCTGCGTGACTGAGAGTACCGGAGGCCCAATCCAGGGGAAGGTGGGTTAAAAGGTAAGCAGCACACTTGTGACACCACTGGTGTTGCAGGTGTCCAAGGGCGGCGGTAATCGCTTACCATCAGGTGATCCGTCGGGTCGTCTGCCACCTATATCATAAAAAAAAAACAATTTTACTTTTCTTCGTTTTCAGCGTGTGACACGGAAAGCGCGGAAAACGGAAGCTTGAAATCGTGTGTGCAATAATATGGAAAAAATATAGATAACATAATATTAAAAAAAACTGGATTTCTTGGTTATATTTTAATACTATCAATGAAACTATATGTCAAACAGTATTTTTTTAAATTCAATTTTGAAAACATAAATCTACCACCAAACACCCAGTACCAACATAAACATTTATGCATTACGCTCTGTAGTTCACCTCAATACAGTACACTATGCGGTCATAATTTGGTGGTGAATAAACATATTAGAGTAACTAAATATTGAAATAGTAGTATAACTCAAGAAAACTAAATATTCAACCTAAATCTGCGGTTTCAACGAGAGTATAGTACAGAATTGTTAGACATACTTAAATATGAAAGAGGCTGGAGGATTGAATAAGAAAAGGTTGATGTGTAGGTAACTGCTATCAAAACATGTTTAGTTGGTTTGCTGATAAAATTAAACATCTACTTGTCTGTACCTACAGGTGACTTATTTCACAATGTAAACTTAGAAACTACGCACATAGACCTAAAAGGTCTTTTAAAACATTTATGAACCATAACCAATGTTTATATAAGGCATAATAATAAACATTTTAACAATAAGCAGAACACGTCATAATCCACTAACATGTTGAAGATTAAATCTTAAATATGCTAAACCGTGCGCCTGCGCCATATCTGTCACATCCATTTGACACAGGTTCCATCTCTCTTTTTGTCATGCAAATGTTAGCCAGTAGTCAGTATTGTCCACCATTGTTCCAGATCGGGCACACTGTAGCAGAGGCACATTCTTCTACATAACAGTGAGTTATCTCTGCTCTGTGGCCCAATTCTCGGGATTTTTGAAACCATATTAAACTTTATTTCTTCGATAAATATCACAAGCATTGTGCTCCTGGTGTGAAATAGAAATTATAACGAAATCGCCCGTCCTGATTTAACTCTGATGTTTTTTACCTCGGCTCAAGTCTTGACCTTATTCTATCGCAGTAACTTTCACTATTTTGAATACCAAATGACGAATTTTAAAGGGCCTATTATCCCAATATTTATTAACTAGTATAGGTCACTAATAACTAGAAATATTATTCAAAAGTGCTATTTAGAAGACGAAATCTAGTTTTAAAAAAGAAAAATATATCTTTTTATTTAGTAATAAATCAGTGGTTTTTTTTATGAACAACGAGTTTATTTAAATTAAATTAAGTGGTATTTGTTATATCTACTTCAAAGTCACGTTTTTCATAATATCTGTTTACAGTAATTTAGCACTGTGGTAGCTGGTGCATATTTGGTTGTAACATAATATTTCACAAAATTATACCATAGAATATATAATACCCACGTATTATCCAGCAACGGTTACTCTACGTACGTAGATTCATGGTAAGTAGGAAAATTGCGCGCATCTTTCACGATCATACTGTATCTTTTATGTACTGGGCTGTTCATGAAAAGTGATGCCATCTGCCTCTGACTTCTGCCATTCCATTAATTTTCTTCCAAAAAGTTCACATTTTTTTATTTAATGTGAAATTCTATTCAGTAAAATAATACGATAAACATTTAATTTCTATTTTATCGTTCCACGTGACGTTGTGACTTACAGTCAGCGTCAGATCGACGTGACGCCGTGTGTACATGAACAATCCGATATGTCTGTTCTGGAGCCCAATTCTCGGGCTTGTGATATTTTGAAAACATAGCGGATATCACCTGAAAACCATACAAAAAAAACTATGTTTTGGTGATATATATCGTATGATGACAAAATATCACGTCCCGAGAATTGGGCTCCTAGACGAAGAATTTAAAATAAGTAGTAGTTTCTTCAACTGATGGTAAGAGCACTGTCTCAAAGGAGAACCCGGAGGTCATAACATTATGACATTGCAGGTTTGAATGACCTGATTGGCCAGAAGAAATACGTTGTGCGTTGGAAGGCACGTTAAGCGAAGGCTTTATTTTAAATGTACAATTTTTCTCTTTTAATTTTTATTTTGTTTTTCCTTATTGAATATTGCACCACGCTCTACTATTAAATGTCCTTTAACCTGAAGGTTTGTGGCTTTTAGCGATAAGACCACCGTAATTGTACACAAACTTTCTGTAATGCCTAGTACTCAAGTTGTGTATTTTGTACAATAAAGTATAGCATACAATAAGTTGTGTATTTTGTACAAAAAATATAGCCCTACCCGTCGCCTTAAAAGTGATCTATATCCACCAACGTCAGAACGTTTAGCTTTATTAAAATCTCTTACCAGACCTTAATAAAGCAGATGCTACGAAAATAGAACAAAATATAACGACTGCGGCTAAGTACCTACCCGTAGGTAGTAGTATCACTTGAAAGCAAAAAAGGCAAATCCAAATATTTTCAATCTAACCGCAGTCTACGCCATCCAATACCGCAGAGATTGTTTCTTTTTCACTTGTTTCGTTTTATCCTCGGATATTGATTTTATTGTCGATATCAGGAAAGTAACCCATTTCCTTATTTTCAATGTGACTTCTAGAACCGTGTATTAAATTTCAACAAACTTCATTTTGCGTATTTTATTATATCATGAAGTAAATAGATGAGCGAGCGTAAGTCCAAAGGGCCTGCAACATAACGCTACCGTAACGAACGTGAAATATACCTATCGCATTCAAACAAAATAGAATCACAGCGCGTGTGATAGAGACGGGGGTAAATACTCGGTCGTGAATTCTGTTTCGTTGTGGACCCACAGATTTCTGGTTGCAGAATAGCGACTTACGTCGGCTCAGAACATACTATTCTTTATAGAGCAATATATTCTCTAGATTTGGATGGATTTGCGTGTTTGTAGTAATAAAACTAAGTATGTGTTTAGCGTTTCATCATCGTCAGCCAATTTAAGTCCCCACTGCTGGGGCACGGGCCTCCCTCAATCACTTGAGGGGTAATTGCCATACTCACCACGCTTGGCAGACGGGTTGGCGAGGGTTTTGATATAAATGCAGAGTTTTCCTTCTCTGGGTGCTGATGATCATGCCAGCAGCTTTACCTTAGTCGCCTTTTACGACACCTCGGTAAGAGTGAGGGTGGTCTATTCTACTCTGCCGGGGACCACACGGCTAGCGTTTACTGAAATGTATTTTGGCTGCACACCCGAACACAAACAAAGCATCTAATACCATTAATTGAGCACAATATTGAAACAACGTTGTTGTGCAACGGGGTTGTTTTAATTAACAGTATTTAATGGAAAATAAATTGGCATAGTGTTTGTTCTCCACCAGGATTTGTTAATTTTAGCACTTTGCTTTATCCAATGTTCATTACCATTGTATGAGTAGCTCCATGCATAATTTATACCATTAATTTTTCATTCACACCGAACAACTGAATAATGAAGAAAAGTATTAAATTATATGTTTGTAATAACACGGTTGATTCTGATATTCGTAACACGGGTGCTTGAGCTACCTATCTCGGACTCATATCAATGTAGGTATGTGATGTTGTGAAATATTCAAATTTCTGTAGCTAGCACAGGCTACATTTTACGTAGGTACGTAAAAGATTCATGATGAAGAAAGAATATTATTTAATAAGATAAATAATTACTTCACAAGTTTCACAACATACCTACATTGATCTGACTGAGATAATTAGCTCAAACACCTGTATTACGGATATCAGAACAAACAGCGAAATTACAAATATATACATATAAACTTTTCTTTCGTAAATATATACTTATAATAACATAGAAAACACCCAGGCCAATACAAACAGACATGTTCATGCATACAAATGTGTGCACTGTGCGGTGATCTGTGATCGAACCTGCAACCCTTGCACCAGAGGCAGCGTTCACTGGTCCAAACGTGTCCTCGATTTAGATTGGGCAGAATGCGAGTGAAAAGATATTGCGCATCAATACATTTCTTACTATTTACTTCCTTGTTGAAAATATCGTAACACAGACCTTGAAAACATAAAGAAACCATTTGACGTCAATCAGTGTAATTTACAATCATCATTAGCCAAATATGCACTTGCAAAAAAACATGGTTTAAATTTTTTTACTACACAATATATCACGAAACAATTCTCCGTTCATAACACCAGTATCGAGTTAAGCGGTGTAATTTACGTTATTCCGAGTGTTTAATTATTCACAACAATATCGACACAAAGAATGATGAGGTGTATGCAGATTCGTTCCGGGCCGGCGCGGCGCAGTGCACCACTCTCGCCACTCGGCGACTGTGACTGCACGTAGCTAAAATTTATTCTCCCATACAAATCTACTTTCAGTTTGAACTTTGTTTTACAAGAAGACTCAGATATTCTTGTTTCAAACTACTCCGGTGCAATTTATAATAGGGATAACCACAAAGTTACGAGTATAAATATTTTATGTTGCGAATAATATGAATGTTTTAGCGAGCAGATAAAATGTGTAAAATGCGTCCTCAGAGCATCTCTTTGTCAATATTTACTTAGAACTATTACACATCCCACGCAGTCACCAGTTAGATAGTTTTAAAAGCATTTTAAATTTAACACCGTCGCGTTTAGTCATTAGCTGAGTGGGTTTCTTATCTAACATTCATGAGCTCCTCCGACTCGCTTAACGGGGCAAAGCCCTTGGTCCATTAAGTGCCCTCAAGTGGCATTCCAAATGTTGTTTGTTATGTTTACAAAGTCATCGAGGAAATTTAAGCGTTTCCGCCAGCGGAACTCATAAAAATTAATTGAGTTGCCGCAAGCAACTAGTCACTTCCACTTGTAAGATACCTTTTCACAGACTATTAAATCATTTGTAGGTAGGCGACGTGATCTATAACTTGGGAGGTGTGAAGTCATTCGGCATCAGGGTTACCACACAAACGTTGCTGACACAGTCTGTTTCCATATTTCTACAATAAAGCTTCATTCAAAAGAACCGAATAAGATATTTTTATTGCGATATAGACGACGAGCATGCAGCCCATCTGATGGTAAACGGTAACCGCCGCTCATAGACATCAACAATGCCGGAGCACAGTCATGCCGCTGCCTACCGTGAAAGAACCCTCGTTTAAAAAAGCACGTCGTTAAAATGAACTGATAAAATGTAAGCCGTTTTTTATTTTTTAATATTTCACAACATTATACATTGATCTGACTCCGAAATAGGTACATCAGCACCTGTGTTACTGATATCAGAACCAACAGCGGAATTACAACTATATAAATATAATACTTTGTTTTTGGAAATACATACTTATAATACATAGAAACACCCAGACCAATACAAACAGACATGTTCATGTACATAATTTTTTGTAGATACTGTGCGGGGATTGAACCCACAAGCCTAGCACCAGAGGCAGCACTCACTACCACTGATCCAAACGGGTTGTTAACCGTTTTCATTTTCCTATTTCTTTCATTTCCCGTTTCCCTAATTCTTGTGATTGTTTCCATGAGGTGAACCTGTGGCAATACACCTACTTTTACTATGCCACACTAAATCCGAAACAAACCTTGTTCCTTTACAGCTACACTCAGAGTCTTTGATTAACTTAGATTTTTTCTATATGAGAGGTGGCAGACGAGCAGACGGATCACCTGGTAAGCAATTCCGCCGTCCATGGACACCCGCAACACCAGTGGAGTCACAAGTGCGCTGCCAACCTTTTTCCCTTCCCCCCCATTGGGCCTCCGGTAACCTCACTCACACGGCGAAACACAGCGCAGGCGCTGCTTCACGCCGGTCTTCTGTGAGGCAGTGGTATCACTCCGGTCGAACCGGCCCATTCATGCCTAAGCGTGGCTCTCCCACATTTAGTTGGCTACTTAAGAAAAAATATTGACACTTATTTTGATACGCATATAGACTACCGATACTAAAGTTAATGAACATTAGCTTAAATGACGTCTCTGAGTGCGGATGATCATCACTTTTACTCATAACTACAGTAAGCGTCAAATCCAGTTCCCCCCTGCAGTGGAAAAATAGCACTCGTGCCCCAGACCTAAGGACGGTCCAAATGTCAACAAGGGTAAGCCGACGTGACACCATATACAAACAGTGTTTTTAGACGTGACGCCGTGTGTACAAGCAGTTTGATAAAGCGGCCACCAAATTATACAATACTCTTGATTTTCCCAAAAGGAACTTCATTAAAGTGTTCAAAAATACTTATGGTAATATGTACCTTAATATCAGATTTAACACGACCGCAATAACCCGGTTGAGTTAGCTAGAGCTTAGCCAGCCCTACTTAGATACATATAACATGAATAATTATTCGAAGGGCACAGGTAAACGTAATAGATCGTTTACGTCACAGACCTTATCGAACCCAACGTTAACTTGTCGAAATCATTCCCGAACAGCTAAAAAAGAAACATGTTTTCATCAGCCCTCTATCACATCAAAATATTTCTTACAAGATACAACACATGTGGAAATCATTATGAAGAATCCCTTAAAAAACACAAACTTTTATCTTTACAAAGCCGCAGGAAGAAATTTGATATAGTCTTTCTGTTTAAATTGTTGAACGGCCACATAGAATCGCCTAAACTTCTGTCAAACGTAAATTTCATCGCAAAAGCCCGTTTACCTGCACGTTCCTCACGTAATATGAAAATGTTTGTTCCGCCTTCAGTTCGCAAAAAATATACAAGCAATAATTATTTTAATCGCAGTCTTAATCTGTATAACGCTCAATTTTCTCATACAGACTTATTTAGATACTCCCTTAATAGTTTTAAGTCGAAAGTGTCATGTGCACTTCTAACGTAATTTACGTAATGCAACATTAATAAATTATACTGTTATGTTAGTAATATTTTCAACACATAGGTAGGTACTTATGTGTTAGTGTTTACCTACATAATTATTGTATTGTCAACAAGCCTATTGTAATTCATGTAATAGATAATATTTTTAGGCACTGTTTGTCTTAATATTAGTACATGGAAGTTTTAGTAATAATATTGTAATGACTGTTTGTGCCAAAGTAAATTAAAAAAAAAAAAAAAAAAGATAATACAAAAAATAGCATTGGCCCTTTAACATCATTAATCATCATCATCATCATCATCAGCCTATCGCAGTCCACTGCTGGACGTAGGCCTCTCCAATTGTTCGCCACTGTGATCTATCCATGGCTTCTCGCATCCAGCTCTTGCCAGCCATCCTGCGCAGATCGTCCCCCCACCTAGACAGAGGGCGCCCTACATTACGTTTGCCAAGTATCATCATTAATACTTACGTACAAAAAACATCAATCAAATACTACGCCTTTGAGTAGGTACTAACTAATGATAGATAGTAGGAGGCGTCTTCAAGTAAGTACCTTCTAAAGCCCACCCCAAGTTAATTTAGACAAAATCGTTTAAGGTGGACGGGTAGGGTCAACTAGCGTCGCCAATTGATTTTAATTGTTAGCAACTAAACCGGATATCTTTTTAACAATTTCGGCTACAATTTCTCAGAAAACACTTATACTAGTTATTGAATACGTATACCTACTTAACTTGTGTCTGCTTTTGTACTCGAAATTTGAACTACCGCCAAAAACGGCCACTTATGGCGTTAATCCAAATTTCGAGTGTAAAAACAGACTCAAAAGTTAAGTATAAGTATTAAATAAATAGTATAAGTGTTTTCCGACAGATCGTAGCCTCCAAATTGTTAAAAAGATATCCGGGTTAGTTGCTAACAATTAAAATCAATTGGCGTCGCTTGTGCGGCTAGTCGCGTGGCTCTCCCACTGTTACATAATGAAGTTAAATCTGTAAGTTATTGAATTGAATAAATCAAAGGCAAATTTCGCGAAAAACATTACACAACCATTTCCTGAGAATGAATAATGGAATCATCCCTTCACCTTAAGGTGACGGGTAGGGCATACTAGCGACGCCAAGCGATTTTAATTGTTAGCTATTTAACCGGGTGTATTTTAAACAATTTCGGGGTTACAACCTCTCGGCAAACACTTATACCATTTATTAAATAGCCATGCAAAAATGAGGACCCAACATTTGTACGCGAAAAATTTGTGCATGTTTAATTAATAAATAGTATAAGTGTTTTCCGAGAAAAATAAATTCGGGGTTGTAGCCCCGAATTTTTAAAATAATTCGGGACTACCACCCCGATTTTTTTTTAAATAGATCCGGTTTAGTAGCTAATAATTAAAAGCAAATGGTGTCGCTAGTGAGGGCTACCCGTCGCCTTAATACTGAGAATCGTACCCGAGGCCTTCCGCGCTTGGACACAACACCATATCCAGTCGTTTATTAATAAAATAATAAATAAATTCATACAAAATCTCATACACTGACCTGATTCCGTACTAAGTCGAACTTGTGTTACGGATATCAGATATCAGAGGAATTACAAATATATACTTAAGGCGACGCACAATGTGTCCTCCGGCCTCAGCCAGCTTAAAATATTTTTATTGATTCATTGGATGGAGAAACATATTCCTAAGCCAAGAAAAAAACTCCCACGAGCCTAGCTATAATAGTTTTTGAAAAAAACCTTTCTGAGTAAAAATACCGGTAAGTTATATTTTTTTGTAATTAATTTTTTTATTATTTTTCTATAGATTAAATAATTGATTTTACACTGTGGCCGAATAGACCTACACCAGCGTCACATTATTAACTAAGCACGAGGAAGCCACGTCTTTGCGTTTCCGAAATATTCGCAAATAAGGTCAAAAACGGATTATTTTTTTCTGATGAATGGTCTTTATAGTCTCAATTTCTTTTAACTTCAAAACATAGCGACATACATGGACTACTTCCACAAAAAAACACAGCTGCTAAAACTGCGGACTTTCGGAGAAAATCATTTTTTTAAAAGTACCGGTTCGGTACCGGTTTTTGTCAAAGTTTTTAAGTCACCTATTAGCAATGTCAAATAAGTACGATTATTTATCAGCTTTTGTATTACCGATCAACGAATTATGTTTTAAACTTAAGCCTTCTTTAACTAGGAATGTATTGCCAAAATATTCTCTTCAGTAAAGATATGACTAGAATAGTGGCGGAAAGGCCGGCCTGGTTCGGTACTGGTTTTGATCTTTTGAGTTAACCGGGATTAACCATTTAGAATAGAACAAGATTTTATAATGCTTACTTAGTTACAAGTTTTGAAAATCGCCTGAATTTATCAAATGTATAAAACAAAGTAAGTTACAATACCCATCTATTGTAATTGTAACGGTAGTAGTTAGTTAAAAAAAGTCCAATTGTGTAAGTAAATATGGTATTGATGGATGATGTTCAGCTTTCACTTAAATTAAATTTAAAATAAAATAAAAAATATATTTTCGTGACAAAATTGATAATTTATTAATTTTTCGCTTGCCACACTGGTAGGATATAGTCTACATTTTTTGGTGAAGTTTAAAAACGCTTTTTGGCGGTTAAAAAGTAAAAACTTCCTCTTCCATTTTCGAATTCGCGCTACAGCACACACATTATTTCGTCGCTCTCGTTCTTCATAGATTTGCAATAATTTCTTTATAAATTATCATAACTAATTTGTGCCTGCAACCACCGCATCGTCTTCTGGCAACCTACGAGGAGGAGTGTTCCACTTTGGGTAAAATAACATTAGTCTCAGCTGTGCTAGGTTTGAACCTTTTAGTGTGAACCCGTTCCACAAGCTCCAGGGATTCCATGTAAGTAGTGCACAAGATTACGATTCCCGGTCTAGCAGAGCAAACAACCATTTTTTGTTTTCGTTTTTCGTTTCGCCAAAACTACAGTCCACTTAATTTACACACAGATGAAGTTATCTATAGGTTTAGGTATAAAACATTCGTGCGATGAACACTTGTGTTTGTTCGGTGTCTGGGTGTAATACTATATGTATTTAAGTATATATTTGTGTTCTTCTGTTGTCTGATATCTGTAACACAAGTGCTTAAGTTGATTCCGTACTAAGTAAGTACGGAATCAGGTCAACGTATGAGATGTGCGAATTATTATTATATCATTATATTCTTTATGACGACCCGTTTGGAAAAGTGGTAATGAACGCGACCTTTGGTCCAAGGGTTGCGGGTTTGATCACCGCACAGTACAAACATTTGTGTGTATGAATATGTCGGTTTGTATTGGTCTGGGTGTTTGTATGTATTATAAGTATGTATTTACAAAATAAAAGTATTATATGTATATATTTGTTATTCCGCTGTTGATTCTGATATCCGTAACACAGGTGCTTGAGCTACCTATCTTGGAGTCAGATCCATGTATGTGATGTTGTAAAATATATTTATTTATTTAAACGCTGAGTATCACAGCTGTTTGCTGGCTTTTCAGAAATGTACGGGCCTATACTCGAAACTGGAATTCAAGACCAAAAAATTCATTGTCAAATCAAATTTTCAGGTTTTGCCAACCTATTTGTTATGAGAATCTCGCTTTAATATTGTGTCGTCTTTGTGTATGTTTTGTTCTGTCTTGGTTTTACATGGTGTTTGGTGCAAAACTCAATTAAAATAAATACTAAAAGGATTTAAACTCGCCACAACGGTCAATAACCACAAAAATAACGTGTCTCTGTAATTACTCGACACTGGCAGAGTTATTATGTGTTCGCCACGGGCAACACCAGTAGCAGCCACTGATATAAAAAAAACATTTTTGTTATCCTATGCTTCATTTCATGATAAGGATTTTTTCAAAAAAATAAATATAGAAACTTAATTACAATTTTATTTTAACTCAACTAACATCGGCAAAATGTTTTGTAAAGAACTTAAACAAATTGAATCCAACCCGTGAATACCCACGAAAATGAGGCATATTATTAAGACATTATGGAAAAGTTAAATAAAACCATTTTACAATTACTTGTTCTGTATAATCTTCATCTCCGCCATCACTTATGTCAGAATCTCTGACTACGAAATCTGAGCCGGTCAGTTGTATAAAAAATCTTTACCACTCCATTAATTAATTCGTTTTGGCACATGTTTTAGATTTTAGGCGTTATAAAGGTAAATAACTCGTAAGGAAAATTGTCAAGTAATATTTTGACAAAGTAGGTAGTCATCAGTCGAAGTCAGTCAAAGTCTCAGCCTACGGATTCTGCCAAGACCACTTTTAACGAAATCGCAGGTTTTAATACTCTCATAGGTCCTAGCAAGTAATTCACCTGACAACTCATTCAACAACATATAATAGCAGTGTTAAAAACGAAGTAATTCAAAGATTCATAAATTAGTATCACTTTGCTGCACTCACTGCACGAAACAACATCATGTAAGTTTAAATGTTGTACCAAATGTTAGTAGCACCTGAAGTGACACAAGCTCATTACCAGCGTTACTACCTAACATTTCGGATTATTAAGTTTTTAATAAAGCGTCTTGTATTAATGGGAAAATAAGTCAATAAAATTACTTCTTCAAATTAAAGAATTGAAATTACCAATAAATAAATTATGTCAGCGTATGTTTTTAGAAAATAGGTATGTCCCATTGTCCGATCATTTTATTGCAGTGGCAACATAGTTAGTTAGTAGCTTTTTTGGTCTTGAATTCCAGTTTCGGGTATAGGCCAAGCCCAATTCCTACACTTCGAATCTGATTGTGATGTGGTGGGGGTAATGATTCTTGATTGTGATCTGTGTGGTTGTGTGATTGGGCGTGTGAATGAGAGAATATGTGTGCCTGGTTAACACCTCGTGAATTGGGTATCATCATCTATTTGGAGAAAATTCCTTACAATCCTACACGTATTTAAATTAGCAGCTTTCTGTAATAGGATGTATGTATACTGTGGTAGGTTAAGTGTATTGATTGAGTGATGTAGTTGGTGTGGAATAAATACTATAATCATACAACAAACTAGCTTACGTCTGCCACGCTCGTTATAAACTATAATTAAAACATCGAATTAGATTTTCAATCAAAGTCGACTAGTTACATGAATTTTTCAAGGTTAATTCGCTATCACGTAAGGGCACAGGTAAGCACAAAACAACAAATACAATCAAATTCTTTATTAGGTGCACGCTCTTTGACACAAGGTGGCAATTAGCTATCTCACTTGCACATGGACAAATAGTAAGCCAGTTGCCAGTCTTGATAGTTTGTGTAGTGTGTTTGTATTGACGTACTTACTATTCTGCGACCACGCTAGCTTAAACTGTTTCTGTTTTTTTTCGTTTGGTTGTTACAGTTATCCCTGTTGATTTTCTGTTTTTGTTATTTCTTTTCTCTTTAGTTGGGTTTTTGTTTCTATTTTTCTGTTTTTGATGTAATTTTTCTGTTTTTGTTGGTTTTTCGTTTTTGTGGTAAGAAGAACATACCAAAAAAAAAATTGTTTTAGTCATAAATGTGTCGTATGATAGTAAATGTCACGAGCCCGATAATTGGGCTCTAAATGTGCGCCGCAAAAGAAGAATTGAAATTATGATATCAATCAATGAATATAAGTCAATAAAAAATCGGTAACCGGGTCTCTATTAAGATCAATAAATCAAACAATAAATACAAGAAATCATCCACTCTAATATGACCTCAAACATGATCGTGCCAAAATTGATGTTATTAATTTACTTATTTGCCGAAATTTAACAATCAATAGCTTTTTACTAAGGTTTTTTTATCACTGGTGAAAATATTTATTGTGACGGTAATTGTTCGTTAAGTAATTTGTAATAACAGGCTAAGTTTAATTTTTAGAACCACTGTCGTAAATCATGTTTATATTGATTTATGCAGGTGTGCGAGAAAAGTGTAGGCAATTTATTATTTCAAAACAATTGTTTATCCTCAAATTTATTTTCTATTATTTATACTACAAAACGCAACAAACAGATAATAAACAATAGAAGTGCGCCACGACACACCGGCATATCCACCGATATTGTTATCTTATCTTCACTGACGAAAATATATTTTGTTTTGGTAATAGGTACGTACTTCGACACCTTAGGTAGGTGTCGAAGAAGGCCTACCTTAAATAGGTGTTTTTGGAAAAAGTGGTAACGGTCGCTTTTGCTTGACTTCAGAATGTCAACTTTAAAATATTATAAAAGTGTGAATATAGTCACGATTGGTATATTTTTATACTCAGTGTTAAAAATTTTTTTAAATAATTCGTTGGTCAGTATTAACTAATACAAAAGCTGATAATTAAACGTACTTATTGGACATTGCTAATAGGTGACTTAAAAACTTTAACAAAAAACCGGTACCAAATCGGTACTTTTAAAAAAATGATTTTCTCCGAAAGTCCGCGGTTTTAGTAGCTGTGTTTTTTTGTGAAAGTAGTCCATGTATGTCGCTATGTTTTAAAGTTAAAAGAAATTGAGACTATTAAAACCATTCATCAGAAAAAAATAATCCGTTTTTGACCTTATTTGTGAATATTTCGGAAACGCAAAGACGTGGCTTCCTTGTGCTTGGTTAATAATGTGACGCTGGTGTAGGTCTATACAGCCACAGTGTAAAATTAATTATTTAATTTATAGAAAAATAATAATTATAAAAAAATATAACTTACCGGTATTTTTACTCAAAACGGTTTTTTTCAAAAACTATTATAGCTAGGCTCGTGGGAGTTTTTTTCTTGGCTTAGGAATATGTTTCTCCATCCAATGATTCAATAAAAATATTTTAAGCTGGCTGAGGCCGGAGGACACACTGTGCGACGGGTAGGGCACACTAGCGACACCAATTGATTTTAATTGTTAGCTACCAAAATAAATATATTTAACATAATTACGGGGCTTTAGTCTCTCGGCAAACACTTATACTATTTACTTAATAACTATGCCCAAATGTTGGGTCTGTTTTTGTACTAAAAAATTAATTCACGCCAAAAGTGGCTGCTTTTGGCGATAATTCAAAATTCGAGTGCAAAACCAGATCAAATAGCTAACTTTAACTATTAAATAAATAGTATAGGTATTTACCAAGATACTGAAGCCTCGACGTTGTTTAAAATGGATCCGGTTTAGTAGCTAAAAATTAATACCTTTACCTAATTAACCTTAAATAGGTACATATATTCCACCCAGACACTGAACCAACACAAGAGTTCATTAATGTTTTTCCGTCCAGGGTGGGGATCGAACCCACGACCTTTGGCGTATGAGGCAGGGTCACTACCATACGCGCCATCCGGCCAGTTATTAATACTTTCAATGATTATGAAGCACTTCCTCGAAACTTCTGAAATATCTCCAGCGGGCAGAAGTTTTCCTTCATAAGGTCTCACTACCAACCACATTCATAGAACAAAAACGTTCTCAGAAAATCATTCATTAACTACTTTTTTTATGTAATAGGTGGTAGAAGAGCAGACGGATCACCTGATGGTAAGCGATTGCCGTCGCCCATGGACACGCGCGACACCAGTGAAGTCACAAGTGCGCTGCCAACCTTTAAACTGCCCCCTTTCTCCCGGATTGGGCCTCCGATACTCTCACTCAAGCAGCGAAACACAGCACAGTGCTGCTTCACGTCGGTTTTCTGCGAGGCCGTAGTATCATTCCGGTCGAGCCGGCCCATTCATTCCCCGGTTCTCCCACGGTTACATAATGAAGTTAAATCATTTAGATATTGAATGTTAATAAATCAAAGGCAGATTTCGCGAAAAACATTACACAACCATTTCCTGAGAATGAATAATGGAATCATCAAATAGGCGCCTATTTGTCAGAACAAAAACATTTTCAGCTTAATTTATTGTTCCAATCAAAATCACAAGATCGTTTGCGATATCCAATAGCCTATTGTTTGATTCGAATAACACAATTTATTCTCCGGCTTCTAATCCCTACGGTGAGGATCGACCGCTGGACTTCGTTCATTCGTTCATTTCATACCTATTGTTTACGTTTCGTTCTTTTTTACTATTTTGCTATGTATTGCTGATTGTCTTTGCTGCTGTGATTATCTTGTCATTAGGCTGGGACAATATCGATTTGCCTCTTCAAGAGTTTTATTGAAGCTTCCTGAAGGTATTTGCGACGAGAAGGGACAGCTCGATCATCGTACAAAGGATGTGTTCACGTCTGTCCTGTCCAATCTTAACTACAAATTCTTATAAGGGAGCTTGTGGCTGGAATTGGATTACGGAATAATTTCTGTTTGTTTGAAATAAATAAATATAAATAAATATTTCACAACATCACATACATTGATCTGACTCCGAGATAGGTAGCTCAAGCACCTGTGTTACGGATATCAGAATCAACAGTGGGATTACAAATATATACATATATTACTTTTCTTTTGTAAATACATACTTATAATACACCCAGACCAATACAAACAAACATGTTCATGCACACAAATATTTGTACTGTGCGGGGATCGACCCCGCAACCCTTGTATCAGAGGCAGCGATCACTACCACTGTTCCAATCGGGTCGTCGTTTTCTTTATTTTAACTTTTTTTTTTCGTATAAAATAATAATAATAATTCATTTATTTGAATAAGACATGGTGGGTAAAAAGTTGTTACATAAGTTATTGTTCAGCATGTAATGTCATAATAATATAGACATGCAAAAGTTTCAGATTTTTTAAAAAACATTGTCATAATAGCATTAAGATTTTACAACATTATAAAAAAATTACATTAATAAATCTATAGGCATGTCAATTAGATATGTCATAATAGTGATATAGTAATAACAAATAATAATTGTATTCTACTAATAAACTTAAAATCATTAAAAATATCATTAATATTGTAAAAGCATTTTCCAACTAGCCATTTACGCAATACGATTCTAAAGCGATTTAATGGTGTTTACGGATAAAAAACGGATGCTTAATCTAAAATAAATATATATTCAATTTTTAACAGAACCAGGGTATCGACAACGACCTAATTAGGTAAATCTGATGACACCGACGCCAAAAGGAGCCAAACGAAACACAAAGGCTTTATTAAATTTTCGTTACCGAACTTATTGAATAACAGAAAAGTAATGAATGTAGCGAAATGGCCTAGCCACATTATCGCCTAAGGTGTTGGTAGAGTTTGTGAAGTTAGTCCTTGTATAGTTTAGTGTTGCGAAACTATCGATAGTTTCCCCATCGATAGTTGACCTCGAAAATCATTCAAACTGTCGATAGTATTGCTATTGGCGAAAACTATCGATATAGTATCGATAATTAAATTTGATCATTACTATTGATAACTCCAATACTATTGATACTATCGATTATTTCATGCCCGATGCTATCGATAGTATTGTGTTTTCTAACATAATTAATCAAAAACTATCGATACAATCGATAGTATCGATAGTTTTGTACTATCGATAGTCAGCTATGTTTCGAAAGTATTGCTGCCTGATTAAATGACTCCGATACTGTCGATAGTATCAGACATTAAACAATCGATAATATCGATAATATTAGCGTTATCAATAGTATTGATATTTTACGATCGCTACTATCGATAGTATCGATACTATTAACAACCAGTAATACTATCGATAGACTATCGATAGTGGACTATCGATTAGCAACACTAGTAAAGTTACGGGGCGTTTAGAATGACATTGCTTGGGAGCTTGGTTCTACATAAGAGTCATTATGGTCTCGTCTTGGCGACATACTATATGAAAATGTTTTTGTGGGATCTTAATTTATACCGATTCTGTCGCATGACATGTCGGTAGAACCAAATCCAACTTGTCGGCCGATGCAATTACATAAAAGGTGTCAAATTAGTAGATATGTAATGATTTTTAGCACACTATGATTTTTTGTGTGCATTGAAGTACCGCAAAATTATTTTAATTTAATATATGAACCGTTGAATTTAAGGTTGAATTGTATCGTTTTCAACACACTAGTAACTGCCGAATGATTCAACAATTCAAGATTCAAAATATTTATTTGTATAAAACACGGTTTACATGCATGGTGGAAGTTACATTAATTTGATGTCGAGTCTTGCTAATTACATAGCATAGAAATGCAACAAGATGGAATAAGTAGGTACTAACAATATTGTGTGTAATATGTTTAAGTCTTAGTTTCAATTTATATAAATTAAATTATTAAATATCATCTATTTCAGCACTTTTTAAATTACTTGGTCAAGAATTCTTTTCAACTGTAAAAACTTTTTTCAGTCAGCCATTTGTGTAATTTCTTTTTAAATGAGAATTTGTTCATTAGTTTCAGTTCCGTTGGAATATCATTAAATATTCACACACACATAGCCAGGCAACTTTTCCCGTACTTGTCTGACTTTGGCGTGTCACTATGAACTAGTCTGAGCTGATCTCTACGTGAAATTGAATTTTGCGCCTCACAGGCCTTTTTGAATATGAGTGAGAAAACTACCTCAATAATAGTACATAATATCCTCCAACCGATTACGCTTACGGCGGCCAACATCAACGATCAGCCACGTACGCAGGATATATTATAGTGATCAAGTGTGTATGCAAACACAAGTGCACTCTCTATTCCCTTACCCGCATATACCGATGGGACACTACTGTGGCACGACGGAAGAAGGATCGGGCGCAGGACCAACAGCTTAACGTGCTTTCCGAGGCACGGGGGTACAAGACCGCTAACTTCCAGACGCTGGGCTGCCACTAAGAATTTCTTACCGAAAACTTAGGTACAATAATTCAGTCCGACCCGAGGATCGAACCCGGGACCTCTTGCACATCCGTCGCTTTAAAGTGCGACCCACTATCCACTGCGCCACCGAGGCAGTCAATAAGTAATATGTACATACATAAAAACCAAACTGTTGACTAAAACGAAGCCTTTTGTTTTGATTAGATACCTACGAATCTCTATTGACTTGGAATGTAATCCCCGACAGATGCACGATATTGCGCTAAAGTGCTGTCCGCTGCAATGAATGCAATTTTCTAGATCGCGAGCTAGAGAGCGAAGGATAGCTTTGAACTAGTAAGCCGATTGTTGCATCACTCGTAAATTTTCAAAGAATGATTTCCTGTTTTGTATAATAATTGTTTTAAAGTTAAAGATAATTCTCAACTTAGAATAGTTATTTACGAGATTTCTACCATGTACCTTATTTTTGAGTTTCCGATATTTCGGCACTGTTGCAAGCGCCATGGTCACGGAGTAACTGAAGTTTTTGCGGGTAAGATGTTACTGGCAAACAAAACAGTCTACCCTCCTTCGCAGTCTTTTCCTACGCGCATTTGCGGCACCACTGTTCACTAACTCACTATTTTCTCGCACCTCTTCTCGACACACAACACTCACAGTATCTGGCCGCGAAATGACACTTTGTTTAGTTTTACGGTTATTACATTTTCGAATCACTGGATTCCAGACATTTGACAATTTAAACCCATCCTCACGATTGAAATTTTTGTACTTTGTAATTTCAATCGCTTCCCTGTCCAATCTTGGTATGTAACGGCGTTCTGTCGAAATTATCGTAAATAACTATTCTAATGTGAGTGTGTGAGTTTAAAATAATAATTTACCTAATTTCTGATCAATAGACTGCTTTTAGACCCAATGTGAAATGGATTGTCCTATAATGTGGTACAATCTCAAGGATTTAACTCTGAGTGAAGTATGCATCACTTATCCTGCGCCTGATCCCTCTTCGGTCGTGTCCCAGTGGTGTTCTATCGAAATATAAGGGTAAGGGAATAGAGATTGCACTTGTGTCTGCGCAAACACTTGTGCACTATAATATGTCCTGCGTCGATGGACAATCTCTGAGATTGGCCGCCATGACCGAAATATCGGTTTAGAGGGCATTATTATTATTATAAGTCCAGCAGTCTCCAGTCCGCACTATTGCGGCCTTTTATTGATAACACCCGAAATGAGACACAATAACCGTCAAAATTTCGCAACAAACATGATTATGTTATCTGATATGAACCATATGGTGTGTGATTAAACTAATGAATACTTACTTATTGAATAATCTATTTCGATTCGTCATATCATCCAAACAAATGAACTCATTTCAGATAAAAATATTTTAGGAACCGTTAAGTACACAATTAAATAGAACATTCATTTTCTACGAGCGTGCAGAATGAGACACTTAAATGTGTTCAAAAATTTGGCACGGATCCTAATGATCGCAAAACGTTTTCAAACAGGAAAACTTGCAATGGTAATAATTAATATTATATTAAAAATAGCTACTATCAAATTGGTATTCACATTGTAATCTACGTTTTAAATGAAAATATACTGCATGGCACAAGATAAAACTGACAGAAATTTTCCTTAGCACCAGCGCTATTGCTTATTTAACTCATAAACCTGGCTTAACTCATAAACCTAAAAGGAGGCTTCAAATACTAATAGTTTAAGTCTGAAGTAATCAATAAAGAAATTTTGTATTTGTATTTGTAAGCCTAGACCCCAATTCTCGTGCTTATGATATTCTGAAAACATGGCGAATATCACCTAAGAACCATACAAAAAAACTATATTTTAGTGATATATGTCGTATGAAAATAGTCTGGTCTCTCCACAGAAACTGCTGTACTGAGTTTAAAGCAAACCGTCAAGTACTATACCGATAGAAATACGCCTGTCCATGCATGTTTCCTCGATCTGTCGAGGGCGTTCGACCTGGTCAATTATGACATTCTTTGGCAAAAACTGTATAGTTCATCAGTGCCTGGGGAGCTTGTACGTATCTTTAAATATTGGTACCAAAACCAGATCAACGTTGTTCGATGGTCAGGGTCCTATTCGGATCCGTACAGGTTGGAGTGCGGGGTGAGACAGGGGGGGCTGACCTTTTTTTTTTTTTTTTTTTTTTTTTGTTTTCCCGGGAGAAATGCGTTACGCAGACCCTGCCGCCGGGGGGCGACAGGGTACTGTGGGACTCACCCTCCGGGCCACTTCTTCTAACAAGAAGCGGCCTGAGGGCATACCCACTAAAACTCCCGGGGCTCAACCACCCGTGGGTATAGAATGGGGTCACGGGAACTGCACTAGGCTATTCCCCGCAACCCCACTCCCCCACAGGCCCCTACACGGGGTGTGCGGCCACGCCCCTCCTCGGACTAGGAGGAGGGGGGTTGGGGACAGCCGGAAGAGCTGAGCCGTCCCCAACGAGCGGTGGAGGTGCCAATGGCAGTGCCGGCACAGGGACCCCCGTCCCTGTTGCCGGCTGGCCACCTCCACGGAGAGGACGAAGAGTTCTCCGCCGAACTCGTCCTCTCCTTGCTCGAAGCGGGCCTGCGAGGGGGTTAGACTCGCGCTCCCGCTCCGCCGCCTCCTTCTGCGCCACCACTTCCTCACAGAAGTGGGCGAAGGCCGACCATGCACTCTCCCTATCCAGCATAGCTACAACTATGCTGGACAACGAGAGGTCATGTCCGACCTCCGCGACCAGCGCGGACCGCTGTTGGTCGAAGGACGGGCACACCACCAAAGTGTGGTGCGCCGAGTCCTCCGCAGCGCCGCACTGGTGGCACATAGGAGTGTCCTCCCGTTGAATTCGGTGCAGGTAGTTACCGAAGCAACCATGCCCGGTAAGTACCTGCACCGTCCGGAAGGACAAAAACCCGTGGGGGCGCTCGAGCCACCGGTCCAAGACCGGGGCGAGCGCCGCGGGGGGGGGCTGACCTCGCCTAAGCTCTTCAACCTCTACGTGAATGCGCTCATTGAGGAGCTCAGCAGCACACATATCGGGTGCCATATTGGAGGCGTCTGCCTGAATAATATTAGTTATGCTGACGATATGGTGTTGCTGAGCGCCTCTGTGGGTGGCTTGAGGAGGCTGCTTGGCATTTGTGAAAAGTACGCAGTTGAACACGGCCTGTTGTACAACGCCAAAAAAAGTGAGTACATGGTCTTTCAAGCCCGAGGTAGACACCTAGGAAATGTACCCGAAATTAAGCTCGATGGGTCTCCTCTAAATAGAGTTGAGAAGTTTAAATATCTTGGTCATTGGGTAACCTCGGGTTTGAAAGATGATGTAGACATTGAAAGGGAGCGTAGGGCCTTGTCTGTCCGAGCTAATATGATAGCACGCAGATTTGCTCGTTGTACGAGGGGCGTCAAGATTACCCTTTTCAGGGCGTTTTGTACGTCCTTCTACACGTGCAGTCTGTGGCTTGATTATACGCAGAAGCAGTACAATACCTTGCGTGTGCAGTACAACAATGCGCTCAGGATGCTGTTGGGGCTTCCCCGCTTCTGCAGCGCATCGGGGATGTTCGCCGACGCGCGTGTGGACTGCTTCTACGCAACCATGCGCAAGCGGGGCACATCCCTGGTGCGCCGGGTGCGGGCCAGCCGGAACGGCATCCTGACTGCATTCGCCGAGCGCTACGACAGTCAGTACCTGAACCATTGCAGCATGGTTCATGTACGGACTGACGTAAGAATACTTTTCTGATGCTGTGTGCGTGTGTATGTATTTAATATTAACAAATATCTATGTGTGTAATGTAATTTATTTTAATTTTAATTTGATTTGATGTTATTTTAATTGTATATGATCCGTGTTGGTCGAAATAAATGTTTTCATTCATTCATTCATTCAAATAAATGTCACGAGCCCGAGAATTGGGCTGATGGCACACATCGCAAATTCCTCCATTTAACCCACAGATTAATAAATTGAATCCATGTTAAAAAAAATAATTCAGCTACAATTCTCTTTAAAACAACGTGGAATCAGCGGTCAAAGACGAAAATACCCTTTACCGTAGAGTAGAACCTCACTTCATAAAGCCAAACGCTGGCAATGTAACTCCAATTAATTAACGAAGAGTTAAAACCACACAAAGTTTCCTAGCGTTAGGTGGTGAAGTTTTCTAGCATTTGTAAAGTCGCCCCCGCGCGGCGCTTTCGAGACGGCTCACTGCGACGGCACGCTATACAGATTGCACCGGCCGTTGTTCCCTCGATTAGATACAAACTTCGTCGTGTCAGCGGCTGCGCTCGCGGATTGAATTTCTTTTCGGCTGCACGCCAATTTTCATCAGTCCCGCGAAGCGATTGTGTATTGTATTATTCACTATGTATTATTTGTTTCTTACTGTACAATTTTAATGTTACCCACTTGAAAAGGGGTGACACAGTACATACTTAGGCATGTCGAACAAACGTTTCTAATTACGTTAATATAAATACTCGTATGCTAATAGATTTCAAAAATCAAGCAGTGAGTGCTCGAATTCGAAACTACGTTCTTCCTACTGGACGGCGCACGTTCTTATCTACTGAGCCACCATAGCTTGAAGACCATCAGCCCGTTTTTGGAGTTTGGAGAGATTCCTTCACAAATCTCAGGGACTTACTGCCTAACTTGGCTATCGAACCAAGACCCTCAAGCGCTGAGCCACCGTTTGAACACACCGTTTGAACCCTCGAAATTGTACAGAAAGAGAGGGAAACTCCGATACGGTCGTAACGCATGGTTTAAATTAGGCCCTCTGATTCTAGAACTGTGCTCTGACTGACGATTTGTGTCAGGATCCTTCATTTTTATCAAAATTCGTCCAGCCGTTTGCGCGTGAAACATAGATACCGCATATTAATATACCGTGTATGCGCTATTCCATAGATTTATTATCGGATCGGCGATTATGATTGGTCGAATCGGCCCTAAGGGAGAAGTTATGGAAATATTTGAAACTGATGATGATTTAGCACTACTAGCTGCTAGACGTGTGTTACTCTACACTGAAACGACTCAGTGATCCGACTCAGCCAAATGATACACTGTTCCGAATCTCTAATGTTCACTCCGAATGATCATTCGACTCAAATATATCTCGAGTCCGCGTGAACCGAACGATCCGAATGAGCTGAATGATCCGAGTGAGCCGAATGATCCGATTAAGCGGAATGATCCGATGATTCGAATAATCCGAATGAGCTAGATGATCCAAGTGAGCCGAATGATCCGAATGAGGGGAATGAATCACTGACCTACCTGAGAGTTGCTGTGCGAAATGAAGAGGATTCCCATTATACAGGATGTATCTGTGAACATTTACATCCCTTTAAACACGTGTTCTACGAACCATTATGAACAACATTTATTCTATCACTTTTGGAAATTCTCAAGGTCAACTTTTCATACAAAGTCGGTCACGTGACTTGGTCATTTTGTATGGTGAGTCGAAAAAAATTTCGATGAATTTCGAAAAGTTGAACAAATGTTGTTCAAAATGGTTGGTAGAACACGTGGTTAAAGGTATGTAAATTTTCACAGATACTCGTACATCCTGTATAATGGTAATCCTCTTCATTAAAAAGAGGCTCTGCAAAATTATTCTTTACCCAAAAAAATCATATTCGCCATACAAAATGGCAATTTCATAGGTTAAGACCTAATATAAGAAAGCCTAATTCCTACCTACAACCTGTGCGGATAAAGAATGGGATCAGAAATGGCGGCGCATCTATTCACTTCTCGCTCGCACCCTATTTGCGTCTATACTCGCACTCGTGGGTGTGCGAGCGAGAAGTGAATAAATGCGCCGCCATTTCTGATCCTATTCTTTATCCGCACAGGTTGTATATAACTATTGCGATTTCCTTTTGTTGACTGAAAAAATCTTATAAATCTTTGAAACTAATAACTAAGGAACAAAAACGTTAAACTACGTAGTTACCTAACTATGCTTAGTACCTACTAAGCAGCCGCTGTCGGTAACTGTGTTACATCACATCACTCAGAAATAAATCTTAACTCGATAAAAAAGCTGACCCAGCGTATTTAGTTTCTTAATTAACTCCAAATAGTTTAAAATTTCAAAATGAACGAATTAAATACTTATTAATACAAATTTAATAATTAATGATGACTACAAAGTTGGGGAACTCTTTTCATGAGTAGTTAATTTCAGATGTTAAGATAAATTAAATTGAGACTAATCCTTTATCTATAGTAGTAATAATCTCCAATTCTATTAGTACAATTTTAGTCTTTTGTGTTAAATTGGTGCTATTTAGGATTCATTTCTAGGGAATGAGCAGAGAAAAGCCGCCATTGTTTGTTGAATTGGAATAAATAAGTTTTAGGCCACTGTCCCGCGAAAACTTTGAATTCGTTTCGAATTCCTTTGGTTCGTTATCTGAATTGTTTATAATATTGAATTTGTTCTTTGACATTTAGAACACAAATATAAACGACTACAGTTTCCAGTGCGGCTTGCTTTTGCTATGACCATAAACAAGTCTCAGGGGCAATCATTAAGTGTTTGTGGTATTAATTTGCAAAACCCATGTTTCTCACATGTTCAATTGTATGTTGCCTGTTCCCGTATTGGAAAACCATCAGATTTGTTTGTCTATGCGCCAGATAATCAAACATAAAACATCGTTTATCACAAAGCACTACAATGAAAAAAGAACTGATTTTTTTTGTTAATAATTATGATTTACATGATTAAAATGACTTACTTTTAAATGCTTATAGTGTTTTATTGAATTATTTTTAACTCACACCGAATTATTACCAGGGTGACGGTTCTGTTCAGGATAATTTTTTGCAAAGAATGTAAAATAGGTAGGAACAAAACACTGCCACATTACAATTTTTTTTGACAGGACGAAGTCTGCCGGGTCAGCTAGTGTAAAATAAAAATAATTGTGTCAGAACCTCATCTAAGTATTTAACATAATAATTCTAGGGCAACGAACTCTCAAAAAATTCTGAACGAATGATTTGCATTTTCGCATAGAAAAAACGTTTTACAGCCGACCCTTGTCAATTTCCCTGAAGTGCCTTCTGATCTTGGCCGGTCTGTACCTACCTACAATGCGCAGCAAGAACATGTGATTGTGTTTTCGCTGTGTTAAGTTATCTGGCAACAGAGATTCTCGAGCGGTCGACATTGAAATCGAATTATAGATTTATATGGACGAATGTATTAAATCTCTAAATTCGACTTCAATGTGGAGTGCTCGCGATAAGGCCTTCAGGCCATTGATTTAACATAAAATATACACCCTACTTATAACCATAAAAACCTACCTACTGGTAGGATATACATAATAACAATCAACACAATTATACAAAATATTATTAAGTCTACTTAGATTACAAACTAAATGAAGGAATATTATTAATACACAAAACATTAAGGTGACGGGTAGGGCACCCTAGCGACGCCAATAGATTTTAATTTTTACCCATGCACAAACGTTGGGTCCGCTTTTGTTCGCGAAAAATTGATTCAAGCTAAAAGTGGCCGCTTTTTTTTTCGCATTTGTGCACGGACCCTGTTGGGTATTTTGTGCATGGGTATTTAATAAATAGTATACCTAAGTGTTTGCCGAGAGGTTGTAACCCCGAAATTTTCTAAAATGGATCCAGTTTAGTAGCTAAAAATTAAAATCTATTAACGTCGCTAGTGTGCCCTACCCGTCACCTTAAGTAAAAACTAGATATTAATAAAAGTACTACAAAGAAAGTGGCCATAACACTACGAATAGATCACTCGTTTCAGGCAACCTTTTGTTAAATGACACTTGACAAATGTGTAGGTGTAGACAATGTATTATCGACCATTGTAACGTTCATTCCCTTAATAAATATCCCTCCCGTATTAGTTCCGTACCCAAAGTACCTAACTACTCTTCAATGATACACGAACGAATTCGTGAGCGAGTCCGACTGGCACTTTTTCATTGCAAAAACGACGGGGTGTTACAAGTTTGACGTGTCTCTGTGTGACGCTTAGACCATGATTCTTGATTTGGGAAGTCTGGTACAGTGGCGGACAGGTCAAGCTATACAAAACTGTCAAATTTCCTCAATCGATTTCGAAATTAATGTGTAACAATATAAGGTTTATAATCGAATGAAGAAATTTGACAGTTTTGTATAGCTTGATGTGTCCGCCACTGTACCTAATCACAATGAAGCGACTGTGGTCTGACCTTCACAACCCTTTAATAGGGGAACCAAAGCCACTGCATCACGGTTACACGTTTCAGAATCTTAAATGCTGAATGGACTACAAATTTTGAATACCAAGTTGTCTGCTCGGCTCCCCGATAACTCAGGTAACCGTAAGCTGGTCCTACTTCAGCCAAATGCTTTGGGCTGGCCATTGAAAGAGGTAACGCCGCCAGCATTTTGGGCACAATAAGTTGCAAGCCAGCCCTGTGGGCCCCGGCAGAGTAGAATAGGCCACCCTCACTCTTACCGAGGTGTCGTAAAAGGCGACTAAGGTAAAGCTGCTGGCATGATCATCAGCACCCAGAGATGGAAAACTGCATTTATATCAAAACCCTCGCCAACCCGTGTGCCAAGCGTGGTGAGTATGGCAATTACCCCTTATGTGATTGAGGGAGGCCCGTGCCCCAGCAGTGGGGACTTAAATGGGCTGACGACGATGACGACGAAGAAGTTGCAAGGCAGACAACACTCTTCTTTAAATTCATTCCAACCATATTTTTTTGTAAATAATAATTTCTTTCTTTTTGTATATTTTCAGACTATTCTAAAATAGGTACTGTAAATATTGTGTTTTTATATTCCTAATGTTAAATATTTGGTTTGTTTCAATAAAAAGTTCAAGTCCCTCATAAATGTTAATTCTCGATCTCATAAATTCCCCCACACATTCTACAACACACCCTAAGTTGCCGGCAAAAGTACCTCCATTCCTTTATTGACATACCGACTACTCGCACATACCAATCCTCACATAGACACCCGTTGAATCGAGATTCTTTCTTTAAAATATTGTTATGTAGATTACTATTAAAAATACAAATTCTTTTTATTTCAGCAAAACGATCGATTTCGGGCTTCATAGGAAACTGTACAACTAGCATTAAACTTTTTTTTATCATAAGTCAAATTGTAGACCTCACCTCTCTGGTCGTTTTTTCCTCCAATCTATAAGAGCAAATTGTTTTTTTATACCACGTCGGTGGCGTGCGGAGTGCCGCCTATGGACATCTGCAAATCCAGAGAACTTGTATATTTATTGTCGACCCTTTAAAAACCTTAACACGACTTTTTTTCAAAACCTCATACTGTCGTCGCTCGAAAAAACCTCTGTAGGGAGCTCATTTCATAACCGGAGCGTTCGCGGGATAACATTTCTCTGGAACCGTACCGTAGGGCTGTAAAATAAGAATATTATATAAGTATTTTGTTTACGTAATCTTTCTGTCCACGTTTCATCCAAAGTTTTACTCATAATAAACAATTAATTGATAAAGATAACTCAAAGTAGGTAGGTACTTTGTTCATAAAATGCATGCGGAACAATGTGACGTCATAAACGTCAAAGGCTTTTTTCTTAAAAATATCATAAAATATTAAATTTTAAAATGTGATAACTAAAAACGGTTCATTAATTAAATACTTTTCCAACAAAATGGATTTGGAATTAGATATATATGGTTCAAAATTGGGCTCGTCCATTATAATCAAATAAAGGCCCAATGGGGGGGAAGGGGAAAAGGTTGGCAGCGCACTTGTGACTCCACTGGTGTTGCGGGTGTCCATGGGCGGCGGAATTGCTTACCATCAGGTGATCCGTCTGCTCGCCTGCCACCTCTATTATAAAAAAAAATGTAATATATATTTCACAACATCACATACATTGATCTGACTCCGAGATAGGTAGCTCAAGCACCTGTGTTACGGAATGCAGAATCAACAGTTTGGAGAAATGTGTGGATAGATGCGCAGATAGATATTTTTATATTAATAGAAGACAAATGACCACTACAAAACCACCACTGCTATTCGCCAACACTAGTTACAAAACAGCTGTGTCACTTCAAGATTCAACGGGGGATAGCAACCAAGTCGCAGTATTTAGGATTTTGCACTGAATTCGGGATACTCCGTTCTCCGAAGGCCCTTATCAGTATGATTGAAAAGCGAATTACATGAGCAGTGCGCTGCAGTCAGTGTAGTGCTTAGCCGTTTTATTTTGTTGGGTCTTGAGGCTCAGAGAATATTTGTTTTACCTTGTTTTGTATTACCTTGTTCCCGTTGAATAGGCGGGGGGACAGGCTGGTGGCGGGCGCGAGCTCGTTACGGGGTAGGTACGCTACGTGAGTTCTGGGGAGCCCTACTAGGATATGTTTGATACTTCCTCATTACGACCTCTCGGCAAACACTTATACTATTTATTAAATAACCATGCACAAATCCGGATCCATCATTTGTAGGTACGCGAAAAATTGATTCACGCTAAAAGTGGCCGCTTTTGGCGGTAATTAATTTTTCGCGTACAAAAACGGACCCAACATTTGTGCATGGTTAATTAATAAATAGTATAAGTGTTTGCTGAGAGGTTGTAATCCCGAAATTGTTTAAAATAGATCCGGTTTAGTAGCTAACAATTAAAAACGAATAGTGTTGCTAGTTAGGGCTATAAGCACTTGTGTTACAGATATGAGACAACAGAGGAACATAAAAATATACTTTAATACATATTTTATACCCAGACACTAAACAAACACAAATGTTCTTTCGCAAGAATGTTTGTCCAGAGTGGGGATCGAACCCACGACCTTTGGCGTAAGAGGCAGGGTACTACCAATTGCGCCATCCGGTCAGTCATAGTTTTAAATCATTCAGACGTATGACGATTTGTAAGTGTTGTGTACAAGCCTATGCAAATAAAGAAATATTTGACTTTTGATGGGTCGCGGTGTTGCGTTGCAGTAACTTTCCCATGTTTTGCACATTACCTAAACACGGAAAAGTATTTTCTCATGTTTTGATATGTTTAGGTTAGGTTTGCAATGATGTGATGCCACGGGTGTTGCAGTTGTTCATGGGCAGCGGTGATCACAGGTGACTGTTGAACAATATGAAAGATCAAGACTATAAAACCAAGACCAATTTAGGCCGACACTATTCTGAACAGCTGCTGTGTCACTCCAAAATTTTAACGGGCAATATTTTCCCGTTTATCAGAATCCTATAAGTCGTAATCGCTCGCAGTAGGTAAAGTCCGCGCCTCGAAAGAAGTCCCGCGGAAAAACACGGACTAAGATTCCTTTTACTTATAGCCATAAAGCTCAATTTTCAATGTTGATGGCAACTGAACCGCTCTTTTCAAGGGACTTCTTCGGTGGTGCAGAGTCTATTCTAGATCTTGCACCGGATCCGGAACACATGGCGCCAGGTGCGCTTCCGCCCGCGCTCAGTATTCAGTCGGCGCTACGGGTAACATTGAAACGCGAATTAACATGTGCAGCGCGCTACAGTCACGGCCGTGGCCAATCGATTCGAACAGAGATGAACATGCAATTAAATATAATGTTGCGATTCCACACGTACGTACAGCCGCACATCAAAGTATACAAAACTGACAAATTTCTTCATTCGATTCTCACCTTAATTTCAAACACGTTTTAACAGTAGGAGAGCCAAGTTTCGGCATGTATGGGCCGACTCGACCGGAATAATACCATGTGCTCACAGAAAACCGGCGTGATGCGGTGCATGCGCTGTGTTTCGCTGCAAGAGTGAGGGTACCGAAGGCCCAATCCAGGGGAAGGGGGTTGAAAGTTAAGCAGCGCACTTGTGACACTACTGGTGTTGCAGGTGTCCATGGGCAGCGGTAATCGCTTACCATCAGGTGATCCGTCGGCTCGTCTGCCACCTATATCATAAAAAAAACGTTAGGTTCATATCAATGAAGGAATTTTGATATATTGTAGTAATCTGATGTGTGGCTGTCTGTATAATGCTTTGTACAGTACCCCCAGCATCTGATATCCTGAGGAATTGGTTTCTACGAACAGGAACAAATATTAAGGCGAAGGGAATACATAGTATCTTTACAGGTTTGCCGAGTCTCCGTCGGTCCACAAATGGTAAAATAGAATCAGTTTCGTAGTTAAAAAATTAAATCGATTGGCGATTCTAGTGTGCGGGACGCTTAGCCTCAAAAAGCGGTTAGTTTTCCTTGTCTATATTTAACTGCTATTTCACGCTTTCCGGTTTACATATCTACTTTAGGTACTGAGCGCAAACACTCCTGACAGACGGTGTATAATTTTGTGCGTCCTGTGAAAAGTGGTACAAGTCGACTTTATCGAATTTAATTTACTTCTTGCTACTTCATCACAAAAAATCCTCATTTTTCTATCTGATCAGACATGCAAAAAAATCCTCCATTTTTCCGTCTGATCAGACAGAATTATAGATTTCGATATAAGTCAACTTTGTAACACTTTTCACAGGACGCACAGAATTATTACAATCATGAACAATGTCCACCCGGACACCTAGTTTAAAATGAGTACTTAAATAATAACCTGTGACAGTTCATTCCATTTTACGGTATGTTATTTGTGAGAAAGTAGTAAAAACCTTGTGGGTTTTAAAAGCTTTCATATAAGTGTATACCTACTGTGTTTTATATGATAACTAACTTACTAGGTTGGCGTAGCGCCCCATAGTGGGTTTTGGCCTCCGAAAATAAGAGCCTTCATCTCATATATTTATATATAAATATTAAAGACAATCAAACACAAAGTTTGAGCCAAAGACAGTCGGTGTCATATATATATTATAAATTTGATAAATGAATGAAATATGCCACCGTCTACCAGGGTGTCTGCGTTGAGTAAAGTAGGTAATTAATAGCATTTAAATATAAAAAAATATCGTGATCCGTCTACTCGTCTGCCACTTATCACATAAAAAATATCACAATAGTACAAAAAAAGGTATCTAGTCAGACGCAGGGTATGAATAATACACTAACTAACTTCGGTGCTATTTATCTTTCATTCCGACTGTGACACAAAGCAAACGTGTTAGTCGACAAGATCGCATTATTTACATTCCTCGAATACCTATCTGGCCCTAGTAAATTGAAGTAGATACGTAGAACAATCGTTTCCACCATTTGCATTAGCTCGGCGGTGAGGGAAAACATCGTAGGGCACACTAGCGACGCCAATCGATTTTAATTTTTAACTTTTAAACCGGATTTATTTTAAACAATTTCGTGGTTACAACCTCTCGACAAACACTTATACTATTTATTAAATACCCATGCACAAAATTTTGGGTCCGTTTTTGTCCGTACGCGTTGGACCCAACATTTTTGCATGGTTATTTAATAAATAGTATAAGTGTTTGCCAAGAGGTTTAGTAGCTAAAAATTAAAATCGATTGGCGTCGCTAGTGTGCCTTACCCGTAACCTTAAGGAAACCAGCACGGGTCGAATAGTTTCTCAAAATTTGTTGTTACCTACAATATTTGAGATACTGATTCGAAAGTCAATCGGCAGCAGTCGTTTCATTGTAATTACCATGCTTCTCGAATCCTAAAACCAAGGTCCAAGCGTATCTTGGACTCCGACGACGAGCTTTGGACGCGACTGAAAATAATAAGAGAGATGAGGGGACGTAGAACAATGTGTCGGCCTATTGCAAGAACTCATATTTACAAAAAATCATTGAGTGTAAGTAGATCAAAGTTTAAAAGAAGTTTTCATGTCTTTATTCCTACTGTGTTTAAACATTATCATTATTGTAATAAAATTGTGTTAAGGATTAAATTTTTTCTAAAGACTAAAAGAGTCTTACAATCAATCGACCCTTTATAATTTGAATTATAGGTACTTGGTAATATTTGGAAAAATTGTTCTTGCAAAAAGTCTACGAATATAGCCCATTAAAAAACAAACATTTCAAGAAATATATATAATGACGAACATAGAACCTCCTCCTTTTTTTAAGTCAGTAATACGAAACCTATGTAAGGTGCGAAGTTCAACCACGGAATAATTGGTTCAACATATATTATCTTGCATAGTCACTTCTACTCATGTATTATTGCAAAGGATTAACATATGAAAAGCGACTGCACACTGCACTCACATTAGTATTATAATTATAATATTTTGCTTTTCATATCTTCTGACTGAATCTGGCACAGATAGGTAATACAAGTAAGATTCTTGTCTGTGATTATCTCTATTAATTATTAACGATCAAAAACAAGCCCGCACTTAATTGATTTTGTCAATTTAATATGGTTAAATGTGTTGGAAGTGTAAACGAAACATGCTGCTCCATGATTTAGCCTATGGACTGTTTTGCAAGGCTGTCGATGTGACGTGGCCTTATGGCCATCGAAAAACATAAATAATAATAATAATAATAAATATTTCACAACATCACATACATTGATCTGACTCCGAGATAGGCAGCTCAAGCACCTGTGTTACGGATATCAGAATCAACAGTGGGATTACAAATATATACATATAATACTTTTCTTTTTTGTAAATACATACTTATAATACATAGATAACGCCCAGACCAATACAAACAGACATGTTCATGCACACAAATATTTGTACTGTGCGGGAATCGAACCCGCAACCCTTGGACCAAAGGCAGCGTTCACTACCACTGTTCCAAACGGGTCGTCTAACTAAACTAAACTAAATACAAAACTAAAACACAAATGCTTACTTGTTTGTACACAAATCTGCTGCTGCCACCACTCTGCCAACTGGTTATGGGCCCAACGACCAGAAACCTTAGTTGAGATTCAACATTGAATTCATGCCCAAGCGCATACCAGAACTTTTTACGAGCCGTTTACCGTCGTGGTTTGAGCGCCGGTTGAGTGAGACGCAATTCCCGCACCAACACAAAATGTTTGTTGGTGAAACAGATATATGTGTTCCTGTAAATATACTATTTATTCCCTTCTATTTGTTTCTGTTCGTAGAAACCAATTCCTCAGGATAATCAGATGCTGTGGGTCTGTACAAAGCATTATACAGACAGCCACACATCAGATTACTACAATAAAGCAAAATTCCTTCATTGATATGAACCTAAGGTTTTTACCCGTTTACCGTCGTGGTTTGAGCGCCGGTTGAGTGAGACGCAATTCCCGCACCAACACAAAATATTTGTTGGTGAAACAGAAATTTGTGTTGAGTCTGGGTGTTTGTAGTAACTTTGATGTTCCTGGTTCCCTCAATACAATGGAATGCCATAGCTTGGGACCAGGACCATGTAGGTGATGTTATCTCAATTTATTTATTGTACTTCTTTACATATCTTTAGTTCCTTCAGACTCAGATCTGATGCGAAACATTTTTATTTATAAATTTCAAAGTCGCCATTTCATAAGCATCCTTCAACTTTCAATTGCATATTCCCCTGCCATCTTGAATCGACAGTTACACGTGCAATAAGAATAACCTATTTTCCGATTTATTTTATTTCACCTTTGTTGGATAGCTATTTTACATTCATGATAGATATAATAATAATGTCCTCCAAACTGATATTTCGGTCATGGCAGCCAATCTTAGAGACCGGCCATCGACGCAGGGCAAATTATAGTGCACAAGTGTTTGCGCAGACACAAGTGTACTTCCTATTCCCTTACCCTCATATTTCCGACCGAAGAGGGATCAGGCACAGGATCAATGGCTTAACGTGCTTTCCGAGGCACGGGGGTACAAGACCGCCAACTTCCAGACTCCGGGCTGACACTGAAAACTTCTTAACAGAAACACTCAGGTACAAATTTTGGCCTGACCCGGGGATCGAACCCGGGACCCCGAGCGCAGCCGTCGCTTTAAAGTGCGACCCACTAACCACTGCGCCACCGAGGCAGTTGATAGAGGTAGATAGTTGCACTTTAACCGCCTTCAAGAAAAGAGGAGAAGGTTCTCAAGGTCAGTATTAGATAAGTAAATAGATATACTTGATTGCACAAAATATACAGCTTAAATACTACAGATAGTTGCACTTTAACCGCCTTCAAGAAAAGAGGAGAAGGTTCTCAAGGTCAGTATTAGATAAGTAAATAGATATACTTGATTGCACAAAATATACAGCTTAAATACTACAGACATATTGTACAATTTTGGCGGTCTTATCACTGAATATTATGGTATTATGTAGTTATTTTCGGTTAATAAGCACGAGAATTAACGCGACGTAAATTTTAAGTGCATAATCATATGTGACCACGGTTGCTGTAACGCAGCCAAAACAACGCTGTCACCGCTTCACAGTGGAGAACATTCCATCACGGACTAAAAAATTTTGCAATTCCTATTTCTGCCGCACCATCAATAAATGGAACTCATTGCCGGTGCATGTATTTCCTCCTTCCTACAATATGTATTCCTGCAAACGAACCGTGAAGAAGCATCTCGCGGGCCAGTCTCGCATTTCCAACGGAGGTGATGCCTGACATCGCTCTTGCTTACCACCAGGCTGAGAAGAGCCAATATACTATGTCATTAAAAAAAGTCAAGCAATAATAATAGTCAGTACATTGGATCATGTACTTAAAAATGTCCGTGATTACCTATGGCATTATGTTTGTACAATGTAAGCGACCTTATCGCTAATAGAGATCGATTAATAGTTCATTCTTTTTCATTCCAATGTAGATAATATTTATGGTAGGGCCATATTGAGTAAAGAGTTTTTCCTGTTCATTTAAAACCACGTGTATCAATTTGAAAGGTATTGTTAAAAGGAATTAACATGGACAACATGGCGCGGTCACAGAATAAATAATGCCAATCATGACCGCGACCAATGGATTCCCGCCGAGACCATTCGTCAGCGGACTCGATTAAACGCGAAATAAAAATTACATTTTCATACGTCACAAGAGCAACGTCACACTTACAAATTCAATTCGATTTCAATTCCAATATTTTATTGACTTCAGATAACAATGAGTGCGATTCGTATACTTTTAAAATATGTTTTGTGGGCATTTTTGAAATATTTTAAAATAGCGTTTTCAATTTAGTAATAGATTTCAGTAAAATTTGTATTGATTTAAATATAGTTTAGGCCCTGCGTTGATAGATCAGTCAGACACCAAACTTTCGCTTATATAGATTAAGATTATAGTAGTGCTCGTGTAGTAATCACGATAACACGAGACACTTCATAGTATTCTAAACAAATTGACCAACGTCTCGATTCTCAAAGAATCAAAAATAGAGGATACTCAGCACTTGTACGCCACCTGTTTGCGACGTATCGTGCAATATTTTGGACACATTTCACGAAGGAGTGGGGACAACTTGGAGCGCTTGATTGTGATATGGAAAGTGGAAGGGAGACGACCGAGAGGCCGTTGTCCCCAGCGATGGTTAGACTAGATAGGGAAACAGCTCGAGATGCCGATAAGCACTGTTCTGCATCCAGCGGCGGAGCGCATTCGATGACGACAAAATTGGAAGGAGTCACGATCTTCAGCAGTAAGGGATTCCCTCACTGCTAAGGATCATAACTCCTTGATGAGAGAGAAACAAATTGACAAGTGAAATAACCGTGTCCCAAAACCTTTGTGTGTAGGTAATCTTACTAATATTATAAACGCGAAAGTCTGTGAGGATTTATTTGTTGGTCTTTCGCGCAAAAACTACTGTATGGATTTTAATGAAACTTTGCAATAATAAAGCTTACATATTAGAATAATAGGCTACAATGGACAACATTTCAAAATTGCTAAGCTCTGAAACAAAAAATACCAATTCTTTGTTTACTTTTCCGCTGCTCGAATATATATTTATTCATTTTTTATATTACTTATTTACTGAGAAAAAAATTAAAAACTAAAAAACGTAAGATGACGTCATCGGACGGCAGAATGTAAAATATTTCTTTGCTTAGCACATTATAGTTTTAAGTTTACGTAATGCCAAACTCATGACATGTAACTGTCAAAAAAAAAGACAACTTGTCAACGTTGAATGTATGAATGACGTTGACAATGTTGACACCAGTATTATTTACCTTTGACAGTAGTACCTTTTTTTATTAAAACAATGATAAGCAAAGGAATATCGCTATATTCAGCCGTCCGATGACGTAATTTGGCGCTTACGTCTATTTAGAATAAAAAGAATTTCAATAATTATTTTATGCATGAAAATGGACAAATTTTGAAAAAAGAAAAAATATGGGTCTGTTCATTTTATGTCTACTTTCATATAAAAAAACAATATGGACATGTTAAAAAATTGAAATGTTGTCCATTCAACGCGGGCAAAACTGCGGGGCGGAACTAGTCTTCAAGAAATACATTTACATAATTACAAAACTTTTGCTTGTATACAGAGATTAAGATAAAAGTAGATTGGTCGTGTAGTAAGCACGATAACACGAGAGTTTTCATATTCTTCAAAACAAATTGAAAAGTGAAATAACAGTGTCCCAAAACCGTTGTGTGTATGTAATCTTACTAATAATATAAACGCGAATATCTGTGAGGATTTATTTGTTGCTCTTTCTCGCAAAAACGACTGTATGGATTTTAATGAAACTTTGCAATAATAAAGATTACATATTAGAATAATAGGCTACAATTCATAAAGATAACGTGGGCAAAACTGCGGGGCGCAACTAGTCTTCAAGAAATACATTTACATAATTACAAAACTTTCACATTTATAGCGTAGATATTACGAGAATCTTTAGAAGTATTATTACAGATCTTCGGTATGTACAATTAAAAGGAAGTTATAGTGCGTAAAATACGAGATTAGATATCTATCTAGAATTCTAGATACGGCATAATCATTTCAGCAGAAACAATTTTATTGTTTTGTACTTTTTAGATCGTATTTTTTTGGCAGTCGGGTTTTAGTTTTTAAACTTTATTTTTATTTAACATATTTTTGGTATGTAAATATAATTACATATTTTAAATGTGCTAAAAAGCTCTTTCATTTGATACCCCACACGGTACCGTCAAGCAAAACTTTTTTTAGTTTCTTACTCTAAGTCCCCTAGAGGGCGCTGTAATAAATTTAACGTGACGTCATGTTACCTATAACCAGAAGACAACCAAGACGCTTATAACAACACCTCATTTGTTCAAATATGATAACTAGTTTAGAAGTTACGTGGAAATAGATACCTATACATACATACATACATACATAGCCTGTCAAAATCATAACCCTCCTTTTGCTTTGCCGTAGTCGGGTAAAAAAGGCACATATATTTGATAAATCCAGAAATGCATAGATACTTAAATTCGAACCTCGACCCCCGTATGGAAGTCGTGTTCAGAACCGCCCAGCTACCATCGCATCGCTCACTTTACGGCGCTCCTGTCTATACTGTGTATTAATATACATACTTATTTTATTTTATTTATTTATTTATTTGATAAGGCACACCAACAGCATACATATAACACACTACAAAACAGATACAATACAACACAATATTCTTATACATATACCAATTACAGGTGTACACAAAATTTACAGTTACACGTAAAAACTAAAAGAAAGAAATGGATAAAAAATTAAAATAAAATAAACTAAACAATCTAAGCCAAACAGTAATTAGGTGCTTATAGGTCAAATAAGCTTGGCCAACTTCCGTTTAAAGGCCGGTAATGTGTCGTGAAAAATGTCCAGTGAACCCTTTACAAACATTTCGTTGTATTTTCCACAACATCTTGCCAATGGAGCGTGGCGTCCCGCATTAGTGCTAGCGGTAGGCAAGGAAAAGGTATTCCTGACTGGATACTTAGCTTGACTGCTTTGGTGACGTAGTCGTTAGTGCCTAGTTCGATCCCGAGGTCCCGAGTTCGATTCCCGGGTCGGGCTAAAAATGTGTACTTAAGTTTTCGGTAAGAAATTCTTAGTGTCAACCCGGAGTCTGGAAGTGGGCGGTCGTGTATCCTCGGAAAACACGTTAATCCGTTGTTCCTCCGCCCAATCCCTCTCCAGTCGTGTCACCCTGGTGTCCCATCGGAATATGAGAGTAAGAGAATATAGAGTGCACTAGTGTTTGCGAACACACTTGAGCACTATAATATATCCTGCCTCGGTAGCGCAGTGGTTGGTAGGTCGCACTTTAAAGCGACGGCTGCGCTTGGAGTCCGATCCCCGGATCAGGCCAAAATTTGTACCTGAGTTTTTCTGTTAAGAAATTCTCAGTGTTAGCCCGGAGCCTGGAAGTTGGCGGTCTTGTAAGGAAAGCACGTTAAGACGTTGGTCCCTCTTCGGTCGTGTCATACTGGCGTCCCATCGAAATATGAGGGTACGGGAATAGACAGTGCACTTGTGTCAGCGCAAACACTTGTGCACTATAATTATATTTTATCAGCCATCGGGCTGATCGCTGAGATTGGCCGCCTTGACCGAAATATCGGTTTGGAGGACATTATATCCCGCGTACGTGGTTGATCGTTGAGATTGGAATATCTAGTTTTTAAGTTTTCAGAATTTGTTTTGAGTGCAATAAAAGTATATTCATTCATTCATGCATTCATTCATTCATTCATTCATCCATTCATTCATTCATTATTCTATTATTCATTGGCCGCCGTATGCGTAATCGATTGGAGGATATTATTATTAACGCGGCATTACCTACAACTTGCATCGTAAAGTGATCCTCCAACATGCACCTTTGTGAGTTTAAAACAAACTTTAAAATTACTTCGTGCAGAGATATCGCGACTCTTTATTCCCCCAGAGCACCTGAAAACGCTTTTAGGAAAATGTAATTTGATTCTGAGGTAACGACGATTGAGTTTAACACAGACTGAAATTTAAATCAATTAATTTGATGAACATCTTGAGATGTGCCTTAGTTTTCACACTAACTAACTAAGGCCCGATTCGACCAATCTTTATCCGTGGATAAATTTATGATATAACGTCAAGTTTGTATTGAATGACAGCGTTATACTATAGATTATAGTATTGCGGTAAGGTTGGTCCAATCCGCCCTAAGTAGTCTTAGTTGTCTAGACTCCATATTTATTGAAATTGAAATTGAAATTTATTGTACACCAAATCAAGGTTACACTAAACAGATCTATTCGTTTACAGGTAGATCTCGCTTGATTCTAGGTGTTTTTATACATTTAATTAATAAAACCATTTTTTAATTACTTTTATGATTTCTTTAATGAAACATCCTTTATACAGTGTGTATTGGTAAAAACACTGGCTCGGTGGCGCAGTGGTTAGAAGGTCGTACTTTAAAGCGACGGCTGCGCAAGAGGTCCCGGGTTCGCACCCCGGGTCGGGCCAAAAATTTGTACCTAAGTTTTCGGTAACAAATTCTTAGTGGCAGCCCGGAGTCTGGAAGTTGTACCCTCGTGCCTCGGAAAGCACGTTAAGTTATTGGCCCTGCGCCCAATCCGGTCGTGTCACATCCGATGGGACACTTCCCATCGAATTATGAGGGCAAGGGAATAGAGAGTGCACTTGTGTTTGCGCACACACTTGAGCACTAACTATAATATATCCTGCGTACGTGGCTGATCATTGAGATGGGCCGCCGTAGCCGTAATCGGTTGGAGGATATTATTATTATTATTGGTAAACATTTTCATTTTTTATACACGTCTTTTAGTCTTTTACCAACAATTTTGAACAACATTTGATCTACGACTTTTGGAATTTAGTCGAAAATTATTTCCATACAAATGACCAAGTCACTTAACATTCTATACCGCATCTATCACTGGGAGTGCTCTGAGGAACTGTTTAATCTCCCCGCAGCTGAATTCTTACGTCGAACCCCAAGCAAGCGATTGTCATTCCATCCCTAATCTGAGCGGTCTAATACTGAGCGTTTCTTGCGGAACGTTCTACCACGTTCCTCACAGTAGGAACGGTTTGACTGGCAGGAGTATTTGCCGACGACTACGACTTAGAGACCTTCAAGAGAAGAGCGTACTCTTTTTTAAAAAGGTCGGCAACCAATAGCGGTCTCTCTGATTTAGCGGATTTACATTGATTTATTTCCATCAGGTGACTCGCTAGCTCATAAATAAATAAAAAAAATCACGTTACCAACTTTCTATGAAAAGTTAAAATTATTTCATGCGAATTTCCAAAAGTTATAGATCAAATGTTGTTGGTAGAAGGCGGCAATATAAAAATTATATTACCAATGGAGATAATATTATAGATATATATAATACAAAAATTAATGCTATAAATTAGTAGCGATCTCTTCCAGATAGCCGTAGGTTAAAGGAAAATTGTAAGAGTTGAAAAAAAATCTGTTCTTTTTTTTTGCTTAAAATAGGCAGACGAGCTTGAGGCCCATCTGATGGTAAACGGTAACCACCGCTCATAGACATCAACAATGCTGGAGCACAGTCATGCCGCTGCCTACCGTGAAAGAAGAACTCTTTTCAAACTTAGTTTAAAAAAGGACATGTCATAGCGATCAGGAGACACCGCGGCTGGAAGCTCAGAGTTTGCACGAGCGTAGGAAAAAAGAGCGCTGGAAACGAAGCGTTCTATTAATAAAAAAACTGTATTTTGAAAATTTATTCGTTACAACAATACATGTTTTAATGATATAAAGAATCAATGGGTGATACATTTAGTATATTCAAGTACCTATTTATTATAATTAGGTACATAATTACATCTCTCAAATTTACATAATAACTCTAAAATTTAAATTATGTTCAAATTTTATGATCACTAACATTAAAATAAATTTACAGGATTGCCACTATGGACATTATTTCTTTAGTTATTATTTTAAGTTATGCACGCTACAAATAACAAATTTATTTGAGTAAGTACCTAATAACATTATTTTTTTCTGATAATAACAGAATTTTTAACAGGATTTTAAGCAAAGTGATCAATTAATTCAAATACGAAGGCGATATTTTACCACTTACTACTACAAACAATATTAGTTTTACTGGTAGACTCGAAGTGTAGTGAAGTGTACCTATGGCAAGTTCTTTGTGGCATTATGTCACACTTGCCTGCAAATTATATCTACATAATCGCAATAGAGAATTACTTTGACCTGACCTCTACATTTACTGCCACGGCACTGGTTGCAAGTGAATATGTGATTCTAATGACACCTTTGTTGTATGATTTGTATCCGAATTTGTAATTCACAGTTGATTGTACCAAAGTTGTCACTCTGAGCCCAGTGTACGCTCGAACCTTGATTCAGGATTTGCGGAGTCTGGTAATTACAATGAAGCGACTACCGTCTGACCTTCGCAACCCTTTAACAGGGGAACCAGACTTACTGAATCATGGTTACACGTTTCAGAAACAGCAGAGCAGGTTTCCTGACGATGCTTTCCCTCACTAATGGTAGAAATATGCTCTTTGCTTTGCCGTGAGCCGACGATAGTTATATCAATATTATAGGTATGTACCTACAAACGTCAGCTCTCGGCGAAGGAAAAAGCACTTACAAAATTTGTCGACTTACCAAAGTCCCCGGTAGCTTAGTCGATAAAGCTGTTGCCGGTTAGCAAAAGATCGTGGGTTCGAGTCCCACCGGAAGACTGACGATAAAATTTTGATTGCAATATTAACTTAAGGTGACGGGTAGGGCACACTAGCGACGCTAATCGATTTTAATTTTCAGCTACTAAACTGGATCTATTTTAACAATTTCGGGTTTACAATCTCTCGGCAAACACTTATACTATTTATTAAATAACCAAGGTTGGGTCCGCTTTTGTACGCGAAAAATTTACCCATTGATTGAATTTGATTGATTGATTTTCGCGTACGCGTTGGACCCAACATTTGTGCATGGTTATTTAATAAATAGTATAAGTAATTTGCCGCGCGATTGTAGCCCCGAAATTGTTTAAAATATATTGTTTTAAATCACAAACCTATTGTAGCTAAGTACTTTTACAAAAGTAATTAACTTTAGCCGCAGATGCTAAAGCATTACTTAATTTTGAGTTTATCGAAAACTTCATCAGACTAACGTTCTAATATTGCCGAAATTAAATTGTTAGTAAACTGTCTACCATAATGCTCCTGAATACAAACAGACACAATCAACAGCATGACTCCTATTTCTTGTGACATAAGGTTCAACGCTGTGCAGTCAATTGTGAGCCTGATTGAGCAATAAATCGATGAAATCGTGATTTTATTTCTTTCAAGTGTTTCTCTAGGGTTATCAGCGATTTTCTACAAGCTTCAATCAGTAGTAGGTATTATAGTGGTTTTCAATGTTTTCTATGTCAAAATTAAATATCTAAATTGTTCTGTAGATATATTTAAATTGTTTTAAATGCTGTCTATGTCAAAATAATTAAATACGTAGATTATATAAACCAATCGTAAGGTAAAGTTCATCATGTTAGAGCTTTAGGCAATACCGCGACGATACTTGCGCCGCCAAGTGATTTATATTGATTGTGGCGAATAGGAGACATTTAATAAAAAAGTGAGCATCAAATACTTTAAGGAAATGATTACAATTTTTTCGAGCATTTTTTTTTATTTCTTCCTACAAGTAACAATAAACTCCATAATATAATTTTGACCGCGGGAGGGCCACGCTTCGGCATGAATGGGCCGGCTCGACCGGAGTGATACCACGGATCCACATAAAACTAGCGTGAAACAGCACTCTGCTGTGCTTCGCTGCTTGAGTGAGAATACCGGAGGCCCAATCCGGGCTAAAGGGGGCTTTAAAGGTTGGTAGAACACTTGTGACTCCACTGGTGTTGCGAATGTCTATGGGGGCCGGCAATCGCTTACCATCTGGCGATCCGTCTGCTCGTCTGACACCTATCACATAAAAAAGATATATTTAAATTGTATTAAATGCTGTCTATGTCAATATAATTAAATAAGTAGATTATATAAATCAATAATGGGCGGCGGTGATCACTTACCATCAGGTGACTCGCTTGGTCGTTTGCCTCCCTTAAAAAAAAATCAAAACAAATGGGATCGAACCCGGGACTTCTTGCGCAGCCGTCGCTTTAAAGTGTGGATAAGTATGTACGCACGTCACGTGGAGTAACATTTTTTGCACTTGGACCGCCCTTAAGTCTGAGATACAAGTGATATTTTTGAAAGGGCGTTGGGTGATAAATCGACCAGACGCTATCTGTATTATTAGATATACAAGTAATAAAAGCTGATGGAAAAATATTAATAATACAAGAATGATTTGGGTAAACTCATAAAATTCTTCAGCTTTAGGTCAAATTTGATTATACTCTGAAAATGAAAAAATAATTTATCTTTTGCGAGGACAAAGTAAGACCATTGTTTCTAAACAAACGTACTAGAGTGTTTCGTCTGTGCATCCAAAGATCATCATCATCATCATTTCAGCCAATAGACGTCCACTGCTGGACATAGGCCTCCCCCAATATTCTCCACACAGATCGGTCCTGCACCGCACGCATCCAATGGATTCCTGCGATCTTCACCAGATCGTCGGTCCACCTTGTGAGGAGCTTGCCACGGCTGCGACTTCCTGTACATGGCCTCCACTCGAGGACCTTTCCGCCCCAACGGCCGTCTGTTCTCCTCGCTATGTGCCCTGCCCATTGCCATTTGAGGAATGCAATCCTTTGGGCTATGTCTGTGACCCTAGTTCTCCTGCGGATCTCATCATTTCTGATACGATCACACAGGGAGACTCCGAGCATAGCCCTCTCCATTGCTCTCTGGGTGACTTTGAGCCTCCTTGATCGGCACATTGTAAGTGGACACGGTTCGTTTCCGTATGTCATCACTGGCAATACACACGCATTGAAGACTTTCGTCTTGAGACATTGCGGTAGATGGGCCGAAAATATGCTGCGTAGCTTCCCGAACGCTGCCCAGCGGAGTTGGATTCGTCGATCGACCTCTTTCTGGAAGTTGGACTTACCAAGCTGGATGTTTATCCGAGGTAGATGTACTCGTCTACGACTTCCAGTCGAGAGCTTCCAACCTTTACAAGAGTGGGTACGACATGGGTATTCGACATAATTTTCGTCTTGTACATGTTTATTTTCAAACCCACTTTTTGGGAGAATCTACTGAGGTCGACGAGCATTGTGCCTAAGTCATCCAAAGATAGTCCGGCGTATATTATTTTTTCTGTATATTTAGGGCCACTTTTAGCACTAATTAGCATTATATCCCTTTGTTTTCCTTTGTTTTAGATTTTAATATTTGAAAGAGATATGAACGTTCAAAAACCTAAACAAATAACACATTTTATACTTATTAAACATCCAGATAATTAAAAAATTAAAACATGTAAACAAATCAAACGTTCTTTCTTCAAATTAATGGTAAATTTGTTTTGGAGAGGGAATCAATTAAAAATTAAAATCGTTGATTTTAGTACAATTTCAATTAATGTTTTGAGTGCTGTGGTTAGGCGCCAAAGTAAAATTTCCTTACTTTGAAATGCTCACTTTTCATTTATCTTGACCTTACTGTTTCCTCTTAAATGTTTTATTAAAGTGCTTCTAATCATTTGTCTTGCAAGAGTTTGAAGACCTTTCTTATTGAATATTTTAGACGTTACGCTCTAAGCTTGAAGTAGTATAGTAATGTGGATTTAAAAATAACCGGCCAAGTGCGAGACTGACTCGCTCACTGAGGGTTCCAAATATACGTACCTATCCTAGTGTCATTATCTTTTTTAACTCAACTTAGAAGTTTAATTTGTTACTTTATGTACAGTCAGCATCAAAAGTAGCTTAACATTTTAGTACCGTGTCAAAGTAACTGTTTTACCTACTATAGGCAGTTCCCAAGGGGTTCGTAAAAATGTTACTTCGACATGGTATCCAAGTAAGAGTATTAAGCTACTTTTGATGTTGACCGTACATCATACGCTTTAAATTTTAACTCTATACCTTCACGCGTTCCCGAGATAAAGGGTCACACACAAGCGGACGGCAACAAAGTGATCTTATTGTAAGGGTTCTATTGTTTCCTTTGAAGTTCGAAACCCTAAAAAGGATTAAAAACGAGTTTCACTGGCATACTGAGGGCGCCGTACTACTTGTACATTAGATTGTTCCGTTTTCACGGGCATCGTGTCCCAAAGAAGCAGAAAGCTACACAAAAAAAGAAAGTGTAAAAGTCGGCGCCAAATTCCAAGAGTAACTTAACCGGCTGTATCTTTGATTGCATTGGCTTAGAAGATTGACTTTTCTTTGCTCAAAGGGATACACTTCCTCGGAGCTGGATTTTAAGAGTTATTATTGGATAATGGGATCATTATCCAATCCCTCATTACTCATGCTATCCTGCTTTGTGTATAAATAACAAAGTAGAAGAGTTCCGTTTTTCCTTTTGAGATATGGAACCCTAATTATTAACATATTCACTTCTAACATTGCGCTTGTGCTGAACAAAAGCATCATTAACATTTATGATTTATCTTTGATTTTGTATGACTATGATTTGTAAAAAGCTACTGAATGTAGACATATACATGATATTTATCGTTATTTTACAGACTTTCTGGGGAGTTATCGTGATTTCGAAAAAAATACAACTGAAATTCTTATTTGGCGCCACTCATAGTTCAATTTCGAGTATGGGTGTGACTTACCGTAGCTTGATATTTACCTACACTGATCTACTCAAGTGTTTTGAAACCCTCAACAAACATTGTTCAACAAAACTTACCTAATAATACAAACCTAGTGTTATTAAAACTTGTAGTTACAAAAATATTACAAGTACCTACTTACCCACCTATTATAAAAATAATTTCAACTAAATGCGCTTAAGGTGACGGGTAGGGTACACTAGCGACTCGACTCGACTCGGACAACTCTTATACTATTTATTAAATAACCATGCACAAATGTTGAGACCGTTTTTGTACGCGAAAAATTGATTCACGCCAAAAGTGGCCGCTTTTGGTGTGAATCAATTTTTCGCGTACGCGTTGGACCCTACATTTGTGCATGGCTATTTAATAAATAATATAAGTGATTGCCGAGAGGTTGTAACCCCGAAATTGTTTAAAACAGATTCGGTTTAGTAGCTAAAAATTAAAATCGATTGGCGTCGCTAGTGTGCCCTACCCGTTACCATAAGCACTAAAATGATGGCTCTCCTGTACCTAATGATTGTCTGGAAGAAATCGCTACAATGATAAGACCGCCTTCCTCTGAATTCTTGTTTTTATTTTGTGACTGGTGCGGATACAAGACATACCTACTTATTAAAAAGATAACAAATGGCAATATGGCAAGTGGATTATAATGTCTGGGCGGCTACTACACTTCTACTTAAAGCCAAACTGGGCAATAACATTAATAAATAAGATTAAGTACAGGTTTTATTCGGTGTTCTTCTCACCGCCACTTTCCCTCAATTTTTCTCCGACTCATTTTAGGTATCTTTTTGTATAAACTGGTATTTTTCATTTACTCGTTGAGATGAGTACGTTTGCAAGCAACGGTCCAGGAAATTATGAAATTAGATTCTACATATCACTGCAATATTGAATGTAATACTGCTTCGTCGTTCGAATATTGCCTTACCACAAGATTTCCTGCGGTACATGAAAATCGACCAATATTTTCTCAAATTGATTTGCCTGGATTAATATAATATCCTGCAATCGATTACGGCTAGGGCGGCCGATCGTAACGACCAGCCACGTACACAGGATATATTATAGTGCTCAAGTGCGTGTGAAAACACAAGTGCGCTCACTATTCCATTACCCTCGTTTTCCGATGGGACACAAGCATGACACGACTGAAGAGGAGTCGGGTGCAGGACCAACGGCATAACGTGCTTTCCGAGGCATGGGGGTACAAGGCCACCAACTTCCAGACTCTGGTCTAACACTAAGAATTTCTCACCGAAAACTTAGGTACAATTTTTCTTCCTGACCCGGGGATCGAGCCCGGGACCTCTCGCGCAGCCGTCGTTTTAAAGTGCGACCTAGTAACCACTGCGCCACCAAAGCAGTCTTATTACTACGGGATTATTTTATTATAAAACTAGATAGCTAGATTTACAGAAAATACTAAAAATAATGTTTTTATAGTTTCTGTAAATTTAACCATTTTCCATCATATCTGACAACCTCTTTTCCTCTACCCTAATGTTGTCTGGAAGAGATCGCTATTAGCGATAAGAACGCCAACATTGTATTAGTATAATACCATATAATAAGATCTGTAAATTTTGTGCAATGAAGTGTATGTATCTATCTCTATAATCCTATAGAGGCTGTAATTATCAAATTTCAGTTTTTTGTAACAGATTTGCTTTCCGTCATGAAATAATCCAAAATAAAAATTTATCAACACACGGCGTTAACTTGTAGTCTTAAGCTGGGTAGAGATTGGTGCAATGCAACATGCAATGCAAGATTTTGACGTCCACTTTGCTGCAAGGTAACATACCCTGTAATAAATGCTCATGGTTTGGACGACTCGCGCGCACGAATTGCGCCTGGGTCGCGCACGCTCCGAGCGTTACACTCGTTCGCGGCTCTATCCGGGATTGGTCGGTTTTTGGTACGAATACAAAGGGGCGAACAGATGTTCTCAAATGATTCGTAGTCAATGTGCGTACCGCGCGCGCCACACATATAAGGCAGGAGGGAATAGGAGGGAAAGGGAGGGCCGAATATTACATTACATGTTACATAGCACCAATCTGTACCCAGCTTTAGGTATGTAATGAGAAACAGTTCCTATGAAGTAGACTAAAGTAGACAGAAGTTGGTCTCACTTGTAACAATTTCTGTACCTAGATAGAATAGCAGCGTTTCTTAAACTTTTCCAGTCTGGGGATCCATGGAAAATCAATCACAATTTAAAGGACCCCCATAATAAAGACACAGGAATAGAGCCTGCGCCACCAAAGAAGCTCCGTGAAAAGCGCGCTTCAGTCACCATCAACATTCAAATTTGAGCTATTTTTTATGCTAGAGGCGACAAATGAGCTAGCGGGTCACCTGGTGGAAAGTAATCAACGCCGCCCATGAACATCTGTGAAATCAGAGAGATCGCTAATGTGTTGCCGGCCTTGAAAAATAATACGCTCTGCTCTTGAAGATTTCTAAGTCATCGTCGGGAAATATTCCTGCAGCCAAACCGTTCCACAAAACTAAGCTACGTGTAGAAAGTTCCGCGAGAAATTCACAGTATTAGACCGCCATGCATCGAGATAAGATTGCGTTTGGTTCGATGTAAGAATTCAGCTGCAGGGAGTAGATCAAACAGTTCCTCAGAGCACTCCCCATTTTGTAAGCATAAACAAAAGGAATCTAAAATTTTAGTTCCGTGTTTTTTTTTAATTTATTATTGTTTAATTACATTCCACAGACTCTAGTTCCGTGCCTTTGTTTGCTAGTAGTTACAGAGTTTGTTTGCTTGCTTATAGTTATGGTGCTCCGCGCACAAAAATGACTATTCTTACATTAATTTACTGTTTTCTTGTTTACTTAACAACACCGCCACTATTCTAAGCTTAAGTGCTAGTTTAGTTAGTTCCGTGTTTTGCCAGGGAACTTCTTTCGTGGCCGTACTCTAAATTTAACTTCACCCTGTGGGATCCAGCTTACTAGCGTACGGTCGCGTGCTTAGCATAATGATGATAACTACTCTTGCTAGCATTAATTTAGGATAATCAAGACGGGAATTAACACGACATTTATTATGTGATACAACATTGTATACTCACTCACATATTTCGCTCGACGTTTCGGCTACATTACAGCAGCCGTGATCATGAGCAGCAGACGACGCCGTCCTCCGCCAGTCCACTCGTGACCACGGTATCGTTTTAATTCCCGTCTTGATTAATTATAATTATAAAATCTAAAAAACTATTAATTTAGGATTCCTAAATTTCTTAATTAAGAGGGTGGACCCCTATTTACAAGCTCACGGGCCCCCAGGGGTCGTCGAACCCCAGTTTAACAAAACACTGTAGTACAGGGAAGTTACCGAACAATATGGGAACAATGCTCCTAAGTTTCTTACTGTCTTGACTCAATTAGGGTCTACTTATTGGGACACAGTTAAACAAGTATAGACCAAGTTACAATCCTTTCAAATGACGAAAGTTTTCACCTGTTATTTGATAAATATTTGCTCGCTGATAATGTTGCCTGAACGCCACTTCAGGCCGTTAGTATCGGATTACCTTTGATAATGAAATGTCATGTTCAAGCTAATGGCTCCGAAAACGAGTGGGCTTCAATGACGTACCTGCGATTTACTATCTGCTCGTATAATTATGCCAGGCGCGGATCCACCGTCGAGTCGGGGCACGGTGGGCATGCCTATAGACTTGCGACATTGTTTCAGTAGGCTGATGATAAGAACGATATGCCAAGAAGTAGTGGTTCAAGAGTAATGATTGTTCATGCGGTTCGCAAGTACGCACATATCTAATGCCATCTAACGGATTTTTTCTCCTCATGTTAGCGTGTAATTCCTGGTTGCCTCCAAAGATGTCACTTTGGAGCCCGGGGTATGCTCAGACTATGATTCAGGATTTGGGGAGTATGGGCGGTAGGCAATAGCAATGGAGCGGTCGACTGACCTTCGCAACCCTTTTGACAGGGGAACCAGACCAACTGAATCATGATTACATGTTTCAGAAACTATCCGAAACTTGCAGGTTTCCTCGCGATGTTTTCCCTCATCGTCGAGTTCATGGAAGAAATACGCACGTACATTTAAACGGGTTTTTCATTCGTAATTGACATGTAGGTGATAATAATAATGGAAGTAAAAAAACATATTTTACGCAAAAATTTGATGCCTTAGTCTTAAATAAAAATACAAAGCATTGATGCCGCGTGAATGAAGTTTTATACAATTTAAAAGACTTCAGCAGTGGTTGAGCCCACTACCTTTTTTGAAGACCGGATCAGGATCCGGCCCTGAATTGCGAATGTTAATGATAATTAAGACCATAGAGTAGGGTAATAATTGTCCAGATAATTAAGACAAAGGACCCTTCTTGCTCCTTTATTTTATTACCGGTCAGCTTGAACTGGTACTTATCGTGTTTTCTCTCGAAATATTAACCATGACAAACCTCTGATTCCTTGCTAGGGGATAAATCATTAAAAAAAATTACATAATTATATGACTACAAATATTCATACCATAAACTTAAAGGCCGTGTGGTCCCCAGCAGAGTAGAATAGGCCACCCTCACTCTTACCGAGGTGTCGTAAAAGGCGACTAAGGTAAAGCTGCTGGCATGATCATCAGCACCCAGAGAAGGAAAACTCTGCATTTATATCAAAACCCTCGCCAACCCGTCTGCCAAGCGCGGAGTATGGCAGTTACCCCTCATGTGATTGAGGGAGGCCCGTGCCCCAGCAGTGGAGACTTAAATGGGCTGATGATGATGAAACTTAAAAACCTATCGTTGTTATCGTTATCCTGACTCTATTTATTATTATATTAGTTTATCGTTTGATTTTCAGCATAAATTACCCAGTTTTGTACAGAGGAGGTATACCTATTTCACGAAATAACAGTCCACAATAGACGTGTGTAACTCTTTACTGAAACGACTCAGTGATCCGACTCAGCCAAATTATGCACTGTTCCGAATCTCTAATGTTGGCTCCGAATGTATCATTGGACTCAATTGTATCTCGAATTCGAGTGAACCAGTGATCATTAGCTGAATGATCCCATGAGCCGAATGATCCGAATGAGCGGAATGATCCGATGATCCGAATAAGCTGAATGATCCAAGTGAGCCGAATGGTCCGAATGAGCGGAATGGATCACGGATCTATCTGAGTCGATGTTCCTAATGAAGCGTTTCACTGTTCCACATCTCTGCACTGATCCAGATGCAAATTTTCCAATCTTTTGAAAGATGCTTTTTTGCCAGGTTTTGCCTGTCCACTATTGATTTTGACCTTATATGTAATTCAACAGATATACTCGATCATTTTACAAATGTAGGCAGATACATACACGAGTCACTCCATCTCGTCGCACAATACAGTCAGTGCATTAGACATGCCCTTGTACGACTAATTAATCACGAGCTTTTCAATGGAATCGAGACAGACAGCCTCAATCAATGGAAACAAATGGAAATAAAAAAGATGGAAAATTATTTTAGTTTTTCGGTAATTTGTTGTGAACTGTACCTTCTTCCGAAATATGACAGATACTCGTACTACCTACCGGTTTCCGAATTTCGTTCATACGTAAAATTTTCAGTTAGAAAGAATTAGTTATCTAAGTTTTTACCTATAATTGTTCTTCAATTTATATTTATTCTGACAAACGAGTTCAGAATACTCGTTTGTGTTATATCCAATATATTTTTTTATTACAAAACGAAAGATAGATTGATAGGGTAAATATTAATGTAGTTGGTAAAACAAAATTAACTCTGTCTGGAAGAACTAAGGTTTCATTTTTCCAAAAGCTTCATAACAGGATTAGTTACGTTACATAAGATTACAAGACTACATATAAGAATGAATTATTAGACTATCGGTGATTGATAGAATTCTTCTTCTCAGGTCGTATACTCCTGACGGAGTGGTCGTGAATATGGATTGTCTGTATGTTGGGTAGCGGCTTTAGCGAGACTTCTCCATCTTTCTCTGTTTGTGGCACTGCGTGCACATTCAGTCAAGGAAAACTTTGTAGCAGACTTGATACTATTCCGTCCACCTTGTAGGTGATCTGCCTCGGGAGCGTTGACCTTCTCGGGAGCGTTGATTAATAGAATATTAGTTTTTTTTAAATTATGTATGGGGATTATTAGTTTTTTCGATATCCCGTCACAAAGGATGATGTTCCCTTTTGAAAAGCGTTTTGAGCAAAGCTGGCTGGTTCCAACTTTTAATAGTATCATAAAGCTCTTAAGCTTGCTCGCTCTCAGTCGCCATCAGTGGCAATTTTCTAACTTTCCTCCCTTAAAGATTAAAACTGAAAACACTTTGTATAGTGTCAATATTTGTACTCTAGTACTTCTGAGACCAGAGAAAATAAAAGGTATTTACGCTTCCTACATGGCTATATCACCAACCAGATGGTATTGACGTATGATTATAATAAGAGGTTAACAAAACTTACCTTTCAATCAATAATAATATCTATCATCATCATTATCATTTCAGACAATAGACGTCCACTGCTGGACATAGGCCTCCCCCAATGTTCTCCACACAGATCGGTCCTGTGCCGCCCGCATCCAATGGATTCCCGCGATCTTCACCAGATCGTCGGTCTACCTTGTGGGCGGCCTGCCACGGCTGCGATGACCTTTCCACCCCAACGGCCCTCGGTTCTCCTCGCTATGTTCCCTGCCCATTTCCACTTGAGACATGCAATCCTTTGGGCTATGTCTGTGACCTTAGTTCTCCTGCGGATCTCATCATTTCTGATACGATCACGCAAAAAGACTCCGAGCATAGGCCCTTTCTATTGCTGGGTGACTCGGTCTCGAGTTGAATCGGCACATTGTAAGCGGCCACGTTTCGGTTCCGTGTGTCATCACTGGCAACACACACGCATTAAAGACTTTTGTCTTAAGACACTGCGGTAGATGGGCCGAAGATATGTTGCGTGGCTTCCTGAACGCTGCACAGCTGAGTCCGAGATAAAAGTATCTATGTATATCTTTATATTTATCAGTGACAATTTTTGTAGGGACCTCCATTAATCGTATTCAGGGGAACTGAAGTCATTCTTAATCTATCTACTTACGCTTAATTACTTCATTGCTATTATTACTATCTATCTAGAATGCTTTATTAATCAAACAGTTACCCTTATAATCCGTAGCCCTTCTCACTCGTACGCTAATGAATTATGTATTTCAAGTATATTAGCCTAAGAATAAATGGAATAGCTTTGGGGCAATCTTTGGAAGCGTATAAATAAACTTCCTTTCTCTTGAGACTTAATGCGGGAAACCCGTTCAGTATGTAACCGTATTAGAATTGTAAAAATTAAAAAAATCTACGTTCAGAACTTAATGTTCCTAGAACAGTTTAGTAAAATGCGGAACAATGAAGGTTTTCCAAAGTTAGAAAGCCGTTTCTTTATGTGATAGGTGGCAGACGAGCAGAGGGATCACTTACGCAGCAAAACACAGCACAGTGCTTCGGGTAGTGTAAGGGTAGTTTCGGGTACTACTTGTAATAAATGTTAAGCAGTAGCCTAGTAAAACGCCCTGTTGATCTAGTGGCTTAAGCACCGGGCCGTGATCTCAGGGTCCTGGTTTCGATTCCCGGGTCGAACAAAGAGTATGTTTCGAATTTTTCGGACATAGCTCGGGTTTGTGATCACCAATCTGCATTTGGCAAGCATGGTGATTAAGCCTAATCCCATAGTAGCGATAACTTGATTTCTATAATGGAGGCCTTTGCCCTGCAGTGTGACAGTTTATAGGCTGATAGTATGAGTCACGTTACCACGATCTGAACACTCTTGTATCGCGTATCATGCAACTCATGCCCTAGCACATCTTTTCATGTTGTACACGTCCAGGACTCCCAATAACGCCAACCTCCTTGGAATATGCAGAGTAACCCTCATCCTAGTAGGTACCTAGTGAACACAACTTGTTCCCAGAATTCACCAACTTTTTAACGATGGTAATCATAGTTTAGTAGATTAGGTAATTTTGAGATTTAGTGTAATGTACTCATTAATTAATTTCGAGATATAGTGTAATGTGCTAATAAATAAATAATATTTCACAACATCACTTACATTGATCTGACTCCGAGATAGGTAGCTCAAACACCTGTGTTACGGATATCAGAATCAACAGTGGGATTACAAATATATACAGTTAGTACTTTTCTTTTGTAAATACATACTTATAATACAAAGAAAACACCCAGACAAATACAAACAGACATGTTCATTCACACAAATGTTTGTACCTACTGTGCGGGGATCGAACCCGCAACCCTTGCACAAGAGGCAGCGTTCACTACCACTGTTCCAAACGGGTCGTCGAAGTTATTTTAATGATGTTATTTTTTTTTTATTGCTAAAATAGATTTTTTTGATTTAAGTCCTTTTTCTTTTCGTTTCTGCCTAAGATACAGGAAATTCCTAGTTTAGGCAGTAAACTTAAAATTGTTCCCTTAGTTTATGTGGATTAAGTCTTTTATGTTCTAAAGATTTTTCAATAAATTTTATTTTTATTTTATTTATTATTTAACCGTGCTTTAACTTTTAATACTAATCGGTGGTTAAAGCAAGGTTAAAGTGTGCTTAGCGTTGGCTTGGTGAACTAGGCCCTAATTGATCTGTGGTGAACATGTAGTAAACATCGGTGGTGACTCATTGAATTATTTCTTAATAACTCACTGTGATGAACACGCTCACTTTTTTGCTTTATGGCTCGAATCGTGCTCAGAGACACAATTGATTTTGCCAATGTCAAGTGAGTAAAGAGACACGCTACTATTTGTCATCGGTAGAGAAAATATACATACTTCGATGCTGTTTGTGTTGAAATCGATCGGTGATCTCCTAAGGCCATTGAGCTAAACCAATGGCCTTGCGACAGGCAAGGGTAATTTTTGCAAAATTCTAAACGCCCCAGTCATCAAACCTTGCGACTATTTGCCCCACAGCAAATAAAACTACGAGTATAAAAGGTAAACTATTACTATAAAACCAGTAGAAATTGCTATAAGAACGAGTGGTCGTAAAAGTAAATGTTATCTATTTTGTTATTGAGGCAGTTAAAAAAATATAGCAAACAGAACATATTGATTGCGTTTCGAGAACTTTATCTGGCGGTTGTTAATTCACGTTCACGTGTGTACACACGGCGTCATGTGAAGTTGCTCTTGTTGGACCGTCCTGATGTCTTATTGATAAAAAAGTGCTATTTTTGCACTGCGGGGAGGTAACTCGACCTAATGCAGTCTGTACCTAGTCATCGAACGGTATTTTACTTGCGAGAACTCCAAATTAAGCCCACCATTTAATTAATTGCCATTGAAATGAACCCCGGTCATTTTATATTTATTTTATACTAGTGGTTCGCTCTCACTTAGTTTCGGAACTTTATTAATTCAAATTAGTACCAATAGATGGCGCTAGGTGTCAATTGCATCGCACAAGTGTTTTGTCTTTTTGGTTTTACATAAAAGTGTTTGTCTCTTTGTAAATAGTATAGATTTATAGTTGATATTTTTATAGCAATCTCTTGCAATTTATTCTTAAGTAAATAACACACTTCAAAATTTCATCTCATATTCAGGCGACAGCTCATGTCGAATCAAGCACTTACAAATCTCATCGTCTTAGTGGTCTAATTGGTAGAGCATTCACCCGGATTGTGGAAGGCGTGGTTTCGAGTCCCGCCTGAACACGAGATGAAATTTTTAAGAGTGTTATTTACTTAAGTATAGATTTAATACCTATTTAGTGAAAGTATTTCTAATGAGTTCAAACACTATTGTGTGCTCTAACTATTCGGTGTGAATACCTACTGGAGATGATTACTACGACGAGGGTGGTGTTTTATGAGGTAACAAAGAACTTTTATAAATTAGGTTCTTTGTTACCATTCGAGGAATCGTAAAATAAAAATATATAGAAAAAAGTTGCAGAATACAAAGAGAGGCGGAGATAGATCAGTTTTCGTCATAGGCAACAGAGGTAGCGCTATCGAAAAGGTTCCGACTATATCGCTATAATGCGTAAAATTATTGGTTGTTTTTTTTTGGTTAGTTACATACTACATACTCTGGGTCCGTGCCTTTGTTTACTAGTTACAGAGTTTGTTTGCTTGCTTATACTAGTTATGTTTCAGCCGCGCACAAAATATACTTTTCTTACATGAATACATTGACTTACCTATTTTCTTGCTAAACTTAACAATATCGTCACTAGTTTAAGCTTAAATGCTAGTTTTGTTTGTTTGAGGAGAGGCGTAAATGACCTCTCTCTTTGTATATATATATTTTTAAAATATTTACGTAAGTAATAGTACTAACTAATGTGCTTATACAATATTTTTGTGCTACTTAATTAGATCGTTTAGTACTAAAATATATAGTGTTTCTTAAAAATATGTGTTGCTTCTGCCTCGCCAATCTGTAGCTTGATTAGAATGACAGCTGTCAAATGACCTATGTTTCAATAGGTTTAGCATTTTAACCATGTTTCATTCCATAGATTGATATTGCTATAGACTTAAAAATCATTTTTCTGTAACATAAATATCTGTCATTCTACGTTACCCATAAATTACGGGCTACATTTTACGGACTATAGCGTCAAGACTGGTTCGCGCATCTCTTCCACCACTCTAGCATGAGCTTATAATCTTCAAACAGGCGTCACGTACTGAAAACTCCGGACTACGTCATTTATTATTACACCCAGACACTGGGATAATACAAGTGTTTATCACACGAATGTTGTTTTTTTTTAATGCGTTATCGGGCCAGTCCACAAACAATAAAAGATCCATATATCAAAGTAGATATTTGTCAATTGCTCAATTATTCCTTTTTGTTTATATTACGAACATCATGTTGCGGTTTTTATGATATTAGTTATTAGTGGAAACTTAATTGGTTTAAGATTATGTTTTTGTGTGTTATATAGTGTTATTTTAAGTACTGTTTGTTTCCTTACAATAAAGAAGATAAAATAAATAAATAAATATTAGTTTATAAGAGGCCATCCTTGTAGCCACAGACTAAGAAGACGGTAGCGATGAAATGTTTTTTTAATGGCTACCAATTCAATTAACTCTGCCAATGTCGAGTATGATTTATTGACCGGTCTGGCGAGTAGGAATCTTTTGATTTTTATTAAGTTTAACTTCTAACCCCTCTTTATTATTTTGGGTAGATGTTAATAAAATTAGCAAAATGTAATTATTATCGCAGCTAGTTTAAAATAAAGTGCAAATCACATTAGCGGGGACTCTCTATGCTCAACTCTGCCAGGGCTAGAGCTTAACCGAGTCTCACATATACACTATTATTTTATTATCATTTACATCCCGAAAACCACATTAATAGGTATTGTGAATAAAGACCATTTAGCACGTTAGATCAACAAAATAAGCGAAAAAAAATCTGCTGTTCCATACAAAATTTAGTTTCCACCCGGCTCTAATATATAGAACAGCTGATTATTTTTATAAGCTGATAAGTATTTTTTTAGTTTGACCTTCTTTCCTACATTTACAAAATCTGTCCCAAAGTTATTCTAGTTGGAAACAAAAATGATAGTATCAAATATTTACCCTGGCTGAGGTATGGACAATAACGATATGAATTTGTTTTTATTTTACAATAGTACTTATATTAACAATAGTCCTTAGAATATTTTTACTAACAAAAGGTGTGTAAAGGACATTTTATAATATTTTATTTTTTTTACTCTCATTCAATCTTACTTGATTCAAACCCTATTACTTAAATAAGGATAGAGGTACAGTCGCCTGCAATGAAATGTAAACACCTCGACTCTTAAGGCGGAACAATAAGGATTATATTTGAATGAAGTTGTATACACATTAGTGCACGTAACTGTACCATCATCTTTCTACGTGCTACCATAGACACGCACCCTAAACAGACTGTGCCTTTTCTTAGAAAGCCATACTTGAAAAACCGCGCGAAGCCGACGAACGTGCTGGGCGACGTTCTTTCTCTACCGCACCCGTATTGAATCTGCGTCAGGGCCGGTTGGATCTCTTTCACGTTTTCTTTCGAAAATGTTTTCTAGTCCCATGCGTGCTACGGGCTTACGCTACGAAGTGTGTCTCATAGTTCTATGTAGATAGCGTTTTCCTTTTCAAATGCAATAAATAAATATAAATATAATATAAAGTTTATTGGTACAAATTGTTACAGCTGGTATCTTAGAAATAGGTACAAGATATTGGCGACATAATAATAAAATACGGTTGAACGTTAACGGCTGTACTAGTTTTTTTTTTAAAAAACTGTATGACAGTCGTTAGCGCCCTCCATCAACATTTACAGGTCTAGGTAAGTTATAGCCATCTCAAAAAAAAATATATATATATATATATATATATATATATATATTTCCTAATTAATTATTATTATATACATATATATATTTTCTTTTATTCGATATTTAACATGAAGTTCTTAAATAATCAGAATGTGTGTGTGTGTGTTTGTGTGTGTATGTGCGTGTGAATGTATGTATTAGGTGTGTTCGTGTGAGCGAGAGCTGTGTGTTTGTAACTATGCGACTGTTATGTGTTTGCCCTAACAGAAGTAGAAAACAAAGATATGTAAATTCAGTTAAGTAGTATTATAAGATAGACATTCTCAAGAGCTTCTCAGTTTCCTCATATGTTAGCCCCTGCAACCACTGGCGCAATACCAGTTTACAATTCCTTAAGTTGGTGCTAAAAATGTTGAGTTCTTTATTAATTTTATTATAAAGTTGAGAACTTTTAATATAGTGTTGCCTGCCAGCTAGGGCAGTTCTGTAAGGGACGTGTTCACATACTCTGAACCTTATCCGTCGGCCCACATGCTGAACACCATCTGTCATCGGGAGCGACCGATGCAATCGTACTGAACCACATTCTACACTACAGCATAGACTAATTAATAAAAATCGGATATGGTGGGAGAGCCACGCATGAATGGGCCGGCTCGACCGAAGTAATACCACAGCCTCACAGAAAACCTGCGTGAAGCAGCGTGTCCTGTGTTTCGCTGCGTGGGTGAGGGTACCAGAGGCATCCATGATAGCATGAATGTGTAACACGACTCCTCCAAGCGAACCGCTAATCGGATTACATCCACAATAGCTCACGACTCAACAACCCCCGATCACGTCGTTACAACGTGACAGCCGTTCTTCCGCGCGAGCGCACCTATAACAATATCCAACGTAATAAGCTCACAATCCTTTTATCTACACGCAATATTGTCTATCCTAATTGGTACTGAATCTGGCAATGAGTGCGGGTGCTTATGGGCGGTGGCAATCGCTTAATATCTGGTGTTCCGTCTGCTCGTCTACCATTACCTACCAGTCCACGATTATAGTAAATTTGGCGTGGCCGCTTACAATGTGCCGATTAAGCAGACTCAAAGTCACCCAGAGAGCAATGGAGAGGGCTATGCTCGGAGTCTCCCTACGTGATCGTATCAGAAATGATGAGATCCGCAGAAGAACTAAGGTCACAGACGTAGCCCAAAGGATTGCATGCCTCAAGTGGCAATGGGGAGGGCACATAGCGAGGAGAACAGACGGCCGTTGGGGCGGAAAGGTCCTCGAGTGGAGGCCACGTACAGGAAGTCGCAGCCGTGGCAGGCCTCTTACAAGGTGGACCGACGATCTGGTGAAGATCGCGGGAATCCATTGGATGCGGGCGGCACAGGACCGATCTGTATAATAGTTACTTTCCTTTAAACCTAACCTAGTGACCAAAATCATTAATTAAAAAATGAATGAATAAATACTCTACCTAGAGTCTTTGCAGGTAGGAAAGTAATTGTTTGGCACGTACAGTCAAAACTTATGTGAGTGAGTGTCTAAAGTTTCTGCGCCAAGTTAGGAACGAATTCCGATATCGAAACCATATCGAACGTACGGAACCACAACTGTTAGTGCGACGATAAATCTTACTTCCGCTTGTAAATTCAAATAAAAATATACATACAACTATGAACGCTATTCCATTGCCTTAGGTGCGAGAATTCATGTTGTACTATACCCACAATACGTTGCTAAAGAATTGAGAACTATGAAGTAAAAATACTTACGTACTTTTTAATATTAAGCGTGACAGCTTTTTTCATTTACATGGACGCATTTTAATAATCAGTTTAACAATAACAGTTTACCGAGTTACCGAGTACCGCGTAAACTCGATCCAAATTTCCTCAAACCGAGTACGCGGCCGAGTTACTTGGTTCAATTTTGGGACACAATACTGCTACCATATAGTTACCTTATTTTTGAGTTTTCGATATTTTAGCACTGCTGAAAGCGTCATGACACCGTGACCATTGCACTGTGCCTAACGCGCCTTCTACACAGGGGTCGTGGTTCGAATCCGAGCATGTAGCACTGAAATTTCTAATATTAGCTCGGAGGTGAGGGAAAACATCGTGAAGAAACCTGCGGGTCTCAGATTTGTGGATACGTACAATATTTGAGATAGTAATTGTGTAGACAAATCAAACCCCGGTATGTCTACTATAAACATAAAATGGGAAATTAGAGAAATGTATTTTTAGCTAGTGATATACATATTTTTCGAATTCTTATGAAACGGGGACTTATATGGGAGTTTATGTGTATAAAAACATATAAAAATAAAGTTTAATTAAGAGATTACGCTTTAAAAACATGTTCCTAAACGTTTTCAAAATCAGTAAAGTCCACAATAAATTCCGATATATTTCGTTAGTGTTACATCAAACACCGATATGTCAACATATGTGGACGTGCTTGAGATTGATATGCACTTGTCATGGACGTGCTGGGGTTTGATATCAATCCACTATAAATCATTGATTTTGACCGTTATTGTATAGAGTTTCTGGGGACTTATCGTAATTTGGAAAAAAGTAACAGAATGACAACTGAAATTCAAATGTGGCACCATTTACAGTTCAATTTCGAGTATGGATGTGACTTACCGGAGTTTGATATTTACCTACACAATTCTGAACGTGTAAATATACAAACACAAAATTTATTTATTTGTTAAAAGTTAAATTACATGCGTGTTAAGTATATAAATACTTGTATTAGGAGTAGCCTATGTAGTATTAATGTGTCATTGTTATCTTATCTATGTTTACTAATGAATGTTCATTGTTAAATCATTTATTGTGATGGTCAATAAAATGTTTCTTTCTTTCTTTCTTTCTTTCTAGCCTGCTCCTTCCAGAAACACTTTTGTATGAATATTACTAGTATTACATTAGTAATAGTAACGGAAAATGTTGTATGCTTAAAGTTAGATTAAGTATACTTAATGATAGAAAAAACAATCTACAAATCCAGTTTAAGCCGTGATCCAGTTATACTGGTTCACCTGTCTAATAGGCCTGTCGACCTGCGAAGGTCAGACGCTCATTGTAATTACCAGACTTCCAGAATTTTGGACCATATGGGCCAAGCGTACCCCTGGCCGCGAAGCGACAGCTTTGGACGCAACTGGGAATTACACGCCAAGATGAGGCGGCATTTTAATAATCAGATGTTAATAAAAGTTATTTATTTATAAAAAAAAATATGGTCAGCCCTATAAGAGCGCAATCAGTAGCCTAATATCCATCCAGTGATATCAAACAGTGCAATGTGTACATGAAATGTTTACCCAGTGTTGCCAACATAGCGCTTGCGGGGCTAGATCTAGCCCTTTTGCTTATTCAGTTCCTACTATAAATAATGATTTAGCCCCTAGCCCAATTTCTAGCCCAAAATGATTATCTAGTATGTATTGAGCTGTCCCTGATGAAGAATGAGGAATAGACGGGCTCAGTAACAACCATCAACGTCAGCACAAAGTAAGAGAAAAACATAGTGTCAGGTATAGTTGAAGTAGAATGTTGTGTGGCGAAGAGTTCTCTGATGAAGACTTGGCCATTTGAACTGTTTTTTTATTTATTCGTCAATTTTATATAAAAATAAATATGAAATTATGCAAAAAATTTGCTGTTGTTGTGACTCCAATTAGAGATTTTCCGGGTAGGCCTAAAACAAGCTAGGTGGGCTGATGCAATTCAAAGGTTTTAAATTAGTTTCTAGTTGTTTTTAGTGTTTGGTGTTTATTTGTGCAGTGAAGCGCCGCATAGTGATCCTTATAATATGAATAGTTGGATTGTATCGTTTTTAACACTGCTATTGTGTGTCGAGTGAGTTGTCTCAACTTGCTTGGACCGTAAAACACCGGCGTTTTATTGAGTGACTGTTACTTTGACGGACTTCGACTGTTGACTACTTACGTAAACTCAATAAGTTACTTGACATTAGCAAACTATCTTCGGGTAGAGCCATATCTAAAAAAAAGCTCCAATTAGCCCGAAATCCTGGTACCGAGTTGGCAACACTGTGTTAACAAATATACTGTAATCCGCAAACACGCCCGAATCTGATGCAATTAACTTACTAACGAGGTATCTAATTATATCCTTTTTGTAATACTGCCTACCTGTATAATAAAGAGATTAACGTGCTTCAATATTTGGTAGACAATTTATTTATATGGCTCATTTTCAACAGGCGCTGGGACCCAAACTTGACTATTAAAAGCTCTTTTATAAATCAGTGGCGCCGCCAACAGTTTTTATTGATTGTAACGAAATTAAAACAATAATTTGATAATTTTTAAGCTCATTTTGCACACAACATTCATGTCATAATCACAAGATTAAAAAAAATGGTCACTAAACATTTATATCTTGCGAGAGATGACGTGTGCAATCATTTCGGCAAAGCGCGAAGCGGTGTGACCACGAGTAATAGAAATTACTCGTAGCCACACCAGTGTGACAAACTTGGTGTGGACACGAGTCCGGCGTGAAAAAAAGCTTGAAAAATCACAAATCTTTTTTTTAATTTTTATTATTTTGACTTAATTTCGTTACAATCATAAGAACTGGTGATCTGTAATTTTTTTTTAATAAGAACGTGGTCTCAAGCGTAGGTATATGTTATACTACAGTATGTAGGTACATATAAGCAGTGAAAATTCCAAAATATAGAGACTAATAAAACTCCTAACGTATTCTTTTGTTTTAGTGGCTTCCTATTGTATAGAACATCGTGACAGATGGCAAGCGTTCTTCTACAATTTATGAACCAATTATTCATTTAAATTGAAAACTACTTCAAATTTCAAACCGAAACGAAAAGTTAGAAATGAGAAAATTACATGTTGGAAATGGTAAGGTTAAGCACTAATTAAAATTTAAAGCCCCAAGAGATGTTTCAAGTAACGAATTTCAACCTAATAAATACAGCAAATTTCTCTTGGGAATAATGGTACCTAAATCATATAGTATTTTCGTACTACCTTTCCGAAAATTGTACCTTTGAGCTGAAACTATTCTGTAAACTAGAAGTAGAACTGGAATGAAAACATGATGGTATAATAATTACTAATCTGTTATTTTAGACAGATTTCCAAGAATAAAGAAATTCTCATTCGTAGGAAACTTTCATTATTATTAAGTATGGCTTTCGTATTTTGCCTGATTAGGTATGTACGCGAAGACGCTTTTACCTATTTGGATTTTTTAGGGTTCCGTAGCCAAATGGCAAAAAATGGAAGCCTTTAGATTCGTCTTGTCTGACCGTCTGTCTGTCTGTCCGTCTGTCCGTATGTCATAGCCATTTTTTTCCGAAACTATTTATGAGAACTATCTATACTATTGAAACTTGGTAAATATGGTATTTTGTTAACCGCATTACGATTTTTACACAAAAACAGGAAAAAAATATATTTTTGGGGGTCCCCATACTTAGAACGGAAAATCTATTTTTTTTTTCATTAACCCATACGTGTGGGGTATATGTTGATAGGTCGTTAAAAATATGTGGAGGTTTCTATTTCTTTTTTTTTAAACTTAACTTTGCGCAAGGTGGTATAATGTGGGACACACTCCCTCTAACTTCTATAATAAAAGAACTATAAAACTAAAAAAATATATGATATACCTACATTACCATGATAAATAAAAATTAAAATTGGTTTGAACTAGTTCTAGTAAGTAGTTTCTTTTTAAAACTTACGTTATAAACCGTAAACCGCAATTTACCTTATATAATATATTATCTTACTTGCTACTACGGAACCCTGCGTGGGCAAGTCTGACTCGCACTTGGCCGGCTTTTTCTTTGAAAGTTGATATAGGATAATCAAAGGTAATCTGATCTTCTAATGGAATCTTAAAGGGCCTATTCTTTATTTCTACACTGACTATAATTTCGAGTGCTCGAGAATCGTATGAGATTTTAAGTAGAGTGTCTGATGCTGAGCCCTTTTGGCTAGCACGGCTGGTAGAGGTGTGATATTAAACTAAGTTTTTTTTTTTCAGATAGGGCCAATAACCGATCTGCGATGGCACCTGAGTGGGGCGAGGGCACAAGAAAACAACAACATTGCGATCCACGTCACGCCTCCAGACGGCGAGGAAGACGACGAGTTCGTGCCGCCTCTGCGTGCGCGCCGCAAGCTGAGCACGCCGCTCGTGGCGCTGCCCGCCGCGGCTGAAGGTCTCATCGGCATGGCACGTTAGTAAGCATACTCATACTCGTACATACATACATAAATGCTGCACTGCTAACTGCCTCGGTGGCACATTGGTTAGTGGGCCGCACTTTAAAGCGATGGCTGCGCAAGAGGTCCCGGGTTTGATCTCCGGGTCGGGCCAAAAATTTGTACATAAGTTTTCCGTAAGAAATTCTTAGTGTCTGGAGTCTGGATGTCGGCAGTCTTGTAAAGTTGGTCCTGCGCTCAATAATTTCTCTCCAGTCGCCTCACGCTGGTGTCCCATTGGAATTTTAGTGTAAGGGATAGAGAGTGCACTTATGTTTACGCACACACTTGATCACTATAATATATCCTGCGTACGTGGCTGATCCCGCTGTAGCCGTAATTGGTTGGAGGATTTTATTATTTATTACATGCTGCATGAACAGCGAGGAAAACGACAGGCTCGTCCCTCCACTAGCGCTAGCGCCGCAAACGTAACCTAGAGCAGTAAGGTAGTTATAATACGAGTATAACGTATACATGGATACCTAAGTAAATCAGGTAGATAATTGTAGTTGCGCTCTAAGGTAAGTCCTCACGATGCTTTGCTTTCGTCGAGATACTATATAGAAATAAGCACATCGATTTGAAAAATCAGATTTTTCAAATCGATGTGCCTGTGTGTGATTCCTTAGAGTTGAATCCGAATTCAACTCTACGACCTCCCGTTAAGAAGGCGCACGTTCCGCTGATCTACCATCGGTATTTATTATTAGGTAAGTATAAATTATACCTAAAAACAAAGCAGAACAAAAAGTTATACCGTATAATTTATTTTTGTTCTGTTTTTGTTTTCATATCATTCATAAAAAGTTAGGTGGAGAAAACAAATAAAAATGATAATGTTGTCTAAATAACGCGCCTAGCCTCATTAAGGTTGCCTTCATCAATCATATTTATTACTAGCTTTTGCCCGCGACTTCGTCTGCGTGTAATTCGAATAAAAGCAAGGTCTTATAGATATCTTTATAAATTATAGCCTATGTGTTATTCTGATCTATAAGCTACATTACTGTAAAGTTTCATTAAAATCCGTTTAGTAGTTTTTGCGTGAAAGAGGAACAAACATCCATCCATACATCCATCCAAACAAACTTTCGCCTTTATAATATTAGTAAGGATTACTACTTTAGACTAGCATAATCTAAACTTTGCCACCTGAGCGACACGAGACCACCTAAAATGAGCCCGGCTCCCTGCCATCCTTCGTGACTAAAATTATGGCAACTGCCACGATCGCAACACAATACACGAATAAGAATTATTGTAAACCGATGGTTTTATCCCGTAAACGTGTATTTATATATACCGTGGTTCATGTAGAGTGCCAAGCGGAAGGCCATGGATAGAGCAACCATTAGGGTACCCGAAACACCCCATGTATGTTCTACGAATTTTGGAGAATTCTCTACCTTAACAGCGTAAACACTTCCTATTATCTTTAGGGCACTTTATAAGCAAACATAAAGGACGAATTTCCAAATAAGTACGCAAACTCATACCTATCATAATACATTTTAAAACAAACGAATAACATGTTATTTGTTTTTTATTATTTATTAAGAAAATATAACTTTAATATTGCTTTTAGGGATGATTTGTAAATTAATTTATTTCTTCTTCTTTTTTAAGTGCCTGTTCAGTTCTGAAGATTGGCCGTCAGCTTTCCAAAATCCTCTCTGTTCATTGCGAGACGAAACTGCCGTTCCACAGATGCGATGCCAGTCCATTCCCTTATATTACGAAGCCACGATTTTTTCCTTCTTCCAACACGCCTTCCCTCTACTTTACCCATCAGGATGAGTTGAATCAACTTGTATCTCTCATGCCTAAGTACGTGACCTAGGTATTCGATTTTCCGCTTTTTGATGGCATTCATAAAGTTACGGGTCATGGCGACACGTTGGAGTACCGTTGCGTTTGTCACTCTATGTGTCCAGCTGATGCGGAGCATACGGCGGTAACACCACATCTCGAATGCCTCCAGACGTCGTCCGGTGTCCTCCTTCAAAGTGCAGGCCTCGCATCCATAAGTGACAACAAGCCATATATAGCACAGTAAGATGCGAACTCGAAGCTTTAGGTATGCCTATTTGCCGGCAACACAAAACTTTCCTCATTTTATTGAACGCGGCTCGGGCAATCTCAATCCGGGTCTTGATTTCTTGATTAGACTCCCATTCTTCATTTACCCAATCACCGAGGTATTTGTATTGCCGTACCCGCTCAAGAATTTATTTAGGAATTAACAAAAAAGCAGCTTCCAACAAATCGCAAGATTTGTGTGAATAATGAAAATAAATGCTATAAGTACAACAGCCATATTTATTCCGTATCATTTGAATGTTTGAACTGTGGTCTGAACACACTTTATCGTAAGTTATATGTGAACTGAGAATTATATCCTCTAGAGTGAACCCTCTAAAAGTTTCTGAGTGATAAAGTGGTTTTTCTTATTTTAAACCACAGTTATAGTTTGATGTTTACTTTCAGCTACAAACTACATACAGTACATACAGGTTCAGTTCGTGATCATTTTCTCCGCTCACTAGAAATTTAACTTAACTTTTTTTTCCTTGTTTTTATGACTGCTGTGGTAAGATGTATTGTGTCTGTTCCAACCCTTTAATGCTTACAATGTAGGTTAGCCGGTATTCGTCGTTTCTGTTTTTTTATGTTTTTTTTATGAGTTAATTGTAGTATAAGCAGGTTTATTGTATCATATAGTTATATATGTATATTTAGTCATATTATATATTACTCACATGTATGTTTATGGATATAAATTTAGTTAGCCGTCACACATATTTCTGCATCGCCTAATGGTTGACTGGTAGAGAAAGCTGTATAGCATTAAGTCCGCCAATTGTACTTTATTTTCTTGTGCAATAAAGAATAAATAAATAAATAAATACATATGGTACAATGCGATAAGAAGACTTATGGTACTAACAAAAGTAACATTCGCAGGTGGGCGTATAGACTTAGGATGCCCACCTTCAAATTATATGAGATCATCTAATTCTTATTCGTGTCGGCTGAGGCAACTCTAGTGATTTTACTGTACAGTCAGCGTCAGATCAAGTTACCCCCCTGCAGTGGAAAAATAGCACTTGTGCCCCAGACATAAGGACGGTCCAAAGGTCAACAAGGGTAAGCCGACGTAACGCCGTATATACAAACATGGTGTTTTTTGAGCAGTGAAGTGCTGCAAAGTGATTCTAATATAAGAATTGTTGAATTGTATCGTTTTCAACACTGACTATGATGTGTCGAGTGAGTGAGTTGTCAACTTCCGTTAACTTTCTTAGGACCTAATAGTCTTAAAACCAGCGATTGCGTTGTGGTGTCAGCGGAATATGTAGGTAGGTCGATAAAACGTAAAACACCAATGTTTTATTAAGTGACTGTGACTTTGACTGACTTCGACAGTTGACTACACACTTATTTTCAACAAGTTTACTTGACTTTAACAAATTATCCTTGGGTAGAGCTATAATAAAAAAAGAGAACAGCTAAGCTAGTTAAGACAACAGAAATTATCCGGATTCTTACTACGTGCCAAATAAGAGAACTTTTACCGTCCGAGAGCCACGCATTGTCATGAATAGGCTGGCTCTTTTCTAATTAATTGGAACTTTCTGTCTTCCATGTGGAAATAATTGGAAATCGTACTTATCTCCAATAAGTTTTTGCTGAAGGAGCTTAGTCAGGATAAGAGAAAAGAATAAGACTTAAATTTCTAAGGAACTATAGCCACCACCGCAGCTTTACTGTTTAATAAAAATATAATAAAAATATTTGACCAATAAAATTGATCGCACTAAAACTAAATCGGGAGACTCTACCACAGGGTCGTCAAACAACGGGGGCGTTACCCATGAACCCCATTTGTTCTATGACTTTGGGTCACTTGACTTGATCATTTTGTATGCGAAGTCGAAAAAAGTCGTAGAACAAATGGTGTTTAGAATGGTTGGTAGAACACGTGGTTAAAGGGGTATAAATGTTCATAGAAACAGCCTGTATAGCCTGGGTGCCATTCTCATTTTTCTTCTTCTTCTTTATCTTAGGTGTAATTCCCGGTTGCGTCCAAAGCTGTCGCTTTAGTGCCCGGGGTACGCTTAGACCATGATACAGGATAGGGGGGTCTAGCAATTACATTGAAGCGACTGCCGTCTGACCTTCGCAACCCTTTGACAGGAGAACCAGAACAACTAAATCATAGTTACACGTTTCAAAAACTTTTATCGAAAAGTGCAGGTTTCCTCACGATGTTTTCCCTCACCGCCGAGCAGATGCCATTCTCAGAGTAAGGAGGCTAAAAGATATAAATCTTATAATTTCTATCATCTTTCCAGAGGCGACGCGTTCCTCAAGCCGGTCGCTGTCTCCCCTGGACAGGACGAAGCGGCGCTTTAGCACTATGGTGTCGAGCGCCGCGGCGGCCGCGGTGTCCCGCCGGCTCTCCGCCACCATCGGTTGGTGCCTCGCCACCCCCACCCACGTGAAGCCGCAGATAGTCCGCCAAGGGCGCGCGCTTTGCCTGCAGTACATAAAAACACAAATACGCAGGTCTACGGTCTGTGCAAACAAGGTAAATATCACATTACAATTTAAAAAACCCCCGACGGCGGCCTTTGAAATTTGTCACAATAAATATATTCTGATACTCAAGCCCTTTTATATGCTACCCATATTGTGGGACTTGTGTTAAAAAATACAATCCATATCTTTGTGACGGCGGCCATCTTGGATCGATTTTTATCCAACATAGCTAAGAACACTCCCCCTTTATTCATTTTTCAAACTAAAAAAACAAAATCATAATCGGTTCATTTGTTCGCGAGCTACGATGACATAGACAGACAGACAGACACACAGACACGACAAACTTTAACACCCCGTTGTTTTAGCGTCGGGGGTTAAAAATATGCATTGCAATGTATTAAAAAGTGAGTCGGAGTCGGAGAGTAAAGGTCGTCAGCGCACTTGTGACTCCACTGGTGTCGCGGGTGCCCATCAGGTGATCCGTTGTCCGTCAATCACATAAAAAAATGCGACTGTGCAATACTATGGTGACCAGCGCCGCGGTGTTCCGCCGCGAGCCACTCCACCCACCATATCGGCTGGTGCCTCGCCACCCCCACTTAAGTAAGTTAAGTAGGCGCGAAGTAAATAGCAAGCTGCAGTGGTGAGCGTCCTGTCTTTTTTTGTGACAGATGGCAGACGAGCAGATGGATCACCTGTTGGTAAGCGATTAGAGGTGATTGTATTTATGCCGGCATTAATTTTCACACTAGGCACTGTGATCTAGGATTCGGAAGTGCAATAATTGCAATAATCATTGTGTCATTTTCATATAACATTGTATAGTGTTTGTGTGCTGAGTGAGATGTCACGTCGACAACTTGCATTACACTAAAATTTCGTTACCAAAATCATGACATAATCCGTTGAACTTTTCATTTGTAATTATGACTTGAATGGAACAGGGTGGACATAGTCCACCTTATTCTAAATCGCGATCTAAAGTTATTACAGTACTAAAGATCATGTCGTCCTTTTCCAATTCGCAATGTTAAAAGGGGCTGGCACGAATATTGTTCCGGGACTATCCTTAGTTCGATATTTGTAGTAAGGAGGATCCATAAGATTTTAAACTTTCGCGTTGCATTATACAAATAATTAATTATTGTATATGTAAGGACATACTCGTAGTAGCATATACTCACAGCTTGACGTTTCGACCGCGTTACAACGGTCGTTTTGTCCCGTGTACATTAATTAAGGAGGTTACAATACACATTGGCGGAGTCACACGCGCGGCCGTAACCGTGCGCCGCATAACACCTTAAAAAAAAAAAAAAAAAAGGAGGATACAGTTTCATCTATATTCAAAGTTGTTTTCCTTGATATTAGAAATCGTTTATTTGATTGTCATTTGCAAAACCTTGATGTAACCCTTGTATGGATTCCTGGTCACAGTGGTATTCGAGGCACTAAACAGGCAGATTTTTGGGCTAAGGAAGCCATACAGCTTGGTTCCCCTCGCCAGCAGAACTTCGCACACGATATTCTACCCCAGGCTTCCAACACCTTGGTGGAAGATTGGCAAGATAGATTTAAAGAATCTTCAAGATCTAAGGGTCGTCACTTCGCAAGTATACAGCCGGTGATCCCACGTCGTCCATGGTTTTTCAAAAGAAAAGCAATAGAAAAATCCATAGTATCCACCATCAGTCGCTTGCGAATTGGACATGCCTGCACGGTCTTCTTAAATAAGATACGCGTAAAAGACTCGTCACTCTGCGAATGTGGCCTAGAGGAGGGTACACCGGAACACATTTTCGTATATATATATATCCTTAGAAAATTGGTTGAATAATGAGCTGATTCTCTTCAAATAATTGAGTTTGGGTTATTATTAAACACCACCTAAAACAATCAAAACGTACACTGACATACACATTTAGACAATACAAACTTTGTTAATTGCGAGATTCATAGAAATTATTACTATAGTCTTATATTATACAATTTGATATAGTAACATAAATATTCAATATAACGTGAGAAGGAAAGGGAAAGGAGGAAAGGGAAGTTGATGGGGCGAGGAATTTTCGAGGGTAGGATGTCATACAACGAAGTTGGGTATTTCCGACAGGGTATTTCCATACATATACAAATATTCATAAGTTTATTATCTCTGATATAAATTTAATATGAAAATGAATAAAAATATATATTTATTGCCAATATAACATTTCACAGAATAACACGAAACTGACCCCCACACTAGGCAATGCCTGTCCTGTGGAGGTTGACTTTACGATTACCAGAAAGAAAATGTGTTCGGCTAACAAATCTAACAAAAATACAATAAAACTGTTATAAAAAATAAAATTAGATATAAGCAAATAAAAACGACACTATTTACTAAAACATATTTTAATGAGACATGCCAATAATTGCTTGATCAACGCCGCGGGAAAAAGTTATTCACAACTATATACTTATATTAGCTAGGTCGATCATTTCAACAATTCATAGCAACCCAAGTACTTGAAATCGAATTCAAGTGTAAGCAAAAGTTGAGGTTTGCCCTTAGGATCTAAGTCTTCAAATAGGTTATCACTTAGGCATAGTTTAAGTAACTCCACGTGATATAATCTAAGTAGTTACCTATCTCAATATTGGATCACTCGCTAACATGTGGTGGCATCAATTTCAACTCTGAAGCTGCCTCCCCGTTTTGATCCTGTAGTTGTGTTTGGATAGGTTAAGGTGACGGGTAGGGCACACTAGCGATGTCAATTGATTTAACTTGTTAGCGACTAAACCGGATATCTTTTTAACAATTTCGAAGCTGCAGCCTCTCGGAAAACATTTATACTTAACTTTTGGTTCTGCTTTTGTACTCGAAATTTGAATTACCGCCAAAAAGGGCCACTTATGGCGTTAATCCGAGTGCAAAAACAGATCAAAAAGTAGCGCACAATTATTAAATAAATAGTATTAATGTGATTAGAGACTGCCGCTCCGAAATTGTTTAAAATAGATCCGGTTTAGTAGCTAACAATTTAAATCGATTGTTGTCGCTAGTTAGGGCTACCCGTCGCCTTAATCTGTGGTTGGTTTAGCATTGATATGCTTAGAAGAAAGGCCCGTGTTGTTCTAAGAACTTGCCTCTGTATTTTCTAAGTTTAAGATAAACAGATTAACTAGGTTTACTTACTTACTATAGTTGGGCCAAAATAATAGGCCACATTTGACTCTTCAACAAAATTCGACAAAGTAACCTTGTAACCACTTACTATGTTAAAAAAGCACAATTTAATATATTTTTTAAATTATGTTTGCATTTATTTATTGCAATAAAGACAAAAAAGATAATTTCACGGTTTACTTTCACTGTTAAACTATTTATTATAAACTTATTAAAATATTACTTTCCTAGAGAATTGAACGTTGGTACAATGTTGTACCTGTCAACGTATTTCCATTTTAAGCTATGATGTACCCCAAATAATCGAACGACTACAAAATGAATCGTGTAGGAATATTCAACCATAAATGAAAAACATATTCTGATTAAAATAAAACGAATAGTATAGATTTATAGTTGATATTTTTATAGCAATCTCTTGCAATTTATTCTTAAGTAAATAACACACTTCAAAATTTCATCTCATATTCAGGCGACAGCTCATGTCGAATCAAGCACTTACAAATCTCATCGTCTTAGTGGTCTAATTGGTAGAACATTCACCCGGATTGTGGAGGGCGTGGTTTCGAGTCCCGCCTGAATACGAGATGAAATTTTTAAGAGTGTTATTTACTTAAGTATAGATTTAATACCTATTTAGTGAAAGTATTTCCAATGAGTTCAAACACTATTGTATGCTCTATCTATTCGGTGTGAATACCTACTGGAGATGATTACTACGACGAGGGTGGTGTTTTATGAGGTAACAAAGAACTTTTATAAATTAGGCTCTTTGTTACCATTCGAGGAATCGTAAAATAAAAATATATAGAAAAAAAGTTGCAGAATACAAAGAGAGGCGGAGAAAGATCAGTTTTCGTCATAGGCAACAGAGGTAGCGATAGCGAAAAGGTTCCGACTATATCGCTATAATGCGTAAAATATAGGTTGTTTTTTTTTGGTTAGTTATATACTACTATTAACTTGGTAAACAGAAAAACCATGTATGGCAGAGAATATAAGCGCAGTACAGAATATGATTTGAAGAAAAAGGAATAAACTGGCCGCGCTTTGATATCTAGGACCCTATACTAGCCTCTTTTTTTTCAATAATTTTGATTCCCATTTCTCCAAATAAAAGTACTAATAACTTCTTTTCCATTAATACATTATTCAATTCACGTTTGTTTAAAGTACATATCGATTATTCATTTTAATTGATTTTTTTTAGTAGGTCACCTCTCTATGAAGCTAAAATTGAGTAACGTCAAATGTGGCTTATTAGTTTGGCTCGACTATACACTGGCGCAGCGACCCGAAGTGGACCGTAGCCTTCGGCACGAGAATTCGAAGTTTGGGCCTATTTTTTAAGCCACTTGTTGCCATCGCCAGTCAGGCCGTTGTATGATTAAATTTGATTTGATTGATAATAAATAAATAAACATTTCATAACATCACATACATTGACGACTTTGGGACCTCTGGTACAAGGGTTGCGGGTTCGATCTCCGGCCTCCGCACAGTACAAACATTTGTATACGTACATGAACATGTCTGTTTGTATTGGTCTGGGTTTTTACTATGTATTCATCATCAGCCCATTCAAGTCCCCACTGCTGGGGCACGGGCCTCCCTCAATCACATGAGGGGTAATTGCCATACTCACCACGCTTGGCAGACGGGTTGGCGAGGGTTTTGATATAAATGCAGAGTTTTCCTTCTCTGGGTGCTGATGATCATGCCAGCAGCTTTAGCTTAGTCGCCTTATACGACACCTCGGTAAGAGTTAGGGTGGCCTATTCTACTCTGCCGGGGACCACACGGCCCCCGGCAGAGTATAATTACTATGTATTATAAGCATGTATTTACAAAAGAAAAGTATTATCTATATCTATCAATACTATTTATAAAGAGATAACGTTTTCGAGGACGTACGGAAGATACTAATTTGGTTTGTCGTATGTATCTCAAGTCGGTAAAACGTTGCATCGCGATGTAGGATCGTATGATAAATTCGTTTTTGTATGGAACAGTCAGATTAGCGCTGGCTGGATAAGCTCTGTTGGTGGAGGGTAAATTTGTGAATATATGTGTGAAGATGTAAGGATGTGAAAATATTTTTGGTCTTTCCCAAATAAACGCACAGCCAAAACTACTGGACCGAAAATCATGAAATTTGGAACATAGATACTATTTATGATTTGGTATCTATATCATATTGGTGCGCACTAAGAAGGGTTTTTAAAAAACATCAACCCCTAAATGGGTCTACGGGGCCATTTATATTCGTATGAAAGTCGTTCAGCTTCGACGTTAAAGATTTGAAAATTAGGGTTATGCTTATTTATTAAAAATTATATTTTACGTTTCAGGTTTTTCTTAATCCAACCCATAAAAGGGTCAAAATGTCATTTTCAAAGCTAAAGTCATGAAAATTGGTGTTTGGGATCTTCAAACATTAAATACAAGTACTTTCAGCATTTTTGAAAATCGGTATTTAGGTTTGTTATACAAATTTAATTTAAACACACTTTTATTATATTTCAATAGATGAATATTATGTATTTTTTAACTCCTGCTAAGAATGAAGAAAAGACCAGGTTTTGAAAAATTATGTCCCGTACCTAACGAAGTAAGGGCGGGCCACTAGTATGTATATATACTTCTGGACACTTCTATTGGCCCACCTCAGAGTTAAGGTTTCGATGGCCCCTACTGAAATATAACTGCTAGATAGAACAAAAACTATTGATGCAGATCTAAACCTGATACATTTTACCATCTTTTTCGATCATAATGTCATAAATGAATTTAGAATAGTACACGACATGGAGCTACGCCTTATAAGTCGGGTATGCGACTTGATAAAGCCAATTGAATAAGAAACATGTTTTATCATATAAAGGTTTAATTTAATAACGCGTGTTGCCTCCGTGGGCATCAATGGGCATCTACCACAACTCTCATACGATTAGGCATAGAGTTTATCAACCGCTCTATAAAATTTTGAGGGATCATCTCAGAATGGGTCTTTTTCTATGGCAGTTTTCAACTCCTGCATCGTCTGGCCAACTGGATGACGAGCCCTAACACGTCTTTTTAGCTCGTCCTACATATACTCAATGGGGTTCATGTCTGGGCTTCTGACTGGCCAGTCCATAACTGTGATGTTCACATCCCGAAGATATTCCCTGAGGATGCCGGCCGTATGGGCTCTTGCATTATCATGCATAAAAAGGAAATTTGGGCCCACATAGTCTGCGTATGGCATCATGTGAGATTGTCACGAATGTGCCTTTCAGCATTTAATTTGGCAGCCGTGGTCCCGTAACAACCTCCCCAGACCGTCCGTGAGCCACCGCCATAAGCAACTCTCTCTTCACAGCAGAGATACGCTCTCCCTTACGTCGGTAGATCTTCTTCCTTCCATCATTGCCATGTAACACAATTTTAGACTCATCAGAAAAGAGTACACGGCTCCTATGCTGCTGAATTCAATTTAAAGGAGTGCGCGTGAAATGAAGGCGCGCTGTTCGATGGGCACGCGTTAGTTTGGGTCCAGGCTTGTGTGGTACCATATCGCGTTCTTTTAACCTTCTCCGAACGGTTTGAGCGCTCACAGATACTGCGTGGAAGTCGCGAATTTGGTTTTGTATCTCAATGGAGGTATGGTGACGATTTCTCAAGCTGGTCGTCACGATAAATCTATCCTGCCTTTCAGTTGTAACCCGAAATCGTGGCCTTTGGCGACGAACAAAGCCGCCAGTCTCTAGGTAAGTACTTTAGATAAACATTTCGGACCGCAGATTGACTTAAATTAAGTTGAGCACTCGCATTTCTTTGGCTGTGTCTTGCCTGGATAAGTTCAGGCGAAGTATACATAGATTATTGATAGATCCTCACCTTAATGTTAAGAATAAGAAATGTTTGTTACAAAACCAAAGAGATCAATCACACTTACAAGAATTAAATGAAATGTAAACCAATAAAATCAAGTTTTCATAGTATTCGATTGTTTGATATTTATTTATTTTACACCAACAGTATATAGATATATAAAAAATTACAAAAATGCTTAATATATTACAGGTCTTATACATATACCCTTTATAGGTGTATACAACGTTGATAAAAATCTACGTGAAAACACAAACGATAAACTAAAAATAAATAAAACTACTTAATAAAGTTATGAACAAAACAACATTTTAATAAAAGTTCGCTACCCACCAGATCATAAATTTAAACACTTTCGCCTATAGCTAAGCAAGGAGTCGGAAAAAATATCAATATCCTTCAGGTGAAGATCATTGTATGTCCCACAACATCTGGCCAGAGGAGCGTGATGGCCCAAATTAGTTCTGGCTGGAGGTAAGGCGAATATCTTTTTGATCGAATGACGAGGTAAGCGAGCCGGTACTGATAGCTTTATGTATCGAAGTAACTATTGGCAGTTCAGGTTTCCATTGATCAGTCTGTGCACAGATATAGAATAGAAAATATTTATTCAGCAACAACTTAAAACTAGTTACATTTATCTTACAACTAAAAGAAACTTACAACAGACAGATATCAACAAACAGGCTCCAAATCGTCTTTAGTTTCTTTAAATTCTGTGTTCGAAATTCATTTTTTTTTTCATTTCTATTACTATTGAATAAATGATGAATGTGCCAGGTCCAAAACTGCATAAAAACTTTTTTCTCGACCTTAGGACCAAACGAAACTGAAAATGCAAGGTGGGCCTATAGATCTGTCCAGAAGTGTATTTGTAATCCCACTGTTGTGAAATATTTATTTATTGATTTGACTCCGAGATAGCACCTCAAGCACCTGTGGTACGTATATCTGATCCAACAGCGGAATTACAAATATATACATTTAATACTTTTCTTTTTTAAAAACATACTTAGGCACACAAATGTTTGTACTGGGAGGGGATCGAACCCGTAACCCTTGCACCAGAGGTAGCGTTCCCTACCACTGATCCAAACGGATCATCAAGTAATGTCCTCTGATCTTTGACCCATCCGGATGTGCTCATATGGTGTACCATTGGGTGCACACTCACAGCACACATTTATTCACCTTCAAACACAGATATATGACGTTATAAAACATTACTTGGATAACTTTTTTAACATAATACAGCAAAATGTTACTCAAAGTTGCAGTTTTTGTGAAAAAAAACCGCCTTCAAAAACCACGAACTAAAAAGTGTAAAATAATATTTTTAACACTTTATACGCTTCAAATAAAGTGGTCTTTGAAGGCGGCTTTTTTTCGCATTTTTTTTTTAATCTCGCTCCTGTATTAATAACCTTAATTATGGGACATCCACATAAACTACTATTTTTAAATTGAAACTATCCTGTAGATCAGAAGGCAACTTATTTATCAGGCGAATAACTTTGGGTGTAACTATTCCCTCGCCGTACACATTGTTCGCGCGCTGCGTAAGCCACCGGTTATAGACGCGCCTACAATGAAACGCTCTCGTAACGAACGTCGATATTTACCTATTACCCGATGCATCAAACAAAAATAACTCACAGCGCAAACGAAAGAGACGGGGAGAACTATCCCGACCAAGAATTGCGTTTAACTGTAGGGCCTCTGAAGCCGCTTCCAAGTGCATAACTTTAATACCCGGTCGGTGCTCCCTTCGTGTTCTTGAAAATTGAGAAATTAATGGGATAAAAGGTTCAATACAATACATCTTGAAGTTTATGCAAAGTTTTACGAACAAGTATTAAACTTCGTAGAGTTCTCCTGCATCTCCCCCGCTTAATTTATTAGAACTTGTTGTAGTAAATAGTTTTTTATTATGCTTAGAATCACATATTTAACAAAAGTAACTTAGAATCTATTTCTTCATCTTTTTTTTACTAGCCATTTTTAAATGATCTTTGACTTTAACACTCATCTTGTTTTTTTTTAATTCTCCAATATTTTACCTCGACACTTTGCGTATCATAAAAGCTTCCGTTGTGATTGCAACGTAGGCTGAGGAGAGCTAATATTATGTGCCTCTATAAAAAACAAAAAATATAAAAGATTTATTCAGTACTTACATGGTTTTACGACATACTATTACAATGAAAAGATTAGGGATTTAAAAAGTATCATTTACATAATATAGTGTAACCCTGGGCTCCACACTATTCCCTGTGTCGTGGAGACCAGCGTCTTCCTATTTATATTATTTGCCTGTTTAGGTGTGTCTTTAGTGTGTGTGAATTTAGGTGTGTGCATGTGTGTATGCACATTTATGTCTGTGTGAATAGAAGAGAGTGCGCGTGTGGGTGTGTGTTTGCATGCGTACGTGTGTGTGTGGTATGTGTATAATTATATACTAAGTTTTAACTGTACGTTAACAGTACAGTATGAATTAGCAGTTCAATATGAATGCCTTTAGTGATCTATGTTTTTGTAGTATATAAAAGTAATCTCATTATATTAATGGGAGAGCTACACTTCGGCCTCAAAAGGCCGGCTCGACCGGGGTGATACCACGCACTCACAGAAAACCTTACAGAAAACCAGTAAAGGCGTGTGTTTCGCTGCGTGAGTGAGGGTACCGGAGGCCCAATCCTGGGGAAAGGGATGTTAAAGGTTGGGAGCACACTTGTGACTCCACTGATGTCACTGATGTCCATGGGCGGTGGCAATCGCTTACCATCAGGTGATCAGTCTGCTCGTCTGCCACCTATGACACAAAAAAATTCTTTCCTTTTAAATAACAACTTCCATTAGGTCTTCTCTTTCGTTATAGTTTTTCTCCTACAACCATTGCTGAACAAATTGTCGACATCTTGCTTTCGTTAAATTTATAATTTCATGGTATAATTTATAAACTTTTTTGTAGAGGTCCATAAATTGACTAGATCTTCTAGAAGAAGCAGTTTTGATTACAGGACATTTCAGGGATCTGTGAGAAGTACTTACATGGGCACGATTTTTATGTTATGTAGGGATTCGTACTCCTTCCTTAATCACCTTATCAATGTTACCCTGATTAAAGTTACATATGTATTTTGTACCTAAAGTTTTTCCAGAATTACCTATTTACGTATTCCCATTCACTTCTGCACTGCATCAATAACCGTAGTACAGAATACAACGAAAACAATACCCTCTACGTTGCTATGAACTATAAATAATTCACAACATCACATACATTGAACTGACTCCGAGATAGGTAGCTCAAGCACCTGTATTACGGATATCAGAATCAACAGTGGGATTACAAATATATACAATAATACTTATAATACATAGAAAATACCCAGACCAATACAAACAGACATGTCATGCACACAATTGTTTGTACTGTGCGGGGATCGAACCTGCAACCTTTGGACCAAAGGCAGCGTTCACTACCACTGTTCCAAACGGATCGTCATACGTCATTACTAAGACAACATACTGCCTCGGTGGTCCAGTGGCAAGAGGTCCCGGGTTTGATTCCGGATCGGGCCAAAAATTTGTACTTAAGTTTTCAGTATGAAATTCTTAGTGGGAGCCAGGAGTCTGAAGTTGGCGGTCTTGTACGCCCCTGCCTCGGAAAGCACGTTAAGCTGTTGGTCCTGCGCTCAATCCCTCTCCGATCGTGTCACTGTAGTGTCCAATCGGAATATAAGGGTGAGGGAATGGAGAGATTTGTGTTTGCGCACACACTTGAGCACTATAATCGGTTGGAGGATATTATTAAGACAACATAGTATGTTGTATAACAACAAAGACATGTTACGAGAATATGAGTCGCTTTATAATGGCAGTTAGATGTAATAAAAACGACGGGGACAAGAATTATATTTATACAGCATATGATTTGATAAAAATTGCCTTACGAGCATTTGCCGACCCTTTGCAACGAATTAATTTCGTTGTCTCATAAAAAAGGCAGACTGATCCAACCCTTTTATGGATGAGCTCCATCAATAAGCTAGGTTTCATTTTCTTTAGGAATAAATTAAAAGTATAAAAATCTAGTAAAGACAACTCCTTTTAGCTAATACCTACTCAATATTGACGGGGGCGTGGTACGCATTTTCTTTTTTTTATGAGATAAGGGACAGACTCGGCAAACGAATTGTCTGATGGTAAGCGTCCATGGATACCAGCACTGCAACACCAGAGATTACAATAGAGAAGCATTACAAAATACTTTGACTGCCTCGGTGGCGCAGTGGTAAGCGGGTCGCACTTTAAAGCGACACGGCTGCGCAAGAGGTCCAGGGTTCGATCTCCGATCGGGCCAAAAATTTGTACCTAAGTTTTCGGTAAGAAATTCTTAGTCGCAGCTCGGAGTCAGGAAGTTGGCGGTCTAGTAGCATGTTTTCCGAGGAACTGAGGGGGGGGGGGGGGGCGTTACTCGGAAAACACGTTAAGCTGTTAGTCCTGCGCCCGATCCCTCTCCGGTCATGTCACAGTAGTATCCCGGTCATGTCACAGAGTAATCATGTATTGTTGTAACTCTGTTCTGTGTACCAAATAAAGAAAATAAAAAATAAAATAAATACGAGGGTAAGGGAATAGAGAGTGCACTTGTGTTTGCGCACACACTTGAGCACTATAATATTTCCTGCGTACGTGGCTGGCTGATAATTGAGATTGGCCACCGTAGCCGTAAAACGGTTGGCGGATATTATCACAAAATATTTGCACTCGTGCATGGATCTAGACTCCCCGCCACGAAAGAAGTACCGCGGCAAAACACGGAACCAAAATTTTAATTTCCTTATGTCTCTGAACATAAAGCTTAAATTTGAATGTTGTGGGGGACTGAAGTGCACTTTTCATGGGACTTGTTTGGTGGTGCGGAATCTATAAACTTCTTTGAAACTTCTAATGAAGAGCAGCATTGCTATCTAATTTGACCACTTCCTTATTTAATGGAGGGTTGAAAGTTTGTATGGAGCATTCCGCAATTTTCATGGTAGAAACCTGTAACTGGTGCGGATTATTTGTGACTAACAAAATAATCGTGCATTTTTTTTATAGGGTATGTAGTCGAGGGCAAAAGCTACCTATGCATAATCAATAAAAATCATTAAGACGAGATTAGTATGTGTTACTAGCGAACCATCCAACTAGCCCGTTCTAACCCTATTTTACGTGATCGGTGGTAGACGAGCAGACGCCTCACCTGATGGTAACCCGCCCAAGGTGTTCATGGTGCGTACAAGTGCGCTACTCCTCTTCTTTCGGATTTGGCCTCCACTACCCACACTCACTCGAAAAACCCAAGTCAGGCGCTTTTTCACGCCGGTTTTCTCTGAGACTGTGGAATCACTCCGTTCGAGCCAGCTCTTCAATGCTAAAGCGTGTCTCTCCCACGAACGGACGGATTTTAAATGCATAGGTATAAAACTTTGTGACTTGGCTTTGGCGTTAATTTGCTAAAATGTTTATTTTCCTTTGCATTCCTTGCGGAGATAACGTAGCCTAATGTTTTGTTAATCTGAGACAAATGGTACCTAGTACTAAGTACCTATCCTAGCCCTCTCTGCTATTCCTCGTCCGCAGTAGTAGGTACTACAGATATCCTGACGTAGGTATATAGAGGAAAATAATCCCGTGGTAATGTTCCTTTAAGATTATTCATACACCCTGTTCACCATTAATAAATCTTCCGAATTATGGATGAATTGGAGATAAGAGACTAGATGGAGGAAGCAAAACAGGAAGAAGGCATAATCAGCTGAAAATATAAGTATAACGCTAAATAAGTGATATGTATGTACTTACACACGGCGTCAAGTCGAGTTACCCTGGTTGACTTTTGGACCGGCCTTATGTCTGGGGTACAAGTGCTATTTTTCCACTGCAGGGGGGTAACTTGATCTGACGCTGACTGTACTTAACTGATTACTAAATAACGTAGAAAGGTTAATACCCTTCCCTACTACTTGCTGTGCATAGAAGATAGATTTCTTATCATTTCCCATTTCACATCGTGGTTCATCGATATGACAGCACGTGAAAATTAGCATCATATCGAAAATATTTAATTCCTGACGTATGATTTGTTGACAGCCAATAGTAATGAAGCGCTTACAACGCATGGTGGAGACGGAATGCGGGGAGGAAGCCGTGAGCAACGTGGACAGTGGCGTGCTGACCGCGCTGCGGGCTCTGTGCGCGGCGCTGGAGAGGAAGCGGCCCGAGGCCTTCCGCCATGTGGCGCGGCAGGCCACTCGAGCGCCGTCTACCATGCTACGTTCCGACACCGCGCTCGCAGAACTGGCGCTGGCACTCGCTAGGCGCATCACTAGGGAGAACATCACGTGGTCTAAGGTAAGCGTGAGTCCTTTTTTTATGCTAGAGGCGGACAAACGAGCAAGCGAGTCACCTGATGGATAGTAATCATCGCCGCCCATGAACATCCGCGAAATCAGAGAGATCGCTAATGTGTAGCCGCCCTTTTTAACCTGAACCTAGTCCTGCCAGGTTTTTCGACTGGCGCTGGCACTCGCTAGGCGCTTCACTAGGAATTACATCACGTGGTCTAAGGTAAGCGTGAGTCCTACTAGGCTTTCCGGCATGAGGTCCGACAGGGCACGCGGGCGCCCTTCACCATACTGCGCTCGGACACCATACTGCGCTCGGACACCGCGCTCGCAGAACAAGCACTGGAACTCGCTAGGCGCATCACTAGGGAGAACATCACGTGGTCTAAGGTAAGCTTGAATCCTGCCAGGCTTTCCGGCGTGAGGCTCTGCAGGCCACGCGGGCGCATTCCATCATGCTGCGCTCGGAAACCGCGATCGCAGAGCTAGCGCTGGCACTCGCTAGACGCATCACTAGGGAGAAAGAACATCATGTGGTCTAAGGTAAGCGTGAGTCCTGACAGGCTGTCCGGCATGAGGCGCGGCAGGCCACGCGGGCGCCCTCCACCATGCTGCGCTCAGACACCGCGCTCGCAGAGCTGGCGCTGGCACTCACTAGGCGCATCAACAGGCTACGCGCGCTTCTTACCTTGCACTAGGTGTAACTACCTTTCCGGGGGAGATCTTGGTAGTCCAAGGCTTTGCCGGATACCCATAACCTTTCCCTAAATTGAGCGATGAGGAAACGCCGCTGTGTTTTAGTCGGTATATGTCTCTAGGCGCATAGCTAGAGGAGAGCCGACATAACCCCTGATGGTCCCCGCTATCTCGGGTATGCATAAGGCAAGCATTTTTCACAGTGACAAAAAAAAAGTTTAACTACCTTAGTCAAAGCCTACCTACTCACCCACATGTTATGTACGTACAACCACACATCATTTTATACAAATCTGTCAAATATCATCAATCGCTTGTCACCGTAATAAATAAATATAAATATTTCCCAACATCACACACATTGATCTGAATCCGAGATAGGTTACCCAAGCACTTGTGTTACGGATGTCAGAACCAACAGCAAATACATTTAATACTTTTTCTTTTATAATTATTCCATACTTATATTAGGCGTAGAAAACACCCAGACCAATACAAACAGACATGTTCATGCCCACAAATGTTTGTAGGTACTGTGTGGGGATCGTACCCGCAACGCTTACACCAGAGGCAGCGTTCACTACCACTGATCCAAACGGGTTTACGGTTCAATATCAATTGATGAAATTTGATAGATGGTGGTAACCTGATGTGTGACTGTCTGTACACCAATTAACGAATCCATATGTGATAGAGGTATCACATATGGATTCGTAAAACACCTGTGGAGGTGTTGCAGAAGTCCATGGGCGGCGGTGATCCCTTACCGTGGTGTGCCGAATGCTCGTTTGTCCGCTATAATGCAAAAAAAATCTAAATTCATATAGTAATGAAATCTCTGCTCGCTCATTGACTTAATAAGTGGGCCGTTTTCGTTGGTGACTGCTACGATAATGGACCATAATAAATAAAAACGAAAGTTTCCCATCCAAAAGTTTATGCGCTTCAAATATCGCGAAGTCCTATAGAATGGAAAGTTAAACTTCCTTGTTTCCATCCCATTGCACTTCACGGTGACTGGACAAACACTGAACATAGCGGGAATAGGGTCTGTCTGTCAACTGTTTTCAGTTTCCCTTCCCCCAAGTTTGCTATTTTATTTACATAGAACTTCTGCTTCTATCGACTTTGCGTACCTTCGCAACTAACTAGGCGTAAAACCAAACTCTGGAGAAGTTTTCCTAAAGACCTCATCAAAAAGGTTGCCCAGGCACTAAATACTCGTAACAAGTTGGGTAATCGAGTTTTGGGACTCTGGATTTAAAACTTCTTCATTTCGTGACTACTTTATATAATACTCACTAGTGGCCCGCCCTCACTTCGCTTCGGTAATTTAATTTTAAAACAAAAAAATTATAAATTGTATTTTTCTATTCGAACTTGATTTGTAGTTAACCAATTCTGAGATTACAGGTAAGCATAGGTAGGTATTAAACGGAGACTAAAATCAAACTAAAATACTAAAAATACTGAAATGCGTTTCATTCATTTTGCATATATTTTCAGGACTGATGAGTACGAATGTTCCATACGACGTCTTAACCCCATATCACTCCTTTAGGAGTTCAATTTAAAAAAAATGCAAAATAATTTATATACAAAGACCAATATAATTTCTCATGACTAGAGTCATGAGAAATTATATTGGTTGGTAAAGCTAGAGCTTTAAAAAATTAAATTGAAAATTTAAAAAACCCCCGACACAACTATTTAAAGCTCTTTCATTTGATACCTATCTATATTGAGGCAGTTGGAACAACAAATAGGTTATTCGTCATTTCCTGACGGCGGCCATCTTGGATTTGAAATTTTTCACAATTAATATATTCTGCTACTCAAGCCCTTTTATATGATACCCATATTGTGGGAGTTGTGTTAAAACATAAAATCCAAATCTTTGTGACGGCGGCCATCTTGGATCAATTTTTATCCAAGATTGCTAAGAACACTCCCTCCTTATTCATCTTTCAAACAAAAAAAAAACAAAATCAAAATCGGTTCATTTGTTCGGGGGTTACGATGCCATAGACAGACACACAGACACACGCACACACACACAGACACGTTAAACTTCTATAAGTTGCGGGGTGCTATCACCCCGTCGTTTTTGCGTCGGGGGTTAAAAATAACCACCGTAACTCCCTTTTAGCGATTGAATAAAAAAGTGCTAAAATGTTTCTGTATGAATGTCCATCAAATTTTTCTTAAACTCGAGTATCAAATATGACGAATCTCCCATACGACGCTTCAACCCCCATTTTACCCCCAACCCCTAAAGGAGTTGAATAAAAATATGCTCAAATCACTTTTCTTAAACCTAAATACAAATTTATAACATTTTATACCTCGGTGGCGCAATAGTTAGTGGGTCCCACTTTAAAGCGACGGTTGCGCCTGGGGGGTTCGATCCCCGGGTCGGGCCAAAATGTTTTCGGTAAGAAATTCTTAGTGTCAACCTGGAGTCTGGAAGTCGGCGGTCATGCTTCGGAAAAGAAAGCACGTTAAGCCGATGGTCCTGCGCCTAATCCCTCTTCGGTCATGTCACACTAGTATCCCATCGAAATAAGAGGATACGGGAATAGAGACTGCACTTGAGTCTGCGCAAATACTTGGGCACTATAATATGTCCTGCGTCGATGACTGATCGCTGAGATTGGCCGCCATGACCGAAATGTTGGTTTGGAGGACATTATTAAATAACATTTTATAACAGTACACTCGAGAAAAGGTGTCACCGAAGTCGGCGCCCAAGACTATCTTGTAATACTTCGTTCAATGGACAACATTTCATATTTTTAACATGTCCATATTGTTTTTTTATATGAAAGTAGACATAAAATGAACAGACCCATATTTTTTCTTTTTTCAAAATTTGTCCATTTTCATGCATAAAATAATTATTGAAATTCTTTTTATTCTAAATAGACGTAAGCGCCAAATGACGTCATCGGACGGCTGAATACAGCGATATTCCTTTGCTTATCATTGTTTTAATAAAAAAAAGGTACTACTGTCAAAGGTAAATAATACTAGTGTCAACATTGTCAACGTCATTCATACATTCAACGTTGACAAGTTGTCTTTTTTTTTGACAGTTAGGTACATGTCATGGGTTTCGCATTTCGTAAATTTAAAACTATAATGTGCTAGGCAAAGAAATATTTTACATTCTGCCGTCCGATGACGTCATCTTACGTTTTTTAGTTTTTAATTTTTTTCTCAGTAAATAAGCAATATAAAAAATTAATAAATATATATTCGCGCAGCGGAAAAGTAAATAAAGAAATGGTATTTTTTGTTTCAGAGCTTAGCAATTTTGAAATGTTGTCCATTATTCAACAGGGATTAGGCGCCGACTTCAGTAACACCTTTTCTCGAGTGTACTGTTATATGTTACGTAAAGTGTATGAAGTGTTAAAAATATTATTTTTCGTAGAAATTTTTTTTCATGCTTTTTAGTGTTTAATTTTTCGTTAAAAGAAAACATACAGTCATACATAGAACCTCCTCCTTTTGTTTAGTCGGTAATTAGCCTTCTATAACGTTGCTTATAACTACATAAAATGTTATTACCTATCCCATCATCAGGTTTGTATTGATCTCCTATTGCAGATAGCGGCAGTATACTGCGTGTGCGGAGCTCTAGCCCGAGAAGCCGCCGAGGCAGCTGATGGGGAGCCTGCCCTGGAGCTGGTGGCTGCGCCGGCCGCGGCCATGGCAGACCTTTTGCATGAAGAGGCTGGCTCCTGGATCGCTGCTCACGGTGGCTGGGTAAGACCACATATTTGTTATTCTTATTAAGGCTTATCATAAACCAAATATTCTATTTGGTTTCGACGTATTGGCAGAAACTAAAACTCGACGACGTTTACATACACGTTTTATCATGTATATATAGATTCTCGTTAGGGGGAACCTCGCCTTATTAAAACTCGTCCCAGAATTTTAGGTGTTTTTTTTGCTGGCCACTGTACTAACCTAACCTATCCAACATTTTTGGCTTTGTAGAGTTCGGTATGTACCGCCAAAAACATATTGGTTAGGGTAGGTTAGAACAGTGGTCTGATGAGTCACCGTGGACCTCGTCTATTATATCAACAGCGGCGGGCGTCGGAGGGTTTTTAGTGGGTAAACTTCTGGGGTTACCTCCCAGAGGGAGTCCCACACACCCTGTCAGGTCCCCCGACCTGATAGGACGGTGCGTAACGCATTTTCCCTCCGTGATCAAAAAAGGTTAGAACAGTGGCCTGCAAAAAATCCTAAAATTCTGGGACGAGTTTTAATAGGGCGAGTTGAGCCCTAACCGAGGATTAGGGGGAAATCGCCCTATCAAACCTCGTCCCAGAATAGATTCATTGCTAGTTAAATCTCAAACTACCTACTTAAGTTAATAAGTTCATGAGGTATTCTTATAACTTTAGCAAGTTTACAAGCGCTGGTTGTTTAAATAGTCTCAGTTTGTTATTAGGTAATAGAAATAATATTGTGATAATATCGTTCTTCTTCTACTTACTTACTGTAAAAGGTGTTTCTGTAGCTATTTACTTATCTTTTCAGAACGGTCTCATCGAAAGACTGCGTGCCAGCGAGCGCGACCAACGTTCTGAGAAAACCCTCCGAGTAATGGTGTCCTTCTTCGTCCTGGCGTGCTTCACGTTGCTGCTCCTGCGATGGGTGCTGCACGCTCACCCAGCCTACTATGACCATCTCTGACGTCACCTGGACGTTCCATCACGAACTGTCAGAATCCGAGCCAATCGACAGCAAATCAGTTCAACTTTTCTAGCAGTGTCGTCATTCGTTCTGACTGGGTGTTTTGGTTTCCACAAGAGGACATTTTGATAGTTTCTGATTGTCAAGCAGTTGGGGCCCGTTCATGGTATTATGGATACTAATACCTATACCTTAGACTATAACATATTTGGCTGGCAGAAGCTGGATGCAAGGAGCCAAATATCAATCGGACTAGCGAACATTTGAAGAGACCTAGGGCCAGTAGTAGACTGCAACAGGCTGATTATGATGAGTCATGATGTCTAACACTTCATCATCAGCCACCCTTACTCGTCCACTGCTGGACATAGGTCTCCCCTAATGCACGCCACTGCTCCCGATTTTCGGCCACTCTCATCTAGCCCACACCAGCCAACCTTCGAATGTCATCATCCCATCTTGTCGCAGCGCGTCCAACACTACGCTTACCGACCGTAAAGTCCTTGAGTGGAGACCGCGACTCGGTAAGCGTAGTCGGTAAGTTGGACGCCCTGCGACAAGATGGGTAGTATAACACTTATAAAATTATAAAGTTTAATTACCATCACATTATTTGAAGCGATTACATCGTGGACGCAAAAGCTGAATTATATAGTACTTACAAACTTACCTATTAAGTTGAAACTTGTTGAGCCAAATTTAATGGTAGGTGAACAAACCGATTAGAATATTGAATTTATAAGTAACGAATTTTATCGAGAGTTTGGGTAGCTACAAAAGAGTACTTGTCTGTCAACACGAACGCTAAAAGATATGTATTTCATTGAGAATTGCACGCAGGGTCTAAATTAACTACTTATTAGACACAGTAGGAAAGAGAACAAGGAACCGAATAGAAGCTAAAAATAAGGATGCTTGAAGGTGCTTAGTTTAAAATTCCAAATTGTGTGCAGGTTAGCAAGTAAGGATCGAAATTCTGTGTGCCTGCCTAGGGACGCGATAGCACGTGATCATAATAAATTGGTGATAAGTAGGTACTACGTGTTCGTGGGTATTTTCCTACTTGGCTACCTACATCCATTTCTGTGAAATCACAATGCTTAAAATCCCCTAAACCATTAGAAACGCACGGTGGCGAGTGCACTCTCCTGGATGTTTAATAATCATTAGGACAGTTTAGTAAGTAATCAATTATAGAGATCTGCACAAATGTAGGTAAGTACAAGTACCAGGTAGGCCCAATTGATTTAGACAGTATCTATTTTGTCTTTCGATATATGAAATAAACTATAGAAAAATATTACAAAAAATCACTAGTCAACATCGCAGAACAAATAACAATTCGTAACATAAAGCTTTTGTCATTCGTTCTACATAGTTGAGTTGGTTGAGTGTTGAGAAATCTTTTCATTTATTAGCGAAATGCACCTCTGTCTCTCATGATTAGCTCTGATTATTCCTCTCATTACATCTGTGCAATGACATGTAAATATTTTTTTAATTAGCTGCGGTTGTTTTTATTAATACCTAATTAGAATTTTATGATTATTTTGGTTTTATTTTGTAAATGCTCTTTTATGTTGGATTTTTAATTAATTTCATGTGGCGGAATAATATTATGTGTTCTTTAAAAATCTGTCCCCGACGTTGAATTTATATCATCATCATTTAGGTATATCATATTAAAAACGTAAAAGAGTATTTACAAAATATATTAGGTATATTATAGTTCCAAGAGCGGATCCAGCCTAGGGAGGTCACTGCGACGATATCAATGAGTATGTTCATCATCATCATCATCATAAGCCTATTGCAGTCCACTGCTGGACGTAGGCCTCTCCAATTGTTCCTCGCCACTCTGATCTATCCATGGCTTCTCGCATCCAGCTCTTGCCAGCCATCCTGCGCAGATCGTCCCCCCACCTAGCCAGAGGGCGCCCTACGTTACGTTTGCCAAGACGCGGTCTCCACTCTAGAACTCGTTTACCCCATCGGTTGTCGGTTCTGCGGCTAATATGGCCAGCCCACTGCCTACTTAAGCTTGCTAATCCGGTGAGCAATGTCGATGACTTTGGTTCTCTGCCGGATCACCTCATTTCGGATTCGATCTAGGAGAGAGACGCTGAGCATAGCTCGTTCCATAGCCCGCTGAGCGACCTTTAAGTTGTGGAACAGCCGTACCGTAAGTGTCCACGTTTTGGCTCCGTATGTCATACCTTGCTTATTTGTTATCAACGACATGAGTATGTTGTTGATAACAAATAAGCAAGGTAATTGTCACAGAAATGTGTGATTAATTTTCCCATATCACTGGATCCGCGCTTGTTTGTAACTTTTTGGCTATGACATAATAAATAAGTTTTAGAGGTAAGTTCAGTTACATCTACGTTCTACTTAAAATGTTGTATATTTAGGTGACTATATGATTAAGTTTTTAGATTTTATAAATTCTGCGACCATACCGGGATGGGCATCTTAAACATTGTAATAAGATAATTAAGTAACATAAATATGTAAGGTACCTCGGTACTGTAGGTAAACCAAGCTTGATAAAAATAACATTACCTAGGTACCTACTAATTTATTTTTCAAGCCGATTTAATTTTTTGCATACTTACCTGATTTTCATATGTTTTAGCTATTATACCTACCTACCTACATTTTTATCTTAGAGTTTTACCCCCTTATTACAAATCGCAAACTAAGGATAGTCCCGAAATAATATCCATTCCAGCCACTTTTAACATTGCCTGTTGGAACGGAATGATATGAGCTTTAGTACAGTAATAACCTTAGATTGCGATTAATAATAAAGTGGAAGTGGTCACAAAACGTATCTAGTAATTACCTACTTACAAAAAGAATTTAAATAGTGTTGTTAAACCCAAAGAGATACTTGTAATATTTTATAATAATGTGAAGCTACGAGTTCGGAATAAATGTTCAAAATCTATTTATTAAATAAAATTTAAATAAATATACATTAAAGAAATGCGTTTTTACGAAATGTCTTTAGTTTTCATAATTACAATCCCATTATCTTTCAGTTGGTTTTTTCGTATCTAATAAACTAGGTGCAGAGGGCTAAAACGAAACGAAATTCACTATTGAAACTGAATCCCCGTCTCTTTCACACGCGCTGTAAACGTCTTATTTGGATGCGACAGATACATTAGGTAAGTACTTTTTATCAGTCGTTACTGTTCGTTGCCCAAATACAAATACACTGTAGTACCCAGTTCCGGCATATGTTTCGGTTAACTAAAAATATCCTTAAGGTGACGGGTAGGGCACACTAGCGACGCTAATCGATTTTAATTTTTAGCTACTAAACCAGATCTATTTTAAACAAATTCGGGGTTACAACCTCTCGGCAAACATTTATACTATTTATTAAATAACCATGCAAAAATGTTAGGTCCAACGCGTACGCGAAAAATTGATTCACGCCAAAAGCGGCCACTTTTGGCGTGAACAAATTTTTCGCGTTTTTTTTAATGTAAAAGGTAGGCAGACGAACACACGGATCACCTGATGGTAAGCAATTGCCGCCGCCCATGGATACCCTCACTCTTACCGAGGTGTCGTAAAAGGCGACTAAGGGTAAAGCTGCTGGCATGATCATCAGCACCAAGAGAAGGAAAACTCTGCATTTATATCAAAACCCTCGCCAACCCGTCTGCCAAGCGTGGTGAGTATGGCAATTACCCCTCATGTGATTGAGGGAGGCCCGTGCCCCAGCAGTGGGGACTTAAATGGGCTGATGATGATGATGATGGTGGACACCCGCGACACCAGTGGAGTCACAAGTACGCTGCCAACCTTTAAACCCCCCCTATCCCCCGGATAGTTATTATACCCGGTGCATGGTTATTTAACAAATAGTATAAGTGTTTGTCAAGAGGTTGTAACCCCGAAATTGTTTAAAATAGATCCGGTTTAGTAGCTAAAAATTAAAATCGATTGGCGTCGCTAGCACACTAGCTCAGTTATAAATTATTATTTACGGGACTGCTACCGTGTATGTTACCTTATTTATGAGTTTCCGATATTTTATCACTGCTGAAAAGGTCATGGTTTCACCGTGAGCATTGCACTCGCAACTGTGCCGAATGCACCTTCCATACGGGGGTTCGTGGTTCGAATCCGAGCATACACCTCTGGATTTTTAAATCTAAGTATGTGCACCTGTAACTTGGCGGTGAAGGAAAACATCGTGAGGAAACGTCTCGGATAGTTTATCAAAAATTATAGATAATGTGTGGACCACGGCAATACGGCATAATAATTTCAGCAGTCAGTTTTCTTGTTTCGTACTTTTTAGAGCGTGTTTTTTTGCTAGTCGGGTTTTAGTTTTTGAACTTTATTTTTATTTAACATATTTTTAGTTATGTAAATAAAATTACATATTTGAAATGTGCTAAATAAAGCTCTTTCATTTGATACCCCACACGGTACCGCCAAGCAAAATTTTTTTAGTTCCTTACTCTTAAGTCTCCTAGAGGGCGCTGTAGTCAATTTAACGTCAAAGTAACGTCATGTAGCAGAAGACAATCTAGACGCTTCTAACATCACCTCATTTGTTCAAATATGATAACTATACCTACTCGAAACTGGAATTCAAGACCAAAAAAACTACGACAGATACGTCACTGTCTAATCTCTTAATGTCACTTATGTCACTGTCAAATCAAGTTTTCAGGTTTTGCCAACCTTTTTGTTATATGCTTCTTTTCTTAGTATAGGCTGGCACAATTCATGATAATTATTTTTGTAAAGAACTTAAACAAATTGAAATACCCATGAACACCCACGAAAGTGTGGCATAGACAGTGTGGAAAAGTTAATAAAACCATTTTTTTATTAATTGTTTTTTAATTATCTTCATCTTCACCATAACTAATTTCAGAATCTCTGACTACGGAATCTGAGTCCGGTCACTAAAATTTTTTGTATAATAAAGTTTTCCACCACTCCAGTAATTAATTCGTCCAGTTTTGCACATGTTTTCGATTTTAGGCATAATTAAATTGTTAAGTGATACTTTAACAAAGTGGGGAGTCGAAGTCAGTCAGTTTCAGTCACTCAATAAAACGGGGGCGTTTAGCGTTTTATCAACCTACGCATTCTGTCGAGACTACTCTTAACGAACTCTAAACAAATGTTGAAAAAGATGTAATTCAAAAATTCTTTTATAAATATCACTTTGCGGCACCTCACTGCACGAAACAACAACATGTAAGTTCCAATGTTGTACCAAATGTTATTAACTCCTGAAGTGACACAAGCTCAATACCAGTTTTCTCTCAAAACTGCGCGATTTGATTCCTAAACTATTTACGTAAGTAAAGACGTAGATACGGAACCCTCGGTGGGCGAGCCCGACTTGCCGGTTTTTTTTACGTGACGCTAAGTTATTAAGTAGGTAGTTTACAAATCCAATAAACGGAAGATTTTGCACTAAGTACTTACCTAACAACAGATACGTTCGTCAATACATTTATTTATTTGGTACACATAATATGTTACAATCGTATAAGAATCACTATTTAAGATTAGAAAAAAAATGCACAAGATTTTACACTAAATCATGTCGACCCGTTTGGGACAGTGGTAGTGAACGCTGCCTTTGGTCCAAGGGTTGCGGGCTCGATCCCCGCACAGTACAAACATTTGTGTCCATGAACATGTCTGTTTGTATTGGTCTGGGTGTTTCCTATGTATTATAAGTATATATGTATTTACAAAATAAAAAGTATATATTTGTAATCCCACTGTTGATTTTGATATCCGTAACACAGGTGCTTGAGCTACCTATCTCGGAGTCAGATCAATGTATGTGATGTTGTAAAATATTTATTTATGGTGACATTTAGGGACTAAATAACTTGAAGACATATTTGCAGCTTAAGGCGACGGGTAGCCCTAACTAACGACACCAATCGATTTAAATTGTTAGCTATTAAACCGGATTTATTTCAAACAATTTCTGGGTAACAACCTCTCACGCGTTGGACCCAACATTTGTGCATGGTTATTTAATAAATAGTATAAGTGTTTGCCGAGAGGTTGTAACCCCAAAATTGTTTAAAATAGATCCGGTTTAGTAGCTAAAAATTAAAATCGATTGACGTCGCTAGTGTGCCCTACCCGTCACCTTAATAGGTCTAGAGAGGCCATGACGAGAACATACACCCTCTTATTACAAATCATGAACTAAGGATAGTCCCGGAACAAAATTGGGGCGAGCCCCTTTTAACATCGAGTGCTGGAGCGGGGTGGCATGACATTTAGTACGAAAATAACTATAGATCGCGATTTAGAATAAGGTGGAAGATGTTCAGAAGCTTGCGCTATAGATACCTTATATATAGCGCAAGCTTCTGAATAGAACAGTCAACACAAGATAGAACAGTCTAAGGCGTTGATACAGGCGTTCGATCAGAGACGAGCTGTAGAGATAACAAAACTGAGTAGAGGACATGTTAGGGCACTCACTCGGACCCTCACAGGGCACTGCAAATTAAACAAGCACCTGCACAACATGGGCCTTACAGATACCAAAATCTGCAGGTTCTGTCGCGAGGACGAGGAAACGATTATCCACGTCCTCGGCGAGTGCATGGCGCTGCACCGCTGCAGAAGCCGGCACCTGGGAGCACACATGATCTCGGCTGACGAGATCAAGAGCTCCCCCATCAGCTCCATTCTCGGGTTTATCCTGGAACTGGAGCTGCATGAGGTGCTGTAATAGGTTACGGGGCTGCCACAATAGATCATCTACTGGTCGCAGTGGCTATGAGACGCAGGGCTCACCCCATTTCTATCAAATAATACAGATACCTTCTCTCTCTCTCTCTATACGTGCAACGTGAATAGAGTACAAAGGTGACCAGTTGGCCTAACATGCGCACCGCGACATATTTTGTCTACCCCGTTATCTCGTGTTTTATTCGTTTATGTCTATATGTCATCCGACGCTAACATGGCTGCAGTTAAACTCGACTCTTTACGGTCGTGATGCGCATGTTAGAGAAAACGACATATTAGTCGATATCGACAAATTTCTCGTATCTCTTCCGTGACATACCTATCTCGCGATGGCATGTTAGCCCGACTGATAGCCGCAATTTAAAAATGAAATTAAAAATTTAAAGCTTTGTCTGTACATTGAATACCTTTACCTACTTATTTTTTTTTATAATATAGTTGGCAGACGAGCCGACGGATCACCGGATGGTAAGCGATTACCGCCGCCCATGGACACCTGCAATACCAATGGTGACACAAATGCGCTCCTTACCTTTTAAACCCCCCTTCCCCTGGATTGGGCCTCCGGTACCCTCACTCACGCAGCGAAACACAGCGCATGCACTGGGTATTACTCCGGTTACCCAGTAAATTTTTGATGGATTGCGAGTTTTTATTGGACAACTATAGGGCATAGTTATAGGGTAAGTAGGTATCATTTATTTTGAAGTCTTGAACGTTTACTCTATTTCAATGTATCTACCAGGAGCAGAGTTACCACTCGTCTCAATTTTGCCGGGACTGTCCCGAATTCGACGACATTGTCCCGCGTCCCGACGGCCTATCGATTTTGTCCCGATTTTTAACAATATGCGATAGGTTCATTCAATTCATTCACGGGTACCCAACACAGTCACGCGCCACCGCGCCATCTACCGCGCGCCGCCTGTACCGCTTTCGTCTTCGCCTTCTCCCGCACGCCCATTTGATTGTACTAAACTTTGTGCAACAAATGTGTTTGAAAAAAAAATCATATTCCTTAGACTGTCTCACATGGGTCATATTTTGCTTGGACCAAACTCCGAATGTCTCTGATGCATGCCCGATCGTCCCGATTTTTTTTCCATAAAGGTGGCAGCCCTGACCAGGAGTGCAGGGTCCCTTAGTAATCACTATCATGCAGGTATAAAAATGTTTTCACCTATCAAGACAGATGTCGTCATCATGAATTGTGTATTTTTTGAGTCGTATAGAATCAAAGCCAAACTGTCATTTTCGGTAAAAAAAAGTTATGACTGTGGCAATTCATAAAATTTTGAATGCTTTCGACTTATTAATTGCTTTGCTTTCAAAGATGGATATCTTCCATACAAAATCGATGTCAAATTCAGAGTTGAGTTTCAGATATAGCTACCTGTAAAGAGTTGGAGTCAAACACGGCCTCCTTTCTTGGTCGACCAATCACATGCGACGGTTATGCATGGGTGTAATAGCAGATCAGAGCAATTTGCATTGATACCATTTCGTGATTTAATTTAATTTATTGCAGTATAAGTTTTTGTAGGTAAATAAACTTACTTAAATTAAAATAATGGAATCTAATCCTACGTCAGTTTCTAATCAGTTTTCTCGAAAACAACGCAGGGATCCCGAAAATTGGCAAAGAAATGTTGCTAAAAGAAGGAGGCACGTAACTTTACTAGGGTTATCACTTTTAAATTTCAAGTTATTTATTTCTTTAACGGTTGAAGCAGAGTTTGCATTCTTATTTCCAATATTTTAACCAAATGATTTGGCTTGATATTAACGGCAAGTTTTATATTTTTCTAATGGGCACTTTGTATGCATTTAAATTTTTGCTTGTACACACATCACATCAAAGTTCCTCAAAACTTTCAAATTTCTTCATCCGATTCTCACTATAATGTCAAATACGTTCGGTTCAATATGAATAGAGGAATTTGGACATATGTTAGTAACCTGATGTGTGACAGCCTGTACCTTTTTTTTACTTTGTCTATAGTAAACAATTTATTGAAGGTGGTTTGCATGTGTGTGCTGGTTAGTTTGTGCACAGCAAATGATTCCATTTATCCCTGGAACGGCTTGATAGATATCAATGCGGGTTTCTGTAAAGGTTTTGTGGTTACTTACTTTACTCCTCCATCGAAAGAGCAAATACATGTTTATTGCGAAGAATCACTAGATCACGCCTTTGACCAATGCTCTTCGTGTATAAATAGTTATAATAAGTATACCTTCCTATGCCTACTTCATTATTACATAAGTAAAAAAAGTCAATGATTTTGGTATACCTGAGCAGTCTCATTTTAAACTTTATATAAAGAAATATGATTATGACTACATCGTATTGATTTGTGACAGCCCTTATTAATACCTCATCTTTATGAGTATCAAACATGGCTATCTGTTATTGACTTGCAATCAAAGATGGTTATCTGACCTTAAGTTAGATTCAAAGGCGGCTATATTTATTTTTCAGTATCAAATCTGGACGTCTGCAATAAATAAACGTTATTTGTGTTTAAAATTGCAACTTCTTGTTAGGTTTTGTTCTTATTCCAGATTCTGTAATATTTTCTATGTCTTAAAAACTAATATTTTTGTCTTAATACGAAATACATATCCAACAGCGTTATTTTTTTGAATTCTCACAAATCAGTTATTAATCAGATAGCCGATTTTGATTCTATACGACTCTTAGTTTCACATTTTTTTAAAGATAATATTTCAGTGACACAGATGGCGCCACCGTTACTGGAGGGTGTGTGAATAAAAACGTGAACAGGGAAAGTGAATGATGGCGCCACTGTCTTTATTTCTATTTATTGTATTTGTGGGAGCATTGCTTTTGTTTGTTTATTTTTTATTTATGTACCTAATACCGGTTTATATTAATTTATTTATAATAATGTTGCATTTTTTATTGGTTCTGTATGTATTCATTTTGCTATTCATATTCACGTTATAGATTTACTTTGTATCGTTCAGTTTTATATTAATATTTATTGTCAGTTTTTTTTATGTTTGTAAGTTTTATAATGAGTCGTCGCTCGAAGGTACATCCTGAAAATCAGCGCTGCAGCGGCTGCTTAGCGGTTGTTGTAGCACATGCTGAGGGTGAACCTTGTTGGCCGCAATTTTATAATGTTTTGTCCTTATTTAGATTTGTTTATAATCAAGTGTTGTGGTCAATAAATTATTTCTCATTATTATTCTTGTTCCTTAAGGTACAAAAATACAAAATTTCTTTATTTTTTAACAGTTACATTACTTGCATGTGTGGGGTCCTCCTGTTAAGTATAAAATACTTGTATTAGGAGTAGCCGCTCCTTCCAGAGACACTTGTAAAATAATATGACTTGTATTACATTAGTAACAGTAACATAAAATTTTATAATTAGAACTTAACGATAGAAAAAAAGAAACAATTCTGTGTTGTGCGTGTGCATGCGAAAGATTGTGTGTGTGTGCGTGTGCGTGTGCGTGTGCGTGCGTGCGTGCGTGCGTGCGTGCGTGCGTGCGCGCGTGCACGCCCGCGTGTGTGTGTGTGTGTGTGTGTGTGTGCGCGCGTGCGTGTGCGTGTGCGTTTCTGTATGCGTATTAAACGTGTGTGGATGGGGGCGTTAATGTTTTTGCAAGTGCATGGGTATGTTAATACATACCCATGCACCCGCACATTACAACCTTGTCCACCCACATTGCAACCAACCAATTGGTTGCAATGTGGGTGGGTTAATACTGTGAGCTTATTTCATGATGTGTTCTGTTTGATTATAGTTTAGGGTTTTTAACCAAAGTGTTAGGACTTTTTTACATTTAAATAAAGGTAGTGAGTAGATATTTATTTGTTTATTTATTTTGTTGTACAATCTAATAGACTGGGAAAAATATTGTTTAGTGGCGAATGTTGATTTAGTCGTTTGTGTTTTTTTTATTGTTTGGGAGTTTCTTTTATTTAAGAATCTTAAGTTAAGCGGAGTCGATTTATGGATTTTGAGTACACATTGAAGTATGTATAACTGTCTTACGGTAAGTATATTTCCATCTTTATACAGTTCTGTAGTACTAAACTTGCGCTTTCTTTTAAACATTACTTTCAATAGGATTTTTGTGCACGTTCAATGCTTATGAATTTTGTTTTAAATGTGCCTCCCCAGATTACGATACAATAAAGTAGGATTGATTGGACAAGACTGACATATATATCTGTAAGTAGTTGTTTGTCGGTTGTTGTAGCACATGCTGAGGGTGAACTTTGTTGGCCACAATTTTATAATGTTTTGTCCTTATTTAGATTTGTATATAATCAAGTGTTGTGGTCAATAAATTATTTCTCATTATTATTCTTGTTCCTTAAGGTGTCCATACAACTATAATTAATACTCGGACATTGGACATATTCTCGTGTGCTCTGAGTGAATACGCAAGGGCATTATAATGTATTTTTGTTTGTAGGATAAGGCATAGGTTACTTTATGATATTTGTATAAGAAAACATAGTTTTTTATAATTTATATATAATTAATAGTTACACTATCGTATTAACTTACGTTATCTTCACAGGTAAGATTACCTGTAAAGATAATAAGAAGAGATGTTAAAATATATAATTAGTAGATACTTTATTCATTATTATATTTTAGCTTTATTGCACTTTTATAAATAAAGACCTTTGTAATTTATATATTATTAATTTGACGAGTGGTGCAATGGCGATATAATAAATCGGTTTAGGACTTTTGACTCACCTATTTTTATTTTTATTTTTTGTATTTTTGCATGGTATATTTGTGCATGGTTATTTAATTAATAGTATAAGTGTTTGCCGAGATGTTGTAACCCCGAAGTTGTTTAAAATAGATCCGGTTTAGTAGCTAAAAAATTAAAATCGATTGGCGTCGCTAGTGTGCCCTGCCCGTCAACTTTGGATAGGGAACTTCTTAAAGACTTTGAATAGGGAATTCTATTCTCAAAGCTTAATAATGCCTAAAATCTAAAACATGATAGATAATGGCAGCAGAAATTCTCAGTCGAGAAGTAGATTGCCACAAATAAAATAAGAAGAACTTTACTTTAAAAGTAGGTACTTTGTGACTGAACTCGTAGTATCCTCTACTTGGTTTATGTCCTTGTCCTGTACCTACCTATGTAGTCTGCTGCGATCTTTTTTAAAAGAGCGCGTAAAGCGATATACCTAATATTTTTTCAGTTGAATTCTATGCGCGCGCATATTCTCTGACGTGTGAACTGATTATGCCAATGTTATAAGTCTTTTATAATTTACAAAATATTGAACAAAGCATTTTCGCTACAATTTTTCTAATGTCTGAGACAATTTGTATAATAAAATACATAAAAAATTGATTTTTTTTTCTGTGTGCTTAGGCACGCTCCACACTTAGCATACGAATTGCGTGCGAAGCCGCAAACTATAAAAATGGCTGCGGAAAAACCTTAGACAATTTAACACGGGACGTAACATGTGGACGATTTCCCCTCTGCCAAAATACACGATAAGTATCTAACTATCACTTATGACGCATAAGATATCGTGGTACGTTTACACGATTTTTCATATTGAAGCAACAACAATCCCGGCTCATTTGCTATTGGTTATCCCGGCTCATTTGCTATTGGTTATTGAAGAGTCACTTCGGTTTCCCTAAGATTTCATTATCAGATCCTGATATGGTGACAGGCAGGAGTACATTCTGTCAAAGAAAAAAATATTAAGCAAATTTTCTACGCACAGCTCACAACACACACAACAGCAGCAGCGAGGCATATTACATTTTTACTAGAATAAAAAGCTGACACTGTATAGATATACCTACTTACTTTATTGCACAAAATAGACAACTTAAAAAATAGGCATTACAGAAACTTAAATGTACTTAAATGGATGTATGTCTGTTTCAACAATCCAACTCTTTCACTATCTTGGTGACCGCCCAGACCATCAGGCTACCGCGGTATTAAATTATAACTTTTCTAGTACTCATCTGCATTTTCGCTTCTGTGAGCAAATAATTCATCAATGTTCGTAAACAAACATAATCATTTCAATTCATTACTTATTCATTATCTAGACCATCACTAAACTTCCCTTCTCCCCCGCGGATTTTGGCAGAATTTTTCAAAACTAAATCTTTACCACGTCCTGTGTAAAATTGTCTAAGTGAAAAACAAAATCCCTTCGCGTTCGTAGCTTCACACACGTGATTCGCGAACTAAGTGTGGAGTGTGCTTCACTTGGCAGTCGATTTGGATTCCTTAGCTTAGCCTAAATGAGAAATCAACTGTCATTTAAGAGATAGTTTATGGTTTAAAAAAACAAAGGGAGGAAATGAAAAAAACGAATAATTACTTACATTAATTTCCAACACTATTCATCGCATACTTTTTACTGCAACTGGTTAACTACTATCCTGTAAGTAAAATAAATTAAACAAATAACATTTGTGCACAATACTGTAGCAGTAATATTTGACAAAAATAAAAGGATTAAGTTTATAATTTTTGTCGCTAGTGTTAATGGGCTTTATCATGAGTAAGAAAGAGATGGCATATCATTGCATCTGTCATTGACACTTCTGTCTATAATCTATTCCGATTTTTTTAATTGAGTGTCGTACATACTTGTAGAATTTATTATTTTATTTGGCAGTAGCTTGCAAAATATTGCCTTTAAGTGTCTTAAGCATTATAATAATCGTTATTATTACGACTAGCAGCTAACAAAGACTGAGGCTCATAGATAAGTAGGTACACCAAAATTTACTTCTGTTTATCACACGAGTGACGTTTGCTTGGTCGCAGTGAATAAACTAAATTGTAATTTCAGATGTAAATGAGAGTAACAATGAAGTATTCTTGTGACTGCAAATGAACAGTGAAGATATATTTATTAGCCCCATATTATTTTGTTGGAACAGCAAATTTGACCCGCAACAATGAAGAGTGCATTGCCTAAAGAAAAATCAGGCAAGATGAGGATCAGAGCTTTCCCTGTAAGTATATTTTATATCAAAATAAACCGAATACTATTTGTATAATTGTATAACTTTTGCATTATGAGTTTTATATGTCTATTAAGAACATTATTTTGTCAAGCCATTATTCTGGGTTCTTAGTATTGTATAGTCTGTAGAAATGTTAGGTGTAGATTCTGTCAATTATCTTCCACCAACCCTACATCAAAGATATAATTTGATCATTTTGTAAAAGTTAAATTGCATTTAGTAGTGTTATTGGGTTATTTATTAACAACTTTCATATCAAATGTTTGAAAAGCAATAAACGGCTAACTAATAACTAAATGAAATAGTGTTATTCTTTAAAATATTGTTCTTTGATGAGTATTTTTTAACATAATGTGGATATGTACACCAACATGATATGATAGAATATTTTCTTGTAATATATTTGGTCTATGACTTTGTCATTGTAAATAATTTCCCAGACTATTAATACCTTACTCTATGATAATTTCTTACTGTGGCAAGCTAATAAAATGTCAAACAATTCAAAATTAGAAATGTCTTGGCTTGCTTGAGAACAAAATTTTTGTATTTATAATGTCATAATTATATTTTGACAACAGTGAAAAATCAAAGAATAAGCCATACATATTATATTGTTATTGTTATTAAATGTTTTGTTTTGATTTTGTACAATGTTTGTGTAACAATATTTTAAATTGATTATTACAATATGACCAGAAAATTTCAAGTATGGAACTATTCAGAACCATATTACCAAATGTACCCGGACACATGGGTTTGTTTGTTTCATTCTTTTTGCTCGATTTTAAATATTACTTACCTGTGATAATAATGAAAGAGCAATAAGATTGGGTTAAAACTATTGCAGAATCACTGATGATATACAAATTAACTAGTTAACTGCAAAAATGTGTACTAACCAAGTCCCCATTTGCCAAATAGATAAACCTAAAAATAAATAATAATGATTATGTTTCTCTATATTCTCACAATTTAATATATAAAATAGGCATTGTGTTTTTCCTTTAAAAAGTTACTTTAGATTATGGTTTGTGATGATTACCAATCCACATTGCGTGGTGATTAAGCCCAATCCCTTCATAGTAGCAAGGACTTGATTTCTATGATAAAGGTCTTTGCATTGCAGTGGAACAGCATATAGTCATTCACTTCACTCATTGAAGCCTATACTGTATTATTTTTTGTATACTCCATATCTATATGTCAGAAATAAAGTCCATCTTTTTACTTTTATTACAGATGACTATGGATGAGAAGTATGTGGAGAGTATATGGAGTTTACTGAAAAATGCAATACAGGAAATTCAAAAGAAAAATAATTCTGGATTATCTTTTGAAGAACTTTATCGGAACGCATACACTATGGTTCTCCACAAGCATGGGGAGAGACTTTATACTGGGCTGAAGGAAGTGGTGACCCATCATCTTGAAACTAAGGTATTTTATGGAAACTTACTTCTATGCCTTGACACCTTTTTTTTTGACGCTGGGGAATGCCTCGTTATGCATACCCTCCGGGGGCAGGAGGGTTATGTCGGGCTCTCCTCTGGCAGGGCCTTCTCCTAACGAGAAGCCGGCCAGAGGCATACCAACTAAACCCCAGCTACGCTCCCTCATCGCAAGAGTGGGGAGGGGTCATGAGTACAGGTTAAAGAACCTTTCTTCACGTCCCTCCCCAGGCGGAGGGCCCCCTTGCACTGGGGACCCGACACTGCCTCCCCCAGTCAAGCTGGAGGAGATACCTTGACAACTGAAGTGCAGTGTTTTATTCAAAAATTTCTAATTTCTTTTTCATGTTTCTGAGATCCTATTTATTAATAATATATAAATATTTTTCATATAGGTCAGAGAAGATGTTCTGCATTCCTTACACAATGGATTTCTGCAAACTCTAAACAATGCTTGGACTGATCACCAGACCAGTATGGTTATGATTCGGGATATTCTTATGTATATGGACAGGGTATATGTACAACAAAATGAAGTCGACAATGTCTACAACTTAGGTCTAATCATATTCAGAGACCAGGTAAGTTCATACAATCCTTAAGAGCTTCCAAAGTTATTTTTAAGGATAATATACTGGTTGCATATTGTGGATACTGAGAAGTAAATGTATTAATTAATATGTTAACAGCTTTTTTTAGTTAGCTACAGCCATTTCTTTTCATGTGGCAGATGAGCAGACAGATCACCTGATGTTAAGCGATTGCCTCCACCTATGGACCCACAACACCAGTGGAGTCACAAGTCACTTGTTTGTGGTCTGAAATATGCAGGAGCTTGCCTAGCCTAGTATTGAATTTGTCTGGCTGGTCGAGACAGGTGGGCCACTATGACAGAATCCATGACACCTGCCAACACTGCAATACCGGTAGCTAGCGAACAATGGCTGTAGTCGGTGACCCATTTGTGTTTAGCTAACAGCAACTTGAGAACAGGAACAAAGAATTATAAAAGCGTCACAACAGCCCAAGTGTCAGCGGCCCGTCGGGGTCGGTGTGAAATGTTTATTGCACTTTACATGTGTGGTTGTGACAGGTGGTCCGCTACGGCTGCATCCGCGACCACCTGCGGCAGACGCTGCTGGAGCTGGTGGCGCGCGAGCGCCGCGGCGAGGTGGTGGACCGGCTGGCCATCCGCAACGCCTGCCAGATGCTCATGGTGCTCGGCATCAACTCGCGGGCGGTCTACGAGGAGGACTTCGAGAAGCCCTTCTTGCACCAGTCTGCAGAGTTTTATAGAGTATGTCTTACAAATCATTTTAGTGTATTGAGACTTCCAAACCAGAACATAAGTAACCTCATTGTATCATTATCGGCTGCTAAAGACATAGAGGTCATCCAGGATTTGGCAAGGCCAGTCTGGTATGGTATTTAAAATTACATGAAGCAACTCCCGTCTATCCTTCGCAACCTTTAGACTGAGGAAATAGACTGGATCATGGTAGATATTAATACATGCAGGTTTCCTCACAATGTTGTCCTTCACTGCTGAGCTAGTGGGCACTCTCTCAAAAGTTAAGGATTGAGGGCCGCACTCAGAGACGTGAAATTAACTTAAATGTTTAGATAAGAAAAAATATTGACACTTATTTCAATACACATAAGGACTTTCTATATGTAATTAAGTTAATAAACATTTAGCTTAATTGACATCTTTGAGTGCGGCAGTGAGATTTCTGAATAGCCATATTATTGTTGAAGAGTTAGTGGAAAACAGTAAAGTATTAGACTATATACTGTGCTACTACAGGGCAAAGGCCTCCATCATAGAAATCAAATTATCGCTACTCTGATGGGATTATGCTTAAACACCACGCTCGCCTAATGAAGATTAGTGATCACAAATCCAAGCAATGTTCGTAAAATTCGAAAAATACTTTTAGCTCGATCCGGGAATTGAATCCAGTACCCCGAGATCACAGCTCGGTACTTGAACCACTAGAGTCTAGTGGTTCAAGTACCAATTCGGACTGTTCAAGTAGTCTAGTGTCTAGACCAACATGGCGTTCCAGTGGGTGGAAAACAATCAAGGATCTTTTTTTTATACTTATTATTATTATTAATCATTTATTGCAAAAAAAAAAGTTACATTTTGGTGCTTAAAAATATGTTAGTATATCCAGTTATTATTAGAGACTGGAGTGTGTAAGGACCTCGAGTGTCCCAAAAATGGACCATCTATCCTGATATATGGATGGGTGTTTCCTATATATTATAAGTATGTATTTACAAAAGAAAAGTATATTATATGTAAATATTTGTAATCCCACTGTTGATTCGGATATCCGTAACACAGGTGCTTGAGCTACCTATCTCTGAGTCAGATCAATGTATGTGATGTTGTGAAATATTTATATATTTATTTATCCGGTCCGCTACAACAACCAGGAGGCTGTTGCCGCTGGCCCGTGAATCTTTGAAAGCATTACAATTAGTTAACATTGGCTTAGTTCAATTGATACTGAAAATACTCCGCGGAGACGTTCAGTGTCCTGACGTCTTAGATCAGCTTTCACGGCTATACGTACCGGAAAATTATATCCGACATCGCGCATCACGACGCCATCTGTTGTTCGCACGCTTGCCTTGTCGCACCGTAGCACGTGCGGAGTCTCCCTTGTGTCGCATGCACACTGCCCTCAATGCACTCTTGGGTCACCAACCCCATTGTGATCTATTTGCAGATCCGTGGCACAGTATAGTGTCCACATGCCAGTCCTTCTGTGAAGAACACCGCGCATAGATCTCCGTAGTATTGTAATATAAGCCTAGTTTTCTTTGTAGGTATATCAGATAATTCACGTGTTTGCCTGTTTTTTGATATTGTTTTATTATTTTTTTTACTTTTGTTACCGTCTTTAATTACGTAATTAGGTTGAAGGACCTGTGTAATTAAATAAATAAATGAATAAAATAAAATACAATTAGGGATTAGGGACCTCCGATAAAGTAACTTTTCTGATTTATGAAATTGGTTATCCAGATGGAATCTCAGAAGTTTCTCGCGGAGAACAGCGCGGCGGTGTACATCGCGCGCGTGGAGGCGCGCATCGGCGAGGAGGCGGAGCGCGCGCGCCACTACCTCGACGAGACCACGGAGCCGCGCGTCGTGGCCGTGCTCGAGCACGAGCTCATCGAGCGCCACATGAAGACCATTGTCGAGGTGACGTACAATAGGGGCCACCGCGTTTCAAATATCTGCTAGATGGCGTGCCTGTGAACCGAGGTCCAATTTCAAAATCTTTTTTTTTTTGTGGTCCTAAACCCGCGCGCGCACGTGTGATTCCGCCAATGTCAAGTGTTTAGAGAGACACGTTATATATTAATATTGACCGGTTCAAATTTAAGGTCTCCGATCTATTTTGAGGTCTTCTCTATTGTTAGGGCCAGCATCTAAAACAAATAAAAAGCAGCACATATAGACAACACAGCAGGCACAATGGCACAGACAGCCACACAAACGAAAGACAGAACAGAACAACATTTAACAATGATAATGTAGGGGTGGGAATAAAATTATAATTTTATATCATATATACTTATATATTTACATAGATATTTTAAATAGTGGGAAATAGGGAGGGTTAATAGATAATGGAAATTTAAAGGGCGGGGGATTTTGGGTGGTAATACTTCATATAAGGATGTGGGGTATTTTAAGCAGTTAAAAAAAGTATGGTCTGTGGTTCCTTCGTCTATGCCGCATTCGCATATGGAGCTGTCTCTCACGTGGATTTTGTTACTTTTCGTATTGTAAGTTTGTTTAAAAAAACCGGTGTACACACGTGACCAATGCGAAGGCGACATATCGTAGATATAACACGTTTATTCAACATCAATGGCTGATTTATTCGTTAATTGACAATTTGACATATCTCGTCTAAAAATACCCAATCACCTTGTACATGTACCTCAGGCCTATAGTACGCCATCTTGCGGATTTTTCGCACGCGATAGCCCCCATTGTTTCCATCTACCTACCACGATTATTTATTGAGACCCAATGAACCTAGAAATCTCAGTCCCAAACAATTAATACTCTTTCTGCAAAGTGCAGAATTTTGGGACTGATATGTGTAGCGCGGCGGCGATCACAAAATATCAAATTGGTCGCAGTGATACTGGTGTAAATAGGATCTGCATACCTGCCCGTTTAAAATTAAAAAAAGTACCACATATTTCCCTCGGCTAGGGTCTTAAACTAAAAAGCCCGACAATCCAACTAGTTTAGCCAGACATAGGACATAAAGGTATAAAAATAAATACTAAAGTTTATTTGTGGCGGTCGAGTGCTATGTGAACACCCGACCGTTGAGTGGGTCCAGAATCAATTTTTGTCCTTTTAACACTACATGCAAGACTGCCGTTGAGTTAAAAAATTAGCTCATATTTGTAGTGGGAGAAGTGTATGGCCAGATATAGGGTGTCACCTATGTAAAATGCCTCACACAAGATGGAACGACGACTTGGTCTTGACTTATTTTTGAGTTTCCGATATTTCGGTACTGTCACGCCATGGCGCCATGGTCACGGAGTAACTGTAGTTTTTGCGGGTGAGATGTTACTGGCAGACAAATCGATCTAGCTCTCCTTCGAAGTCTCTTATTACGCGCACCTGCGGTACCACTATCATGCGGTACATGGTAGAAATCCCGTAAATAACTATTTTAGTATTAGTAACCACCAATACCGCCTTCTTAAGAGACAATACAAAGATATGAAAAAAATCTTTTTGGAGGCAATAGATCAACAGACAAGGATGCTCATAGGGGCGTTAACAGGGCATTATGCAACGAACAAAATGCTGAAATGATGAACATAACATGGAACAGCGACTGCAGAGCCTGCAAGGAGGAGACAGAAACCATAGAACATCTTTTATGTGAATGCGACCCACTAGCCAGAGGCAGATTGTCTTCTAGGTAAAGCTTATCCTAAACCAAAAGACTACAGGCAATTTAATCTGAGAGGAGGTACAAAAGATCCCTTACGGTTGACATGCCCCATGAAAATGGTCCCTAATAGATAGTAAGTAAATAAGTAATTGTTTATTTGCCAGAATATGGTTACAAATGATCTTAAATAAATAAATTCCAACATATTCTATCGATGAGTCGATGTGCAAATGTCATTCAAAATTTTAATTTTACAATTCATAATTATTTTGATTAGTTTTATTTTTACATCATTATTCAGCAAGCTATCATTACATTTTCTTTTTTATTAAATTGTCAAATACATATAATTCACCAAGTCAAAATATATCTAAGTATGAAATTATGGTCAAAGTCAAAATTAAATTATATGTCAAAATATATATATATGTAAGTATGAAATTATGGTCAATGTCATAATTAAATTAAATGTCAAGAAATTTCAAATCCTATCATCCAGAAATTCATGGATTGTATAATACATTTTGGAAATTAGACAATTATGTAATGTCTTTTTAAATTTATGGTCTGGTAACAATTTAAATAGGTCAGGTATTTTATTGTATATTTTTACCGCCATACAATTAATGTTCCTGGAATACAATGCCAATCTTTGATTTGGTATACATAATTTGTTTTCTTTTCTGCCTCTATAATTAGACAAGCAATTCTTTTTCTTGAATAGGTTTAAGTGTTTACGAACAAAAAGTCCAGTTTCATATATGTATATACATGGTACAGGTAGGATGTTTAGTGTCTTGAACAGAGATAAGATAAGATAGTGATCATGAAAGTGTAAAAATAAAAGTAAAAAAACTAAAACCCAACTACGACAAAAAACGTCGCTGAAAAAGTATAAAACAAGCCTTCGTTGTCAATTTATGCAATATTCACTATGTAGAGATAAAATTTCATGTTTGGAAATCCGCAGTCACACGTTGTCAAAGGGTAGTATATTTAACGTGTGACTACGCCTTTCCAAACATGAAATTTTATCTCTACATAGTGAATATTGCATAAATTGACAACGAAGGCTTGTTTTATACTTTTTCAGCGACGTTTTTTGTCGTAGTTGGGTTTTAGTTTTTTTACTTTTATTTTATTTGTACTATTTTGGTGTCCAAGTGCTAGTAATATATATATATATATTCAAAATGTACAAGTCAAGCGCTTTCAAATGATACCAAACACGGCATATTTATCATAACTTTATTTTTTTACTCTGTATGTTTTGTCCGCTAGAGGGCGCCACATTAGATTTTGTGAAACTTCATATAGCCTATAACCAGCGGACGATCAAGACGCTTATAATGATATGTCATTTGTCGAATTCTGATAAGTAGTTAAGAAGTTACGTGGAAACAGATGAACATACATACATACATACATACATACATACATACATACATAGCCTGTCAAAATCATAACCCTCCTTTTGCTTTGCCGTAGTCGGGTAAAAACAATATATTAGTAAGGTTTTGTGTATGTGACAGATGGAGAACTCGGGCGTGGTGCACATGCTGCTGCACACGCGCACGGTGGAGCTGGCGTGCGTGTACAAGCTGCTGTCGCGCGTGGGCGAGGGCCTGCGCACCGTGGCCGACGCCGTGTCCGCGCACCTGCGCGAGCAGGGCCGCGCGCTCGTCACCGACACGCACCACAACACCAACGCCATCGCCTTCGTGCAGGTACCCGAGACCTCTTTCAAATACAACCAACAACATGTCTGTTAGTGAAGGTGCGACTGTTGCATAGATATGGAACAGATGCGCAATAATGTTATGGTAGTCGCTGAAAACCAGCGTCGGGGTTGGTCTTTTGGATCAGCACCGACTAATGCTGAGCGGCCGCCTCTTTGGCGCATACAGGGATAATGTTTGTCCTACTTTTGTTAATGATTTATGTTCTCGGTTTGTTCTAATAAGTTTCCTGTTTTGTATTGTGCCAAATAAAGTTTTCATTCATTCATTCAAGGTCAACGCTATTTTATTGAAAATATCCTAAATCCAGTGGTTTTAAATTTTAAAAACACAAATACCTAGAAACACTTTTGCGATTAGGACTTGTTTCTTTTCCCATACTCCATTGACATAGACAATTTTTGTAAAGAAGTTTTAAAATACACTTAGGTTTATTTTATACCTCTTACAATAATTACTTTTCTCAAAAAACTCTGAAGAAATTAATATAATATATGACTGAAGTTCGCTTCACAAACAGGCCATCAAAATATATTATGGCGATACTGACAACACAATGACTTAAGGAGTAAAACCTGACCTCATACTGCCAATCATGATCGCCTGCGTTTGGGTTCTCGTATCCACAGATAAATCTATTTTACAAAAATAAAAATATTTACATTTTTTTTCGTACATTTAAAATAATAATAATGCAATGTGTGGTACCTATTATTATTATTTTAATGTATAAGCAACTTTCCGTGACAACAGTCAAATAGCCAATCCAATGGGTCTTTTCGACGACCCGTTTAGAACAGTGGTAGTGAACACTGCCTCTGGTGCAAGGGTTGCGGGTTCGATCCCCGCACAGTGCAAACATTTGTGTGCATGAACATATCTGTTTGTATTGGTCTGGGTGTTATCTATGTATTATAAGTATGTTTTTACAAAAGAAAAGTATTATATATAATTGTAATCCCACTGTTGATTCTGATATCCGTAACACAGGTGCTTGAGCTACCTATCTCGGAGTCAGATCAATGTATGTGATGTTGTGAAATATTTATTTATTTATCTTTCAAGTCTTCCTTTATCAAAACCGCAAAGAAAATACTGATGCGAAGAAAAAGTTCCCAATACAAAGTTTTTTTTTTCCTTTTACAGAATCTGCTTGACCTGAAGGACAGATTCGACCACTTCCTGCAGAATTCTTTCAACAACGACAAAATCTTTAAGCACATGATCGCCTCCGACTTCGAGTACTTCCTTAATTTGAATAACAAATCGCCAGAGTTTTTGTCTCTGTTCATTGACGGGAAACTTAAGAAGGGAGAAAAGGGCGTAAGTACTTTTGCTATTACATCTTCAAAATAAATTTATCACTAGGCTTCGGTGTTAGCTGTCTGTGTAGATTTTGTATTAGTACATACTTCTTTGCGAATTAAACTGAGTATGAAAATTGCCACATATTCCCATGAATGGTCTTCTCTCACTTTTTATATTTCTTTATATCACTTTCTACAATGGGGGCTATCGCGTGTGAAATATCCGCTAGATGGCGTGCCTGTGAACCGAGGTCCAACTTCAACATCATTGGCTGATGTATTCGTTAATTGACAATTTGACATATCACGTCTAAAAATACCCAATAACCTTGTAGATGGACCTCAGGCCTATAGTATGCTATCTTGCGGGTTTTTCGCACGCGATAGCCCTGATTAGTGATCGATCAGTTACTGAAGTAATTTGGTAATAACCTATGAGCCCAATTCTCGATAAGAAGAAACAGCGAATGTCGCATGAAAACCATACAAACAAAAACTATGTTTTTCGATATACTTATAACAATTTTCGTTAAATATCACAAGCAAGAGAATTGGGCTCCATATCTATTCTATACATACTAGGGCATCTGGAGGACAATACTGAAATTCTCCAGAAAGTTCCATAAAGTTCCAACGAACCAACAGGCATATGCTCGGCAGTTGTGTGTATTTGGCGAAGTGTAAAAATTAATCTAGATCTTATCTATTACTGATAAGCTCTATTTCCGCTTACAAGGGGGGACCTTGCTGGTAACATTTTTTTTACATTTTAGATGAGCGAACAAGAAATAGAAGCAGTGCTCGACAAAACAATGGTACTATTCCGCTTCCTGCAAGAGAAGGACGTGTTCGAGCGCTACTACAAACAACACTTGGCGAAGCGCCTGCTACTCAACAAGTCTGTGTCTGACGACAGCGAAAAGAATATGATCTCCAAACTGAAGGTCAGTCACTAAACATTTGACTTTTGACAAATAAACTCAAATGCCGTATCATGGCAAGTGGCTTGCCAAGTGAGAGGCCTAAGTGCGAATACCTATAGCTGATAATAATGATGACCGTGTGGTGTTTCATCAGTAAGGTACATGGTCCTGCGCAAAATTCCTCTCCGGTCGTGTCACAGTAGTGTCCCATCGAATATGAGGGTAAGGGAATAGAGAGTGCACTTGTGTTTGCGCACACACTTGAGCACTTTAATATATCCTGCGTACTTGGTTGAACGTTGAGATTGGCCGCCGTAGCCGCAATCGATTGGAGAATTATTACATGGTTGAATAATGAAGGACTTATTTTGTACACGCTTTTTTAGCATTTGTAGGGCATCAACTCACTATAGATATTTAATATCTTAAGATTTTTCCTATACAGAAAATCTATTTCTCAACGTCTTAAAATTCATCTTAATTACAGGAATGATTGAGAGTAATCCAGAATTTCATATTGGTCAATCAAATATTTCAGTAATTTGCTTACAAGTTGTTTGGTTTTAACCTTTCCCAGAGAGAAGGTATGTTAAGGGACGTGGAACCGCGCGACTTCCACTGCATTATCGGTGACGTCTCGCAGATCGAGAACTCGGTCACTGATTAGCCCCCCGCCCCGCACCCCCTCCACACATTCTGCAAAATTCTTTACCTTACAGTATGGACATTTGCTCGTAAGTGTCCATAGATTCTTAAGAAAATTACTATTTTTCCACCTGAAAATAATCTTGCTTAAAGTCTGGAATTTGTTTAATTAACTTCCAGTTTGGCATTTCGTGTAGTAAGTTCGAATTTATGAGCTAAAGAATTTTGCAGAGAAGACTTTAAGCAGGTTTTGTTTTCTTTATGTTTTAGTTTTTTAATTATTAGTTTCATATCAATAATAATATTACGCTCATTTAGCAGTGCTTATCAGCGACCCAAATCGACGTCATTTTTCACCTTTAGATATTATATTATTTGCAACACCAATTTTGACTTTTTATTGATTAATAATCATACAATACATTTAGCTACTGTATAATTTATACTTTAGTATTTCTTTTCCATTAGCATCATCATCATCATTATACTTATCCCTCTCTATTCTACGTTCTCGGCATTGACAACAAGAAGTAACTTTTGTGAATTTGAGATAGCAATGAATAGAAATGCTATGGATTGTTTATACATCATCTTTCATTTACGCTCTACTTCGGAGTGAAAAACAAAATGCTGTTTACCTTCTCCCCTTGACCCTTAATTCCACTCTATACCTTAGCTTAGAAATTTTAATGCACCATATAGTCTTTGGTTTCAACCATGTTACAGGATTAGGCAAATCTAGTATGAGTAATTGAAACTAGTAAACTTTAGACAGGGGAACTATATCGAGTGGATCATGATTTCATAATATTACAGTAAAAATCTCGTTTGCATTTACATTATGATTTGAAGGTGTAATATTGATTGGTTGGTTGCAGACTGAATGCGGCTGTCAGTTCACGTCGAAGCTGGAAGGCATGTTCAAGGACATGACGGTCTCCAACACCATCATGGAGGAGTTCAAGGAACACGTGCTGTCGTCTGGGGTGAATGTGTTTTGTTTTATCTACAACTAGATACAACTAGTGGCCCGCCCTCCCTTTGTTTTGGTACTTTGTCCTCTTCTGTAATACTCCTAAACTGCATTAAAAGATGGCGCTGAGTGTTTTGCATAAGGGAACATGCGCAGCGACGGTGGTGCCAGCTGGTGTCACTCATTTGAACTACATATAGTCAATACAAAGTGCTGTCATTCCACATAGACGGAGATGCCAACTGGTGCCATCCATTTGAAACTGAGTAAATAGTTTTTTAAATTTTCGCGTTGCATTATAACTATAATTAATCAAGACGGAATTTAACACGATATTTATTATGTGATACAACATTGTGTACTCACATATTTTACTCGGCGTTTCGGCTACGTTACAGCAGCCGTGGTCACGAGCGGACTGAGAGTCAGCTCGACTGCATTTGACCTTGAATCAAAACAAAGTGGCGCCACCTACAGTTACTGCACGTCCTCTACTTAGCCATTTCGTTGTCCATAGAAATTACCTCATTCTAAATAGTATAGGCTTATTGTACATTGCATAATTTGTCATTTGAAATACCCAATACTTTGAGTCTAGCCCTTTGACCAAAAAGTAACATGGAATTACAGTAACAAGTAACAGGGAAGCGATCGCTACCTCGGCGTAGACTTTTAAGAGTACAATGTCGAGTTACGCTGTATACGCTTTATACTTTAGCTGCCATCCAAAGCGCTCGGAAAGGTAAGGTAGAATTAGTGGCATGTTTAAATACTTGCTGCGACTCCAGTCTTATGTTGGATCCACAGGAGGACATCCCAATATTGTTACTAAGTTACTGTCTCGACAGTAACTGACAAAGTAGAACAGTTAATTAAGCCTATTATTTTGTTCGGTCCAGCGTAATGTTTTAAGTGTTGGTCTGCTTCACGCCTGTTTTATGTATGGCCGTGGTTACTCCGATCGAGCCGTTTATACCGAGGAGTGATGATGTTGGTATTTTTGAAGAAGCTCGTTAACGTTTCGTGGTGTTTGTTTGGTTTGCCGCAGACCAACCTGCACGGCGTGGACCTGTCGGTGCGCGTGCTGACGACGGGCTTCTGGCCCACGCAGAGCGCCACGCCCAAGTGCAACATCCCCACCGCGCCCCGCAGCGCCTTCGAGGTCTTCAGAAGGTACGGCTCATTTCGAAATTCCCTTTTTTTTTAGAGGCTCAGTATACTTGGTTCAGATGAGTATTTTTAAGTGACGTTTTTACGTCTCCGTCTCTCTCTCTCTCTCTCTCTCTCTCTCTCCCCCCTCTCTCTCTCTCTCTCTCTCTCTCTGCGAGACACTTAGTCTTGCGGGTTTGGATTTTAAAGGATTGTCTTTGTTTGTGGCGCCCGGAACGTGAAAAGGAAAACATTTTATTGAAATACTAGAACTATCAGATCTGGAATTCAAGACCAACAAAACTACGACAGATCTGTCAAATCTTTCAATGTCACTAATGTCTTTGTAAAATCAAGTATTCAGGTTTTGCTAACCTTTTTATTATATACTTCTTTTCTTAGTATAAGCTGGCACAATTCATGATTAGGTTTCCACCACTACAGTAATTAATTCGTCCAGTTTTGCACATATTTTAGATTTTAGGCGTTAATAAGTGAAAAAACTCGTAAGGAAAATGGTCAAGTGATATTTTGTCAAAATGGATAGTCAACAGACGAATTTAGTCAAAGTCTCAGTCACTCAATAAAACGGGGTGTTTAGCGTTTTATCGATCTATGGATTCTGCCGAGACTACTCTTAACAAAATCGCAGGTTTTAAGACTCTCAGGTCCTAGCAACTTATTCATGTGTCAACTCACTCAACACACAAAAGCAGTGTTAAAAAAGATTCTTATCTTAATATCACTTTTCGGCACCTCACTGCACTAAACAACAGCATGGAAGTTTAAATGTTGTACCAAATGTTATTAATACCTGAAATGACACAAACTCAATACCAGCCTCTCTACCAAACATTACGGATGATTGTTTTTTTGTTAAAGCGTCTTGTATTTATGTAAAAATAAGTAAATAAAATTACTTTTTTAAATTATAGAATTAAAATTACTAGTAAATAAATTACGTCAGCGTATGTTTTTAGAAAATAGGTATATACTATTGTACGATCTTTTTATTGCAGTGGCAACATTGTAGTAGCTTTTTTGGTCTTGAATTCCAGTTTCGAGTATAGTAAATAGGAAACATAATCTATGTAATACTGCATTACCGACTGCAAAAGTGGCTAGTTGTAGATACTGGATGGCGCTACTGTGCTATTCAATGAGCGACCACCACCACCACGCTTACGCTTGGTGATCAGTGATCATAAATCTCATCATAAGCCTCTATCCTCACACGAGCTTTGTTCGGAAAATTCGAAACATGCTTTTTTCCTCGACCCGGGTATTTAGTATCGACGCCGACGGCTGGACCAGCCGTCTTTTATAATGTTTGTTTTTATACTTTTCACTGATTTTGATATATTATTGTATCGCCTTTGTGTGTCTGTGAACCTCTGGAAAATACACCAGTTTCGCTGATAACAGAAGTTTTTATTAGCATCCCATCGTCAGCGTTTTATTAATAGTCCAATCGCCACACCGGTAATCGAACCCAGGAACTTGAGATCACGGCCCGGACTTAAACCACTAGACCAACAGGGCCTTAAACTGTAACCTTCGTTCAATATATTCACCGTCCATTCAATTAATTCAAATAATAAATCTGATTATTTCTAAATTATTTACTAGTTTTACGTTTTCGGTGTTTATATTAGTGTGCTGCAATTAATGCTCGCATTTTGAATTTAACAGTAATAAAAATAATCATCTTTATAATTTATACCTCGATCCTATTGCAAGTCTTGTAAGGCAAAATGTAGCCGAACTCATGGTAAAACTTGATATAACATCTCTTGTACAGTCAGCAACAAAAGTTTTTTTTTATGTGATAGGTGCGCAGACGAGCAGACGGATCGGTTGATGGTAAGCAATTGTCGCCGCCCATAGACACCCGCGACACCAGTGGCGCCACCAACATTTAAATCCCCCTTTCCTCTGGATTGGGCCTCCGGTACTCTTAACTGCCGCAGCGAAACACATCACACACAGCGCTGCTTCACGCTGGTTTTCCGTGAGGCCGTGGTACCACTCCGGTCGAGCAGATTCATTCTTGCCGAAGCGTGGCTCTCCCACGGTTAATCTATCCGTCTATCTATTGTATGTTTGGGCTTAGCCTTTATTTTCAACGGGGTAATGAATAGCACATGAAGGATGTTTGTTTATTAATTAAAAATACGTATGTATCTAAATTCATAAAGTGTTAAAAATAAGAACTTTTTTGCCAATTTGTAGTAGATTTAGATTTAAATTTCCGTAGGAAAGTTTAGACGCCGTGTGGTCCCTGGCAGAGTAGAATAGGCCATCCTCACTCTTACCGAGGTGTCGTAAAAGGCGACTAAGGTAAAGCTGCTGGCATAGACATCAGCACCTAGAGAAGGAAAACTCTGCATTTATATCAAAACTCTCGCCAACCCGTCTGCCAAGCGTGGTGAGTATGGCAATTACCCCTCATGTGATTGAGGGAGGCCCGAGCCCCAGCAGTGGGGACTTAAATAAACCGACGATGATAGATTTAATTAAACTCATATAAGTGAAATGTAATGTGTAAGAGCGAGATAGCTCCAACTCAAGTATTTTATTACTTACTGGAGCATCTCAATACATGTATGAGAATGAATATAAGAAATAAAATTATTGGTATTGTATTTATTATTATTTATGCTACTTCTGTTGTTGACTGTACATACATCTATAATATAAAAATGAATCGCAAAATGTGTTGGTAAGCGCATAACTCAAAAACGCCTGGACCAATTTGGCCAATGGACAACATTTCAAAATTGCTAAGCTCTGAAACAAAAAATACCAATTCTTCGTTTACTTTTCCGCTGCTCGAATATATATTTATTAATTTTTTATATTGCTTATTTACTAAGAAAAAAATTAAAAACAAAAAAACGTAAGATGACGTCATCGGACGGCAGAACGTAAAATATTTCTTTGCTTAGCACATTATAGTTTTAAATTTACGAAATGCCAAACCCATGACATGCAACTGTCAAAAAAAAAAGACAACTTGACAACGTTGGATGAATGAATGACGTTGACAATGTTGACACTAGTATTATTTACCTTTGACAGTAGTACCTTTTTTTTATTAAAACAATGATAAGCAAAGGAATATCGCTGATTCAGCCGACCGATGACGTCATTTGGCGCTTACGTCTATTTAGAATAAAAAGAATTTCAATAATTATTTTATGCATGAAAATGGACAAATTTTGAAAAAAGAAAAAATATGGGTCTGTTCATTTTATGTCTACTTTCATATAAAAAAACAATATGGACATGTTAAAAATTTGAAATGTTGTCCATTGCGCCATCCGGTCAGTATGTAATAAAATACATTTGAATTGGTCCTCTTGTCAGTTTCTACCTGGCGAAGCACTCGGGGCGGCAGCTGTCGCTGCAGCCGCAGCTGGGCAGCGCGGACTTGCACGCGACGTTCCGCGCCGCGCCGCCCGCCGCCTCGCCGCCGCGCTCGCCGCCGCACGCCTCGGCCGCCACCGCCGCCACCGCCGCCACACCCACACCCGCCGCCCCCGCCGCCCCCGCGCCGCGCAAGCACATCATACAGGTCTCCACGTTCCAGATGTGCGTGCTGCTGCTGTTCAACAAGCGCGAGCGGCTCACTTACGAGGTATGTGCTCAGTCAACTCTGTTCAGTACCCTAAAGTTTGAAGAGTTTGAAAACCGCCACGCTCGCCGCCGCATGCCTCCCCCGCCGCGCCCACACCCGCCACTCCCACCCCCGCGCCGCCCGCGCCGCGCAAGCACATCATACAGGTCTCCACGTTCCAGATGTGCGTGCTGCTGCTGTTCAACAAGCGCGAGCGGCTCACTTACGAGGTGAGTGCCCACTCAACTCTGTTCAGTACCCTAAAGTTTGAAGAGTTTGAAAAACTGTTCTCGCTATCGAAAACTATAAATTTGTCCCTTTCATTTTGATGCATGAGAAAGAAACAAAACAATAGTTTTGGATAGCGAGGATAGGATTTATTCTGCACCAGTACCACATCGCTCAGACGGCAACTTGCAAAAAATTATTTCAAGAATTAACTTTAACACTGGATCAGAGTGCATGTCTTTAGTTACGCTGAGGACATGCATTCTGATTAGGTGTAACATGGCGGCACTCTCTCCATTAATAATTGATAATTAGTAATAATTTCCCACTTGTTTACTGTTTCCTGGAACACCAGAATGTTTAAATCATATTTAGTTTCCCGAAGCTATTGTTACAACCATAGGCGGAGACTTATTATTGGCACTGATTTTTCTTATTGATATAAGTTTACTGTATTATTTAGTTGTTAGTCTTCCAAATAATAAATAAATAAATAAATAAATAGTATTTCAAACTCATGCAGGCCAATTCTCGTGCTCGTGATATTTTGAAAACATGGCAGATATGACATGAAAACCATACAAATAAACTATGTTTTAGTGATAAATGTCGTATGAAAATAAATATCACGAGCACGATTGGGCTTATGGTAAGGCCTCTGATCAATGAGAATATAATCACTACATTATAAGCAATGATCGGAGTAGGTAGAACTATTTTTGGTATACACTGCGGCACATCAAGCTACACATTATACATAACTATATCTACGACGCATTAG